>OX465575.1:12058983-13258983 GCA_950022955.1 Xestia ashworthii | reverse complement strand
CTGTTCGGTCTTGTAAAATTTTTGTACGTGCATCACTATCTTTCAATCCCCTTATAAATTGTAGAGATAAAAAGCTTTCTGATGTATTTTTCTGACAGTGTTGGCAATTGAATCCACAGTTAGTGGTAAGTTTCTTCAACTCAGCGGCGTACTGCGCTACAGTTTCATCGGCTTTTTGCGTTCTTGTTATGAATTTATGTTGTAGCGCCCATTTGCTAGGTTTTGGGTCTAAGTATTCGTCAAGTATTTCAGTAATATCAGCAAATGACATATTCATTGGTTCTTCCGGTGATGTTAAATCGCAAAGTTTCTCGTGGAGCTCTGGTGATAATGTTGACAGTAAGATATTTGATTTCATTTGTGCTTCCGATATGTCGTTCAATCGAAAATACACTTCTAGTCGTTTTTTGAAATTGTTGAAAGTTTCTGATTTTTGTAGAGGTTGAAATTGTATCTTTGGTGTATTGCCATGCCTGGATTCAGTTTCTTTAATGTGTTGTTGCTGTTGTTGGCCCTGTTGCTGACCTCCATTCTGTGTCTGTTTTGTTAAAAGTTTAACTGTTATTGTTGTATAAAGTTCTTCAAATGCGTACCTGTATTCTTGTTCTTGATAATAAGTGTCATCGTCCTTGTCGTCGACGGTCTTGTTTTCGATATTTTCTTGTACCTCCCTTAAAGCTAGGATCGTCTCTTTCAGTCCCAGGAAGCGAGCATTAATGTCTTCGTCAGACATCGTTGCCCTCTGATTGACATAGGTGTCGAGTCGCGTGAGCATCCCGCGTAGGGTGCCACGATATTTTCGTAGTTTGTCCATTTCATATATTAGTTTATGCAATGTTTATTTGACTTTTTTCTCGTCGCCAATAAAAAATCCTGTTATTTCGTAACATCATTTATTAATTGTGACAGACAGCATTGTATGACATTTTATTATATGGCCTCTAGCGAGTTAACATAGAGACATACACTGTCTAAAGAGTTTCTAATATACCACAGTTAGGTTATATTAATCGATATTTCTCAGGAATGGTACAGTATCTTTTCATGAGAGTGGTACCACTGGGCAAGGGGGACCCCTCCTTCTCTCCACACCGCGTGAGTTGACTACCATTGCATGCATTTCACGAAAAATAATGCGTTTTATTGTAAGCAGTATGTTCATTTGACAATAATTCGAGACTTTACAATATCGCTAGAGATATTACAATACATAACGTATTTGAAAATTTTACGGTGACATATACATATTATTAGACGTGACTGTACAGACACAGTTTTTTTACTCTTTTAGACAAGATATCTTTCTATTTAAGTAGGGCAATGATATTACAACCGTAACCGTCCTACTGCAGGGCACAGGACTCTTCTACGAGTACTATAACACAGAGAAGACATGAGATTGTTGGTTTGACACTTTGTTATAAAACCGAATGCTCTATGCTGATGACATGGTCTAAATGAAAGTTTCATTTGACACGGTTGAAGTAGATACCTAGTTGAGTTTGGTTGTGTGCGCAGGTCGCACGCGGTTTCGCTCAAGCGGTTCGCGCTGGAGTACATGCAGCAGAAGGAGCTGCTGGAGCGGCCCTGCGGCGCCAACATCAACTCGGTGAGTGAGCACACACGTACACGTACACGTACTTGGCTCCAGGTACGGGAGCCTGACAGATAGCTAGAACCAGGCGGGCTACACTCACTGCCCCACTGTTGTAGTCTGGTTTTTCCTTACGTTCTTATCTCGCGGAGGAGTCTAACTAAACTCTAATATCGCCACTTCTGTAGTGACAATGTGATCAAATTAGTACATTTTTGATCAGTACAGAAGTACATAATTTGTGCGTACCAGTTTGAGTCAGGCTACAAACTTTATATTTTGCTGAGCTTAATAAATTAACACAGGATTATAAGGTTTATTATCATCATCATCAGCCTATAATGTTCCCACTGCTGGGACACAGGCCTCCTCTCTATTAGAGGGAATGGGCTATAATCCACCACGCGGGCCCAGAGCGGTTTGGTAGATGTCTGCGATTTTTTGGTTCTAGGACATGCCGTATACTCACGATGTTTTCCTTCACCGTTTTGAAAACAGTGGTGATGAAATAAATTACACAAAGTAATGCGCCTGTCTTTAAGTTCGAACCCACGACTGTTCGTCAACGTCAAGTTGGGACCGCGGCACTTCGGAGCATTTCTCTACAAGTTTACAACAGTCTTGAGATGGCGGCGAGGGCCGGTGATTCGAACGAATCGTTTGAAGGTGGCAAAACAAATGAATGTCAACTTAGTACCTACCTACTATGATATGCGTGCAATATGATATTGAGGTACAGGTCAATGTCGTTTACAAGTTGTCATTCACTTGTTTAGCCAGCTTAGAACTATGCTATGTTGTTATGTTTGAGCGGAGGGCCTGTGCATGTGTGTGCAGAAGCGGCGCAGGAAGGCGTACATGCGCCTGAGGGCGGCGCTGGGCGTGACCCTGAAGACGGCGATGGCCTGGGAGCGCCGCTTGAGGCAGTACTTCGAGGAGAAGGTGATCTTATTAGCATGCAGTATACAGGAGCGTAGACAGCGGGCCATGGGTTTCGTATACCACTCGCAAACTAGCTACGCGGTCATATATTTAAGGGTCTAAAAATCAGGTGTCCCGTATATTATAAGTATTCTAGTCGGTAAGTATTGAAGTTTTGTACGGAATAGCAGTTTTTTTTTTCGTGATTTCTATGAGTGTACCATTAAGAAAATTGTTCAGTTTGATAGTTCACCGCACCTTTCTGAAACACGCTTTATAACTCCCGCCATTGCGTTCATGTATACAATACGGCCACGCATATAATCGGGCAAGGTACTAATCAATAGCTGGTAACAATACAAACAAGTATTGCACCTATGAGATACAATCTTCTAAAACGTCACGCTTTAGCAAATAAACTAAAATGGCGGAATATAGGCAGTCCAACCTTCATACAAACCAAATTTTCCAACCCCTTGACAAAGGTGGGACATATTTACGATGCGTTACGAATATTGATTGTTGGTTGATCCATTAGAATTCGCTCACTCCGCTCGCATTACTGTCTAATCGCGCGAGCAAATACGTAAGGCCACACATCGAGCTATACATTTCCAGTATGACATGGCCTCGGTTTACTTAGACTTTTTGTACAATGACATCCGCATCGAACTGGTTTTGTATAGCTCGATTGGATTGGTATCGCGCAATGACGCAGCGTTGTGTGCAGCTGGCGGACCCGGACCACACGTGGGAGCCGGCGGCGGACGGCACGCCGCACTGGAAGACCACCGTCCAGAAGCGGCTCTACTCCAACCCCATGAATGTACGTACGACACCGTTACCTACTTCCTACTCACGTATCACACGCACCCTCATAACAAAACTATCATCTATTTATTTTATTTTATTTTATTTAACTATTTATGTACACACAGTAAACAACACAGGAAAACACATTATAAACCGGCCAAGAGCGTGTCGGGCCACGCTCACTGTAGGGTTCCGTAGCTTCCCAGACCATTAAAAATACCAACATTTTTCGTCAGCAAAAATAACTTTGTTTTTCATAGTATTTGTATGAAAAACAAAGTTATCATTTGCGTTTTTTTTGAAAAAGTGCTATATAACTCAAAAACTATTCAACTCATCAAGTTGAAAATAATTTTCCTAGAAAGTTCATATAAAGGTCTACTTCTGTGATTTTTTTCATATTTTTTAAACTTATGGTTCAAAAGTGAGAGGGGGGGGACACACATTGTTTTTGACTTTCGGAGCGATTATTTCCTAAAATATTAATATTATCAAAAAATGATTTTAGAAAACCCCTATTCATTTTTAAATACCTATCCAACAATATATCACACGTCAGGGTCAAAATTAAAAAAAAAATCGCTCCCCACTTTACGTCTGGGGGAGGTACCCTAATAAAAATGTTTTTTTAAATTTTTATTTTTGCACTTTGTCGGCATGATTGATATACATATTGGTACCAAATTTCAGCTTTCTGGTGCTAACGGTCACTGAGATTATCCGCGGACAGACAGACAGACAGACAGACAGACAGACATGGCGAAACTATAAGGGTTCCGTTTTTTGCCATTTGGCTACGGAACCCTAAAAATATGAGTACAAAGGTACTGCTTATTTCTTAAGAAATTTCTGCCAGCAGACCTGCAAAAGGAGAAATGAAAAAAAAGAAATGTAGACAATAGTGTGTGAGAAAAGGAAGAGAATATAATATAGGGATAATGTGCCTTACCTAACTTAACCTATTAAAATATATAAATACACAAATAGGTAGATATTAATATATACTTATATAAATACATAATGCTAAGATATAAAAACTAATAAATATATATATTCTTATGGATCAGAAGCTCATTTATTATTTTAAAAAGAATTATCAAAGCAACTTAGAACTATTTATTTTTAAATAACAAATCACAAAATCAACACAATTACACACGAAAACCGTTAGACACCGAAATAATTAAAACTACAGTTCGCACTCAACGTCCGTCGCATCCGAGCTTCCGAGCAAAAGTGAACGCGCTCTGCGAGCGCATCGCTTTATAGGTTGCTCCCTCTACTCGCTGCGTCACCACGATCGTGCGATATCCCTGCCCTTTTGGCTGACGAATCGTGTAAGACGGCCGTTCCTGACAGCTGAACGACCTCGTCAGCTTGGCTCCCTGGCATCTCTTGCTATATTGGTCCCTCCTCTACAGATAAGCTCTGCGCCTGGGCTGCCTGGTCTTCATCGGGTTGGTCCTCATTGGTAGACTCGTCATCTAAAACATAATAAAGCCAAGACTTTTATGAGGTATTCTGAAAGTTTGAACTTTAACTGCCCATTTTAGCGAAATTACTAGCAATTGTACCAAAATAGGCAGTAGTTGGTAATTGTATCACCAATGAAAGAGTTCCGGACCTCAATCATTACTGAAACAACCACAACATCGCCTGGTAACCACTATCGGGGTTCCAAGTGGCCATAGAGACCACTGCCACAATGTCGGGGCAAGCGGGTAGCCAATTGTCGAGGCTATAGAAACAAAATTGCCACAATGTCGGGGCAAGCGGGTAGCCAATTGTCGAGGCTATAGAAGCAAAATCGCCACAATGTCGGGGCAAGCGGGTAGCCAATTGTCGAGGCTATAGAAGCAAAATTGCCACAATGTCGGGGCAAATAGTCACAATGTCGGGACTATGAGTAATAATGCTGCCACAATGTCGGGGCCGCTTAAATTACTCACCAATACCGAAAAACGCTTCACACGCCTCCGGGGTCCACTCACCACGCCACTGAACCATGTGTTCTGCGGCAGTTTGAGTCTTCTTTCCGTACGAACCAGCCAATAGCTCAAGCTCGTACCGGTGATGCGGTAGCGCTTGCACAACCTTATAGGGGCCGCGCATTCCGGAGTCCAGCTTCCCAGTGCTTTGTGATCTCTTGCCAACAAACACAAAGCTGCCCACAGCAAATGTTCGCGGCTGTCGACGTCGCTCATTGACATAGGCATTTTGTCGCTGCTGATTTTCAGCAAGCAACTCAGAAGCCCTCTGTCTCCTCAACGTAAGGAGCGCTTCTCGGTTAGAATGAGAGCCGTTCAGCGCGACGTCTCGCACCAAGGACCTCAGGACTGGAGTCGTGCCTTCGACACCAGTCAGCAACTGTAGAGGCGAGGTGCGGGTCGTAGCTTGCTTGGTTATGTTCAGGGTTAGTTGTACCTTCCATAACGCGTCGGACCACTGAGCACTCTTATTGTTCACCTCGATACGCAACATATTGAGGACCGTCCGGCAGTAACGCTCGACTTGCCCGTTCTCGCGGTGCATTTCCGGCGTGATAAAATGCATGTCACAGCCTAACCCCGCAATCCAGTCTTTAAAGGACGCACTATCAAACATCCTGCCGCGGTCACAAACGATTGTTGACGGTGTACCAAAGAGTGAGATGGTATTTGAAAATACGCGTTTCAATTCGGCAGTATCTTGCCTGTATAAAGCGTACAACAGGCAATATTTGGAGAAGGAATCTATTACGAGGAGTATATACCGGAACCCGTTTGACTCCGTTAGGGGGCCAAGAACGTCGGTGTGGACCACTGAAAACGGTATTTCAGGTTTCGTCCACGATTCTATCGGTTGGCTAGTCGTTCGAGGCACTTTCTTGTGGGACAAGCAAACGATGCAATGACCGACATATTTCTTAATGAAAGGTCTTAGGCCGGGGAACCAAAAATGACGCAATATAAGCTCTGTAGTTTTATCTATTCCAATATGATCGTGATCATCGTGAAAAACTCTTAACAAACTAAGTCTATGACCTTTAGGAATATAACAAAGAAGGCGAGAATCCTCACCAGTAGCCGCATACTTATAGTACAACAAATCATTTTTAATTAGAAACCGTGTGGAATCTAACTGACCATCTCTCAGCTTTTGCATCAAGCTTTGAGTTTCGGAGTCAGCCATCTGAGCAATCTTCGCCCAATTTCGCGGATGTTGTATTTGGAGAACAGTAGCGGGTTGTCGGCTCAAAAAGTCTGCATGTTGCATGAGGCAACCCTTTCGGTACTCTAACGTGAACTGGAAGTCCTGCATGTAGATCCACCAGCGGGCCACACGTGGCAACAGGTCCCTTTTACGCTCAGTCAATTTTAAAGAGTTGCAATCGGTTACTATTTTAAATTTAATACCGATTAAATAGTGCCGAAAATGTTGTAACGCGCGAACAATTGCCAAAGTCTCGAGTTCGTAACTGTGATAACGGGACTCTGCGCCCTGTGTGGATTTACTAAAATAGCCGACAACTCGCTTCCGCTCTCCCTCATGCTCCTGCATTAAAATCGCACCGTACCCGATAGCACTGGCGTCGGTATGGAGCTCAGTATGCAGATTGGGATTGAAAATTGCTAAAACGGGTTCTTCTGTTAGACTTTTAATGACATAGTCACGTGCCAAGTCTTGTTCCGCGCCCCATTTGAAAGGTTCGCCTTTCCTGAGCAACTTGGCGATACAAGCGGTCTTTGAGGCATAGCCTGCTATGTACCTGCGAAAATATCCCGCCAATCCCAGGAACTGACGAACCTCTCTTACATTAGAGGGTTTTGGTGACTTAACTAGAGCTTCAGTTTTACTTGGGCTCGGCCGTACCTGACCATGTCCAATAAGTCGACCAAGGTATTCGAGTTCTGTGTCCAGAAACGTACATTTTTTGAGGTTTACTGAAAATCCAGCTTCAGTTAGTGTTTTTAATACCTCGCGCAAAGTTTTCAGGCCTTCACTGACAGAATTGGACATGATAAGCACATCATCTATGAAAACCAACACTTTTCCAGCATCCATAAGCTGCTTCAGAGTTTTGGAGATGACTCTCTGATAAACTACAGGAGCATTCGCGAGCCCATAAGGCATTTTTAAATATTCGTAATGCCCTTCAGGCGTTACGAATGCTGTTTTACTTATAGAGTCATCATCCTTCATTGGCAGCTGATGGAAACCTGTGGCCATGTCAAGACTTGTAAAATATCTAAAACTGCCCAATCTGTCAATGTGGTCGTCAATCAGCGGTAACGGAAATCGTTCTTTAATAGTGACAGCGTTTAAAGCCCGGTAGTCGACGCACATCCTATCAGCCCCGTCCTTTTTTTTAACAAGAATGATAGGACTCGCGTAATTGGACTGCGACTCGCGGATCACACCTTTACTCAACAGATCATTTATTATCTCGCGAACGCGGCGTTTTTCATCAGCAGAGAGTTTATAAGGCCGATAGTTGATAGGAATATCACTGCTCAGCTTAATTTCCATACTACCCGTATTAACTGTAGATGTCGCTGTCCCAGTAGTAAAAGTATCGGAAAATTCATTTAGCAGAGCCAACAAACACTCTTTTTCATCGCCAACTAAAGGCGTTTTTATCTTAGCGAACTCTACAGTTGACACATTATGTATATGTGAGACCCTAATCAAACGTTGAGAGTCATTCGTTCGAATGTACGTGACCCCGCTGCGATTTAAAACATCTGTGCCTATCAGAATTGGTGCTTGAATACAATCCGGGGAGACCACATACAAATCTATATCCAAAGAAAGTTCTGGAAACTCTATAATTGTGTTAACAAATGAAGTGGATTCTATGTCCTGACTTCCAATACCTCGCATACGGCGGTAGGTAGGAATTTTATTAAAACTAAAATGCTTCAACACGGAATCAGATATAAGCGAAATATCAGAACCGGAATCAACTAAGACATCAACAGGCACATTTTGAATAACTGCGGACATCACGTTGCTTTGTCCGGAGGAGACTCTGAGCAAAAATTTACGTTACTCGTTTTATTTTTTAAATTAGATTTTAATTCCGCACGTTCTTTAATAAAGCAAGTCTCAACAGAATGCCCAGTTTTTTTACAGTAGCTGCAAGTTTTAGCGGATTTATAAACCGATTTTGTTGTTTGTGACTTGGGCTCAGCGGTCGATTGTGAATTTACATCATTTGCTCCGGACTTAGCAGTCCTTTTTGGACAGATAACCTGCTTATGGCCTACGTCTCCACAGGAAAAACAAGTCAACCGATCATATTGTGCAGGTGCCCTGCGTTTACGTGGATCAGGGTTACTTTGGTTTGACGCGCGAACAGGATTGCTTGTAGTAGTAGGTGCACTTTTAGGTTTCAAATATACCGACAAAAATTCTACCAGATCTTTTGACTGTAGTTTAGCGTTGGTCGTCGCGGCTTTAACCTGGGGATCAGATATGCCGCGAATCACTATGGCGGCTTTTAATTCATCGGAAAGCCCCCTGACGATATTCAACCGCAACAAGGACTTTCGAGCATATTCTGCATACGTGGTGAATTTGTTCGAATTCGTATTCATCACGTCATACAGCACAGTGGCCATGTCTACTTCACGCGGACATAATGACCGAAATTCAGCCTTAAAATTGGTCCACGTCCGATCATTGGTCACCCAATCGTTGAGCCATGTTTTAGCGTCACCACGTAAACAACCGCCAATGCGTCCCAGGCATTCCCGATCGCCCCAGTGGCTTAATTCGCGCCCCTTATCTACCTCCGCACACCACACGTCAAAGTCATGTACACTGGGATCAAAATTCGAAATATAATATTGGTTTGATCTTACTTGAATCAGGGATGAAAGTGCACCCACAATCCTGTCCGCAGCGTCAGCCTCACGCGATGCCTCGAAGGCGGTGGTCCCCATAGCACGTGTTTCCCTATTGGCATCGGGTTCCTCGGTTACCGCCGATACCGGCGCTGGCGTGTAGCTTCTCGTGCACGGATGCGACGTCATTGGAGTAGACGTCTGTATAGCGTTTGGAGCCAACCGTTGTTCTAAAGCGTTCAACCGATTAAGCACTTCATTTAAAGGGTCGCGGCGAGGGCTGTCCCGACGCCCATAAGAACAATCACGGCGCCTACGTTGAGTTTCGAAACTAGCTGATCTCTCGCGACGACGCCTAGAGGATCTGCTACGCGTTTCACGAGAACGGTCTCGACGCCTCGTATTAACATCGCGACGGCTACGCGACTCCTTACGACGACGGTGGTCGCGAGAATTACGCTTAGACGAATTTTCACGCGGTGTGCACTCGCGATCCGACATGATTAAATAACACTTAGCACAATAACGTTACTCAAAAACCAACACACAAGAACTATAAACCGATAAAATAATTAACACTTGGCGAGTTACTTTTAAATTGTGTTAAAACTATCCAAGATACGGCTTCAAAAACAACACAACACGTTTGGTTAGAATTACTTTAAAACGCAACAACGAAATTATTTGAAAACAACACTTAAAAAAAAAAAAAAAATAGATGGCGAACGATCAAAGTCGCGTGTATTTATTTATAAACGAATCCCACTTCTGATCTTATGGATCAGAAGCTCATTTATTATTTTAAAAAGAATTATCAAAGCAACTTAGAACTATTTATTTTTAAATAACAAATCACAAAATCAACACAATTACACACGAAAACCGTTAGACACCGAAATAATTAAAACTACAGTTCGCACTCAACGTCCGTCGCATCCGAGCTTCCGAGCAAAAGTGAACGCGCTCTGCGAGCGCATCGCTTTATAGGTTGCTCCCTCTACTCGCTGCGTCACCACGATCGTGCGATATCCCTGCCCTTTTGGCTGACGAATCGTGTAAGAATATGTATATAATAAATCATGGTTGAGAGGAAAGGTAATGCTCTTTCACTCTAGATTTGAACAGTGAGATGGTCTGCAAATCACGAATGCTAGGCGGAAGTGCGTTCCACAACCTTACAGCATGGACGGAGAAGGAATATGAGTAGTAGCTGGATTTATGAGGATGGGATTTAAGTAGGGATCTAAGGTGCGATCTACACGGTGCGTCAGTAGGGCGAGCATAAGAAAAACGTTCACGCAGGTAAGAAGGATAGGACGGGTTGTGTAGGATATTGAAAAGGAGACATAGGATCCTAGTGTTCCTGCGAAGGCGGATTGGGAGCCACTTGAGTTCTTTGCGAAGGTGAGAAACGTGGTCATACTTACGGAGACCAAAAATAAAGCGAATACATAAATTTTGCAAGCGCTCAAGCTTATTTAATAGCTCCTCAGTAGCATCCAGGTAGCAGGCATCGGCATAATCTATTATCGGCTGAATAAGTGTTTGTGCCAAAGAAATTTATCACAAATCTATCACATCCCTACCCCTAGGAAACACTCCTACGCTAGCACTGGGTGTGTGCTCTCTTACCCAACGCTCGAGCACACTCCATGCTTACATGAAGTCACACTAATCACTCGGGCGCGGCAAGTGGGACTCCGCAGGATGTTAATTCCGCAGAAAAAATCAAGGTGGTCGAGTCAAAATGAAGAGATTTGACACGACGACCACTTGGGCGGGTATTGCTGCGTCCTGCATCTCGCCTCTTGGCTCCTCAAACCTGGATCTTTTCGGGGGAATTGAAACAAAATATCATGCGTTTATAACATTGAATGTCATGGACTTGCATCAAGTAGCACTGATTCCGTAAGTTATCATTGTAGATAGGTACAGAACATACGAGACTTCGAGTCGAGCACTCACTGCAGGTGTCACTCTGTGGTGGTGTGAGGGCGTGTCTTTGTCTGACTGTGTTGTAACATTCGTACCTTCGTGTCGCCACAGCGCTTGACGGCGCTGGGCTTCAGCGGCACGGTGACGGCGCGCGGCGTGGTGGCGGCGCTGTGCGCAGCGGCGCGCGCCCGCGGCACACTGTGCAGCACCACCATGTACCAGGACGTGCGCCGCGCACTGCGCCTCACCAGCACCATCAACGATCTGCACGCCGTCTGGTGAGAGCTTGTGCACACTATCCATGCTATGTCACCCGGCCGCTCTGTACCGCACCGCGTGACGTCACGCTGTGCAGCACCACCATGTACCAGGACGTGCGCCGCGCACTGCGCCTCACCAGCACCATCAACGATCTGCACGCCGTCTGGTGAGAGCTTGTGCACACTATCCATGCTATGTCACCCGGCCGCTCTGTACCGCACCGCGTGACGTCACGCTGTGCAGCACCACCATGTACCAGGACGTGCGCCGCGCACTGCGCCTCACCAGCACCATCAACGATCTGCACGCCGTCTGGTGAGAGCTTGTGCACACTATCCATGCTATGTCACCCGGCCGCTCTGTACCGCACCGCGTGACGTCACGCTGTGCAGCACCACCATGTACCAGGACGTGCGCCGCGCACTGCGCCTCACCAGCACCATCAACGATCTGCACGCCGTCTGGTGAGAGCTTGTGCACACTATCCATGCTATGTCACCCGGCCGCTCTGTACCGCACCGCGTGACGTCACGCTGTGCAGCACCACCATGTACCAGGACGTGCGCCGCGCACTGCGCCTCACCAGCACCATCAACGATCTGCACGCCGTCTGGTGAGAGCTTGTGCACACTATCCATGCTATGTCACCCGGCCGCTCTGTACCGCACCGCGTGACGTCACGCTGTGCAGCACCACCATGTACCAGGACGTGCGCCGCGCACTGCGCCTCACCAGCACCATCAACGATCTGCACGCCGTCTGGTGAGAGCTTGTGCACACTATCCATGCTATGTCACCCGGCCGCTCTGTACCGCACCGCTGTGACTTTATTCACAGATGATAGCACGGTGACAAACTCTAGTAATAGCAATCCTATCAAAACATCTTAAATAAAATGTTGCCAAGACGAGACCATATTACTCACACTGACAAAAAGTTATTAGATCTCACGTAGAACTAAGCTTCTAATTCTACACGCCTTTAATCGACAACGTCTTACTTCCGAAACTCTATACCTTAGTCAAAATACATAAGTATGTGGCTTACATGACTATGGAATTTTGGTTTAATATTTCCCTACAGAACAAGTTAAGTGAAATGAGCAAAGAGGATATTAATATAAATCAATTGTATGACCGTTTCTTTTCATTAGTTCACACGGAATTCAACAAAACTTTTGAAAAGAAGACAAAGAGTATTTGCCCTAAATTTATATTTAGTGACTAGCTGACCCGCGCAACTTCGTCTGCGTAAGACGAACCAACAGTTCCTAAAATTAGCGCGTTCAATCAACCAAACAAACATACTCTGCAGCTTATAATATTAGTACAGATTCGTAACAATTTATTTTTTCTCGAATATGTTTACATTAATCGCCAAATATTCTACTTATGTTTTTCCAAATAAGGGCTCTTCCCTCGACTGCCTTACGTTTCTATCCTTGGGCACTCGACGATATCATACTCCAGCTAGGTCGAAAGTTCTCATCAAGTGACATGACTGAGCGGCGACACGTTAAAGCTGCTTCAAACTGTTGCGGACCTCTCGCATCTGCCTTCCTTCTCCAAAGACAGACCTTCGATGGTAGTCATACTCCAAGCAGGTCAACACAACATGATGTAGGTAGATGCTGTAAACTCTTGAAAACCTATTGCAAATTATTTTCATCTCCAAGCCTCCATCATGAGACCTTCAATGACAGTCATACTCCAGCTATTTCTCAAGTTCTCATCAAGGTGCATTAAGTGAGCCCAATGACGATATAGCTGCTGTAAACTGTTGAGGATCTCTTGCAACTGCCTTCAGTCTCCATCGTTAGACCATCGATGACAGTCTTACTCCAGCTAGGTTTAAAGTTCTCATCAAGGTGCACGAAATGAGGCTAAAACACGATAGAGCAGATTTGAAGTGTTGCGGACCTCTTGTGACTGCCTTTATTTTTACCGTTAGACCTTCGATGATACTCATAATCCAGCTAGGTCTAAGGTTTATATCAAGGTGTATGAAATGAGCTGACACACGATATACCTGCTGTAAACTGTTTCGAACCTCGAAACAGTTTACAGCAGGCGACTGTGACTGTCTTCCGTCTCCATCGCTAGACCTTCGATCGCAGTCAAACTTCAGCCAGGTCTAAAGTTGTCAAAAAGGTTTATGAAATAAGCCCCAACACGATCTTCTTCTTTATCGTGTGGTTAGTGCCTAACCTGGTGTCAGAGTTCTTATGCCGCCCAAGGTCCTCCATCTTGCCTTTACATGCCGTCGAGGAATAACTCTCAGGCATGCTGTGGTTTACTCACGATGTCTTTCTTCACCGAAGCAAGCGATCCTTCCTTCCTTATCGTGTGGTTAGTTGCCTAACCTGGTGTCAGAGTTTTTATGCCGCCCATGGGCCTCTTAGAAAATATATCTCAGGCATGCTGATTTCCTGACGATGTTTCAGCAAGCGATGATTATACAATACGCACATGAATCCAAAAAATCAGAAGTGCGTGACTTTGATTCGAACACGACTATTTTCAACATAAAATGGGACAAACTTTGCGATACACGCTTTTCAATAAAAAATAATCATGAAAATCGGACTTCTCTGGAAAAAGTTATGCGTCATCATCATCATCATCCATAGTCCGACTTCACCCACTGCTGGGTACAGGCCTCTCTTTGTAAGCTCTACGCTCTTGTGCCAGTCTCATCCAGGATATTCCCGCAATGGCAACATTAACGTCTGCTTATCTCACCGCTGGACGACCAAAACTTCTGTTTCGATTTCTAGAACGCCACTTGGTCACAACTTTACTCCACCTGACAGCACCGCGCCTTGCTAGGTGTCCTGCCCTAGTCCATTTGAATTATCATCATTCATCATTATTTCAGCCGAAAGACGTCCACTGCTGGACATAGGTCTATCAAGTGTCGCCACATTCACCGGTCTCGTGGGACTCGCATCCAACGGATTCTTGCAACTTTCATCAGGTCATTTGAGAATTGCTCACCTACATAAAGAAAACAGGCGTTGAATTTATGGCGAACCTTTTCCAAAAAACCAAACATGAGCCATCTGACACGGGCGAATGTCAGTATCATTCTTTCACGGAAAATCATAACTCCGCGATTCAGAAAATGGAGTCAAATGCATGCATGCAAAGCGGTCAAACAGAGACTCTACCGGCTGTGTAGATTTTTAAAGCAGGGTCATGTTGACTATTCTCTTCTTCTCTATCGTGTGATTTTTATTCATTAGTATCATTTTGGTTCAATAGATGTCATTGCTTGAATCCTTAAATCATGATGATAAGTTCTCCTTAAAAACTTTAAAGTCATATATATTTTGATGGAGAGCACCGATTACAAAGAAACAAAACCTTCTCTAAGTTTTTGATTTTATGCACAATATTAATTTGAGCATTGAATCAAACCACATTGGTTTTATAATTTACACGTGATGCTATAACAAAAGGGCTACGTAGAGACACACAGACACAGATGAAAATTTAAGAAATTCTTTAACAGCTTAAGCGCCATGTTTACAGATTTATTATTTGAAATAAATGATTCTGAAACTGTCGTTTAAGTGTTTAAAAAAAGTATGTTTAAAACAATGATTTGGAAATCTTAAACTTTAAAAAAAAAATGCTTTGTTACAAAAGTGAAAACCGGGTGGGTTTTGAACGTGCGAACCAAAGTTACTATCGGCAATCTTACAGAATTAAACAAAATCAAAAAGAATTCAATGTCTTTACTGAGCCTTGAACTTGCAACACAATGTTCGAAAGGCGGTAGCCGTCACCGACGGGCTATTTGCTCTAATGACAATATGTTTAAAATAGTTATTCTATAACAAAGCATGTTATGACACTTGTCAGTTGTTATACAGTTGACAAATATTATAGACGAAATGCAATATTGCTCACCCCCGTAAGTAATTAGCGTGATAATATATAGTCTATGTCCTTCCCTAGGTTGAAATACATCTCCTTGCCAAATTTCTTTGCGATATCCGATCAGCCGTTTTGTTGTGAAAAGGTAGCAAACAGACAGACAAACAGAGTTACTTTCGCATTTATAATATTGGTATGGGCATCACACGTCTCCGAAATCATACATTACAATGAAGTTCTTGAGTGCATTGTGTTTCTGCTTGAATACTCGTGCTGTAATGTCGTGACGAAAGCTATTATCATTTAGACTATTTCGTTTATCAAAATATCAGCAGGTAGTACCTAATGCATCATCGCACGATGAGTTTCCCTGACACGCAGAATCAAATTATCGCAAGACTCTAAATTCTCGCCAGCGACCATAAATAATGGAAACTTCGTTCAACTTCAACAAAATGTGAAGATAAGCAAACTATATAAATGAAAAGTATGTATTTAAAAATATTTAAAATCTTACAGCTATCAAAAAAATATGTGGTTAACAAACACTAAAAGTAAAAAGCGGTTGGGGATCGAATAAAATCTTAGACCAATAAAAAATCGAAATAAATCACAAAAAGTAATCTAAAGGGGTTTGAACCTTCGATCAGTGGGTCATAGGCGGCCTTGAATCTATTAGGATATCTGTTCCACTGACAGTTTGCCTAAAATAGCTATTGGCATGCATGCGGTGAAACAATTGAAGACTTTGGACATGCTGGGTTAATTTCGTGTTTTTTTTTTTAAATATCATATTTTTTTTTCATAAGAACCTTCTCCTGACAATAACAGACACAACAAAAAAAGAATTAGTGAAATCGGTCCAGCCGTTCACGCGTGATGCCGTGACCAAGGGAAATAGGGATTCATTTTTATATATAGAGATTGGGCAACTAGAGGTATCAGAAAAAGTAGGGAAAGGCTATTTGAGCTTTACAGCCTTAAGACTTTTATAAACACAGAAACTTTTAGCAAGTATGTTGCTAAGTATTCAAAGATTTTTAGAAATACTTGCAAGGTTGCTAAAGCCCTGCACATTAGCAACAAGATCAAAACATCAGAAAATAAAATAAAGACCGTTTGGAAAGTCATAAATAACGAGACTAACAGAAAGAAAATACGTAATAATAGCTATACATTAGATACAGAATGTGGTCCTAAAAGCTCTAATCAGGAAGTAGCTCAAGAATTTGTAAATTTCTTTACCGATATACCAATAAAAACTACGGAGGCCCTTAATTCCTCACCTGAAATCTCAATTGGCTTATTAAAGGCGAATGTATCTGGCTGCCTGGCTGAATTTAAATTTAAACACATTAACCCTATGACAGTTATTAAAGCTTTCCGGCAAATTAAAATCAAACTGACCGAAGATCTATGGGGAATGTCTATCAAAGTTTGTACATCTATACTTGAGACCATAGCCCCGTACTTAGCTTTAATTTTTAACTCATGTGTAGACCAAGGAGTGTTCCCTGATTTAATGAAATACAGTAAAGTCATACCTCTTTTCAAATCCGGGGACAGTAAAGATGCCAATAATTATAGACCTGTATCCGTGTTACCAGTTTTTAGCAAGGTTTTTGAAAAAGTAATGCTTAATCAAATGCTCTATCATTTTAACACCAACAGAATCTTACATGATCAACAGTATGGTTTCACCAAGGGACGTTGTACAACTGACGCCGGTGTAACCTTATTAAAGCACGTTTTTGCTGCGTGGGAAGAGTCCCAAGACGCAATAGGAATTTTCTGTGACCTCTCCAAAGCTTTTGACTGCGTAAATCACGACACATTACTTTTGAAACTGGAGCATTACGGACTAGGTAAACTTGCACTTAGCCTGGTAAAATCTTATTTGAGTGATAGAAAACAACATGTTCAAATAAATGGTGTCAATTCACAGGGTTTGAAAGTAAAAATGGGGGTTCCGCAAGGCTCAATATTGGGTCCTTTCCTTTTTCTAGTCTATATAAATGATCTACCCTATTTATTGAAAAACCAACCACAAAATATGGTGCTATTTGCTGATGACACTTCCCTAATTTTTAAGATAAATAGACGGGCCCAAAATCTAGATGAAGTGAATAATGCCCTACTTCAGGTCCAAAATTGGTTCACAGCAAACAATTTGGTATTGAATGAAAAGAAAACTAAATGCATAAGATTTTCATTACCAAATGTTAAAAGTAGTGATTGTGAGATAATATTGAATAAAGAAAAACTCGAATTCGTAGATAAAACTGTTTTCCTGGGGCTTACGCTTGATTCAAGGCTACAATGGGGTTCTCATTTAACATCGCTTGCGGGGCGCTTAAGTTCAGCAGCATATGCCATTAGAAAAATCCGTCAATTCACTGATGTAGATACCGCTAGACTGGTCTATTTTAGTTACTTCCATGGTGTAATGTCTTACGGTATTTTGCTATGGGGACGGGCTGCTGATGTTGAGTCTATATTTATTCTGCAGAAAAGAGCCATCAGAGCCATATATAATCTTCGTAGGCGCGATTCTCTAAGGGAACTATTTAAGGATATTGGCATCATGACGGTTCATTGCCAATACATCTACGAAAACATAATGTACGTCAGAAAAAATCTGCATCTTTTTGGTAAAAGAGGTGACAGACACAATTACAGTACTAGAAATAGGGACCAACTAGTTCAGCCAGGCTTTAAACTCGCTAAAGTAGACTCATCTTTCATGGGGTACTGTTTGAGATGCTATAATAAAATTCCACAAAGTATTCTTGAACTGAATGAGACGAAATTTAAAACATGCGTTAAACGCACACTATGTAAACAAGCATATTACAAGTTGAGCGATTATATCGCTGATAAAAATGCTTGGCTTAATGCTGGTCCTGCTCCACATGGACAGGGGCGCAAAAATTGATAGCATTAAATGGTATTGTTGGAGCTGCTGAAGATTGTAAAAACTTATCTTTGCATTGTATAGATTCAATGTTAGTATTATATAATCGCATAGCCTATATTGTGTGAGTACTATGTACTAGTAAGCTATCATTCACTGGAAACCTACGGCAGTTCTTGACTTGAATGTGCCCTGGCGGTTGAGAGTATGTCATGCTCTCTCAAATGTCTCGCTGATGGTGGCGCGTGTGTCGGACCATTTAGTTCCCTTCAAAATGGTTGAGCTGAATGGTGCTGATCCATGCGTCATGTTCGTGAACGGGCGCTGTCAGTTGTGACTGGTCATCTCTTAGTCGCCATGGTTTATTTGAATTATTTTGTTTTTGAGTTGTATTTTATTTTTCTTTTGCTATGGACACTTTTAACGTGCACATCTTGCTACATTGTTCTCACATAATATACCATCTTAACATGAATGATGTAACCAAGATTTTGTAACAATATTTTGATTTAAAAGAGTGTCCATGGAGTTTCTTGCCCGTTCCTCTCCATAGAGATCTACGCTAGGGAATGGGCAACTACAGTACTTTCACAGTTTTTATGTCTTGTGACTGGGACTGTAGCTACTTTAAATGTTCATTTTTGTTTCGACAATTCAAAAGTGCCTGTAACTGGCCTACTTGAAATAAATGCTTTGATTTTGATTTTGATTGATTTTGATTTTGATTTTGACATTATTCCATCAGAATATTTTTTTATTTATCAAGTCTTAAAAAGCTTTCTTATACAATTCTTTTTTTTATGTCTTTTTTCCAACATTTCCGTCAAAAACAGATTGGTACAATTTCTCAACTAATAATTCATTCAAACAGGTATTGCACACCTATTTCGGGCACCAGTCTCTCACAAATGTTTACCCTGTGTTGTTAGATTTTATAATTCATGTTCACTGTAACGATTGTGATGAGAAAATAACATATTATTCATTGTAAATTCTGTCGTTTTAGCAAATTGATTTTTCTCCACTGTGTTTAATAACGTGTAGGTACATACTCGTACATACACCGTGAAGAAATGAGTACTGTCTGCAGTAACCAGTGTGCAGTGTGCAGTGTGGTCAGTTCTCGTTAGTTGTCGTTGTGTAGTACGGTCTGGCGTGTGTGTGCAGGGTGTCGGCGCAGCGCGTGTCGCTGGCGCAGGTCCTGCTGGCGGCGCGCGGGGGGGACGCGGGGCCGCCCGCGCCCCCCTCCGCCGTCGAGGTCGCCGACCTCGTGTAGCGTACTACTAGACCGTAGTCTGGCGTGTGTGTGCAGGGTGTCGGCGCAGCGCGTGTCGCTGGCGCAGGTCCTGCTGGCGGCGCGCGGGGGGGACGCGGGGCCGCCCGCGCCCCCCTCCGCCGTCGACGTCGCCGACCTCGTGTAGCGTACTACTAGACCGTAGTCTGGCGTGTGTGTGCAGGGTGTCGGCGCAGCGCGTGTCGCTGGCGCAGGTCCTGCTGGCGGCGCGCGGGGGGGACGCGGGGCCGCCCGCGCCCCCCTCCGCCGTCGACGTCGCCGACCTCGTGCTGCTGCACACCGACCTCAACATGCACCGCCTCCTCACCGACGTGAGTAACCACTACCTACCTGTAGCTGTACTGTCCGCCACGAAAACCTATATTCTAAAGAATTTCTACCAAGTTACGTAGCGACAGATCAATCAACAACAAATAATCCCAAATTCAATCTACTCAAGTTATCATACGTATAATACGAAACTAACGAGCAATTTCACTTGGTCGGGTTATAGTTTGGCGATATAAAGTGCTGTCGTCTAATGTTTTGTGGTACTGGAACGCATCTAACACCATGTAACGTAAACATTTGGGCCGCCATTTTGAAGTAAGTTCACGCTGACGCTGTTATTTTTTATTTGATCCAATGTTTAGCCGAATCTGTGATTGCAAAAATGATAGCATCTCGTGGCGGGGACTATACGCGGTGGGACGTCCGTCTCCATGCTCGGTGTCGTGTTACAGGAGAGCGTCTCTCTATACGAGGAGTCGTCCGCGCTGCACACGTTGTGGCAGCTCGTGCAGCAGCACCAGCTCGAGGAAGCCGCGACCGCTCCCCGGCGCGACCGCGCGCTGCGCTGGACCGCCGCGCACCGGGACTACCTCGCCAGGTAACACACGCACACACACACACACACACACACACACACGTGCACGCCGGTCACTACATGTAGTTCTGTCGCGCAGCGGGCGCTCGGCGTCGCTGGTGGTGCTGCAGCGTCGCTGGTACGAGCTCAAGCTGCAGGCGCGCGTAAACCTCGCCGCGCACTGGCGCCGCTCGCTCGCCCAGGACCCCGCCCCCGCCCCTGCCGCGACCCCGGACACCGCCGCCCCAGCCCCCGCCGCCGCCCCGGACCCCGCCCCCGCCCCCCTCCACATCTCGATACTCAAACGGTCAGTATAGTGCCACAAGTTAAGCTGAATATATCCGTTGATACGTGATGACCGGTAGCTCGTCTTCCCGCAGATACCCGCACGTCGCCACGGGACCGTTCAAGTGTTGGCGGGAGCAAGTGCTGGACGGGAGCGTCGTCATCGAGCCGCTGGTGAGTACACATTACTTATGAGTCGATTACCTATGCGGAACTGTCTCCAACGAAAAAGCGGTTAATGTACTAACTACTTTAAGTTGAGAACGACTTGCTTAATAGGGAAGACGACAAAAAAAACCTAAAGCTAATTAGTCCGTCAGTTAGATAATCAAAAAAAAATTACCCGTATTCTTTCTTTTATTACGTAAACCAAAATTGACGAATATCACGCCGTGGTACAATTTTTAGTGTGTTCTGAGGTTCTGACGTCACGAAACCTCAGTCCCGAGTTTTGATACATTTTAACTTTGTTGTATTCATTAAGTAAAAAAAAACAAAAAATCGTAATTTTTGGCTTCTAGGAAGAAGAAAATGACATAAAGGTAAAAAAAAGCCAAAACAGTAAAGTATCGACTGCGAGCACAGCTCCAGCCGCGCATCCCTCCCCTAAGACGAGCAAGCTCGATGAGCCTGACGAGACACAGAATACGGACAGTAACACTTCTCAGGAGCTTGCGATCAAAGGACCAAAGATCGAACAAAGTTTGAATGTACTCAAGCTTAGTTCGAGTGAGGACTTACCTGAACAGCGTACGGTTGACGACCATTTGGCTGAACATCCTACGGACACTAAAGTTTTGAGCGAGCTTCCTGAGGTCAAAAAACTCAAAGATGAGCAGACCGCGGACAGTGACCTTGTAGCTGTGCAGCCTGCGGACGGTGACCTTTTGACGGTTGATGAATCTAAGATCAAGCAATATACGGTCGAGGGGACAACTGTGGATGTCCCTCTAGCTGAGAGCGCTGCAGGCCGCGTCGGCATGCCGACCGGCCCGACTGCGCCCGTCAGAGCGCCCGATCAGATACATCGAGACGAAGGTAAGTCAACTATGTGTCCCGTACCTGCAACATTGTGGAGCCTTTGCGCTCGGACGGGGCTATGTTCAAATGGCTATAACTCTTAAAATATGTGGTGTTGAGTCAATATGTTGATATCATTTGTAGGTTGACTCAAATACTTCTCATTTAACATAAAAAAATACGCAACATTGCTTGGAAAATTTTGCACTAAAGTAGAAAATGTAAAAAGAAAAAGCAATCTTGCTTATTTTTTAGTAAAAGTTTTTGATAATTTGAAAGCCTCGTCGCTCAACTTTACAAGGACCATTTGCACGTCTCTAGGTCTCTTAAATTAAAAGAGATTCGTATTTCATTGAACATACCCTAGATCAGCCGATTAGAAAAACAAAATGACTGCCATTCTCAGGCTTTGGGGTTAAGAGAATTTATAAACGTGTATTTGTCGATAGAAATGAGCTCGGAACCAAACCCACCGCCTTACACATTGTATAGTACATTGAGTTGAGAAAGGGTTTGTTTCAGCGAGTGTTGTCTCTGTCACAATACTCACTGCACCTGTGCGATAGACTAAATAATAGTCTTAGCAGTTCGACACCCTTGCGACGACATATGCATATAATGGCACTTGCAGAAGTTAAAATAAAAAATATGGTTATGTCAAAACTCTCACAGAATTAACCAGTCCATATGAATACTTTTTTTTGTATATCTAGATGAAATCTTACCGCCGGAACGCGCAAACGGTTCAGAAACAGACACGGACACAGAAGACAATTTGGTCATAGACGAGTGTTCTGACACGACGCCGTGTTCACTCAATTGGGAACCAGATGCGCACACAGAGAGACACAGTGGCGACACTGTGTCACCTCACACAGTGCAAAACTTAGTCCCGACCATACAAATACTACACATGATAGACCCGAGCACGGTCAAAACCGAGATTCTTTTCGAAAGTGATGAAGACGATTTTCAGCCTTATAACGAACTTGATAAAGATAAAGAAGGGTTGGCAACAAAGAAAGAAGCCTCGTTTATAAGTAACAGGATAGTGTTTGCTGACGAGGAGCCGGGGGGGAGTTGTGACATCACAAATCGCGAGGACTGTCAAAACGAGCAGAATATGGATATTGAGACACCGACTATTGGTAAGTTTAATTGTTTTCTTAACATCTTCATGTCAGAGAGTCTATCTACTCGTATATATTTCATTCCTTGTTTACAAAAACCGGCCAAGAGCGTGTCGGGCCACGCTCACTGTAGGGTTCCGTAGCTTCCCAGACCATTAAAAATACCAACATTTTTCGTCAGCAAAAATAACTTTGTTTTTCATAGTATTTGTATGAAAAACAAAGTTATCATTTGCGTTTTTTTGAAAAAGTGCTATATAACTCAAAAACTATTCAACTCATCAAGTTGAAAATAATTTTCCTAGAAAGTTCATATAAAGGTCTACTTCTGTGATTTTTTTCATATTTTTTAAACTTATGGTTCAAAAGTGAGAGGGGGGGGGGACACATTGTTTTTGACTTTCGGAGCGATTATTTCCTAAAATATTAATATTATCAAAAAATGATTTTAGAAAACCCCTATTCATTTTTAAATACCTATCCAACAATATATCACACGTCAGGGTCAAAATTAAAAAAAAAATCGCTCCCCACTTTACGTCTGGGGGAGGTACCCTAATAAAAATGTTTTTTTAAATTTTTATTTTTGCACTTTGTCGGCATGATTGATATACATATTGGTACCAAATTTCAGCTTTCTGGTGCTAACGGTCACTGAGATTATCCGCGGACAGACAGACAGACAGACAGACATGGCGAAACTATAAGGGTTCCGTTTTTTGCCATTTGGCTACGGAACCCTAAAAATGGGGTTTATATCCATACGGATATGCCAACACCATAATATAGACTATTTACTTCTATGTATTATAAGGTAAGTCGCTGCGCGTGTGCTAGGACCCATTGCAATATTACCCTAGTCTCGTCCTTGTTCTTATGATTAATCAAATTATTATCTTATGCACCTCTGCAACCAGAGACGCATCGAGCCACATGTTATATGGCTCTCCTGCTATCAATAAAAATACTAAATATTTCGTTTTTGCCGTTAAGCCACTGCTTGATATATTGCAAAGAGCTCTAGAAGCATTATACAGACAGTTGCTTCAATTTAAATATCAAATCAACAAAACTACGAGTAGCTTTATAAGCGGGAATAAACCAATAAGAAGGCGGTTCCACACTCATTTACAGAAACCAATTCTGAAATCAATTCATGAACGAATCCATTGTGATTATAGTAGTTTTTTCTAAATTTCTGAATTGCTCAGATCTGCACCACTTGAATCCACCGTTTCCGAAACAATGGTTCGAGTAGGCAGCTCGGAACTATTCCGCCAGTGTACAACTGTCAATTTGTACTTGTTTGCTTCCTTCGAGTACATTCACTTTATAGCTGTGAGTGATGAAACGAGCATGTCTTGGTTTGCATTCTTACTTGTACTTTTAATTATAAGACACAGTGAAACGAAGATGTAGGTCCTTCTATTTATCACAGCAAAATTTGAAGCAGGTAACATTTGTTAACAGATCCTAAACTGCTAATGGACACATCTGTACCGCTGTTCAGAATAGACAAAACACGCGCGTGGAGGAATAACGTGCGGAAGGACAACTCTATCCGAGTGTCTCGCATACATCGGAGATATTACACACCGAATCCAAAAAACAAAATATGTAATAAGAATCAATCAACGACTCAAGAAATTTCAGTAAATATGTCTTGTTTAGACAAAATCGCCAACACCGACAATATAAGACAACTGTGTAGAAATATAAAACGGGAGCTGGTTGGGGAACAGTCCGAAGTGCCTAAAGGCAACACACCACACAAAAAGGCTAAAACAGAATCAGATTCGGAGGATGACAAGCCTTTACTGGAGATTAGAAAAGAGAAGTCGGGAGAGACAACAGACGACGCAGAGGAAACAGACGGGAGGGAGTTATCAGTCGAGGAGGAGGGAGACTCGACAGACGACGCGGAGGACGCAGGCGTGAGGGAACTAGTCGAGGAGTCGAGCTCAGACGACGAGCGAGCGAGCTCGGAGATGCTGAGTGCGGTGTGGTGCGGGGGGAGGTGGAAGGTGCCGCAGTTGGGGCGCGTCGCCAAGCGCGTGTCGCTGCCCGACATCGAGCAGGTGCGCCGCCTCAACAGCGCCATGCAGGTCGCGCAGGTCGCGCCCATCACCAGCGCGGTGAGTACTCGCATCATTCAGGTATTAGTGGGTCCCTTGAAATAGGTGATGCTACACCTAATGCTGAGTGATGAATATTAATGTTGATGGATGGAGGGAAGAGGAAGACAGTTGGCAGTCCGCACCTTTACGGTACGATGCCACGACTCCCGGGTGTGCAAAGTTTGAACACATACATCTTGCTTTGCTATCCTGTCTTCAAAAAGCTGTGCGCTTGTTTAAAGCTATTTCTGGCTAGTACGACCCGATCTAAGGAGCTGGTCATTTCACTTACTCTATGTCTGTTTGCAGACGAGCGCTTGCGGCGAAGACGTGGCCATGGAGCAGCTCCCGGGCGATGCTGCACACACCGACACTACATTAGGTACGTCGAAGCGGCCGGTCATCGCCCCTATCACCAGCCGAGGACATTGACCGGCTGCTGTATGCCTTTATGCAAGGAGCGCATACTAAGGATGCAATTACAGTGACAATCACAGATGACGGCAATTTGTAGTCGGCCGAAAATACGGAGAAGCCAAAGAAACTGTAATAAAAAAAATTGTTTATAAATACCATTTGCTTCAAACAACATCATTTTAATTTGTTAAAGTCGTGCCTACCGCTTTTTATGAACTCGAATACAAGCAAAATGTTAATGATGCGGAATGTAGAGGAGTTTATGTGGTATTATAATATAACTGGACTCACATCACGTGTCGGTTGCAGCGTTGCGCGCGCTGGACCTGCCGGCGCAGCACGAGCTACAGGCCGCGCTCGACCAGCTCACGGTCAGTACACACACACACACACACACTCACACACACACATACCACATCTTTCAACAAATCAAATTATTGACTCACTTATTGTTTAGGGGAAATAATAAAAAATCCGAAAAAGTATATCAACTTCAGTAGATCTGTTGCTGATTGTAATACTAAACTTGGATTGGCTTTAAATGAATTAACAAACACAACTAGTCCGGGAGGTACCCTTGCAAATAAAAAAGTCATAGTAAGTCGGCTGATAATTATTATCATTGAAGGTTGTATTAAATCTTATATTACCAATAAGTGAACCAGCCGTCAGCTGCTCAAGTAGCGGTGGGTGTAGGATTGACAGGCTACAAAAGTTGTAAAAAATAAAATTAAGTCATAGTTCGCCGGCTGAAATTTTTTTCATAAATAGGTTACATCATAATCACCTTAAAAAAATCGTCAGCTGCGTGGTGGAGGGGGGATTAGGCGTCAGCGGCTCGCATGAACTTGTAAATGATACAGGTCTGATGAAAAACTAAAAGCAATCTACTAAAGTCCGGTCGCGGAGCACGAAAAATTTCGTACAATGACCTCTTTACCTACTGACAGTGATCACAAACATTTTTCTATTATGTGTGGTTTACATAATGAAATATATAAAAATCGAGTTACAATTACTAATTCGGCAGAAATTAAAATTACTTATGTCTGGATTTTTTGTCGTGACTCAAAAAACCACATGCAAACAAGAACAAACCTTACAGTGTTATGTAAAAGCCACATCCAGTCATCGTTTATCTGTGTTTCACAGATACTTGTTTACATGTATCGAACGAACATTTTGCCCGCAATTATTTGGAATCTTCCTTCAAAATATTTATAAAATCGACGTCTAATTTTTTGTTATACTTACCCCATCTTTTTGTTCTTTGTAAGTGTGAATAGTGTAATTCTTATGAGAATTTAATTATCTTAAATCCCTGAGAGCGGCTGCCATTGCATCTGTGCGAGTGATATACATTATATTTACGCGGGAGTGACAGAGACAGGTAATAACAGGTCATTGTACGAAATTCTTCCTGCTCCGCGACCGGACTTTACCAAGTAGAGAGTGTGTGATAGATTGCGTTTAGATTTTTTCTGTATCATTTACAAGTTCATGCGAGCGGCTGACGTGGATCTTCTGAGAATGATCCGCCTAATCCCCCCTCCATCATGCAGCTGACGATTTTTTTTGCTGCCGGCGTACTATGACTTAATTTTATTTTTTGTTCTAACCTAACCTCACCCCCCAATCCTACACCCACCGCGGGTGCGTCAGCTGACTTACTTTACTTCACGCTGGGCTTACTTATCAGTCATTCGATATGTATTGAACAAGACTGTAACCGATCGGCGTAAAAACACTACCTAAAATGCAACGGTTCCTCCCGGACT
Source organism: Xestia ashworthii (assembly GCA_950022955.1). Lineage (NCBI taxonomy): Eukaryota > Metazoa > Arthropoda > Insecta > Lepidoptera > Noctuidae > Xestia > Xestia ashworthii. Next base: position 13,231,951 of record OX465575.1, on the reverse strand, counting down.
AACGTGAGCTTTCATTCAAATTACAATTTTACAAAAAACAATAAACTTCCAAAAAAAATACGAAGTTTGCGAAAACATGTTCTGCTAAACAATCGTTTATTATCGTTTTCATAAGCTCTATTACTACGCAAGAGCGAGCTCAGCGAGCTCGGGACTTGGGACACCCTTCTTTTTGGATGGAAAATCGTCCAATAACTTCTCCCACTCTGGGCGGAGCGGGAGCGAGTGTCAGACTTTCACTGACTAAAACCCATCCATGTTCCTTCCTCGCCCTTTATGTTCCGGGACCACGGTATCTCTTTCGATTAGTTCCGCAGCCCCGGAAGGCTTCGGGGCCCTTGCGGGCCCCTTCCTTATGCTGATATGTCTTGCTGGCGCGCGTGGAACACTCTGGCGCCGTCAACACGCGTCATGTCGTCGGACGGACGGCGAGCTAGCCCATAGCTGCTCACCGTCCACCCGATGCCCGGTGCGTCTCCCGCGTTCCGCCACCTCCTTCGCTAGCATGACTGACTTGGGGCACCCTGATGTTACGTTAGGTTAAACCCTGCAGACAGAAATAGGAGCCCTACGTCGACTACGCCTTATTACATTTTGACATTTACCTTGACGTTGATTTTATTCGTGTTTATTTATTTTATAGGTTAAAACGCAATTTAAGCTGGTGGAAAAATATTGCTAATTGTCAGCAAATGTATTAATTTTCGGAATTTACAGTATTTTATTTGTTTGTCTTTTCAGTAGTCGCATAAGCATAATCAATATATACTATAATGTTCCCACTGCTGGGACATGGCCTCCTCTCTATGAGAGGGAATGAGCAGTTTTCGCAAGATTAGTATTTAAAGCAGTACATTTCGTTTTTTTTTCGGAGCTTTTATAACTACCCATTGTTTAGGCTATTTATTCTGTGGTTTAGGTACTTACGGTAAAACTGGGTGAATATTTGATAGAGTTTTTCACGTTGTATTAATATGGTTAAACGTTACAAGCTGAAAGAGGCTTTAACGAGTTTACGTTAAAGCCCCTTGCAAAGTTTTAGTGTCGATTCGCTCCTGCGTGTCTGTCCACCCTGTTTTAACTGTAACTGAGAACTGAATGCCTCGTCACAGGAAATCATGTAACAATTGCAAATGCGTTGTCATAGCTCAATAATGGATCACTCTAGGGTTATTCCCGAATCTGCTTTATAATCCGTATTCCACTATGTTCTTAACCTGTATTATAGAATATCTCGTGAAACATTCGACGTACTCGTAACAATAATATGTGTATGTATGTGTAGGCGTCGACCGCGGAGCAGGCGGTGGAGAGGCGCGCGGCGGGCGGGAGGGGGGGCGCGTACTGCTGCGAGGCGCGGCGGCAGCGCGAGGTCAACGACACGCAGCGCCGCTTCGGCCTGCCCGACGACACGCAGCACACGTACGTGCACACTTCCACACGTAGCATTACATACATGTATTAGTACTGCCTTTAACTATACAGGAGAATGTTTCAAGTGGATGGCCAAAATTCTTGGAAATGGTCTTTCTGGGAAATGGACATTCTGGGATTCGGACTTTCTGGGAAATGGACTTTAACCTAGATGATCCGAAACTACGAGGAATAGCGAGATACACTCAGAAGAGTCTCGAGCCTGATTTTGATGAATACTAAACTACATTATTGATTTTTGGTGGAAAAGCAACATTGCTAGCAATGAAACGTGTTGATTTTGAAGAAAAACACTGTATTATTACACCATTATACAGGGTTACTGGTAATTCGACGTATTCCTTGCAGGACGTCATAGTAGGGTTATAATTCAAGAAATTAAGCCGCCAAATGTTCTACCGAAATTCAGTGGTTTTCGAGTTGTCGATTTTTTTTTTTTTTTAAGAAAAATCCCAAATTAAATCATTTAAAGCTAATTTAAAAACGACTTATGGCGCGAATGTACTAAAATTTAATTATTATCATGCTGATGACGCAACAGACCTTTGTTAACACGTTGAACGCCGCTTTAATTTTTCAGTCTTTCTGTTTGGGCCGTGGGGGACACCGTATGGTCGACATACAATAGTTCCGTTGGGGCCGCGGGGGACAACATATGACCGCGAGTCAGAGGCGATTTTAAGCGTCTCTATTGGGCCGTCGGGCACAGATATGAAGCTAATATGTATTTGACGTGACCCCCACGGCCCTGCAGACGAATAGATTGTATTTGGTTTTTAGTAAAAAATATGATTTAGAAAAATATGACAAATCATTTCGGGACACGACTTGTTTGAAAGTTCTAAAGGAAAAAGTGTGTATGATAAAGTGTTATTTTCTATTTTTTTTCTATTTTTCCATAAAATTACTATTTAAAATGTGTTGTAAAATACTGTATACTGTTACTTTTTACTGAAGTAGTTAAAATCTGGTTAAAGTGGTACTACATAGCTGTTAGGGTTTAATTTTTCGGGGATAGTTTGATGTTTGTAAATCAGTAATATAATAATTATTTATTACAGTATTTAATTGAAATAAAATTAAATCAGACTTATTGAGATCAATATCAACGTTACTTAAACCTATTATTTAATTAATTTTATGGAAACAATCAAAACAAAGAAATGGTTTGTTAGGGCAGGTTTCACAAAAAGTTACAACTTTTTTCGTCTTGTTTTTTCGTCTTGTTTGTTCGTGCAGGACATGAGCGGGGATGACCGACACCCCGACCCCCGCGGCCCCCGCCAACGAACAATGCGATTTATTTCCGCGTGGGCCATGGGGGGCCACTCTTGAGTGACAGTAGTATTTTGGTAAAATAAAGTCACTAATTACTTTTCTTCGATTTATTTCATGAGATTTGGCACATTTTCTAGCCCCTAAAGCAATAAAAACATAAACGTAAAATTTAACAATCCGGCATTTTTGACCTGGCTCCTTTTACTAAATAATTGAGGCCCATATGTTGTCCCCCACGGCGTTTAACGTGTTAATAATTAAAAGTTCAAAAATGTCTAAACCTTCAGCAAAAATCACTAATGAAACAATTTTTTTTATATTTTTTGCCATTCCGTCATAAAAAGATGATGTATAGTGAAAGAAATAATAAATAAATACAAAAATATCCTTGTCTTATCAGCTCTCTAAAATGATATAAATCTTGTTTAAAAGTCATGGACTACATTATGAAAATTGTTTTTGATTTAGTAAAAAGGAAAAAAAAAGGCAAAAGGAATGCGTAAAATCAAAGTAAACAATTTCGTGAATTATTATTCTTTTTTAATAAATTTCAATATTAAAACCTTAATATCACACTTTGTTCGACTAAGACGTTGTACCACTGTGCCACATGTTTCAATCGGTGGACTCGTTCTAGTGATCATGAACAAATCATACGAGTGTTCACCGAAATAAATGTTCGCGCACATTCGTGAGAGCACACGTAGTAGCGGTGGAATCGAGTCAGCGAACTCGCATTCTCTGTTCGCGCACTCAATCAAATAGTCTAGGAGACCGACCTTCATTTATCTGTTTATCATATAAAAAAATATTAATTAGTAAGCTTCTTTTATGTGGAAAATTATAAAAAAGACGGGGTATTAGAGAATGCTATATTAAATAGTAAAATGAAAAAAAAAACCTGTTTAATACTGTAATAGTATATTATGCAACTAGTGAATAAAGGACGGATTTAAAGCGAGGGCCGTAGATGAGTCACGAGCAAGTGAAGGATTTGCTGTTAGAATCCTGAACGACGCGAGTGATTCATGGCCCTCGATATAAATTCGTACTTTATTCAGGAGTTGCATACTATACTTAATACCATGACTACGAGAAAAGACATAATTTAAGCGAAAATAGAAATTTAATCAAGAAATAAGAATTGTTACATTAATTGAAATGGACATTAAAATTAGAGCAATGACTGAAATTAAGCGTAATTTTCTTATTATTATCATTAGGGTGGTCAACTTGTGAAACAATATTTATTTAATCTAATGCCAAACTGCTTGTCGCAAATATCGACCAATCAAATCTCGAGAATTTATTTGCACCAAAGAGTTTTGAATTTCGAATCTTAGCGCAAGGAGTTTGTGTAAGCATTGAAATAGAGACCGGATATATTTTTGTGTTCCAAATTCAAACACCAAAATAGTGAATATCATGGTCAAATAAAACAAGGTCTGGCATTCCGGGAGCGACACGTGCCTACGTCACTATTAAGTTGCCACTTTATTGCAACAAAACACAAAATTATGGAAACATTTTCAGTCACCATTCTGTTAAAAAAATATAAATTGCATTTAAATTGTTGTTTTCGTTAGCTTGACCGAACAAAATAATTCAATTTAATCATATACCAATGTAATTGTTACTTAAAACTTCAATGTTTGATCGGATTCGCACAGGGATTATAGGTAGTTAGGGAGTTATTCTTTCACACTACTGGTAACACTGAAACGGGCTGTCTCATTGACATTCCGCCAATTCGTGGTGTTTCGCTACTCTTTTCTAACACATGTGCCGGTCTCGCTCAGTGCCAGTAAAACAGTGATTTCCAATATTGTTTTGTGGACGTCTAACCAGTTTGTTTTTAACCGACTTCAAAAAGGAGAAGGTTACTCCATTCGATCGTATTTTTTTGTCTTATGAGTGTTCGCGGATAACTTCGTCGTTTATGAACCGATTTTGATGATTCTTTTTTTTGGAAAGGATATATCCCAAGGGTGGTACCATGATAAGGAAATCAGGATCTGATGATGGCATCTCAGAGAAATCGAGGGAAATCTTCGAAAATTGAAGTGGCGACTAGTGCATTCGTTAATATTTTCATTAAGTAGTATAAAGCACTACTAATAATGTAATGAATGTCTGGAGTGGATCTAATGATGGAGCCGAACGACAGCTCCTCGACGATTTACAGCAATTACCTGGTGTTTGGGCTTGATTAATTTATATTGACGAGAAATTTACTCCTAAGGTCTGGAGTGGATCTAATGATGGAGCCGAAAGACAGTCGAGGTAACTCCTCGACGATTTACAGCAATTACCTGGTGTTTGAGCTTGATCAATTTATATTTATATTGATTTGTCTCTAATGTCTTTATCTATGGTACCTTTGTTCACATAAATAGACTACCGAACCTTGGCTTGTAATTTGAAGTTTGTAACCCTAGGATGGATACAGGATTCTTTTAGTCACCGAAAACCTACAATGGGGGTAGAGCTAAAGGCAAAAGTTAGTAGGAATTGAATAATTAGATCAATGTTTTACTAGATTGAATTTCCCCAGATTATATAGTTTGAGAACCATTGATAGCGGTTATGACGTAGATGCGTGTCACCCACGTGACTTCTGTCTCTCGGAATGCTATACCTGGCGAAGTATATTATTGTACCATGGTGAATATCTATAATATCATTAGTAATCATTAGAATCCATCACTTGCTCGTGACTCATCTACGGCCCTCGCTTTAAATCCATCCTTTATTCACTAGTTGCATAATATACTATTTTATAACGTAATTAAAATGAAGCGAAGTCGTGGCGTTTGTGGCACGAAAATCTGGAACTTTTATTGAAGTCCGTGGCGGTGACAAGGTTAAGGAACTTCGTTAAAAAAAAAAAAACCTTGAAATTATGATCCTATGTGTCGGGGGTGTTTTAAATGTTTAATTGAAGGTAAGTTGTGTACTTATAGTCACTTGGAGGGGTCGTGCACGTGTTGCTGCGCGCACCTGACGGACACAGCGGCGCGGCGCCGCATGGACGCGCAGGTGCACGCGCTGCACGCCGACATCGAGCGCATGCTCTGGGTATGTCATTCTAATAACAACCTCAATAACCATGCTTACAGTTCACTTTGCACTACAACTTCTAACTTCCTTTTGATTCTTTCAATAGTGCCTTAATTTACTGAAGGATAAAGTTGAGATTCGTCTAAGTGGTCATAACATTGACTGGTATTAGTGGATACTTGAGTGTGACTGTGGTGACGTCACACTACGCCGTTTGCTGCGGTGACGTCACGCTACGCCGTCGTGGCCGCTCATCGAAATGATTTATTTCAAAGTTATTAAGTTACATTTGTTGACTATTACACTACACAATATAACATCACATTTGGAACCTCCAAATGGTTAGGCTGAGCTGACTTATATGTATAATTCGCATATAATAGTGGGCAAGCCTAATTCCATCAACCGGACACAATCCAGACTGCGTGGCTGCTACTGACAAAATTCCTGATGGAAAAACCCAACAACACTTTGTTTGAGACTTGTAATATTTAAAACATGCTAATTATAATGACATTTACAAAACTAAAAATGTTGACATTGACTTTGACAATTTTGACATTTACAAATCTAAAAATTTGAATTTCGATTTGTCTAACGCTAAGACGATTGAGGAGAAGAAACGGATGAAACTAGCTCAGGTATGACATTACTGCTTTCAACTTTACACTTTACTTTTTATTAAATGTTATTTGACTATTTTGTTTTTGTGTGTTTTGTCCTGGCGGGCTAAAAATGCTTTTCTTTCTTTCTTTTTTTTCTTTAGAATGCCTTGCTGCGATTTGAACGCCTTTTCTTTACTTAGCCTACATTTTCCCATAGCTGGGCATAGGCCTCCCCCATAGCCTTCGACTGTTCTCTCCGTGCAGTTCTCTCAGGCCAACCTCTCATATAAACGTCTCTAAGTATCCTCGGCCTCCTTCGGCGACGACGTCCGTCTGCTGACAGCTACTGTGTGATGACTCTGGCCCATCGGCCTGTTACTCAACTACAATTGTAATGTCCATTATTTCGTATTTGTTTATATCATGTACTAATACTATTTTTTCTTATTGCAGAAATCCGCAGAAGGAAGTAAGTTGTTTTTTTTTTTCAAATTTATTTCTAGGTTTAAACACTATTCCTTCTTAAAAATACTTTTTTTAACAGAAATAAATCATTGGAAATCAAAAGCATCTCGGTCACCGAGCCCCGCGCGAGCGTCTACCTCGGGTACAGCGACCACGCGCACGGTTACACACAAGCAGGCCCCGAGGGACCCGCCGACGAACACAAGCACAGCTAAACGCTCAAAGAATAAACCAACTACTTCCACCAAACGGTCCAAGCGGTCTCGCGCCCCCCCGCCCCCCGACCCCGCCCCCGCCCCCCTCGACGACTACGAGGAGTGGCAGCGACAGAAAAACTTGAACGCGCAGTACTTCCACATCGACACCAAGTATTTCTCTAATAAAGACAAAAGTACTTCGAGAGTTGGCGTCACTCAAAGTACCGCTACGCAAAAGACTGCTAGGAAAAGTACCACTAAGCAAAGTGGTTCGCAAGATGCTTCCGTTCCGAGTACAACTACGCAAGCTACTTCAGTGCAAAGTGGTTCGCAAGTTATTGTTGTTCCGAGTACCAATCAGCAGAGTGTCGTACAAGGTGCGCAGTCAGGTTTAATGCCGTACATCCGCGAGTCTCGTCTTATAGCTCCGGTACCGGCCCCTCCCGCCCCTCCCGCCGCGCTCCCCAAGCTATGGAACAGCCGGCAGTCCGACAAGCCTGTTCGTATAGCTCCGCGACCCGACAACATGCCGCGCGTTGAAGACACGCTGCTCGCTCAACACAGAACTACTGAACAGAAACCGGCGACTAGGAACGTTAGTAAGGATCCGGAGCCCCTTCCTACCCAAGTACCGGCGCTCACTCCGCGTCCCGTGACCCTGAGCACAGAGCAGCTGGCCGGCAGCCCGGTGTCGATCCTGGAGGAGTACTCCCGCACTCTGGCGGGTGTCCCTGCCGGCGCGGCGCCGCTCGTGAGTGCGCTGAGCTTGCGAGCGCCCGCCAGCGTCGGCAACACCAGGACCACCATCGTCATGTCGCTCACCCTGCCCTCCGAGCGCGACCACACTGGGGCCCTCCCCGGCACTACGGTCGACCTCACTGAAGAGACAAACTCCTCACGCACGGACGTCACACCGTCTATACAGAAGACTAGCTCCCCAGCTATATCCTCCGCTTCGCGTGTTCCAGATATTATAGGAGTGGTCAAAAGTCTGATAAATCCTGACAATAACAGCGCGAGTGGCCGGAATCTGATGAAATTTTTAAGTAACAGTTCAAGCGGCAGGAGTCTCTTGAAATCTAATGTCAACACTCCGTCAGACATGACGCCGCGTGCCGCCGGCGTAGTGTTCGTGCCCAAGGGACTACGCCACGGTGACGTTATAGAAATCGACGACTCGGACTCCAATAATTCTGACAGCAATCAGAGCTATATTCCTGTAAAAAACAGTTCTAATCCAGCTGTTTATTCTAACAAGAGTTCCAAGCTAACTAAATCTAGTAATACAAAGAAAAGTTCTGATCAAATTACTAGTGAAGTAGACAAGAGTTTAAATCCAGCTGCTGTAACTAAGAATGTTGAAGCTGTTAGTAAAACAAGTCCAGCGAGCGCAGACGAGCCGGCCGCTACGAGTTCTACACCAGTCACTAAAACAAAAAAGAAACGTATTCGCATTAGAGATAATAAGACTAGGTATGCAAAGCCCGTGAACCTGTTGAAGAGTAGCGAGGAGGCGGTGAGCGGTCACGTGGCGCCGCGCGCATGCTCGCGCATCCCCGAGCTGGCCGCGCTCACGAGCGGGCGCGGCCGCTGCGTCGCGCGTCGCGCCGACCTCGCCGCCATGCCGGACTTCCTGCAGCAGCTGCGGCGCACGCAAGCTAACAAGCAACACGGTACGTACTAACATATCTATAAACTTGTTACTTGTCTATTGGTACCGCGAATACTGTTTTTTTTATGGAAATTATGGTTAGGTCGTCCCCTGTATTACACCTAAAGTCAATATAGCACTAAAATAAACGTGTCTTTCCACAAACAAAACGTTTTAATGTTTTGTTTTATGCCAGAATAAAGATATTGGTTATTTCTATGAATATTGAAAGACCGGAAACGCTCGCTGTCGGAAAATACCGACCACAACCCATTGTAGTATTTCCAAAACGATTTTTGAAAATTATTGAGGTCGAAATGGCAGATAATAACGACTTAATCTGGAATAAACTGAGCTATCATGGTTCACAACTAAACTTAAAATGTCACTTACGGGATATTTTTTGGTCCTTGCAACAGAGCCTCGAAATATCGGAAGCTCAAAATTAATAATAATCACGGAAGATATCCCTTAAGTACAGATTACTACAGATGTGTCACTACGCGGTGTAGGTATGAAACGGTACGCACACATGCGCACACCGCTCGGGGGTCGTTACAGTCGGATTCCGCGCGCCGACCGTATCGTTAAATTCGTGAATAATAATTGTACTACTATTAACTAATATAAAATAAAATAAATTGATTACGTAATTACAAATGTTGAATGCATGCTTGAATGCATGCTAATTTAAAATGAGAAGGGCAATCGAAGGAGAAATTGCAATGCTTGTAAAAGGCCGCTAAGTCATGAGTACTACCATACCATAACACCACATTGTACACTTGGTTCGCAATAAATGTTTTGACTTTGACTTATTTTTCTTACGTGTGATCACGTGCAAGTAAAAGTGAAGATAATAAAAAAATATGAAGACAAGCAAATACTTCATAGCTTTTGGTTGCCTAAACGACAACAGTGATAAGAGCCTCACGTTTCATAAACCACCGCGTGGCGTCGAAAGGTAAGGAAAAAAAGTGAAAATATCGAATGTTTATGAATCTAGGGTTAAATGGATTGATTGGGTTGATGGTTTAAATGGATACATTGCATTGAGTAAAGACGACAAAAGGATACATTGCTGTGTTCGTTTGCATGGCCACAAAAGCTGTGCATCTGGAATTAGTCTCAGATCTGAGCTCCTCAGCATTTTTATCAGCATTACGCAGAATGTCAGCAAGAAGAGGCACCCCAAAACATATATACAGCGACAATGGTACAAACTTCGTAGGAGCAAGCAGAATTCTAAATGAAGAATTCATCAACATTCAAAAAGTGTTAGACGTGGAATTTCACGAAGCAATCACCGACATGGAGATCAATTGGCACTTTAACGCCCCATCCTGGCCAAGCGCGGGAGGTTTATGGGAAGCAGCTGTGAAGAGCTTAAAGTACCACCTAAAGAGAGTGATTGGCGAACAAAGGCTGACGTTTGAAGAATACTCAACAGTGCTAGCACAAATCGAAGCATGTTTGAACACACGACCATTGTGCGCTTTAAGTGAAGATCCAGAAGATTTGGATTACCTCACGCCATCCCACTTTCTAGCAAGCGGACCAACCTTGACGTTAATCGAAACGGAAAAAGATTTACGTACGAGATGGCAACTCACCCAAAAAATCATGGATGACTTATGGAAAAGGTGGAGAACGGAATACTTAAGTCAATTGTCAGTGCGTAGCAAATGGCGACAACCGCACACAAACTCGAAGATTTTGCCGAAAAATATCAGAAAGATATTGACCTTATCAAGAAGGATCAAAAACATCTTGCCTTATTGTGGAAAAACCAGACATCAATCGTTGAAGCAGAATTGAATGTCATCAAACGAGTAGAAACCGCCTTGGAAAAACAACACAAACTCGTTAATCAATACATGATCAACTGCAACCAGGGAATGAACAAACTGAAAGAGCAGATTCAAAAGACAGACAGCAGAAGTGACTTCACTTTATCAGCCTTGGTAGCAAACAATATGCTGTTAGACCTGAAAAATATCCAGGAAACGCTAGTGGATACAGTGGCGAATATTTTCTATGAAAAATTCAACTTTCACCTCTTAACGCCAACACAGCTGAGAAATGAACTCAATACTATAACAGGACAACTTTCAAAGGAGCTGACCATACCCATAAATAACATTCAAACGGATCTGGCAAAGATATATCATTTACTAAAAGTAAAAGCAAGAGCAACCAAACAATACATGATTTTTGAAGTCAAGATTCCTCTTGTAACTAGAGAAGGCTATGAGCTTTACAACCTCATACCAATCCCACTGCAAGTAGCTGAAAGCATGGTCACCATCACACCTATCGCGCAACACTTAGCGATAAACATCCACAAAGACTCCTACATACCGATATCGGAAGCCGATTGGGGAAGATGCACGCCTTACGACCAGGACACCTTCATTTGTCCTCTGAAAAGGCCTATTTATCAGATGACCTCAGACAACAATCTGTGTGTAAAGGATCAAGTTGCAAATCAATGTCAAACCGAAACCAAAGAATGTATGGATCAATGGACCGAATTAAGCATCGTCAACTCATATTTGTATTATTGTTGTGGACAATGTACGGTGCGAGTCATATGTGAGGATCATATTACTGCTGAACGACTCAGCAAGGCCGGGGTATTGACACTCGGTGAAGGTTGCGTTATCAAAGGTCAAACATTCACGATTTATTCGCATCAAAGCTTAAGGGGCCGGCGGAGCATGCGTATTTCATACAAACGTAATACCAAAATTATTTGTAAATAAAACATATTCTTAAGTTAGTGTGTATTTATTTCGATTGGATTACAGAATATCTATGTTCCCAAATATATTTTTTGAGAGGACAATGATACAAAGACGAGATAATGAGGAATTTAAAATTTCCATAGAAAACTTATTTTTCTCATAACTCTTGTTAAAATCAGTGTCCATTCTAAATACACTCGAGAGCAATGAATCCGGGTCACTTAAAGAATCCTAAAAATCTCGGAAACTAAAAATGCTAGGTTAATGCAATAAATTGTATTTAATAGACAATGTAATACTCCTTAAATGAAGGTATTAAAACTTCTTAGTTTTGTAAAGTTATATCATAAAAAAATCAAATTTGAAAAAGGGCCACTTTCGAAGATGGAACTACGAAATTACAGCATTTGGTTTTGCTTTTGTTTGTAATCTGTCATTTATGTGGGTACATAAACCATGTTGATAGTGCTCTATATTCATTACTCAAGCTGAAATTATGTCGCTTACGCCTGAAGAATGCACCAGAATACTTACAATGCTGGAAACCGGCCGGAGTCAGCGCGATACAGCCAGGACTGTCGGTGTGTCGCTGTCAACAGTACAAAGAGTTCTCCGACGTTACGAAGAAACTGGTTCTAACCTACGCAGACCAGGAACGGGCAGAACCAGGTGTACCACAGCACGAGAAGACCGATACTTGGTGAACACCATGCTTCGAAATCGCTTTCTCACAGGAACTGAACTCACAAATCAGTTTCGACGCCTCGGAGGAAGTAACCCAAGTGCATGGACAGTAAGACGTCGGCTTGCTGAATCTAACTTAAAACCCCTTAGACCTGCAAACGGCCCTAAACTGGAGCGTGGGCATCGTATTTCAAGACTAAGATATGCCCAGAGCCACGTAAATTGGAGTATTGAAGATTGGTCAAAAGTTATGTTCTCCGACGAATCAATATTTATGCTCTACAAGCACGATGGAAGACACAGAGTGTATCGAAGACCAGGGGAAAGATTCAAGCAAGCATGCATCGAAGAAAAAGTAGCCTACGGTGGTGGGTCTGTACTTGTGTGGGCCGGAATTTCTTCTGAAAGTTGCACAGAGCTGGTGATCATAGAAAACGGCTCTTTAACTAGCGTAAGATATGTGGAAGAAATCCTCAATGATCACGTTGGTCCATTTATGGTCAATTTAGGTGAGGATGCTATATTTATGCATGACAATGCCCGACCTCATACAGGTAGGATTGTGAATGACTACCTTCAAGAGATGAACATTACTCGTATGGAGTGGCCAGCGCGCAGCCCGGATATCAACCCGATCGAGCATGCTTGGGACGAGCTAGGCAGATGCGTAAAACAACGAAACCCTCCCCCAATCACGCTTCGTGAGCTCAAAATTGCTCTCACAGAGGAATGGGAGAATATTCCCCAAAATCGTATAAGGAACTTGCTGTACAGCATTCCAAACCGCGTAAACGCAGTAATGGAAGCACGAGGAGGCAATACGAAGTATTAAAATTCAAGAAAATCGTAATAAAGTTCAAAAATTTCATGTTTCCTATTTTTGTTTTAAGGAGAGATCAGCAGTTTTTTTCTTTATGTAATTTTGTGTTAATAAAATGTATGGTGACTCATATTTTTTTTACTTTCATTTAAGGAGTATTACATTGTCTATTAAATACAATTTATTGCATTAACCTATCATTTTTAGTTTCCGAGATTTTTAACATTCTTTAAGTGACCCGGATTCATTGCTCTCGAGTGTATATATTTGGGAACCTAGATACTCTGTAATTCAATCGAAATAAATACACACTACCTTAGGAAAATGTTTAATATGCAAATAATTTTGGTATTACGTTTGTATGAAATACGCATGCTCCGCAGGCGTCTTAACTAACTCAGTCCATACAAAAACAGACGTCATGGATATTGAGATTCCGTCCATAAATCACATCATCAATCTGACTATACCATTCGCTGCCGCACTGAACGACACCGAAGAGACTATCAAACGACAAAAGGATTTGGAAGTCATCAGTCTCGCCATCAAGAATGTCAGAGCGAAGGAAGTTGAGGCATTGACAGATCAAGTATCTTCACACGACATCCACCACTACATTGCCATATACACTGTGGTCGCAGTGATCATAATCGGTGTTCTCCTCTACGGGTGGCGACGGCTGCGAGCTCAGAGGGACACGGTTCAACAGGATCATCAGGAACCCAACGTGCACTACACGACAGCTGCAAGGACACCGCCACCGACCATAGCTACTGTCGATAATAGCCACAGCAGCACACGCATGGTTGACAGGGCGTCATCACCACGTTTCGGAAGTCAATACAGATCAATGTAGTGTTATTTAAGTTATTTTATAAGAAATTATGTTTTATCATTATGTTTTATCACTTTGTAACTCATCACGATTCATATCATCCTGTGCACCCTTATCTTCTCCGGGCCTGGAGCATGTACAGTGCAAGCACAGCACAGTTTTCATATCAATATGTCAGCATTTTACCTGCGCCGGGCCGGCTAATTTAGTACACGAATAGCATTCATACCGCGTGCACTCATTTATCATGCAATCATACTTTTATCAATAAAATATCAATCAATCAGTTATCAGTGTATCAATCAGCATCAACTCAAGGTGTAAGGTCCCTAACCGTACAATTATCAATTATCTACCTGCTTGTGATGTGCTTATTTATTATGTCATTCAAGTACCTATGTCCCGCTTAACTGATCATGATTAGGTAGGTTACAAGTTTGGAAATGTGTCGAGATACTCGGGGGGGGGGGATGTGAGCCTACTAGACGACCAAGATAAATAGACGAATATCAAACCTGACATCACTCTCACTCACCTTCGCTCGGTAGAAAGTATAAAGATGTTTGCGTTGTTGTTTACTCACGTTCAATCTCAGAAAATGGCCACACTACGCATTCAAGGTCAGCGATCGTAATACGTTGCGCGACCGGCGTTTTTACCATTTACAACGACTCGCAACGCAGGGCCTGTGACAGTATGTGTAATCTAATCATGATAAAAATAAAATTCCTTGAGGAACATAGCTATTTATGTTAATAATGTAATTTAACAAATGCATAAAATACACATACCTTATAGCTGTACCGAAACTCACAAGTAGCAGCCCTATTGAGCTTGACCGACAGTAACCTTTTAATGGCGTTAGCGTCAGATAAACCAAAATAAACACTCGCGCGTAACCATTCAGTACATTTTTGCTTGCGCACGCAATGTTTAAGCTATTATAAAAGTACCTGGGCGATGCGGCTGTCAGTTAAAATGTACTCTATTCTCTCGTGCATAGATTTTACATTTGTTTGATTGTTTTTGGGAAGTGACACATCTGGAAGTAATCTGTGCCTTAAGTGGCATTTTAAGTTTAATTTGGTGTACCGTTGGCGTCAGTCGTGTTCTGTCGTGGTCAGAGGTGTACTGCTACACGTGGGCGGCGCGACAGCAGGCCGTGAGTGCGCTGCCGTGCGGCGACAGGCTCCTGTGTGTGGACGGGTCGCGCGCGCCGCTCGTGCTGCCGGCGCGCCGCACACAGCGCGGCGCCTCGCCCTGCGCGCGCGCGCACCTCGTGCTCAGCGACGCCGACCTGCCGTGCGCGCTGCCCACCTACTGGACGCTGGCGGACTTCGCGCACGTGGCGCGCGTCGTGCCCGACGTGCCCGACGTGCCCGACGTGCCCGACGTGCCCGGCGTGCCCGACGACACGCCAGCGCCGCACGCGCCCGGAGCACGCGGCCCAGCTGACGCGCCCGCAGAGGACCCGAGGCCGATTTGTGAGAAGCAACACAACTTCAAAGTAAGTATAGAAATATTTGTTAAAATCATATTATTTATTACATAATATGGCGTAATTTGTTGTAGTTTTGTAGGGACATGTACAAAAAGGTAACTACCTCTACCTATACTGTAATGTTTGTGTTTTTATACTTTTGTTTTTGGCTGTTACAACCTAAAATGTTAACATTCGTGCTCTCCAGGTAGCTGCTCATGCTCATTACCTGGAGGCTTAGCATACCTTTTACCTTGTTTATTTATTTAGTACATGGAAGACTTACAGCTAACAAATACAGAAAAAGGAAACCATAGTCACCAGAAAGCCAATTACAAGTCCCCACGTATAGACGTATAATAGTAATCTATGGTGCAAGCACAAGAATACAAAACACACAGCTTTAATATAAGTGGGAAGCATATAAAAATTTAAGTTTACTATTTATATAGGTGAAATAGTACAGAAAAAAATTATAAAAAAAAACTAAAACAAACAATATAACCTACGGCTACTTCTAAAATTTAAGGCATAAGCACCTTCTGGCCAAATTCACACTAATTTGGATCAAAGTCATATTCCTTGCATATGTCGTTGAAGTCTCTGCTTGCCCGCACAATATAACTGTTCTGCCTATAATTCGATGATGAATGAGGTACACGCATGGGTGTATTAAAACGAAATGTCTTACTTGGCACATTGAAATAAAATTTTGACAATAACTCAGGGTTATCAATATTGTTATTAAGGATCTTTAACAAAAGTAAACAGTCGGCTATTCTACGCCGATCTACCAGTGGTAGCCGATGATACTTCCTACAGAGTTCAAGATAATCAGCTGACTTATATGGAATCTTTTGGTGAAAACAAAGATATTTAATATTGTCAACGCTTTTGGATATTTTCAATGCGGTCAATGTATTTCAGATAACGTGGATTCCATATCTGAGACGCATACTCTAGCTGACCTCTTACATAAGTACAATATAATATCTTTAGTGTTTTAGCATCTGAGAAACACTTAGAGATACGCATTATAAACCCTAGCAGCCTTACAAATAAACGTGTTATAAAAGTTATACTCGAGAATAAATTGAGAATAAGCAAAATCGCTACAAATAAACCAAAAATAGCTTATATCAAGTATAACTTCGACAGTTGGATTCGAACAACCGCTATATCGAAGTTATGCGCGCATGCACCCTTGTTTAAAGCTAGTATAACCTTAAAAATACCACAGTTTGTGTTTGTTTACGGGCATTTAAGTATTTTACGTTCGTTTTGACTATGGAATTAAATGCAATAGAAGAAGTAGAAAACAGTAGAATTTTTTTTCTATAGGAACTCTTGTATCAGTTCTGCTCTGTTAAACTAGTTTCTTATCCATCTCTTTCAGATACAAGATGAATGATGATGCTGCAGACATTCACGGTTTGACTCAGCAGTCTATTACGACGGTATGTCGTCATGTTGCCCGAGCAATTTTAGGGAGAAAAGCAGATTACATTAGTATGCCAATTACTTTAAATAAACAGCTTCGTGTTATGGAAGATTTTGAAGATTTAAAAATGTCGTGGGGGCGATAGACTGCACCCATATTAGATTGCCCAAAGTAAATCTTGATTGATCGCTTTCTCTTAGTCATTTTACTCGTAATAATCACTTTTTAATTATATTTCTCTATCCGCAAAAATAAAACTTTAATTACAACTTGACTCAGTACGCGCGCAAAGAACAAAATAAACAAACGGTCGAGATCGAGAAACGTCAAGTTGACAAAGGGATACAGTTTTCAATAGACAAACTGCTTTTTTTTAGAAGTTTCTCTTTGGTCGCGCTGTTGCCAAATCGTGCATTTTGACATAACGGAGGCGTTGTTATACCAAAGATATACCTGGTTTATTTGTGAAAAAATATTCTCGACTTATTTTCAAGTTATAACTGTTATAACTATTCCTAATATAAGAATGGAATAGATGCGATATAACACATTTTTATTTGTAAGGCTGTAGTAGTTTAGAAGCTTTCTTCACAATTTTTCATCAATATGTGTGTCAAAAGCCAACTTACTGTCTTGATGGACCCCCAAGTCACGAATAACGTCGCACGTTTCCTAGTGTAAGTGATCATCGAACACTTGAATGGGCTGAGATCAAGTTTATTAGCCCGACAATACTCTTCGAGCTTTGAAATAGTGCTAAATAGTGCTTTGAATAGGCACTGATCGATGTCGTTCACATAGACTATAAATAAAAACGGTCCGAGCAGCGAGCCCTGAGCCATTCCACTGAATACGTTTACCCAACTAGACATATAATTATTGAGTACTACTGCTTGTGACCTATTATCAATGTAGGAGGAGAACCACATCAAGAGGTCCCCACGGGTGCCCATGTAGCTAAGCTTCTTTATGACGGTATAGTGGTCGATGCGATCAAATGCCTTGCTATAATCTGTGCAAACGACATCGACCTGCTTACCATTATCCATAACATCCGTAATAAAATCATTGAATAAGATCAAGTTAGAAGCGGTAGACCGTCCTTTCAAAAATCCGTGTTGAAAGGAGCTGAACGAACTAGCAAGAGCGGGATATAACTGGTTATAGACAATCCTCTCAAATATTTTAGCTATAATGCATAACTTGGAAATAGGCCTATAATTAGTAATCTCGGTTTTGGACCCCTTCTTATGCACGGGTGTAATAAAAGCAGATTTCCACATTTTGGGGACAACACCTAGGGTCAAAAACTTCGAGAACAAAATTTAGATAGGTAGGGCAATGGAAGGCGCCCATTTAATTAGAAATTAAGCCGATATGTTATCAGGGCCAGCACCTTTAGCTGGATCCAAGTTACGAAGTAAACTGGTCACAATATCAACATTCACTTCTATGTGACAAATGTCAGATGAAGTACTGTTAGTGCCGAAAGGGAGAACAGGACGTGGACGGGGAGTATTAGACGAAGCGGGGTTGAGGAAAGTAGACATAAAATAGGACGAAAAAGCCTCACAAATAGAATCTCCAGTGAGTAATGGTTCGTCGTTTTAGTTTAATGTGTTAGGTAGATTTTTATTACTCTTGAATATTTGTTTATTTTTGAAATATCGGATAATGACAGGCCTAGGTTTTCTTTTTAATTCATTGCTGGAGCTAGCTAGGAGTTTTAGGTTGTGTATCAAATTGTTATTAGACTTTCTTTAGTACCTATATTTTATTTTTCTATCATGTTCTGGAAGCTTCAATGAGGGCTATCGTTTTTGAGCTAACCAGATGGCGCCACTGTCGAGTAAGGTCCTGTCATTAATTTTATTTTTTACTTTAAAGTACCAATAACTTTATAAAAAAAAAAATTACAGAATGTGAACTTCAGATACATATTTACAATATTCTCCCTTAAATAAGCAAGCATGACACATTTCAAAATCATTCTACCTCCATGTACTAACAAATAAGGTCTTAAGTTACTACTTTAAAATACTACTACTACTTTAAGTTACTACTTTTTAACCAGGAATGGCTCAATCTACACCAGAATCGTGAATATTGGAAAAATACGTGATAAAAAAGGAGGAGGTAGATTTCGGAGAAGGATTCACCCATATTTACATTTGTAAATAAATATTATTTTATTCAGGTTGGTAAGGGGGCCATGTTTTCATTATTTTTGCGATAGAACGAACCGTTTTCGAGATATAAGCAAATTAAGAATAAGAACCAGCAATGACTTCATGACGCATGACAGTTGGCTTGGCGCGATTTTTGGTGTCGCTTCACGTTCGGTTCCACAAAAAACAATCATTAAATCAAAGTATTCATTTGCATATTAATCAGCAATCAATTATTGTGCACATTTATTACACACCAAAAGTATGTAAATATGCAAAAATAAAATTATATTTATGTAAAAACATGTACAAAATACACTTCTACTGTCAACGGCACGTGATACGAGTATGTCAACATTGACGTCTACCATGGCAAACGGCGTCCTTTTTTCCAATTAGTATAGAAATTTTAAATAGTTAAATCTCGTAAACCGTGGGCGTCCGACTATTGAAAATTTGTATAAAGAGTTGTTCTTATGTGTAAAATCTACAAAAAATATATGATTTCAAAATCGTTGTCCTGTAATGGAAAGTTTACCGTTTTTAAATCCATAAAAGTTTAGCATGGAAACGCCCTCAATTTTTTAGTTATAATTTTTATTTCGAAAACCATAAGTTTTATCGCTAAACTGCAAAGGTAACAATTATAGAGTAAACAATTTGCTTTCAAAAAAAAAAATTTGCGACGCTCAAAATGTTTACTGTTTCGGAGATATGATTTTTTTTCGCAAAAATTTTGGAAATTTCAAACCCCTCCCCAATTTAGGGGTTGCATCAAAAAAGTTTTAATTTAAAGTTGTCCGTATTCTTAATTTCTTACTCAGAATGATAAAAATGAAAAACGGTTCAAAAATTTTATTTTTAAACAAGTTATGGCCAAAAAACTGACCCCCCCCCCCCCGCCCCCCATGGACGAATTCCGCCCATTCAAAAACTTAGCCTAAGTTTTGACCTTTTCGATTTTTTGGCCAAGTTTGAAAGCATTCGGGTCATATTTGCGACCTGTAGAGTGTGGCTAAATTTTGCTTGTCACCCTTATACATACGTATATGTCACCGTAAAATTGTCAAATACGTTATATTACAATATAACGTGTATGTCTCTAGCGATATTGTAAAGTCTCGAATTTGTCAACTGAACATACGGAAGTATCTCTTGCCCCCATAAACGGGACTTGGGGCACCCCCCCGTTAGGTTAGTTAGGTTCCTTTAAACCCTGCACTCGGAAATAGGGGCCCCGCGAAGCGGGGCTCCGTCGACTACGCTTTTTCGGGGAATATGAAGTGTTTTAAGGTTAGGTTATATTAATCGATATTTCTCAGGAATGGTACAGTATCTTTTCATGAGAGTGGTACCACTGGGCAAGGGGGACCCCTCCTTCTCTCCACACCGCGTGAGTTGACTACCATCGCATGCATTTCAAGAAAAATAATGCGTTATATTGTAAGCAGTATGTTCATTTGACAATAATTCGAGACTTTACAATATCGCTAGAGATATTACAATATAACGTATTTGACAATTTTACGGTGACATATATATTTAAATCCCCGTAGGTGAGAGACAAACAGGTAGATTTAAAAAAAAAAAGAAAAGGAAATCTACCTAAAAGCACGCAACGCGTAAACACTATACAATGACATCGGACATTTCGGAGGACTTTAGACTACACGAGCGCCTCTGGCGGATAATTCATGCGCGATAGCCCCCATTGTGTAGATTTAGTTTAATTTACAATTTGTCGGTCTGCTAGATCCTGACGGCGTTCTGCTCGGCGGACGGCGTGCGGCAGGCGGCGCGCGCGGGCGCCACGCTGTTCCTGCTGAACGTGGTGCGCGCGCGCGTGTGCGTGCTCCGCGTGACGCGCGAGCCCGAGCGCGGCTCCGTGCGGCACCGCGCGCGCGCGCACGTGTCGCCCGACCTGCTGCACGTGAGTAGCGAGCGTCAACACTGTCACATCATTTTTGTATGAAGTGGGGCTGGATTTTCCTCTTTAGCGGCCACGCATAACACCTACATTAATCGACAGTTGATATCAATTACAAACAAGTTTTGTATGAGGCAAAATATTCTAAAGTGTCACGCTTCCGAGAAATGAGCTCCATTCATCGATGACATTTTCAGTGCAACTTGGGTTTGATTAGACTCGCATAAAACGTGTATCAATCGATCTGGCTGGCATCAATACAAACAAGTTTTGTATACAAAACGTTCTCAAGTGCCACGTCTCCGAGATAAATCCATTCACTGATACCATATTCAGCACTATTTCACTTGATCAGACACGCATAAAACGTGTATCAATCGATAGCTGGCATCGAGCGCCTGATAGGATCGTTTGTACTGTTATATGGGACCCCGAAAATACCGTTTTAAAAAAAACACTTTTGTTCACTGAAATATTAGAGTTTAATTTTGGGGTTGACCTTGTACAATTAATATGGAACTGGCAGAAACGAGAGAACGAGATGGTAGCGGTACGACGATCGGGATGAGACTGGCGTCCCGCAGCAGTGGGAGGCACTGCTGCCTTTAAAATGATGACAAGACAATTTCAGAGAAAGTCTTAGTAATCAATTATTATTGATTACTAAGGGTTTTCTTTAATATTGGGAAATCGTAACAGCCCCCCGATTTAGAGTAAACTACACCCTTAAAGTGGAGTTTATGTTTAAATCAATGAAACATGAGTCAGCCGATTCGAAGAGAGGGCCCCGTGTTTGTGTTTGAGGGGTCAATGTCATCTAGTTCAGTTACGTTATTTTCCGGACTTCTATTTTCTTTAGATTTTATTAGTCTCTTGTGTATGCCAGTTTTAAACACCTTATAGATAATATAAAACACAATAGAAATCATAATTACAATAGTAATACCTGAATAGTATTTTTGATATAAAACAATATGTGGTTTTTCAATTATGTTATTAAGGCTTTTCAGGATTTCAGGATTATCATAAGCTAAGGAATCTAAGTTAACATTCTTAAGACTAACTACAGGTAAGTTTGATACAATATTATTATACGCTACAATATTACAACATGAATCATTTAAAATATTAAAATTAGAAACAATAGTTTTCAATTGAACCTCACGACTTTCATGCGGTGTTAAACGAGTGTCCTTGCAATAGGCAACACATTCAGAAGGTAAGTACAATAAACCATTTCCACTAAATTCTATTTCAATAGATTGGGACTTATTACATTCAATACTTATTTTAGTTTTTTCTGATATTACAAATAACCATCTATTATGGCATAGTGGCTGCCAGATGCTAACGTGACCATGAATAAATTTGGTTTCACAAATCGAAGGTATTGAGGTAAGTACCTTAGTAATAATTTCCGTTTCACAGGAAGGTGTCGCAGAAGAGGAGTACAATATTGATGTTTCACAAAGGTAATGATAATTATTAATTATTTTACAGTAGTCAAGATTATCTAACTTACAGTACATTGACCTATCTCTGCTTATACCAATGTATTTCGATGATGGAATGATGGTCGAGTATGACTCTGGATTATTTTTATCATGAGGAACTGGTGAAGGTAAGTTATGGTATATATTTAATTGTATAGGGTTAATGAGAGGGATCCTAACCGTAAACACTACTTTTTCTTTACTGTAGTAACTAGATATTTCCGATATATTTAAAATAGTATGCATGTTGTCGAGTTTTAAAGGAACTGGAAGTTGTTTAGATTCGGGTAAGAATCTGTAATTATCGATTAATTCAGTGTAAAGTTCCTTAGGTGTTAGGATAGTGGGGTATAGGACATTAGATTTGCTAAACATGATAGAGTTAATTATGTCTTCAACTTTGAAGGACAAGGCTAGTAGACTGTTTTCTATCATGGAAGTTATTTCCAGCATGCGAGACCTAATACTTAATTCTTTTGAAGCATGAGTCAGAATTGGAATATCTTGGGACAATTCATCAATTGCATCTTTCAGATGCTTTTCATTTAGTTTAATTATGGATAGAGTTTCATTGAAAGATCTAAGAGAAGAAGCAGTGACTAATATATTTTCCTTCATTAGAAGGGCTAGTTTCTTTTGGTCTGTTTCTACTTCTCTTATGGCATTGTCGTATCGGATGGCATCATCTTCATCCATTGTGCCAAATAGTTTCTTTGATAAGGTGCCTATGAATCCTAGAAGTGCAGACCTTTTCGACTGGCGAGATGTTAGGTGAAAAATAGCCTCATTATCATGGACTATGTCATTATAACGGGTGTTCAACGGTTCAAAGAGATTTGTACATTCCAAATAATCAAAGACTTTTCCATTGTCACATGCTTGTTTAGATTTATCGAGAATAAGACGGAGGTTTAGAATATGTGGATTAATAAAGGATACATCATATGGAATAACTACACTAAGGTGACTATCAAATAAACTTAAGGAACCTAAGGGGTCGAAGTAGATGCCAGGACTGTTCGTCAAGGATGTAATGAACTCCTGACCCAGCGCAGATTTACTGTAATAGAATATAATTAAAATTAATATTAAGTATATAACTAGGACTACGTTACAGATCTAGGAGCTAATTTAACTTCGTCGTAGTGATGTGTCACATGACGTCTATTTATAAGTAAAGTCAAGGTACTTCTGCCATTGATCTTTACTACTTTATACGGGCCTTTCCAAATTGGCGAAAGGGCTTTACGCAGACGTACATGATTTTTGAGATACACGTAATCTCCGACTTTATACTGAACAGGTCGCGAATGATTATCATAATACTGTTTAGATCTTTCTTTGGATCGTTGTATGTTTTCGATGGCCTTCTCGCGTGAGAGTTTTAGGCGATGATGCAGGGATTTCAGGTATTCTGGATATGTAAGGTCTGATTGTAATTCATAAACGGAGTCCGGGATAAAAGGCTTTTGACCGAAGAGGAGCTCGTATGGCGTAAAGTTAGTAGTGGAATGAGTAGAAGTGTTATATGCCAACATAGCAGTATAGACATATTTATGCCAATCAGAATGATTTTCATTGACATAAGATTTAAGGTATTCTTTGAGTGTGGAGTGACTGCGTTCAAGTGCACCTTGAGTTTGAGGATGATATGGGGAAGACCAAATTTGCTTTATTTTCAGGAAATTGCAGGTTCTTTTAAATAGATCTGCGGTGAAGTTTGTGCCTTGGTCAGTTAAAATAGACTTTGGGATGCCGAAAACAGAAATAAAGTGTACCAGACACTCACATGATTCTTCTGCAGTCGCGTTTGCGATAG
The DNA here is from genome assembly GCA_950022955.1 of Xestia ashworthii. Lineage (NCBI taxonomy): Eukaryota > Metazoa > Arthropoda > Insecta > Lepidoptera > Noctuidae > Xestia > Xestia ashworthii. The sequence goes on along the minus strand of OX465575.1, from coordinate 13,207,847 downwards.
GGTAAGCAAGGGAATATTTGGTGAGGTCATCTTGTAACGTAACAATGAACTTGAGCTTAGTAAGGCCAGCTTCCGGAAGAGGACCCACAAGGTCGAGGCTGAGTCGTTCAAATGGCTTAGTAGAAGTGGTAGTTATTTGCATCGGTGATTTATTAATTTGTCTTAGGGCTTTATTACTTTGGCATTGGGAGCAATTTCTTACATATGTTTCGATATCTGACCGCATATTTTTCCAGAAATACCGTTCTTTTATTCTGTGAAACATTCGTGTAGATCCTAAATGTCCGGCAATAGGGATGTCATGGTTTTCGCGGAGTATTTTAGGTATCTCTGAGGGAGTAGGGTAAATTATAGTATTATGATAAATATAAACAGAGACTTGAGTATTGTTAAAGATATAGCAGAACATGTTGTATATTTTTGCCCAGATGTGTTTGTCGAAAGGATTTTGGAAATCGGTAATGGCTAAGTTTATGATGGGGTCAGTAGGATTCAGTAGTATGTCGGATCGGAGATTTAGTATACTTTTATAAATGTCTTCATAAGAGCTATTATGAAAGTGATATACTTTAGTGAATAGGAAATATATTAATTTTCCTTTATGATTGAAAGAGATAGAGGAGTAGAGAGTTCTTTCTCTATCTAGTAGTTCTTTAGAGTTTTCGAGGTTGCCCAAGATTTCTTCTACGTGAGGATTGGATTCATCGAGATCGATGGAAGTAGGAATGACAATGATTTTGCAGTTAGTTTTCAGGATGCTTTCGTTGTGTTCTATGATTTTAGCGTTACTACTAAAGTCTTTGTTGCTCATAGTTTTCAGGAATTTGCTATAGTTATCGTCACGAATGGGATTCGTTGTAAGATTCGGGGATTTGCTAGATGATGTAGAAGGATCATCGATTCCTGGTGGTGAATCATCGTTTTCTAAGAGGTCCACAGAAGGTAGTTTATCGTCAAGGTCTAGAGAACCGGGAGGTAGTTGGATATCAAGATCCTCGAGAGTTAGAGGACTGAATGGAGGTGGTGAATCATCTGTGTTTTGATTAGAAGTAGATGGAATAGGATCAGAGTCTGATGGTTGAATTGGATTTACAGGATATCGGGATAGGGCGTCAGCAGCGGCATTAAGTTTTCCTTTCTGGTAATCGATTTCGTACTCGTACTCCATTAGTTTCAGGCGCCACCTCTGTAATTTACTGCTAGGATCTTTATGATTAAACAACCACTTTAGTGGCCTATGATCAGTAATGATCAAGAATTTTCGTCCATAGAGATATGGGCGAAAGGTTTTGCAACCGAACAAAATAGCAAGGAGTTCTTTTTCAGTGGTATTGTAGTTAGATTCACTCTTGTTGAGGGTCCGAGAGGCAAAGGCTATTGGTCTATCCTTACCAACTGGACCTTGACTGAGTACGGCACCGATGGCATAATTAGAAGCGTCACACGTTAAAATAAAAGGGACAGAGAAATCTGGATAAATGAGGATAGGGGCAGAGGTAAGTTTGTGCTTAAGTTCGTCAAAGGCGACTTGTTGTTGATTTTCCCATAGGAAGGGAACATCTTTCTTTAAAAGTTGCGTTAGAGGTTTTGCAATTTTCGAGAAGTTAGCAATGAAACGGCGATAATAGGATACGAGTCCGAGGAAGGACTTAATGTCCTTCGGAGATTTGGGAGTAGGAAATTTTGTTACTGCTTTTATCTTTTCAGGATTAGGTTTTACACCATCTTTAGTTATTTGATGGCCAAGATATGCGACTTCACGTCTGAGAAACTCGCACTTGTCAGGTTGCAGTTTTAGGTTATAATCTCTAAGCCTTTGGAATACTGATGAAAGGTTATCGATGTGAGAATTTAAATCATGAGAATATATTACTATGTCGTCAAGATATACAAAACATCGTATACCTTGGAGGCCTGTGAGGGCGGTATTCATTAATCGTTGGAAAGTGGCGGGCGCATTTTTTAAGCCAAATGGCATTCTTGTAAATTGATAATGCCCTTGAGGTACACTAAAGGCTGTTTTAGGAGCGTCTTCTTCATTAATTAAGATCTGATGGAATCCAGATGCAAGGTCAAGGGTGGAAAAGTATTTACTCTGACCCAACTGGTCTAAAATTTCGGATATCTGCGGTATAGGGTAGCTATCACCAACGGTGACATCATTAAGCTTTCGGTAGTCGATAACTATACGCCATTTTTGTTGTCCGGATGCATCAATCTTTTTTGGGACAATCCAAATTGGCGAAGACCATGGAGAATCGGAATGTTTTATGATTCCTTGATCGAGCATTTGGTCAATTTGTTTATTGACTTCTTGTTTGTGTACCTCTGGGAACCGATATGATTTAACATTGATTGGATTTTCATCACTCGTCTTTATGTTATGCTTTAGTGCATTCGTGTGAGACAATTTATCACCGGGGATGAAGAATATATCTGAATATTCAGAACAGACGTCGTGAAGAGCATTTGCTTCTTCAGGATTGAGGTGAGAGATTCTAAGGAGGTTTAGTACTTCTTGTGTTCGGAGGTAAGAGTTGGTATTTTTGAGATGGCAAACTAAATGAGCGTCTACTGTATCAGAAGGGTAGATTAAAGAACTTAAGGGAATTAGTGTGATATCTAGATTTGACTTTAAGGTTATAGGAGTTTCAGAAGTATTTATTACTGATAAATTAATTCTTTTGTTTTCTTTGACTGCGACTAAGCAATTAGAAATCAGTAGATCTTCGTGGTAGCATTGATCTAGTACGAGCCCTTCTTTCACTTCAGGATTGGAGACAGAGCATTCTATGATAGTTTCAGACCTAGGAGGAATTATATAAGTAGGTTCATTGAAGTGTAATTTTATTTCGTGTTCACCTATTCTTAAGGTTTCACGAGTGTAGTCGATTGTGCAGCCAAAGGCGATTAACATATCAGTGCCGATTATACCATCATAAGGTAAGTGTATTTTGGGTATTATGTGGAATCTATGTGTGATACTATTTTTATCATCGATTTTTAATTTCAGTTGGAAATGACCCATGGTTGGTGAAGCTTGATCAATGGGATCAATGCCTTTCAAAAAGATTACCTCTGTTGAGATATCAACTGGTATTTGTATAGAAGATCGTTTCAGTAGGCTTACAGTTGCGCCAGAATCTACAAGAAGAGATAAGGTGGTATCTGACACTGAGGAATAGACAAGAATGTGAGGTAAGCGTTTTTTAAATGAACCAATATTAATTTCATAGATTTTTGTTTCAGGTATTGAAGGATTTACTTTATGTTCGGTGGGAACAGAGGATACGGCGGAAGCAGGGGATTCAGCGGGAGCAGAGGATACAACAGGAGCAAAGGATACAGAGGGTACAGTGGATGCAGAGGATGTTGAGGATACAGTGGATGTAGGAGATACAGAGGATGCAGAGGATACAGCGGATCCAGAGGATGTAGGAGAAACAGTGGATGCAGAGGATACAGCGTCGAGGTTTAATTGTGAGTCCCTATTTTTAGGGGATACAGAGGATACAGTGTTGCGACTTATTCGCAAGTCCCTATTTTTAGGGGATACAGAGGATACAGTGTTGCGATTTATTCGCGAGTCCCTATTTTTAGGGGAAACAGAGGATACAGAGGATACAGTGTTGCGATTTATTCGCAAGTCCCTATCTTTAGGGGATACAGAGGATACAGAGGATATCGCATTGGTGTCTTTGATATGGCAAAATTTGGGAATTTGAAATTTGGGTCTCACGAGACACCGCCGTGAGCCCTTTATTCGTTTAAATCGTCGTTTGATTTTAGCTGAATATTTTCCGTGTAGTCAAAGGTTTGATCATTATCATTTACCGCATGAATTTGACCTTGATTATTTTGGTAACGTCTTGGAAATGGTCTTTGATTATTTTGGTCTCTGAAACGATTATTATTGAACTCTCGTTTTCTGCATTCTTCAATGGTGTGGCCCACATTTTTACAATACCGGCACACCGGAGGACCTGAAGTAGATGGTTTTTGATTATTGGGATCATTTGGATAACCTTGATGTTGAATTCGGTTTTGTTGGAATCGGCGTTGAGGCCAACGTCCTTGATTGGGTGAGTTGGTACTGGTTGCTAATGCTGACCGTTTAGAAATGGTCTGAAGAATCTTTTCTTCGGACACAGCGAAGCCAATGGCTTCGTTTAATGTTTCAGGGTCACGGCATCTTACTACAGTCGACAATCTAGGATTTAAGCCACTTATAAATGTATGCAATGCCAGATCTTGCATTGCAGCGACACGGCCAGCCAGTTCGCCTTTCTTTTTTGTAGGAATTGAAATATTGATTTCAGTTAACAGTTTGGCTAGGCATGTTTCTACGCGTAGTGCGAACTGGTTAACATTTTCGCTGTTCGATTGACAGCAATCTTGGAGGTCTGAGAGTAGTGCAGCGTAATGTTTTTTCTCGCCAAATTGATTTTTTAGGAATTCCTCTAGCTGTTGCCAGGTTAAAAACTCTTTGATTGAGCACGCACTTTCGGCACGGCCTTCAAGTTGGCTCAAGATGTATTTTAAAACTATATCTTGCTGATGCAATGACGCAAGGCTTATTGCATTTCTGCAATTATTTAGAAATGCATTGAGTTTTTCGCGGTTTCCATCGAATTTATTGATGAATTTGCTAATAAAGTTCATGTCTATTTCTTTTGTTTCTTTAGACATGTCACTAGAGTCGTCTTTAGGCATGGTTGGTTAGACAAAACAAAGATAGCGCGCAAGGTACGGAGAATTTGCGATAAGAAAGGAATGTTGCACTAGTCTCGGAGCTTCGGAACTTATGATAAAGAATAGTACACGTGGACAATTTGGTAAAATGAATGTTATAAAGCACTTTAGAATTTAAATTATTTTGGAACTATGATGAAACTTGCAGTTTAACGCACTTGCACTATTTTCACAACACGGAAACGGTAGGTACTTACAGGAACACTGCGACTATGACGACACCACGAAGCATCTCGTAGCCAGGCGAGATCACCCAAGGTGAGTGATGGATGTTCGGAGTATGCCCACCAGGGCACGTGACGGTCTGATAAGACCAGCAGGATACAGCGTGAGGGTCTGATAAGACCAGCAGGATACTGAGTGAGGGTCTGATGAGACCAGCAGGATACAGCGATGAACGGAGAGATACAGCGATGAACGGAGAGATACAGTGATGAACGGAGAGATACGGCGACACGGAGGTGAAATTGAATTTCGGCACTTTTCACTGTCACAATCACGACACTGCGGATATGAGGCGTTCCGAGGATTTATTTTTTTAAAATCCCACCGCTGCCACCAATGTTATATGGGACCCCGAAAATACCGTTTTAAAAAAAACACTTTTGTTCACTGAAATATTAGAGTTTAATTTTGGGGTTGACCTTGTACAATTAATATGGAACTGGCAGAAACGAGAGAACGAGATGGTAGCGGTACGACGATCGGGATGAGACTGGCGTCCCGCAGCAGTGGGAGGCACTGCTGCCTTTAAAATGATGACAAGACAATTTCAGAGAAAGTCTTAGTAATCAATTATTATTGATTACTAAGGGTTTTCTTTAATATTGGGAAATCGTAACAGTACGCTCCGTATAGTTGCGATGCGACGCTACGTCCCACCCGTGTGTTGGACGAAGCGCGCGCGTGGCGCCGTACGACGATGCCGGAGTTACGAGAGAAGTGTGTGTCTCAATACAAACCAGTTTTTACTGAGCCAAAATCTTCGAAAGCATCAAGTTTCCGATATTTAAGCTATCAAAGTTGTGCAAGGTAGCGATCACAACGTCATATATTTCGGTTTTACCGGTAGCCAAACGCCCTGCATATGTTTCGTGAAACGGCTAGTCCCAAAACCGGGTTTCTCCTTTGAGTTTTATCTGCCGGGAACATGATAGCTCGTTGAAATGGCTCTCTATTGTCACGGCGGGTTATCGCTAAATTTAGAACACACACTCGTGACTAAATAGCTGCAATATGATTGCAAACTCATAATGTTCCCGGACTTAACAATTGAACACCCATTGTGAACTAGATTTGCAACAATTATTAATAACTAGCTGACCCGCGCAACTTCGTCTGCGACACATAAGTGAAAGACAGGGTTACAGAGAGTGGGTCGTAAGCACCTCTAATACAATTGTCAAAGAGCACATCACATCACACACATCATTCCGCATAATGAAAAGCGCGTCCGGTACATGATCATTATTTTGCTGCTGAGTTATTTAAAACGGTGTATCTCTGATATTCATTGAAATCAAATTACGTATCCAAGGGCAATTATGTTTAAAATTAAATACTTGTGATTAACAACGTATTTATTTTGATAATGATAAATTACCATGTTTATAAAAACAGTTTAAAGGGCTTCTCTCGACGTCCTAACGTTTTCGTCCTTAGACACTCGATGACAGTCTCATACTCCAGCTAGGTCTGAAGTTCTCATCAACGTGTATGAAATGAGCCGCGACACGATATAGCTGCTGTAAACTGTTGCGGACCTCTTACAACTGTAAGCCATTTCAAATTTCGAACTCTACGTGCCTATGAGGCTGTGTCCTAAAGTGCACAACCTCTTTAAAGCTTAGAAACCTTCAAATGCGGTGTTAATATAGTACGGTGACTATCGGGACATTCCAATTTTAAAGAGTATTAGCACCAAGTTTTTATGTGAGTCCAACCTTTTTTGAATAAAATAGGATTGAGTTTTCAAACATTTATCAAAATAACATGTAATTTAAATCGAAAGCTCTAAGGTCCATGTTCACCAAAAACATGACGGTCTGATTATCCAAAAACAGCTGTTTAAAACACATTTTTGTATGGGAGCATGTCACAGGGACAGCGGTTTTTAGAAAATCAGACCGTTATCTCTTCGGTGAACATGGACCTAAGGAGTTGATATCAAATTCGAAACAAATCACCGCCAAAATAACTTTCTACCCCTTTTTTCATCAATTCAATTTCAATTAAACACGTCTTCCATCAATTCTGTAAAAAAAATTGAAATAGATTGGACCAGTAGTTCGTTGTATTATTTTATTTGTAATATGTAATAAACAGGGTGGAAACGGTTAACGGGGCAGTAAAGGGAGCTTACCTTAACCGTTGAGTATAAGAAACAGGATCGATTGGCATCAAAAAAATGTTGTGTAAAATAGCAATTTTCTTGCTACCCGTACGTTTTTTTTTAAATCTGTGAATGGGGATCAAAATTTCACGAAAAATTTGGGATGGTTTTATAAGACCATTTTCATGTAGCTGCAGTGACTTTTTGAGTACTCTAACCTGGGTTGGTCTGGAAGAACTTTTTGATCAGTGTCGGAAAGAAGATCGATTGGCATCTAAAAATTGTTTTATGTAAAATGGCAATTTTCTTGCTAACTGTACTTTACTTTTTTATTAAATCTGTGAACAACATTTCTCGAAAAAAATAAGGGTTGTTTTCTAAGACCATTTTCGTGTAGCTGCAGCTCCCCTTACTTCCCCGTTTACCGTTTCCATCCTGTATTACCAAGTACGTATGCCGAGGAAAGCCGATTTTCTTGAGTTCCGCTATTTTGGGCGTATTCACTTCAAAAATCAAATTTCAAAAAAATTGAGAAATTATATTTACCTGTATTAGATTTGAAGTATTTACAACAACTTTTAAAGGTTTACACTTCATTGGATTTTATTCTATAGGTGTATGAAGTTAGTTAATTTTAAACACAAACCCCTCTTTTTTACGTCTCTGGATGAGATTTAAAAAAAATGCTGAAACAGGTATTTCTTTATTTTGAATAATAAGTATTTACTCTGAGTTTTATGATTCTAGAACAATCTAAAATTTTTTTTTCATACAAACTTTACCCCCCCTTTTCACCCCCTTTTTCCAAAATTTTCCATAATTTCTATAGCCTAAATGTTATTCTGAGTTTATTTAAATAGAATAGTGAAGTTTTCATCAAAATCCGTCCAGCAGTTTTTACGTGATGCGCGTTCAAACAAACAAACAAACAAACAAAATTTTTTAAAATGGTTTTAATATGTTCAGTTACTTATTTTAAGTCACCCTGATCGGTTTTTTTTTTGAAATTTTCAATGTACAGATTTTTTGGTCTCAACGATTTTATTATATGTATAGATAATTTATCATAATAAAAATCTTTATATATCTCCACAAATTACATATCAACTTGAGTCTAAATTACAGTCGGACGAGAATGCGATCATATCGAAGAAAGTTAGTCGGAAATGCTAGTAAATTAATAAATATTCAATCAAAAAAATAATTTAAAGAAAAACAAAAAACCCGACTGCGTAAAAACTAATTTTAAAAAATACGTGAAAAAATTAACTTAAATAAAAACTAAAAAGAAAGAAACAAGCCCAGTAGTTTAGAATACTGTAACAAATCATAAATTCTAATGCAGAACAGAACGACTCACAGTCGGGGGCCCCTTGGGAAGATTTTATTGGTAAAATTTGAATGGGCTGTTACGCAGTCGGGTTTTTTGTTTTTCTTTAAATTATTTTATTTTATTTTATACTTTTTAGTTACGAATAAAAACTTAAATCAATAAGTAAGAAAATTATCGAAAATGATTGTTTTGTTAAACAACTTTAAATCTTTATATATCCTAAACTGTTATTTAAAATGAAAAATGATAAAAGGAACCTAAAGATGATTTTAAAATACCTATTCAACGACACCCCACTTGACATAGTTCATCGACTTTTTTTTTTTTCATTTTGACAATATGGCGTCTGGTTGTCGCTGTGGTGAATTTTGATTACTGTCATGTCTTTAGTGACACTCGTAAGGTTAAGACGAATCGATTGACGTAAGAATTATCAAAATCGGCCAACGCATTTGGTCTCTAGAACGCCACATAGAAACAAACATACATACATACATACATACATAGACTGATAAACACATTACCCTCCTTTGCGTCGCGCAGTCGGGTAAAAAGGGTCTGGCTTGGAACATTTTTGTATGAAGCGTGGCTGGATATTTTTCCGCTATTATTTTTTTTTTTCAAAGTAGCGGCCACGCATACTCGTAGATCTATATAAATCGATAGCTGGTATCAACACAAACACGTTTTGTCAGAGACAAAATGTTCGAAAGTGTCACGTTTCCGAGATATGAGCTATTAAAGTTAAAGTTTATTCACTGATGGAATCTTCAGCACAACTTTCATTTTATCAGACACGTATAAAACATGTAAGATCAATCGACAGCTGACATCAATACAAACAAGTTTAGTGTACGAAAAAAAACGTTCTAAAGTGTCACGTTTCCGAGATATGAGGTATCAAAGTTTAAGTAAATTCATTGAACATCTTCAGCGCAACTTTATTTTTATTTTATTTTATTTTATTATTTTCGGAAAACTTACAGCTAGGCAGATACAATAATTTCGTTAACAACAACAATATGGCCAATTACAAGCTTTCACAAATAGCTTTAAAACAGTTAAAAATAATCAAACTAAAAGACAGTGGTCAGAAAGAATTAGTACACAAATAAACGTAAAAAAAATAATAACACAAGTTGACATTTTTAAACATTATGGGTTATCGAAAAAATGGCTGCATAGGGCATTTTTCAATTTAGACACGGTTGTATTAAAGATGTCGATCTCAACCTCCTGACAAGTCTCATTGTAATCACGGCTCGCCCTAATCATGTACGAGTTTTGTCTATAATTAGTCCTAGTCGTTGGTATGTGCAACAAACGAGATTTACGCAGAAACAAACCAGGTACTCGCAGCCCAATCTTGCTTAGTAACTCAGGGACATCACTGACTCCATTTGCAATTTTAAATAGAAAGGCCAAGTCTGAGATTTTTCTTCGTTCATGCAAAGGAAGAATATGAAACTTTTTGCACCGCTTAAAATAATTTGGTAGATATGTTTTGGATCGAAATCTTAAGAACTTTTTCTGTATGCCCTCTAACCGAGCAAAATAGATGTTATATTTAGGGTTCCAGACTTGAGAGGCATACTCGAGGTGACTACGAACGAATTAGCAATATAAAATTTTGATAGTTTTGATGTTCTTGAACTCTGATGAGACCCTACAAATGAAACCTAGAGCTTTCGACGCTTTGCTGACAATATTATTGATATGCGTGTCAAAAATAAGCTTCGAGTCAAAAGTAACCCCGAGGTCCCTGATTACGCTGACCCTTTCTATCGGGGTATCCATAAGTTTGTATGCAAAATATAAAGGGTGTGGTTTGCGGGTGAAAGTACACACATAGCATTTGGACACGTAAGTTAAGTCCAATTTATTTAATTTGCAGTAGGGTTGAAAGGCGTTTAGATCCGCCTGCAGTAAGAAAGCATCTGCCCGGGTAGTAAACTGTTTCATGATCTTCATGTCGTCTGCATACAACAGTATTTTACAGTGCTGAAAACAGGAAATTACGTCATTGATGAAAATATTGAACAAGAGCGGCCCCAATAACGATCCCTGGGGAACTCCCGAGGGAATACGCATAGCTCTAGACGAGTAACCATTCAGCACCACAGTCTGGCATCTACCCTCTACATATGACATGAACCACCTATAGAGGTTACCCCTGATACCCATCGACAAGAGTTTCCGCATTATGATTACATGATCTATTCTGTCAAAACATTTACTGTAATCGGTATAAATAACATCGACTTGGCATCGATGTGACATAGACTCTGACAGGAATTCACTTCAGAGAACTAGGTTAGACGTGGTAGACCGACCTCTTAAGAAACCGTGCTGATGTTCGCTAAAACTATGTTGAAGAGCAGAGTAGACTTGTTTATGAACTAGTTTCTCCAGTATTTTTGCAAATACGCACAATTTAGAGATCGGTCTTTATTTATCAACAGAAGTTTTAGGACCTTTTTTGTGTATCGGTGTTATGTATGCCGACTTCCAGATCGTGGGTACCACACCAGTGTCAAGTGATCTTTTAAACAGGATCGACAACGGGACAGATAAACTCTTGGCGCAGTTCAATATAAATAACGGTAGAATATTGTCTGGTCCAGCGGACTTGTTAATATCGACTTGTTTCAGTAGCCTATGAACCTCATGCTCATTTATTTCAATAGTACTGATATCTGATGTGCTCTGTACCGTACTACTGTGATTTACATCACGAAAAAAACCACTATCGCCAGTACTAATGCTTGCAAGAAAGTTGGACTGAAAATAGTCAGCAAACATATTGCAGATCACGTCACCATCACCAGAAGACTGCTGCCCAAAGTGTAATACTGACGGATAAGAGTTGGAGTGTTTTTTTGACTTAACGTAACGCCAAAAGGCTCGAGGATTCTTAGATATATCTGTTTCAATTTTTTTCATGAAGTCGTCACACAATACTTTTTCTAAATCTTTAGCACGTTGTCGTAGTAAAACAAAACTTTGATAATCAGAAAGGTTTCCATATTTTTTAAATTTAGCATGACAATTAGCCTTTTCTTTTATAATTTTGACCAACGGTCTTTTATACCAAGGCGGATATTTTGATTGGGAAAGGACTGTTTTTTTCGATATGTAGGTGTTACGCAGTCTGTCTACAATGGAATAAAAATATTGAACAGCCTCTTCCAAAGGCCGATCATTCAAGTCATTCTGCCAATCCACCAGATTAAGTTCGTCATCACCTGTCTGGCATGAATGCTGAAATGGACCTTTTTGGCGCAGCCGTGAGGCACACAGCACATACTATGTATTTTTGTTCTCTTTGTAATTTTTTTTTTTTTTTTAATATTATTGTGTGTGTGCTTAATGTACTGACGTCAAATAAACATTTTTTCTTTCTTTCTTTCTTTCTTTTCATCTATAGCATTATAGTCAGCCAGATGATACAAAAATTTAATATAGGGACGTACTGGAAGACTATGCAATTCAACAAAATCTGCAGAAACACACAACGCCCCGTGATGCGAATCTTCAGGCACCAGTGGATCTCCACAACGTGTGACTATAACCTCATCGTTGGATAGCACCAAATCCAGAATCTTATTGTTCTTATTTAAGTGACAATTATACTGTACAAGGTTACAGATATTGAAATTGTCAATAAGATTAGTTTGCGCATCTCCACACAACCCAGTAGGATATAAAGAATAACCGTCAGCAGCCGACTGCCACGTTATATTGGGTTGATTAAAGTCTCCTAGGATCACAAACTTGTCAGCGGGATGCTTAAGGACAATATCCGAGAGGTTCTCTGAGAAATTGCCCAACTGGACTGCTAGAGAGTTACCTAGATTCTGGCGGCAGATGTAAGCAACGCATATGTGCATTTTATATGAAGTTCTTGGTTTCTTTCGCGATAGTGTTACCGTAACCCACAAGTCCTCAGCACTCGAGCACCACTCACTGCGAGAATCCACTACTAGCTCACGTCGAACCGCAATTAAGAAGTTAGATCAATTTCTATGAGCATGCAAAAAAGCACTTTAACGGCAAGTACATAGAGTACGGTTAGCATAGTGCAAAAGTAGAAAAGCTAATAAAAAATATAGCCACAAAAAACTTGGTGTTGTTGAATCAACAAGCGAAAATTATCCTTAAGAGTAGATGAATAGCAAATATAATTGTAAAATAAAAGTAACGTGGAATGAGTCACAACAAGCGATAAGCGAACAAAGGGCCGATGAGACAGGAATGCGTAGAAAAAACAAATACAGATGTTGCATAATCCTAATGAACCAATGTAAACAAATAACTCGCCAGAATGTTTAATCGACATCACTAGTATAAAAACTTATTTAGATCTTGCTCAGACTTAACGTGAAATTTAGGGGAAGTGTCATTTTTCCGAAGCATTATTTTGCATCCTCTGACCCAGACATGCTCAAAACCACGTTCTTTAGCTCTGGCTTTAGTCTTATTGAGAAGGATTTTGTTTTCGAATGTTAAGTGATCGTTAACATATATCCTGTTCTCGCCACGCAGTCCCAGGTCACCAGTCTTCAGGGTCTTGTGCTTTTTCGCGGCAGCTATAAAATCATTTTTCATATAGCTGTTATGCACCGAACAAATTATATTTTTATTTTGCTTGTCGTTGCGCATTGGAACGATACGAACTATGTAATTGATATGTTCTTTTGGGATATGACAGTTGATAACATCTCCGATTTTGGCCATTAATGTGAACAGGTTTTCGTCGTTGGTCATAGGTACTCCTTTAATCTCAATGTTATTCATTCGGGATCTCTGGTCACTCTCACATAGCTGGTTTTCAAGTTTCACCACGCGACCCTGCAAGACAGATATCTCTTCCCTTGTCTTCTTCATAGCCTCAATTTTCTGCTCCAGTGACGATACCTTGCTTGTTAAGGCATTCATATCATCACTTACGAACGCCATAGATGCCTTCACTTCGGAAAACTCCGACCTGATGGACTTCAACTCCACAAGCTCAGTTTGGATTGCTTTTATGGTTTCTACTAACACTGGCAATGCCTCCATTTGTAATGACAGCCGTTTCAGCTCTGTTAAGATGGTCTCCGAGTCGGCAGGTGGGATCCTGAGGGAGTCTATGCGAGGACTGGCTGTTGCTGATGATTTGCAGTTGTCACATTTCCAAGTTGCTTTACGGTCCCCAAGCTTTCTCCATCCAATCTCTGTTATACCCGCGCAAGGGAAGTCAAATTGCCCCTCACAGAGACTACAAGTAACGCAATCTCTAGCTTTAACCTCACAACTCTTACACGTGAACATCTTATGTAAATTGAACAGTTCTAAGTTGTTGTTCGAACCTGAGGTTTTGGCCACAACTTTGTGTATTAAATGTGCACAACCATTTTCAAATCACAAAAAGTCTTTGTAGTTAGATGGAATCGAACTCGGATTTTACGATTCGGTGAGGTAGCGTCCTATGCCGCTTAGCCAGCTGTTCTACGCCCAATACTCTCAAATAGGCTTCCCAAACATGCAACCAAAAACACGTTTTTCGAGACTTTTTCTCTTCGTTTTAGTTCCACCGCCAGTTTCCATAAAACGACGTGTTATTTTTTTTCTTTTCTCTAATTTAGGCACAATTAGATACACTGTTTTTAAATGCTGCACATGCACTGCACCAAGAATATATCGGTAATTGAAGTCTAATTGCCGGTTTGTTTTCAAAATGTTTATTTTTAAATCACTTTGTTTACGTTCACCCGGAACCCGTCTGGGTTGGTAAATATGGTAAAACTAATCCTTTTATTCACGACTATGGGTCACTGCCTTTAGTATGACCATTCCACATGAAAATATCACGATTGCAATCAAATAACTATTTTTAATAACTTATTCAACGCGGAGTCGCTCTGTACGTGACAGCAGCGCCGTCCCAACTGAATTTGATTTGATGATGATGGCAGCTATCGATTGATACACGTTGTATGCGTGTCTGATCAAATTAAATTTGTGCGAAAGTTGATATCAGTGATTGGATTTTAACTTTGATAGCAAAAATCTCGGAAACGTGACACTTTAGAACGTTTTGTTTCGTAAAAAACTGGTTTGTATTGATGCCAGCTATCGATTAATACACATTTTATGCGTGACCAATTAAATCAAAGTTGTGCTGATGATTCCATCAGTCGAATGGACTTTAACTTTAATAGCTCATATCTCGGAAACTGAACATCACTAAAGTGGCAGACGTTAGAGTAAAAACCAGAACACTCAAATGGAAATGGACAGGTCATATGATGAGAGCCAAGACGGAAAAATGGACCAAAAAGTAACAGAATGAAGTCCAAGAAATGGAAAAAGACGTAGAGGAAGACAGATGAAAAAGTGGGAGGATGATCTGCCAAAGGGCTGGCGAAGAACTGCTCGGACAGGAATAATTGGAGGGAAATAGAGGAGGCCCATGTCGCAAGACAGCCTAACCTGGTAGCTGATTAGTTTTAAGTTAATGTAGTATTACTTGTTTATGTTTAAGGTCAGAGTAAAATGAAGGCTAATTTTATTTTATTTATTTTTATCTCGGAAACGTGACACTAGAACATTTTGCCATTTCAAAACTTGGTTGTATTGATACCAGCTATCGATTATTATAGATCTTATCCGTGGCCGCTACTTTGAAAAAAAAAACAAAATGGCGGAAAAAAATCCGGCCAAGAAGTTCAAACCCCTTTCTTACGTTTTTTGCGATTTGCAGGCCAGTGCTACTAGGTTGTATGTTGATTAAAATATTGTTCGCGACTGTAACACATAATACGTAGTTATAGAATTGTAATCATCTAAATCATCAATACAACCCTCCAGCTCTTGTGAGCTTGGAGGGATGTATTTATGATTTGAAAACTTGAATTTCGCGGGCTACCTTGGAGCATAAGCCTTAAGAGGTACCTCGCCGCGACATTATAGTGCCATTTGAACGCGCAAATCTTATAGTGCTATCCACCAATTTCTGTAATATAAATATAATAATAATAGGTATTACTCAATCCAATATGATGGAAATGTCACCGAATGTCACCCGCGCCATGCTACAGCGAAAATAGTGTAACGAAGCAATCGCGATTTAAACTGTAAACGACGAAGGCATTACTTTTACTTTATAATAAAATTCGACAAAGTATTCTTGAACTGAATGAGACGAAATTTAAAACAAGCATTAAACGCACACTATGTAAGCAAGCATATTACAAGTTGAGCGATTATATCGCTGATAAAGATGCTTGGCATTAAGCCAAGCATTTCTGCTCCACATGGACAGGGGCGCAAAAATTGATAGCATTAAATGGTATTGTTGGAGCTGCTGAAGATTGTACATCTATCTTTGCATTGTAGGTATAGATTCAATATCTTTAGTATTATATCATCGCATAACCCATATTGTGTGAGTACTATGTACGAGAAAGCTTTCATCCACTGGAAACCTACGTATTTTCTTGACTTGAATGTGGGCCTGGCGGTATGTCATGCTCACTCAAATGTCTCGCTGATGGTGGCGCGTGTGTCGGACCATTTAGTTCCCTTCAAAATGGTTGAGCTGAATGGTGCTGATCCATGCGTCATGGGCGTGAACGGGCGCTGTCAGTTGTGACTGGTCATATCGTAGTCGCCATGGTTTATTTGAATAAATTATTTTGTTTTTGCTATGGACACTTTTAACGTGCACATCTTGCTATATTGTTCTCACATAATATACCATCTCAACATGAATGATGTAACCAAGATTTTGTAACAATAATTTGATTTAAAAGAGTGTCCATGGAGTTTCTTGCTCGTTCTTCCATTGCCATTAGTTGTTGTAACTACAGTACCTTCACAGTTTTTATGTCTTATGACTGGGACTGCAGCTATATTTAATTTTCATCTTTGTTTCGACAATTCAAAAGAGCCTGTAGGTAATTGGCCTACTTGAAATAAATCCTTTGATTTTGATTTTGCAGGAGCTCGAAACCATGCTCGACGAAGCAGAGGTCGACGAAGAACTGGGCGGACGAGCTGATGATACTGACCAATGAGGAGGCAGCAGAGAAGCGCCTCCACCAATCAGGAGCCTGCAGCACACTTCATTCGCACGATCGCGCGCACAACATCATTCACTACGATCATTCTTTTATTCTACACTATACCTGGAAACCTTCTAGGTACGCAGATATTAGGGTCAAAGTTACAACTGTTTCACAAGTTTATTTTTGAATACTTACAAGTTTTTAATATTACAACTTTACTTGAAATACCTCTACTACTTAATACATCCGTCAGCAAAATGTGTTGACTGCGTTACATTGAGTTTTACTATAAAATGATGGAGGTGAAAATTATATTTCACCCGAAAATGATATTTAGTTTCCCAGCAAATAAAATTGCGCAGATTACTGTTTGATGTACAGAATGCTTGTTTGACGGAGTTTGTTTACACCCTGTATACAGAACAAAGTCCTTTCACCGTTGTTTTAGCTGTGACTTTCCATCACAAACATGCTTATTAGAATAAGGTTTAGTACTCACCGCTGTGGGTTTTCAACATTTTTCTGGAACCAACTAATCGGGTCAAAAAGTTAACCCATTAGACCCATAACCCATAATATGTTTGATTACTAATTTAACGAGATAACCCTTATAACGTATAGGTTAACCAATTAAATATTGCTCACTAACCAGAATGAAATAGTCAAAGCACTTCACAAGGCACACCGCTACTTTGTAACTAACAAGTGCCTTTCGGCTTCATGAAGGGGTGTTTTACACCCTTTACGCTGCTCCATACATTTGCGTCGAGTACGTTTTGTATGGAACAGCTGATATTTTTTGGTAATTACTTACTTGTTTTGTTCCCGTTCCCTTGGAGAAAGTAGTTCAGTGCACAACTGCACACCCATCATTACAGCCACACCTGTCTGCTACATTATGTATGTATATGTCACCGTAAAATTGTCAAACACGTTAGATTGTAATCTCTCTAGCGATATTGTAAACTCTCGAAATATTGTCAAACGAACATACTGCTTACAATAAAACGCATTATTTTTCGTGAAATGCATGCGATGGTAGTCAACTCACGCGGTGTGTAGGGAAGGAGGGGTCCCCCTTGCTCAGTGGTACCACTCTCATGAAAAGATATTGTACCATTCTTGAGAAATACCGATTATTATAACCTAACCTTAAAACACTTTATATTCCCCTAAAAAGCGTAGTCGACGGAGCCCGCTCCGCGGGGGGTATTTCCATTTCCGAGTACGGGGTGGGGTGCCCCAAGGGGATCCCTTCTTTTCGCATAATGTTCTTTGTCCTAATATACTTCGGCATAACGATTTTGGCACAATTTGTTTTGGCATAATAATACTTCGGCATATTTTTTTTAGGCATACATTTAATGTTGGCATAATCATCTTAAAGACTAATTTGTTTTGGCATAAATTTGATTCGCATAACGTTAGTAGGCCTAATGACTATTAGTATAATAATATTTAGGCATACAATTAATATATGACTATTAGCTTAATAATATTTAGGCATACAATTAATATAAATAACAAAATCAATTTTCATGCAAATGATTTATTTAACATTAACATATTAATAATATTTAACATTATGTAACTTAAACGATTTTTCAATCGCGAAATAACTTTTATCTGAAGAATATATTAGATGTTTATACAGTTTTTGTATAAAAAAATGTCAATCAGTTAATTCTGATCAAACCAATTTGCTATAGTTTCTGTAACAATTAAATAATATTGTTGGTTAAAAATTTAATATGCTGTGCAACAAAAGTTAGTCACAGAACCGAATTGCTGCAAAACCGACTCCACGTAGTCTTGTTTGTCCTACCCCTAGAGTGTAATTTAAAATCGCGTAGGCGCGTAGGGGCGAGGCGGCCCGTGGGCTGAGGAGCAGGTGAGCGAAAGCCGTCTGCGACGATTAGGACGCGTGGGGCCGCCGGAGGCCCGCAGCGCCGCAGCCGTGACAGAAACCCTGCCTGCTGCATTTTGCATGCTCGCTTGAATACTGCATGCTGCATGCTTGCTTGCATGCTGCATGCTTTCTTGCATGCTGTATGCTTGCTTGCATGCTGTATGTTTGCTTGCATGCTGTATGCTTGCTTGCATGCTGTATGCTTGCTTGCATGCTGTATGCTTGCTTGCATGCTGTATGCTTGCTTGCTTCATGCTTCCTACAGCGAAAAAAAACTCACAAAATACAACAACAACAAACAAATTTATGTTTTAGGATATTATGCTTAAAAAGTTATGCTTTAGAACTTTATGCTTCATAAATTTATGCTTTAGAATATTATGCTTAATCATTATTATGGCTAGAGAAATTATGCTTAAAAAAATATGCGTAAGCTGTTATGCGTAATTATATTATGCGAAAATATAATTATGCCAAACAAAATTATGCTAAGTTATATTAGGTCTTAAAATTTTATGCAAATGGATAGGGAACCTGCCCCAAGTCCCGATTAAGGGGGCAGAGATACTTCCGTATATTCAGTTGACAATATTTCAAGAGTTGACAATATTTCGAGAGTTTACAATTCTCAAACTCAAACTCAAACTCAAACTCAAATCATTTATTTCAACTAGACCATTACGGCACTTTTGAATGTCGATAAAACGAAAAATAAAGCGAAGCTACAGTCACAGACACAAGGCATAATAACTTGAGAAAGTACTGTAGTTGCCCATTCCCTAACGTAGATCTCTATGGAGAAGAACGGGCAAGAAACTCCATGGACACTCTTTTCAATCAAAAATGTTGTTACAAAATCTTGGTTACATCTTTCATGTTGAGATTATACATATATGTGAGAACGATGTAGAAAGACGTGCACAATAAGAGCGTCCAGAGTAAAAATAAATAAATCAACAATTAAAAATAAAGCAATTCAAATGATCCACGGCAGCTAAGAGATGACCAGTCCCGACTGACAGCGCCCGTTCACGAACATGACGCATGAATCAGCGCCATTCAATTCAACCATATTGTAGGGAACTAAATGACCCGACCCACCCGCCACCATCAGCAAGACATTTAAGCGAGCATGACATTCTCTCAGCCACCAAGGCATATTCAAGTCAATGAAACATAACTAAATGCAAATGGTAGCTTTACGGTACATGGTACTCACACATGTGTTATGCAATTATACAATACTAAGAGATGGAATCTATACAATGCAAGAATATTTTTACAATCTTCTGCAGCTACCACAATAATTGTCCAATAAGTTTGCATCTAAGGTTGCGGAGCAGGACCAGCATTTAGCCAAGCATTTTTATCCTCAATGTAATCCCCCAGCTTATAATATGCTTGCCTACATAGTGTGCGTTTTACACAAGATTTAAATTTCGTCTCATTCAGTTGTAGAATGTGGGGAGGTATTTTATTGTAACATTTTAAACAGTACCCCATGAAAGATGAATCTACTTTAGCAAGCCTGAAACCTGGCTGAACTAGTTGGTCCCTATTTCTAGTATTATAGTGGTGTCTGTCACCTCTTTTACTGAATAAATGCAGATTTTTCCTAACGTACATGATGTTTTCATAGATGTATTGACAAGGTACTGTCATGATATTAATTTCCTTAAACAGTTCTCTTAGAGAATCGCGTCTACGTAATTCATATATGGCTCTGATGGCTCTTTTCTGCAGAATAAAAATAGACTCGATGTCTGCAGCACGTCCCCATAGTAAAATACCGTATGACATAATACTATGAAAATAACTAAAATAGACTATCCTCGCCGTATCAACATCAGTAAATTGACGGATTTTTCTAACAGCATACGCTGCTGAGCTCAGCCGGCCTGCAAGAGATGTTAAATGAGGACCCCATTGTAGCCTGTGGTCAAGCGTAATTCCCAAGAAAACCGTTTTCTTGACAAATTCAAGTTTCTCTTGATTCAATACTATGTCACAATCACTACTTTTGACATTTGGTAAAGCAAATCTTATGCACTTAGTTTTTTTCCCATTTAGTACTAAATTATTAGCGGTAAACCAATTATGAACCTGCAGTAGGGCGCTATTTACGTCGTCAAGATTTGTGGCACGTCTGTTAATCCTAAATATTAAAGAAGTATCATCAGCAAACAACACCATTTGCGGATGGTTGTTAAATAAATGGGGTAGGTCATTTATGTATACTAAAAAGAGGAAGGGACCCAATATCGAACCTTGTGGTACACCCATTTTTACTTTTAAACCCATCGAATTTACACCCTTTACTTGTACATGCTGCTGTCTATCATTCAGATATGATTTTACTAAACTGAGCGCAAGTTTACCTAAACCGTAATGCTCAAGCTTCAAAATCAGGGTTTCGTGATTTACGCAATCAAATGCCTTCGAGAGGTCACAGAAGATTCCTATGGCATCTTGTGCCTCTTCCCACGCAGTAAAAATATGTTTTAATAAAGTGACACCGGCGTCAGTCGTACAACGTCCTTTGGTGAAACCATACTGCTGTTCGTGTAAGATTTTATTGGTGTTAAAATGGTTAAGCATTTGATCGAGCATTATCTTTTCAAACACCTTGCTGAAAACCGGCAACACGGATACGGGCCTATAATTGTTGGTGTCTTTACTGTCCCCGGATTTAAAAAGCGGTATTACCTTACTGAATTTCATTAGATCCGGGAAGACCCCTTGATCCACGCACAAATTAAATATTGAGGCTAAATACGGCGCTACAGTCTCAACAATTGAGGTACAAGCTTTGATAGACATACCCCATAGATCTTCGGTTAATTTGATCTTGATTTGCTTAAAAGCTTTTATGATTGTCATGGGGTTTACATGCTGAAATTTAAATTCATTTGAGCAGGCTGAAACGTTCGCCTTCAATAAATCCATAGAGAGCAAGGGAGAGGAATTTAAGGTTTCAGTAGTTTTAAGTGGGATACTGGTAAAGAAATTTACAAATTCTTGAGCGACTTCATTATTAGAACTCACGAGACCATGTGAGGTCTCTAGTGTTATGTCATTACTTGTTTTTTTAGATCTATTAGTCTCACTGTTGATAATTTTCCAAACCGTCTTTATTTTGTTATCGGCTGATTTTATCTTGTTGCTAATGAAAAGAGACTTGGCTATCTTGCAAGAGTTTTTAAAAATTTTCGAGTAAGTAGCCACATATTTACTAAAAGTTTCTGTGTTGATATAAGGCTTAAGGCCGTACAACTCAAACAATCGTTCCCTACTTTTCCTAATACCCGGTGTTGCCCAGTCACTGAAAATAAACTTTGGGCCAATAGTCTTAGTTTTCTGTTTTAAAGTATTATTGAACTCGGTGTGCACTACCGAAAAGAATTCTTCATACAATTCATTTACATTGTTTCCAATATGGCCTGGTATATTTAACTTACTAATTAAATTATTATTAAACTTTTCTAAATTGCTGGGTGTTATTTGTCTGGTTTGAATCTGAATTCTTTGTACTTGTTTATTAGACGCGAAAGAAACAGTCTGTCCGCTGTGATCTGAAGGAAGGTAATTTACGATGGATTTATCTAAGTAGTCGCAGCAACAAAAAACATTATCAATACAAGTAGCAGTATTTGTAGTAATTCGGGTTGGTTCTGAAAAAACATTTGACAAATTAAATGATTTAAAGAGATTTAAAAATCTACTGCTGTTTACATTATTCTCTAAAATGTTGATATTAAAGTCACCACAGATAATTATTAGTTTACTACCAGTCACAAGTTTTGCCAAAGCATCTTCCATTACTGACTCAAAGATAGAGTAGTTCAGGTAATTAGGGGGTCTGTAAACGCACACTATTACATGCATATCTAGCTCAACACAAGACAATTCTATGCTGTGTTCAACCGAAAGATCGACAATATCATTACGAGGCTTAAATTTAACACAATTTTTAACTAAGATTAATGAACCCCCACGCATTTTAGACTTCCGGTTAAAGCAACTGCCCACACTATAATTCTCGTAATTAAATTGCATTTCGTAATCCCTCATCCAATGTTCAGATAGACAGATAATATCAAACTTGGTTTTTTCTAAAAATAGTTCGATTTCTAATTGTTTGGAAGGAAAACCCTGAATATTCTGATGAAATAATGTAAAGGAATTCTGCTTAACCCCTTTTTGACAATTGATTAACTGAGAGCTAGAAGATACCTTAGAGTTGATAAGTTTACCTAAATTATCACTCGTACCTTCCATTGTCTTACTGACTAGTTTAAATCTAAGCTAAAATGTGTATAATTACAATTAGTATAATTACTAATTTCCGTGGAACTATTTACAACAGACTGCGACATACCACATATGTCTGAGTTTAAATTAAAAGCTAATAGCCGAGCTATTTGACGTCTAAAACTAATAGGCAGGTACGCATTATTCCTCGTTGACTTCAATTTCTGGACGAAACTGTTAGTGTCGAAAAACGTCAACTTGTCACAATAGTGACTTACTAGTAAACACATGTGATTATTGAGACTATGAATATAATGATTTTGCCTGCTTGACAACTTTTCAAAGTATGGAAAGGCACACAGAATGATTTTCTTACAATTTAGTTTCAACAGTTGAGTGACATTGTCAGTGATTTCATCAATTTTTACGTTCAAACTATTACCAACAAATATAGTTACAATATCATTAGGATCGAATTCCTTCCGAGTTATGGATGCCATTATCCGGTTGTATGCAATATCGCTAGAGAGATTACAATCTAACGTGTTTGAAAATTTTACGGTGACATATACATCATCATTTACCTACAGCTTTTACATAATATTTAATTTAATATTTTTTTATTATTTAAGTTTATGTTAATATTTATAATATTGAATTAAGGATATTAATTTAATTCATCAAAGATCATAAACAATAAACCAAAGTAATACAACACAGGAAAAAAAAGGTTACTAAAATAAAAACTACTAACAAAAAAAATACTAAAATGTTACTTTTAGGAACAAGTGCCTTTACCACTTCTGTTTTTTTATGAACGGACGGTCGGATTGGTCACCGTTTCACTAAATACCCGTTGGTATGTTTGTACTTGTTTTTTTTTGTTTTAGCTAAGTATTATAAGTGGATTTAATTCTAAATCATGTAGTCGATGATCTTGGTGCACGGTAAAACTACAATCAGTTTATGTTGGCACCAACTTAAATGTATAAAATGTGTGTTTACTAATGAATAAATAAATAATTTAAACCGACGTTATACCTCTCACACTTAGGTCCATGTTCACCAAAAAGATGACGGTCTGACTATCTGGAACAACTGTTTAAAACACATTTTTGTATGGGAACATGTCACAGTGACAGCTGTTTTTAGATAATCAGACAGTATCTTTTCGGTGAACATAGATCTTAGTTCAATAAAATAACAAAGTCTAGCTGTAAGCACTTTTAGATTTAAGATAATAAAAAAACTATCAATAGTAATAAGTCGGTAAGATAATAAACAGCACTGAGAGATCGTACTGCAGTATTTATAACAAGCATTCATTGAGAATCGTATCCTCATGCACAACTTAAAGAAAATATTATATATTTGTATGAAATTACAGAAATAGTTATTTAGTTATAAGCTACAGTGGTCTGATCAAATAAAATAAAGCAATGTGAATTTTATGCGTGCGTTTCCTCTTTCAAAAGTCAAGAAGTCCCAAAAACTACATTTCTTTAAAAACCTAGTCGTCTAGTTCTGAATGCGACTCCAGATTCAGTCTCAACCGGAACTGTGAATATTTTTATAAGCTTTTATTTAACTTGCCTAGTTTGTTTTGGTCAAATCTTGCAACTGAATTTCAGACCAGTTCCGTCCTACCGATTGCACTGAAAGGACTGGGCAAAAATGTACGGGCGGCACACACACGTCAGTCACAACTTAGACTACTTTTGGTTGGAAGGTATGACAGCCATGTTTCTCTGTGCCACAGTCGAATAGGCTAGGAAACAAACCTGACCATGTACTAGCGGCACTCCCAAGTCCGCCACAGCTTGGACTAATTTTATTTGGCCTTCCAAATCCAAGCCATGTTTCTCTGTGTAAAGCGCATTAAATTCTGTCCCGGGGTTCTGTATTTATAGAGCAAGAGCCCACGACGGCCAGACCACGAAGGTCTGGCCGTTGTGGCACATGGACAATAGCACTGAAGTAATTGGGTAAGACACATGTCATTGTCTACATTAGACAGACAAATGTCTACATTAAAATACATTGAGATACCCAGCACGCGTCCAAATAAATCTCTTTGGATTTTCATTTCCTGATTTTTACCACCTACTTGAACCCTTTTCATCTTTTTATAATCTATAGAAATATTGTCAGTTGAATTTTTTTATAGCTTTCTCAAATGTGGTTATATCGTATAAACATTCGGAAACAAATGTTTTACGAAGATAATCTCCATTTTTTTCAATGTTCAGAAGGAATGTTCCTAAAGATGGCGATGCGGATTTTCCAGATGAAATATTGATTAGTTGGTCTTTCGGCACTTATGAACTGAAGTGAAGGGATTAATAAATCGATCAAAGGGAGCGATAAATTGTCGCAATTAGTTGAGCACTCGCTTGAACAGTTGTTACCTCGCGCTCGCACCTATACAGCGAACTTTCAATGTGTCTGGCAAGATGTAAAAACCATTAAAACTGTCCGATATTGAGGTAATATCTTTTTATAGGTCCCCAAGTAACTTATATAAAATTAAGCTTTTATACTATAACGAAAGTATAATTATAATTTATTAAAGTTTAGGGTTGTCTGGCAGGGGGTAGCAACTGTCATAAGTGTCCGGCAATGGATGACGAGATTTCTAAAGTTATCCCGAAGAAAATATAAAAAATTGAGCTTTATACTTAAACGAATTTTAGGTACTATTTTACACACCTTTACTACCTGTTACCTGCCCAGATAACCACAACCCAAACTTTATAGTCGCTGCTCGTTCTTACCTGTAGGTATAGGTAGCGTTGCCATAACTTCTGGGAACCAATACGGGACGTTTTTTCTTCCGATACCCAAAACT
Source organism: Xestia ashworthii (assembly GCA_950022955.1). Lineage (NCBI taxonomy): Eukaryota > Metazoa > Arthropoda > Insecta > Lepidoptera > Noctuidae > Xestia > Xestia ashworthii. The sequence goes on along the minus strand of OX465575.1, from coordinate 13,182,371 downwards.
CATAATCGTACATAACACATTCAACACCCACACGGGGCTTTTCAAATACACCATACCTACATAACATAGCACGCATGTGTACCTTCCTACATACCGAGAAGAAACAAACTAATGTATTTTCTAACAGATTCCCTCTAATCTCAAACTTATCAAAAGTGTAAAATAAATTAAACAAAAATTTGTGAATCATATGTAACGTTTTTTAGTTGGTTGAAGTCCACGTTAGTGGTGGAACTACAAAGTTAGATGCGTTAGATAGTGCCTAGCGGTAGGTAGAAGTTAAACATACGTTACAAAGTTAGTTTTATTTTACGGACTAAGTACCTAATTACAAGCCGGTTGAGCCGGGTGTGGGTTTGATATCGAGCGCGCGAGTAGGTTAGAACCGCCTATAGAACACTACTGTCCTGCAGGTCTTCCAGACGTAGGTAGCGGGGACTGGAGTTAGATGGCCAGGGTCCCGTAGCGCCGCAACAGGGTCTTCCAGCCACTCCCCTGTGGCGACGGCGGCGGTCTGGTATTAGTAACCGCTTCCGGAGATTGCGTCGAGCAGCGCTGGCAGGCGCGCAGGGGCCTAATTCTGCTATTTTAATAAATTCTTCACTCCAACACGATTCCATTCTCATCCCATTGTCATTTTGCTTAAAGTTCGTAATCTGCTAAATTCACAATGGTCGGTCAATGGTCTCGTAATAAAATTGTGTTTTAATGGCATTGTCGTATTGTCATTATTATAAAACCCTTAGTACAAATGGTTTTCGAAATCTACTACTAAATGCGAACATTTATTCATGCCAGATTTCATGTACCTACGAGATTAATATTCTATGAAATTTCTTTCAATTGAGTGTCAGTGGTTGTTCATTGAGAAGTCATAATGGCGCCATTATGATAGTAAAATTAACAAACTTGTCAAAATTTGACAGAACTTGATCATTATGAAATCAATGATCGAATACTCTGACACTATTGTAATAGCAGAATCGAGGCCCTGGTGTAGGTGCAGCGCAGACACAACGCGATTAGACGCGCCGGGCTGACACCGGGGTGGATGTAGGTCGAAGTAAGGTAGGAAGGAAGGAACCCCGTCTGGGGTTGTCACTTCACTGAAGTTAATAATTAATAAATTAAAATAAAAGTTGAGACCACAATAAGATGTCGTTCGTAGATGATTTAAAAGTAGTGGACACTGTAGCTCTGTTCCCGTCAAATGAGCAGACCGGCCCTTTTATAACTTATTGTCGGATCTTTCTAGAAGTAATTAGTGGAAGGAGAATACAGCCAATCACGACGTAGCTGTCATCGCAATTGTGTTGCCAGAACAATTCCTAAAGATTCCACTTTAATTGTGGTGTTGCAAGTTTTTTTACTTAATAATTAAGTTATTGTTTTTAAAGTTTTCAAGAATAAACGTGCAACGTTACACATACTTTTTATTCAGTCTTAAGTAGACAATTTTTTTAATTAACATAAAATAAATAAAATTACTCAGTGTAATGGTTGTAACAGTTTTTATTTACCATCAAAACAATTATAAAAGTACAGACACTCAAATAGACGGAACACAATGCAATTTGAAGAAACGGTGTGGGACACGGAAGATATTTGGCGCGAACGACGCGTAGGTAGGCGGCGCGAGATCGCATGCGACTGGCTGTGCGCGGGACGCGGGCGGCGCGGCGGCGGTGTGGCGGGGCCGGCCGAGGGCGAAGCACAGCGGATTACCACGAGAGCTCGCGGTTGGCGCGATTATTCAAACGTAGGTCAAAGTACGGCGGATTGCAACGAGCGCGAGTATTCGAACGTTCGTGGCGCGAGTATTTGAACGTTCGTCTTATATCAGGTATTTATTTTTTTGCCCAGTCATATTTTGAAGTTGATTTTACTTTTGTAATAACTTCTTTTTCTTTTTACGGCGCCAGCGCCGTACGGGCGGCGGCGGGCGCCCGCGCCTTTCACCTCTATTTTCATATTTTGTCGAAATACGGGACAAATACGGGACAAGTAGTAATACGGGACGGGATGATCAAATACGGTGACAGTCCCGTATATACGGGACGTATGGCAACCCTATGTATAGGGGACATGTACAGAAGAACTTTCAGCTTTTATAAAATAACGAAGGTCTGGCCGTCGTGGGCTCTTGGGCTATTACTTCAAATCGAATAGTTTTAACTTACTGATGAAGGAGCTCGTGGCTGAATCATAACAGTCGATCTTGAGGTTAATCGTGCTTGTCTAGGTTGGTCTGTGGATGGGTGACCACCCGTTACATACTGTTACGAGCTGGGTATGAGATAAATCAATTACTACCGATTAAACAACACAATAACTTTATTAATCACAAAACAATTTAAACTTAATCACAAGTACACTACAGTACACTACTATTCACTATTCACTTAGATATCGCACTTCAAGTTCACTTCGATTCGCTTCGATGGTAGCCAAAACAAGACTGCACCCTAGTAGCATTTTTTGTTGGCAATTAGTTGGGCCACATACCTCTGGTTAGTTGGCAAATGCATACAATTGGCGGGCAGTTTGCGGGTTGGGCCCAAAACTGATGGCCTACGTGGATTTGCCTACGAAGGCCCAACTTGCGATGGGGCCAACGTGGATTTGCCTACGAAGACCCCAACTACTACCAATGTTTACTACCGAGCTGGTAGTGTTGAACTAACAACCTTGTGTGAACACTATTAGGGTTGAAATAAAACCAAATTGCTTTCTGATCTAAGGCGCGGGTCATATACAAGTGGCTTATGGCGGTGGCGCGGCGCTGGCGCGTGAGTGGGGGGTGAGGTAGTGGCGCCACTTACTCGCCCTCCCGCGCACCCGCGCCCCCGCCACCATACGCCATACGCCACTCGTGCTCGTCCCGCGTCTAGGCTGGTTATATATTAACTAAAATTCACTCGAACCCAACCAAATCGTGGTAACACAACGATAGCGACTTCTAATTGGACTACAACGCCATCTATCGAGGTTGGGGTACAACTTTTGAACCTTTAAGATATTATCATTACGGTTTCGGCATGAACATACCGCCCACCAAGGACATTTAGTCACGGAATGTCCTTCTTAAATTATCCTTAATTTCCAATTTTGCACTTTGTTTACAGTATAAACCATAAATCTCAAATATAAACAAAAATATAAAAAATATGTTTCGTAAATCTAAGAGTTACTAAGAGTTAAGAGAGTACTAGTAAGCTCATACTGGGTAATTATACCTGTACCAGTATAAACGTATCATCCATAACAGGCCCATTGAAAGGTTTAAGTTGGACCGATGTAAGTTGTTATCATAACTTAAATCCCTACAAAAAACTCCCAACAGTAGGAATAGATGCAGCAGCCCCGTCGTTAGTTGGCCCAATCAATGTTGTTATAATAACTGAAATCCCTGCAAAAATCACTCAACAGTAGGAATAGTAACAGAAGGCCCTTTGTTGGCTATTCGTTGGGCAAATATTGAATGTTTATGACAATGGGCCTATTTTAAGTTTAGGTTGGCGGAACAACTAACCGTCTGCCAATACATTCCCAACTGTTGGCATAAGGATGCCAACGGCAAATGCTACTAGGGTGACTGTCGCGGCCCTGAGCGGTCTATTTATACTCGCCAACAGACACACCAGAATAACCACGAATATTCTAGAAGGTCATAAAAAAAACACTAACAAAAGAGTAGGTAGGTAGGTAAAAAGTAGTAGGTAATTATTATTACTAGCTACTTGTACAACACAAACAAATATGAACCGTATGCCCTAGGCGTACGGTCGAAATTCTAATGTCTTTTTATAAAGAGGTCGCGAGTTTATAGGTACCTACCCAACTTTGAAAGTAATAATAATAGAAATCTCTCGAAATTCCAACGTACTCATACTGTAATCACGTGCTTTCTCGAATGTTCTAGTAGGTCCGATGTAACAATACCATCACACGATCACCTGTTGGTCACTGCACTGATAGTGCGAAATGAGTGGTTTTTATTTAATTGTAGCCTAATAGTTTTGTGTATGAACCATAATTGTAATGTTTCAAATATGGACTCGATGCAGTCTGAAATAAATTTTATTATTATTATTATAAATCATTCGATCAAAATTCCAATTGTACACTTTGTGAAAAAATAGCGACAAATATTACTGTGTAAAAAAAAACTAAAACTTAATGCCATTTAAGAGTAGTGACGAAATTTCAAAGAAAAAATGCTTTTCTTTGAACATTTTTTTCATATAAGTAGTAATAATAAAGTTAGAATTATTTAAATTGTATAAAGTTTAAAGTCTAATAAGCAACATATATTTTTTTGCACATTTATATTCACTCATCAAAGAGGAGTTATATGGAGAAAACCTCTCGTTAGCAGATACCCCCCCCCCTTAACATAAATAGAGACATATATAGGTGTACACTGCACAGTGCACACTCGTCTGCCTAACCGTTTGGGAAGTAGGTACAGCCGTGATGTGATGTCGTAGGTCTCAGAGTCAGTACTATGACGTGTACTTACCGTCTGAACTAATTGCTGAATGTTCGTAGTGAGTGCCGCTATCTAGTATCTCCCGCTATCTACGCGACAGAGCGACAGAGCGCATCACTCGCGTCACGACGCCGACGCGACGCGACTGTGACCTTTTACACGATTTGTTCCAAAATTAATAACAGGTAATCAGTTCCGTGCCGTTCCGTTTATTTGCCCGTCCGTACGTCTGTACGTACCTACGTCTGTCAAAATCAGAGGGAACTCTAGAGAATAAAATCTAATTTCTCTAATCGCATAGCTTGATTTCGTAACTTAGAATCATTCGAAGATCTTGTTAAGTGGTATTATCTTGCCTACTTCCTTGAATAGGTATTTAAACTAGAACTCATGTCTAGATCCTGTCGAGGCCTTTTACCCAGCAGTGGGATACCATGTAGGCCGCAAAAAAATACAACAATAATATTTAAACACAAAACAACTTACAAATTAAATTTTCTGAACGTAAATGTTGGCATCCCAACACAGATATTAATTTTTATATCGGGCAACATTGATTGTAGAAAGTTGTCTGTGACAGTTTCCTTTTTTTTACTCTCTCGTACGGTGGCGACAGCAGCCACACTTGCATTTTTATAACCTTGTTAATCGTACAAAATAAAAGAAATTAAAGTCCAATCAAGAAGTGCTTTCAATCCAAGGAATTCTTCATCCTCAACTGAACTAGCCTAAAAGACCTCATAGGCACAGGAACATGGTCCTTCGCAACCGGTGAGGATTTGGTGCTCCATCGGCAAGAACACACGCGCGGTGAGGCTCAGGTTTGACCTGCGATACGGCCTCCCGCCACGAAAAATTTTGGATAGGTACTTCCCACGATACGTCCTGCAATTCGAGGGGAATAAGGTCACTCCACATCACCCGCAATCGGACGTGACAGCACGACGTGACTCCCCGCAGTAGCTCGCTAAGGAACGCTTTAGAAAAGGGGCAAAACTGCAAATCCAGGCCCAATTTCCAGGAAACAAATAATATTATTATTTGAAGTTCTATAGTAATACATTGATGTGTTGGTGTGACTTATTGTGAATCGATTTCAAAGAATATTTTCCTGCATGGTCTCGTTTCTTCAGTCAGTAAAATTAGTGAAGATCTGAAGCTGATCTTCGGAGATATACAACTCTCACCTATAGGTGTCCAACGTGCTGTATGAGGACGGGCATTATCTAGCGTTAAGATTAAATCTTCGCTACCGATGAATCCTAACGAATACTAAAACGTGGTTTTGGGGGATCTCTTCAATGTATCGCACTGCTGTTAGACAACCTTTAAATACTACCAACTTTGTGCGTGCGTCCGAAAAGATCCCTCGCCAAACAATAACTGATCCACCATGGAAACTGACGGTGTGCCTGGTACTGATTGTCAGAAACTTCTCCAACACACTTTCGTGGCCATAGGGAGCTCTTAGGCCACTGTGCATTCGTCAGTCCGCAGGAGTTTACTCCACTGCTCGTGAGTCCGATGTGCGTGTTCGCCAGCGAACCGAAGTCGAGCTACACGGTGGTGCCGGCAGTTCTGGACTTCGAACTGGTCTTGGAGCACGCAGATCCCGTTTCTCCATTCTCCTTCTTATTGACCGCTCACTTCTCGCTTCTTACTGTCCTACATGTAGCAAATTGTTAGAGCTCCTGCAGCCTGTGATACACCCGATACAGGGTCATCCTAGAACAGGCATCATTCGTCATTATTCATATTGTGCTATCTTCTGAGATTCTGAATAAAGATTTATTTATTTTATTAACTTACGCTGGCCCCTCTTGCCGTTTGCAACCGCTGCCGACTATTTCGTCAGCAGTGAGGAACTAATTACCTAGGTACTCAAAATTGCGTGATGGATAAATCGGTCTTTTCGCGCTGATGAATACCTTGTATCGCCACTTCCAGGTCTCCTTGTTTATAAGCCGGCTGGTTGTACGTTGTCAAGGCGTACACCTGAGAGTTGTACGCGGTATATTTAAAGTTTCGTCGCCCCTGACTCCGAAGCAACACAACCTGAGCAATTAAAAAATAAAACATTAAAGATGAAATACACGACTACTTATTTTAAAATCGAGTTTTAACTCACCTTATGGGGGAGACCTTTTTCCAGCAGTGGGACACACAAGGCTACTAAAAAATACTGCTGTTTCGTACAAAAGTTCAATATCTACATGTCAATGTATGGAACTGCTGCTTTTTTCGGTCTGGAATGATGCACTGGAAACGTGGCAACTGGTGACTAGAGAGCAGTGGTGGCAGCCCCGACTTACGAACAGTAAGTCGGGGGTTCGAACCCAGACAGGCGCATTACTTTGTGCAATTTATTTCATCACCACTGCTCTCAAAACGGTGAAGGAAAACGTCGTGAGGAATTAACCGGCACGTCCTAGAACCATCTACCAACCCGCACTGGGCCCGCGTGGTGGATTATAGCCCATTCCCTCTCATAGAGAGGAGGCCTGTGTCCCAGCTGTGGGAACATTAATAAGCTGATGATGATAAAACGTGGGTCAAACGTCATTTGTGCGTCAATTTCGTTTCCGAGCTGTATAACATAAAAGCGTTTTCTTTAGAAGTTCTTTATTACAAGTTTACGAAACCCCTTAAAGGATGAGGTACCTATTTAGCAAGTTGGGGTTTCTTTCTGCGAAGCGATGGCTACAAGGTGAGCGTAGGGCGGGCGGTACATATATAGGGCGGCGCGCTGGAGCTCGGCACAGTCCGCGACGAGCGCGCGCTCAGAGTGCCGCGTGCTGAATAACTTACAGGTAAGCAACATTTGTGTCATTACTTATATATCTGTGGTAGGTATTACAATAGAATTTAGTGTGTTTAATAATATTGGGATTAATTATGAAGTGTTTTACAAAAACCTTTCTATTTTCAAAATAATTGTAAAATTTTAATACCGTTTGTGTGAAATGATGGGGACACTTTATTATTTCATAATTAGAAAACGTCGATAAATTGGTTAACGGTCCGAATTGGTCATTTACAATGGAAAAAAAATGGAGAAGAAACTCTATTAACAATAAAAACGTATACTAGGCATTTTGTGCCTGACAGGGTCCATCATTGTTTTTTTTTTTATTTATCACTTGCAAATGTATATTTATGACTAGCAATAAACGATTTGAGATTTGATATTTGCTAAAAAAAACTGTTATTTGCACAGCAAAAAGCGAAGCAGACATATAAAATAAATCAAGAAAAATTTAACTATTTTTAAACATTTTTATAACTTTTTACTGAGTTTACCATAGTATTTCTTGTGTTTAAAAAATAGAATAGCTCGTAAACGCGTTGATGTCTTTTGTTTGCTACGAACAACGGCTACGGAGCTACGAGAGTCACAGAATATGACTATTAATTATTATACATACACATCATTTATGTAACTTTGACTATTATAATTTACTTAAAATACCATTAGAATTATCGTCCTAAAATATCTTCACCCATAACTCACATCGTTTCTAAACAATCCAGATTTTTCAATTTAGATGCATATGTTACAAAACTTTAGACATTGATCTGGTTCTCACAAACACAGTCCGAGCTAACGTACCTATTCCCGTTGAGATCGTCTCAACACAATTGGTCAATAAAGTGAATGTTTTAATTTAAAAGTGTTCTAGCCGTATCGGGTTACGGTGCAATCAAATTTCACTCAAGTTTTTATATGTACTTCATTTTATTTTAGTGCGTGGCCCGTAGGCAGAGTAGGGTCCCCTCCGGGGGGTCGGAGAGGGGGAAGGGGTAGAAAGGGTGCGTGCATAAAAAATAGTGAAATGATGAGTGTAAAGAGTAATCTAATGATAGTAGATGCCATACGACTATTTTCCGTTTTCACTTATTTAATAAGAGCGCGCCAAAAGTTGAATATATGTACATACATATTAATTTTTGTATGGTTACATTACAAAGCGACCATTGACATGACTGTACGTGTAGGTCTTCTCTCGAATATTTTACTTTAGAACATATGGTTCTCATTTATTTCCTTCCTCGTTTTAGAGCCGCGCACAATTGTGATCAATTACGGAAGGACCTGATTGGTTCCGAACCTACGCAATCTAAATTGCGCAAAGTGAGTGAATCAGTCAATGTGCTCAAACGATCACTAATATCATCTATATACAAGGTTACTGGTAATTCGACGTATTCCTTGCAGGACTTTAAAAACGATTTACGTCGCGATTGTACCGAAATTTAAGTTATTATAAATTATGTAATCTGGGATTTTTCATAAAAATACTAAAAATCGACTTAACCCATAAACCACTGAATTTCGGCAGAACATTTGGTGGCTTAATTAAAAATCAATGCCACTTTTCGTTGTAATTTTATAACTCAAGCACGGGCTCACCTATCCAAACCAAATGTTTAGGCTTTGTTTGGACTATTTAGAAGATGGTTTACGTGAAGTTTGCACAAAATCGGTCGAGCGGTTCTTCACTCTGACGAAGTTGCGCGGGTCAACTAGTTTTTTATTTTAAAATATTGTTTCATTATCTGCCTAGCCTTTTCCCAACTATATTGGGGTCGGAATACCAGTATTTTACATGGAGCAACAGCCTATCTGACCTCCACAATCCCGTTAATACTGGGTGATACGATACCACTGGTAAGACTGGTTGTCAGACTTTTTGGGCCACTGACTACCTGTAACGATTGCCTAAGAAAAACATATTAAAGTATTGTTTAATTCATAAAAAGTAGTGCAATATCCAATTTATTTATTTTATTGACATGAAAACAAAAAAAAAACAATTGGAAAATATAGAAGTCCGTGACTAGACCTGTAATCGAAGGCTTTTGTACTGTATATGGATCAGAATTCTGGGCTGTGAAGAAGATGGATGCAAAAAGATTGCGTGTAGCGGAGATGAGAATGTTGAGGTGGATGTGTGGAGTGACCAGAATGGATAAAGTAAAGAACGAGTATATAAGAGGAAGCTTAAAAGTTGCGTCAGTTAAGAGACGTTGAAACAGAATCGACTGTCGTGGTATGTACATGTGATGAGGAAGGATGAATCGCATGTGACTGAAAGATTGATGAATATAAATGTAGATGGATGGAGAGGGAGAGAAAGACCAAGGAAACGATGTATGGATTGTGTGAGGAATGATATGAAAGATAAAGTAGTACATGATGTTGTGATGGTAGACAGATGAGAATGGGAGAAAAAACGTGTTGCGACGACCTCAAGTAACATGGGACAAGATCGATGACTCAAGAAACATACACAACATATAAGACGTAAATACAAGCTTATGCACAACTAAAATAAACACATTACAGTAAGGAATGATAAAAACATTAAATAAAAAGTTGAAAATAACAAGAAAAAGTCATCTTTCGTCCATCCTTAACGACCCGAATGGCGCAGCAGTAGTGAGGCTGCCTTACGTTCTTAGGGTCCCGGGATCGAATCCCGGTAGGAGCAAATGTTTGTGTGTTGAGCATGGACATTTGTTTCCGAGTCATGGATGTTCATATGTATAATAAGTATGTATTTACAAACAAAAAGTATATTTATGTAGTATATATCAACTGTCTGGTGACCACGACACAAGCCTTGCTTAGTGTGGCACTAGACGGCGCTGGGTGTAATATCCAGCGATATTTATTATTTATTTATTAATTCATCCTTTAATACATCTAGTACTTGTAGACATAAAATGTACATGTGTTTAGTGCTTCAATAGCCGCCGCTGCCGCCGCTGTACATAAGCTATATTTTGTAATTTTGTGTATATTTTTCTTTATAATTTTTGTGTGCAATAAAGAATAAGAATAAGAATAAAAATTTGTAAAACCATAAACACAACAAAAGCCGTAAACAAACTGGCACGTTACTACAAGCGGGACTTCATCATCATCTGCCGGGTTCCAGTCTAACCGGATGCAGCTGAATAGCAGTATTTTTACCCGACTGTGCGACGCAAAAGAGGGTAATGTGTTTATGAGTCTATGTATGTATGTATGTTAGTTTCTATGTGGCGTTCTAGAGACCAAATGCGTAGGCCGATTTTGATAATTCTTACGTCAATCGATTTTTCTTAACCTTGCGAGTGTCACTAAAGACATGACAGTAATCAAAATTCACCACAGCGACAACCAGACGCCATATTGTCAAACAAAAAAAAAGGCGATGAACTATGTGAAGTGGGGTACTGTCGTTGAATAGGTATTTTAAAATCATCTTATTTAGGTTCCTTTTATCATTTTTCATTTTAAATAATAGTTTAGGATATATAACGATTTAATTTGTTTAACAAAACAATCATTCTCGCTAATTTTCTTACTTATTGATTTAAGTTTTTATTCGTAACTAAAAAGTATAAAATAAAATAAAATACATAAAAGAAAAACAAAAGCCCGACTGCATAAAAACGAATTTAAAAAAATACGTGAAAAAACAGAACGACTCACAGTCGGGGCCCATTCAAATTTTACCAATCAAATCCTACCAAGGGGCCCCAACTGTCAGTCGTTCTGTTCTGCATTAGAATTATTTTATGATTTGTTACACAATTCTAAACGACTGGGCTTGTTTCCTTCTTTTTAGTTTTTATTATTTTAGTTAATTTTTTCACGTATTTTTTAAAATTAGTTTTTACGCAGTCGGGTTTTTGATTTTCTTAATTTTTTTTTTCATAGAGCGACTGCCTGTCTGACCACCACCCAGTTGGTACTGGGTAATACTATACCCCTTATTAAGACTGGTTGTCAGACTTTTTGGGTCACTGACTACCTGTAACGACTGTCAAAGATCTACAAATGACAGCCGGAGTTAACTGCTTTACAGGTATGTAAGGGTGGTCACCTATCCACAGCGGACTTCTAAGCGCTTAAAGCGCTGGGTAACGTTCGATCTTGAGTTTAGTCGAAGTTCATTATAAACTTACGATTATATTGTCGCTTGTTTTTGAGTCATATCAAAGAAATGGACGATGCGTATGTAAACCGGACAAGCTTGTCAGCGTGAAGTTTTGAGTCGATAACCCTGCATTATTACAAATGTCAATGTTAGTGTTATCTATCTTAGGTTTACATCTTTGCGCAAATCAGTAACTTAATGTTCTCACTATTTGCACTAAGACCTCGGCATATGACGGGGAGTTTGCAATAAATAACACGTTGGTTCTCGGATACAATGGCTCCTCTATGACGGATTCCTAGCGTTTTTTTCTTTGCAATCGTAATTAAAGCAGCACACTGCGCATAGCAAAGTGTATAATAACAGCCTACGTTCGAACCTGCGACACTGCATTACGGCATCTACTAACTGATCATCTAATCAGTCCTCTAAATGACTAGTGTAGTGAGTGACGGCGCCTCCCTCTTGTGTTCGCTACTAATTACCTATTAAGTGTTAACTAGCGAACTAGCGACACATATGTGAACCTACGTGATAGATGCCATGCGCGTCTGCAACATGTCAGACTGTCAGACGGGCTATTATATTATTTTTACGGTCGTATCTGATCCTCTAGTTTGAAGAGCTCGTGGCTAAATAATACCTGTCATTCGGGTCGATCTTTAGGTTAAGCCGTGCTTGCCTAGGTTGGTCTGTTGATGGGTGATCACCCTTAAATACCGGGTTCCCTCCGTGCTTCGGAAAGCACGTTAATCTGTTGGTCCCGGCTGTTATTTGTCCATCTTTGACAGTCGTTACAGGTAGTCAGTGGCCCAAAAAGTCTGACAACCAGTCTTACCGAGTGGTATCGTATTACCCAGTATTAACTGGGTTGTGGAGGTCAGCTGCATCTGGTTAGAGTGAAAGCTGACCCCAACATAGTTGGGGAAATGCTAGGCAAATGATATGTTAGTTAGTTTGTATGGTTCGAATCTTGCACTTTAATTTTAAATCACTTTACACCCACAAATTTATCTGAAATGTTGCACACACTTTTGATTCTGGTGTATGTTTTTATGACTGACTTGACCCGATTCTACAGCGAGGATCGTCGAGGAAACTCCTCAACGGTTAATAAATATAGCACGGACATGAAAATTTGTAGATAATCCAATTCATCAATAACAAGTTCTCGTTGAACTTGTTCAAAACTAAGCAAGATACGATGTCACAACGACGCGTTATAACTTATCTTTTACTTAGAATCATTGATGTATAAACTTAGAATACTCGAAAAGGAATAAATAATTAAAAGTTTTGTTTTAAAGAAGCTTTTTTAAAATTATTTCGTTTATTAACAGATTCCGCGTTTCAGCATTTGTAAAAGTGTCCTCTTCGGCCATAAAGGTCATAAGGTCGGGATTCGAGGCAGATGTGTGCCCACACTACACTCATATCTATCAAACATGGAGTATTTAAAGTAAACCATTTTTAAAGCGCGTAAGAAAGCTGGAACTTATTATGTCCGTTTAGAGAAGGTTCCCAGCAGGTATGGTTTGGAACGAAAAAGATCAAAAAAAAAAAGAGAAAGGTCATGAGGATGAATAAAAGGTTGTTACGAGTATTACACCCGTTTTTTAAGTGTAGTTTGTAACTATAACAGCATTTTCACCTACAACTTGTTTGGTCACCATAAATTTTAGTAAAATAAATAAATAATCACACAATACATAGACACGTGGATTTTTTAAGCAGCCAGTAAATAGATGAAACCTTTGACTTCTAAACTAGGCAATGCTTGTCGGTATCGTTCCGGGAGCCCATTGATTACTGTCCTCACTACGTGGGCATCGGTGTACAAACCAAACAACGGGACGGCCCACCTCATAGCCTGCTATAAATACTTCTCAGCTCCGCCGTGCGCCGCCGGACGCGGCCCGGACGCGGCCCGGTCGCCGGTCGGCGGACACGACGTGAAAAAACACGCTTCCGGTGAAAAAACATCGAAATGCCGGAGGATATTGTCACTTCCGCTGGACACGACAATATTACCGAGAGACCTCAATAACATTACGATATAGACGCTGACTTAGACAGAGACGGAGCTAAGTAAGCGGTATAGTGACTTCAATGTCTTAGGAAAATTGTTAGATTTAGCAGTGACATGTATTGTCTGAGCGGTTAATTAAGAAACGATAATTGCTAAATGAAATGGATATTGGGGAAGCAGCGTGCATTGGTAATCAGCAGGCGTGACGTGTTATGGCTACCTTAAATAATGTACCTGACGGACTAATATGGTTTTTATTATTATTATTTATTTGTATTTAAGGGGCCGGCGGAGCATGCGTATTTCATACAAACGTAATACCAAAATTATTTGCAAATAAAACATATTCTTGAGGTAGTGTGTATTTATTTCGATTGGATTACAGGATATCTATGTTTCCAAATATATTTTTTGAGAGGACAATGATACAAAGACGAGATATGAGGAATTTAAAATTTCCATAGAAAACTTACTTTTCTTATAACTCTTGTTAAAATCAGTGTCCAATCAAAATTTATATTTGGGAACCTAGATATTCTGTAATTCAATCGAAATAAATACACACTACCTTAGGAATATGTTTAATTAACAAATAATTTTGGTAATACGTTTGTATGAAATACGCATGCTCCGCAGGCGTCTTAAGCCAACAAGGACGAATTACAAAAACAACTTTTTTTTTACTCGTTAAAAGTATTTTTTAGATATCAGTTCGTGACTTATCGAGGAAAATTAATTGTAATAAGTTTTCAAAACCCCACCATACTAGCATATATCCTGAAGTGATTCATGTACTTTCAGGCATTATAAAACTCGCGTTTTCGCTCTTGTAGTCCCCTTAATTGTTTATTGATTGATTTTTCATTTTAACTTTCAAAACGTTTGAATAATCTTTAGATTTAGTCAGTAGTGTTAAACCATTCCTAAACCATTGTTTTCGACGAATCTTTCTATGGTGAAAGATTCTATCGTCGATTCATTCATGAGTTAATCGTTCTGTCGGCGAAACGTTCGTAGCGGAAAAGTTCTGTCGTTGAAAAACTTTTAAACGAAACATTCTGTCGGCGGCCCATTCGGCGCAGAAACGTTTGTCGGAGTTAAGTTTTAGAATCCGTTACTAGTTTTTTTTTTTTTTAACAAAACTCCAAACAGATATTGTTTTCCTTATTTATACAGCTCGAAGTTTACCAGAGAACTAAACCATACTTCGATACAAATTATACAATCCGTCGGTATAACAAGTTACTGAATTCACTTATTTATATTATTTTGTATGAAAACCAAAAACTTTTTGTTTTTGTGAAATGTATTCCGTATTCCAGGTAGGAGGCGGCTCACTGACAATACATTAATGTTTTAATATTCATATATTGTGGTAACATAGCATCCCCTCCCCCGCCGGCCGCACACGTTCCTGTACCCCTCGTTCGCCATCCCGACGCTAACTTTACAGTAATGAAAGTTACAGTTAACAATAGTTAGTCGGTAGTGGTAGGTAATTGTAAAATTATCGCACGTTTCGTGAGTTAGCATGATATTATCAATAGCGGCGCGTGTGTGACGTAGTGTGCCCGGTGTATATAACTACGTACCGTATACGTACCGTATACGTACGGGTACTGTGCGGGAATACATCAATAAGTATGGGCTGCACGTTATATAATGCTAGTTCCAACTTACCGCAGTGTCTCAAAACAAATGTCTATGTCCGTATGTACCAGTGTGTGTTGCCAGTGATTACATACGGGACCGAAACGTGGTCGCTCACAATGGGCCTTATCAAAAGGCTTAAAGTCACCCAAAGGGCAATGGAGAGGGCTATGCTCGGAGTTTCCTTGCGTGATCGAATCAGAAATGAAGACATCCGCAAGAGAACCAAGGTTAAGTGGCACTGGGCAGGGTACATTGCTCGCAGAACGGATAGCCGATGGGGTCGAAAAGTTCTGGAGTGGCGACCGCGAACGGGGAGACGTTGTGTTGGAAGTCCTCCCACTAGTTGGACCGATGACCTGGTGAAGATTGCGGGAATCCGTTGGATGCTAGTCGCACGGGACCAGTCAATGTGGCGACACTTGGGCAAGGCCTATGTCCAGCAGTGGACGTCGCACGTCTCAAATGATGATGATGAAAAGAAGTTCCGACACTGTCTTGGCGGCTTCTTCTACATTATCCAAAGGATGTTCCTTTAGCTTAGTTGTGCTTTTCCACACAGTCAAGCATTCAACCGATTTAGAAATGGACTGTCCATTTCTAAAGAAACAAAAAATTATTTAAATATGCTCATCCATAATCAATTACCTAGCTTTGGCTAATAAAAAACAATAAAAACCTGATTCAAATATAAAAATCATTATTATTCTTTCTCTCTTTGATATTACAAATAACTAACTAAAAACACAAGTACCACAGGCAGTGGTACTTAAAATATTTTATTACTTAAATATGTTATTTTTATTATTCAGCATTTACAGTAAAAATTAAATAAAAGCTTCAAAAAAATATATCGAACAGTAACATGTAAGTGCCCTGTTATTCAAAGAAAAAAGTCTGAAATGATTGAAGTTCTATTTGTACTGGGGTTCGGACTAGGACTGGACGGAAAAGCGAGGTGTATAAAACATAATTTAATAACCACACGGTGGCTACGAATGGTACGCTGCGTGGCAGCTTCAGGTGCTACATGGCAGCTACGGGTGCTACGCGTCCGCTACGATGGCATAGCGCTACGTCCTAGTAAAGCTGCAGCGCTGTAGTGCTACGTCATAGCAGTGCTACGGAGTAGTAGTGCTACGTCGTAGTAGTTCTACTTCGTAGTTGGACTACGGCGTAGTAGTGCTACGTCGTAGAAGCCCTAGCTCGTTGTTAAGCTACGGCGTAGCCGAGCTGTGATGTAGCAGTGATGCTACGCTGTAGTATTGAACTGTTGACGTCTCAGGGGTCCCAAGTCTACATGTTTTGTTCTGCATGCTATTAACTTCTGTGTTCCGTGTGTCGACGTGTGCCGACGTGTCGCGTCATCTGATGACGTAATAGTCTCTGTGTACTGTCGCAGGAGTCCCGTGAGTGTTGGTGCGCCAGCGTGTCGCACTGTGCCATGTGTGTGCGCGCACGAACGAGTGTGTGCGCGTGCGCGCTGCTGCTCGCGCTCGTCATAGCCGAGCAGGACAAGCGTGCTGAGAGTGAGTACTACATGTAGTATTACGTAGGAGATAGCTGCACAGTTACCATTGGACCGTAATTCAGTTTCGCACGAAGGTTTTGCATGCATCCTGCATCATGATTGTGCATCCTAGCGTGTGTGGCTGGCTTTAGTAATTGTAACAGGTTATTTGTTCCAGTAACAAAAGTGATCAGATTGTATCACGTGACGCACTAATCTTGTCACCATTTTTCTGCCCTTGCTCATTTTATTTGCGGTCTGTTTGTGCATTCATTGCTCACACAATCCATTCATCTTTTTAGGGTTCCGTACGTCAGTCGGCAAAAATGGAACCTTTATAAGATTACTTTATTGTCCGTGTCTCACGAACATTTTATTCAGGAACACGTAAAGGTATCAAATGCTACATCAAGCATGTATACAAAGCAAAAGCTAAAGCAATACAAATCAAACTTGTAAGTCAACGCGATCAAAAGATATGACCGTTTATGTCACACATTTTGTGATTTTACAATGGAAAAGGGAACTAAAACCTATAGGGTACTTCCCGTTGGCCTAGAATCATGAAAGGCACGAAGCAATGTAACACATGTAAAGGGAACAAAACTGAAAAACGTAAATATGTAGTTTAATAACAAAATAGGTACCTACATTAAACAGAACCCTCGATTTCTCGCACTTGGCCGGTTTTTTTTTTTGGTCTTTCTCTCTCTCCATCTATCAATATAGTTATATATATATAGTTCTAATCTTGTGATGATCGTAGTGTCTCCGATGCCGTTCCTGATGGCGACGCGCTACGGGCGCAGCTCGCCCCCCGCGCGCCACCTCGCGCCCCGCAACGACAGGTAACACATGCACCACACCCCACATGGTATGGTTCGTATGGGGTGTGTGCCTATTGCCAGCAACCCAGTTAGTACATGCGTATTGATGTTTCATCATCATCTGCCAAGCTTTTTCCCAACTATGTTGGTGTCGGCTTCCAGTATAACCGGATGCAGCTGAATACCAGTATTTTACATAGAGCGACTGCCTATTTGACCTCCACAACCCAGTTAGTACTGGGTAATACGATACCCCTTGGTAAGACTGGTTATAAGACTTTTTGGGCTTCTGGCTCCCTGTAACGACTTTAACAGATCTATGTATAAATGACAGCCGGGACCAACGGCTTAACGTGCTTTCCGAGGCACGGAGAAAACTCGATATGTAATGACCGCTCACCCATCCACAGACCAACCTAGGCAAGCACGGCTTAACCTAAAGTTCGACCCGAGTGGCTGTTATTATTTAGCCACGAGCTCATACTTCGTACTACATACTCTTCAAAACATCGAGAAACTCATACACACTCATAACACACTCACACTAGCTTTCTAATGAACATCTTTATTCTTAGATATTGGACGCGGCGTCAAGATACTGACATTGTTTTTACGTGCAGGTTCTTTATGAGCACCCGATACGGCAAGCGGTCGGAGGGCGCGTGGGCCGCACTAGGTGCGCTCGGCGCGGGTGACGGGGTTGCGGGGGGTGCGGGGAGTGCGGGGGGCGCGCTCCTGTGCGAGTTCACCGGCGTGTTCCCGCTGTACCGCTGCCGACACAAGCCGCCCGCGTACCGCAAGTGAGTCATGCACTCCTGGTATACTTGTTCAGGAGATCACCATCTGCCGGCCTGTTCCCAACTATATAAGGTCCAATTAAAATAGATGGATAATAAACTTTTAGGAATCAATCAGATTACCGAATTAAGGACAATTGTAAAAATTAATACGTAAAACGCATTAGATACTAAAAAGAAAAACTAATCAGCCAACGAAAATCCACTAAAATGTTGGTTACCCAATGCATAAACACTATTTTTTCTTGAATATCCTTGGTTAGACGTACTGAACGCTGTGTTAAAATTTGTCCAACTATTTCAATGGGACCTTATATATTCGGGCTCCCACCAGTATAACCTAGAACAGCCACATATTCAGTTAGTTACATAGAATGGAGTGACTGCATGTCTGTATGTACTACACAACCCAGTCACTGACTGTCACTATAGCTGTAACACTCGGCTGTACTGCACAACCCAGTCACTGACTGTCACTATAGCTGTAACACTCGGCTGTACTGCACAACCCAGTCACTGACTGTCACTATAGCTGTAACACTCGGCTGTACTGCACAACCCAGTCACTGACTGTCACTATAGCTGTAACACTCGGCTGTACTGCACAACCCAGTCACTGACTGTCACTATAGCTGTAACACTCGGCTGTACTGCACAACCCAGTCACTGACTGTCACTATAGCTGTAACACTCGGCTGTACTGCACAACCCAGTCACTGACTGTCACTATAGCTGTAACACTCGGCTGTACTGCACAACCCAGTCACTGACTGTCACTATAGCTGTAACACTCGGCTGTACTGCACAACCCAGTCACTGACTGTCACTATAGCTGTAACACTCGGCTGTACTGCACAACCCAGTCACTGACTGTCACTATAGCTGTAACACTCGGCTGTCGAATTTTTGGGCTTTTGTTTACGGAACTGATGATCAGCTTTATCTGTAACAGCCTGAATTATGGATGTTGTACCAAGTGGTTAGCTCACCACTTTTCACAGGACCCTGAACGTCTGCCTAACCTGTTATTAGAGAATACCGGCGTGTTTTAGTGTCTGCAAAGTTACTATAACTTCGTGTGTTTGTGCAGAAGGAGTGCAGAAGAAACCAGAGAGGAGGAGTAATCCTCCGACAGACGACCAGGACACCGTGACCGACAGCCGCGTCCGACACGACCGACACCACTTGTCCGATACAACCGAACCGACACCCACGTTCCGACAGATATGACAGCAAGACAACGCACAACATATACTACCAATCCGGCCAAAATATTTGTTTTAAAGCAAGAATCATAGTTTGTAAAAGTACAAAATGTGAAAACCGGTTGTGTATCGAAAATAGGTACCGATATAAAACAGTATTTAATACATTTATATTTAAACCGTAAACTTTGCATTGTCTTGTCATAACTAATATAATGATGACAGACATGATGAAAGACGACATTGTTACGTTTTGACTTCTGACATTTATTGGTACGTTATGACACACACACACACACGCACACAAATACACCCACATTCATAAATGTAATGTGCGGGCGTGGGTCCACGGAGTGCGCATTCTGTACACGAATGTACGTATACATACTAGTTATATTTGTACTTATATACTTAGTATTAACACTGAGTACATAATACAGAAACTAGTCTTATAGCAATTGTAATTGCAATTGTATCAAAATATGTTTATGTATTCACGATCAATTCATGAAACTTTTGAGCATAGTTTTGGTAAAACATACGAAAACAATGCTCAAAAAACCATTAGTATGACTGTTGTATTCCTTGTAGAAAACATACATATATACACCCACAAGATGGTTTTTCACACCCACACTTTTCAACAAATGTGAGAAGACTAGAATTTGTTCGTATGTCGAGTAATGCTACTGTTGTCCGAGACGCGCTACGGCTGGGGGCGCGT
The DNA here is from genome assembly GCA_950022955.1 of Xestia ashworthii. Taxonomy (NCBI): domain Eukaryota; kingdom Metazoa; phylum Arthropoda; class Insecta; order Lepidoptera; family Noctuidae; genus Xestia; species Xestia ashworthii. Next base: position 13,162,208 of record OX465575.1, on the reverse strand, counting down.
CGCTGACACTGCCGCTGCGACTTGCACACACATCAATTAATTATCACTCACTTACACACATACTCCTCAACACTTGCACACCCCCATTGCGATGATGACAAACAACGCATGCAAAACAAATAAAGGATTCCATTAAAACTTAAACTCATGAGGAAACAATATCTGCATTGCTACAAATTCACTCACTTTTCCATCTGCTACAGTTTTAAATCTCTTAATCCGAATCTTAGTTAGTTGTAATTTAATTCATAGAATCATACATGCAAAACTTTACGATGTATTTAGTGTTAGAGTATACAATGCATATGCGTTTAAAAATGCCGATTTACATCATTCATTATACACATTTATTATCGTTACCTTTATTTAGACTAGATTAATTATTAACATTATTTATAAATTCATTATTAATAGATATTTTTTCCAGCAGCCATAATTTTAACTTAAAAAAAATAAATTATTAGGAAAATCTTTCAAGTTCTTTGGTATTTGAGTATAGATAAGTCCACACAAATGATTTTTTTTTATATATACGAGTATATAGTGAAGCCGCTGGCGCTGCCGCTGGCGCTTGGTGCTTTAGGCTCTTTCTTACATACTATTTATTTATTTATTATTTATTTATTTACACCTACACCACAAGAGTTTGAACTCTTAACACACTCAACACGGTTGCACACTTACACACCCACACTCTGTCACCATCAGACACTACAGCATGTTTAAGCTTTGTATCTAATGTTGGCAGAGACTCCACACGTGACGAGCCCTCACCATAGATTAAAATTCCACTGTCCGTGTGTAATTCAGTATCAACTAGTGCGAGTGTGCACTTGGTCTCTGTTTTGTCCTACGAACTCAGACGCAGTATCGTGTTACTGTCCACAACTCCTTCGCTATGATAACCGGTTTGCACTTTTATCCTTTTCCTTAAAGGAGCATTTCCTCAAAACTTGTTAAGCATTGTATAATCCCGCAGTTTGACTGAACTTCTGTAACAGTTGACTCTCTAAGTATACAAATGGTAATTATCTCCGGGTGAAGGATTACATGACATTGTGGTAACGTAAACCATCTAAAATCTCTTTCATCAAAGTTAACTGTAGATCCCATTGAAACTGTCTTCGTAATACAATTTCCAAACAGATAAACAATGTGTGTTTATGGAAAAAATACTTTAATACCAACAAATAAAGTTCAGTTTGGGCTTCAACCATTTGTTAGCGAAGAAGACACAATGGCTTCAGACCGGTTCGGTCGAGCTTCACAGACGAAGGGAGTTTACAATCAACTTGGAATCAAGAATTTGAATAGACGTAAGATGTGACTCCAACCAAACGAATCATAAGCATCCTGTATGTTAGTGCGTTGTATACACATGCTAATGTTATGTTAATGATATTTATTACTCAGTACAACAGTACTTAGTTGTTCATACATTATGAATTAACGTTCTATCTAAGTAACATCAGTTGGAACGATTGTTACTGTCACCATCATTTTATACTCAATTACCCCCCATTGATTGAAAGTCACTCACAACCGTAACCCGACGAGGTATTGGTCTGTGTGCCAATTTGAAGCGCAGTGAAATTTTAATGTACCGAGAATTCGTGTTATAGAATAGCCAGGTTCATTGACACTCATAGTGGTAGATTTCATTGTGAACATACTTTGTTTAATTCATACCTGTTGTAAATTTTTAAGTATGTAACCAAAAATCCGTAAAAATGTACTAGGTTTGTATAAATATGCAGGTGAACCATGTCTACAAAGTGTGTGCAAGGCGCCGCAGCGAATGCATTTAGTAATAAAGTAATGTAATGTTCTAGCCAGGTGTAAGCTATGTAAGGCCGCCGCGGTCTATTCGAGCACGATCCGTCAATATAAACCTACGCTCACAATGATCTCCTTTTATTTCTGACCTCCTGGTACTCCCGTCCACGAGCCACTTACCTTGTCGACTCCATTAACAATAGCTTTACCTCAGACAAGTTGGTTTAGTAGTCGCACGCGCGACTGTTGAGTATGTGGTCCTGAGTTCGATCACCGGCTCGGGCAAAGGGTTTTTTCCACCTGGAATTTCTCAGTAGCAGCTACAGAGTCTGAATTTGTGCCCGGTTGTGCCCGGTTGCCAACAAAAGGCACGCCGAAATGTGGGTGCATTATTTATTGGGTGCTCTGCCTAACCGTTCAGGGATTACGGGCGTTGTGTTATGTGTGTGAGGCGATAAGCCAAAGGTACCATACAGTCCACTGTTTGAATGGAAATAAAATTAAGACAAAATAGACGCCGACGACAAAAAAAAATAAGTCCATAAATTAGATTATCAACAAATATTTGAGCCATTATTTTTCTTTTGTTACATAAACCAAAATTGTCGAAGATATGACGCTTTTAAAATTCTCTATACGCCACGCCTTGGTATAATTTTCAGTGAGTTCTGACGTCACGAGCCCCTCTCCTGAGTTTTACTGCGTTGTATCTTTGTCAATATTCATTGAGTAACAAAAACAAAAAAAAACTTTCTCAATACTCTAACTGACGGACTATTTGCAATTTTGTGAAACTGTAAATTAAAAAAAAAGAAACATAGAATCATGAAAATATGAAATATCTTCATTTGCGCTAAGGCGTAACTTAAAATATGATGCTACGAGTGAACACAATATAATAATGGCCTCCGAATACAATACAAAGTCTAAACAAACTTTTCACGAAGGCATGCCATACATTAAAATAAAAAAAAAACTTGAAATTTTGATCCCCAATAATAGGTATTGTATTGTATTGTACAACGGGCTGGTGTCCGCAACTCCACGTCAAAGCGCGTATTTTGCGTATGGACTATAATTCACCACGCGGGCCCAGTGCGGGTTGGTAGATGTCACATGTCTTCGAAGTTTTTTTCTAGGACATGCCGGGTGCCTCACGATGTTTTCCTTCACCGTATTTGTTTCTGTAGAGAGTAAAGTATAAGTTGTTAAACGACTACAGGATATTGTCCTATAGCTGTCGTATAGTAACCAATCTCCAACCTTGGCAGTGCCCACAAGTGGGTTAACACAACCAAGAGGCCGAAAGGGTGCCAATTATCTTTCGATAATGGAATGTCTGTGGGGGTGAAGAATAATTGAGTGATGTAGAGTAAGAATTGAGAGGTGATAGATGAAAAATGATGAAAAATATGTTGCCAAAAGAGATTACTTGTGTAAGTTTGTTTTAGAATTTTGGGAGAGATGGAGTATTAAGAGCACAGGGCGGGGTTTTAAAAGTAGGGCGCCAAACTGTAACGTTACAGTTTCCTGGTGAGGAAATTGTAAGGTTGCATTGTGTAAAGTTTAAAGAAAAATGGCAAGAGAAAATATGATGGTTTAATAATAGGAAATAGAAATTTACTAAGTTAGGGAAGCCGAGGTAACGTGATCAGGGTCGAGGTAAGGGTCCAAAGCTTGCAGCTGGCAGAAACCGCTCGCCGCAGTGACAGGCTCGCTCGCAGTCGCCAATCTCCGATGGTTCGAGGGTCGAGGCTCACCCGCTGTCCATGTCCAGGTTCTCAGAAGTAGGAATAGTAGTAGTAGCAGCAGTTGTAGCAGCCGCAGTAGTAGCAACAGTAAGTTTCCAAGGCAGACAGCGTCCAGGGGCTCTCAATAGTGGTAACAGTAGTAGTTGTAGCTTTTCATGACGACGCCAGGACTAGATCTCGCCGGCTTAGTGACCACGTCAAATATTTCAGAGTAATTCCCAGCTTGTTGCTGGCTCGAGGACCAAACGCAGACTGAATATTTCAGGCTCGGCTTCCCGTCATGATGAAATTATGAGTTTCATAGTTGGTTCTAGAACATAGAAGAATAAAATGGTTAACAAAGAAGGTCTAACATCAAACGTATACAACCTACAATTCTTAGTTACAGCAATAAATTAAAAAGAAAACTAGGCTTGTCATTGTCATTCTCTGACATCACAAAAGTAAACAAAGATTTGGAAACACTCACTAAAATGGCAGTTATTCGGAAAGAACGTATGATAAAATGTTGAATTACAGTAGTCAAAAACGTAAGTACAAAAACACAAACATTACAATAGGACCATCTCAGACACTTATCTGCATAGCCCTTAAGTGAGTTGACAAAGATTAGTTAGTCTGGAGTTTGAAACAGACCTCTGAGTTTGTGTAGATTGTTTCTTCTCAAAGCAGTCAGGTACGATATGCCACCATGTGCAAACAGAGTGTTTTAAAAACTAATTTACTAAAACTGGCATCATTTACATGAACACGGCCGGTGGCCCCACGTATAGGCACTAAGTTAGTCGTTTCATTACTGTTGTAGAACTAGGTTTATAGAATTTTATGTTCTGTGTCACTGGCAGCCATAAACTCTATGGTACAGCTTTATGGTTGAGTTTAAATATTGGTTTGAAATATATTTCGAAGTGGGTTTTGGTTTTTGTTTGAGAAGAGAAAAAATTGTAGTAAGAAAAATGGCACGGAACGAACAGTTAAAAATAAATATGTATTGATGTGAGCTTACCCTCTCAAACGCTCCGACCGCTAGACTGGGCGGGAAAAGAACGCTGCTAACGCTACAAGGTCAAGGGTTATTTCGTGTAATTTGACCCTTGTATATAAAAACACTTGACGATCGCAAACTACAAGACTTAGACCAAAATAAAATTTACTGTGAATAGCTGAATAGTTAAGAAGAAGTTTTCAAGAAGTTTTCAAAAATTACCACCCTGCGTCACATTTGCACGTCATCAAACGTCGAAAGATAATGATGATGGCGTAGTAGTAGTAGTAAGTTCAACCGTAAGCTTTATTGTTGCTTGAAAAGAATCGGTCAATTTAAAGGTTTCTACGTTAGTGCATTTTCTATTATAATTAGCCTTTCAATTAATCGCCTAGACTCGACTCTTTAAAGAAACCTAACTAACCTAACGTCGGGGTGTCATAACCTCAAAACACTTTATATTCGCCTAAAAATCGTAATCGACGCGCGACGTAGCCTCGCTTCGCGGGGCTCCTATTTCTGTCCGCAGAATTTAATAAAAGGAACCTAACTAACCTATCATCGAGGTGCACCAAGCAAGTCCCGACCTTAAATGTTGTTTTTTTCAGGCGCCAGTTAAACGGCCGATGTTTAGTAAAGAGGCTAGGCGGTTAATTGAACGGCTAATTAAATCATTTGGCTGTGACATGTACCTAAACTGCACCTTTTTCCAATTCGTGTACCTAGGTAGATACTACAGAAGACCATCTGCAGCGATCCTTACATAGGTACATACCTATTTCAGTACAATAAATCATTAATAAGTACCCACGTATAGTATATTTATGTCGCTCGGTGATTTATTCCATCTCCTAGTACTTATTTCTAATTATAAAATTATTTCCGTCGCATCGCCGTCTTACACTTGAAATAGACCGTTAAGAGGATCTTATTCATAAATGTGCTTTACTTAAAATGTTCTCTTCGTTCAAAGATAGATGGAAACCTGCCAATACCTACCTGATCTGATTGAATCGTTTCTGTAGTACGCACTACCAGTAGCGCATACGAGTAAAAACACATTTCAAATACCTACATTTATTATAAAATATGTTTAACATGACGCTTGAATCACCCCGAAGGGTAAGGTAGAAATATAGTTAATAGAGCAGCGCTGGCCCAGTGGTGGCGGCCCCGACTTACGAACAGTAAGTCGTGGGTTCGAATCCAGACAGGCGCATTACTTTGTGTACTTAATTTATTTCATCACCACTGCTCTAAAAAAGGTGAAAGAAAACATCGTGAGAAAACCGGTATGTCCTAGAACCAAAAATTCAAGACCAACCTAGGCAAGCACTGATTGCAAGATTGTAATGATTGCAAGCAAGATTGTCCCGAGTGGCTGTTATTACATGATTTAGGAAAAACCAAAATGTTATCTGCCTCGGGTAATATCGGAACAGCCACACTCACGCTGGCATGCGCCCACTAGACCAGGAGCCTACCAACTGAATGAGCTGCTATACTTGGTGCCAACTGCCAGTTAATATTGCATTGCCCTTTCCCTAATAACTCTTCGTACGAACGAACCAAAACAAATTAACCATCTACAGTTTTTAATTAGAAAAAATGAAGATAGTTGACACGATTCAGGACTTGAACAGGCTTAATTTTGGATTTCAAAGTTAAGAACATGAATAAATATAGGTGGGTCAATGATCGCTATTGCGATTAACACTGCAGCAACTATAGAATGTACTGCCGTCGCACGACTAGTTCGTGTCTCTGTCGTGACACAGACATTGTCTGTCACTGATTCACCCGTCAACCGTCAATGCTTCATGGCGGCAGAAACTTGGCATGGCCGTAGAACCTTCTCGAACGAGCTCCTTCAGTAATAGCGCTGCGACTACAACTTGTCTAGAGGTAACCTATTCATTCTTGTGTTGAGCCTCGTCTGGGGGCATCTCGTCGAGTCGTGGACAAACAGAACGTCTGAGCAAATAATATACAAAGAAACACTGTTTTGACTCGAGAAGTACCGACAGATCGACACGCTCACACCGACGCGTCATTTTACTGGCGGCCGTTTTCTAGAACTTACTGTTCGGTTTCGGTAAGTTACTATCTGTGTCTGTTTGCCTTTCCGCTTACAGACGGTTAGAAAGAAAACGTCACAAAAGTCTTTCTTTGATTTTTTTTAATGAAGTTACAGGTACTTAGATGACGTGTATGTTGTTTGGTTATTTGTGGTTGTTTATAGAGCTGTCGTCGAAAGTGACGAATATGAAAAGTTTTGTCGGCGAAATGTTGGTAGGTGGAAGAGTCTGCCGGGGAAACGGAAATAAATGAACAATCCTGTCGAGGAACAGTCCAATGCCGTATCGGTGTTTGGAGAACGGTTGCGGAATCATAAAAAACCGTTAGTAAGTTAAAGAAAACGGGCCTAAATGGCAAACACGTTTTTATTGGTGTAGTGGCCGCGAGGGCGACTGCAAAACTAGGATCAAGGCTTTGAACTCAGCTCATGTACTTACTATGTTTGGGCTATTCTATGGACTTTATGTCATGAACCGCTCAGAGCCTCGTCTGTAATATGTCCATTTATTTGGATTAAACGGAGGCTTTGGTGACACATGAGTGTAGCACTTACATGTCTAAGTAGCCACAGCTTAGTGTACAGACCAGGTGATGTTACCTAATGTGAATAAAGCACTAAAGTATTGAAGCCATCAAGTGACATTGCAAACACATTTATCAAATGATAAATGATCTTTATTCAGCAAGTAGGTTTTCACAAACACTGTTACACGTCTTTTTTTAGGGTTCCGTAGCCAAATGGCAAAAAACGGAACCCTTATAGTTTCGCCATGTCTGTCTGTCTGTCTGTCTGTCTGTCCGCGGATAATCTCAGTGACCGTTAGCACCAGAAAGCTGAAATTTGGTACCAATATGTATATCAATCATGCCGACAAAGTGCAAAAATAAAAATTTTAAAAAACATTTTTATTAGGGTACCTCCCCCAGACGTAAAGTGGGGAGCGATTTTTTTTTTAATTTTGACCCTGACGTGTGATATATTGTTGGATAGGTATTTAAAAATGAATAGGGGTTTTCTAAAATCATTTTTTGATAATATTAATATTTTAGGAAATAATCGCTCCGAAAGTCAAAAACAATGTGTCCCCCCCCCCCTCTAACTTTTGAACCATAAGTTTAAAAAATATGAAAAAAATCACAGAAGTAGACCTTTATATGAACTTTCTAGGAAAATTATTTTCAACTTGATGAGTTGAATAGTTTTTGAGTTATATAGCACTTTTTCAAAAAAACGCAAATGATAACTTTGTTTTTCATACAAATACTATGAAAAACAAAGTTATTTTTGCTGACGAAAAATGTTGGTATTTTTAATGGTCTGGGAAGCTACGGAACCCTACAGTGAGCGTGGCCCGACACGCTCTTGGCCGGTTTTTTTAAACTAGATGGTACCAGTGTTTCGTACCTGACTACTCTGAGAAGAAACAGCAGAAACAAACTCAGAGTTCATAGTCTCTTTTGAAGTCCAGACAATCTTGCTTAATTCACATGAGGACTATGCAGATTGGTGTCTGAGATGGTCTATTGAAGAAAGAACCACACAGATTTGAGTGAACCTGTCCAGTCAGTGCAAAGCATTAGTCAGTTATCGTGTAGCTCGACTTATAACACAAGGAGCTCAACGAAACGACGAACAATACCAAAGAAAGGACATACACAACGAGGGCAAACAAAGTTAGATTTAATCTGAAAGATCATCAATCTGCACAAGATTAGTAGTAACTCTTGTTCGGTGTGAGGCGCGGCCGGTGGACAAACGCCCCGAGCCTAACATTGTGCGTTAAAACAATTATTATTATCCTCTCGTGTTGACACCCCCCTGCCCCTCGCCCCCTCGCCCCCTGACCCTGCCCCCCTCCCCTAGCAGGAGCAGTGGATGTTGACAGACGACGTCGAAGTCAAACGGACAGCGGACACAATACTCGCCGTGTTTGGACAAGCTGTTTGATGAATTGCATAAATACTAAATATTTTAGTTTTACTAATTATTTTAAGAAGAAACTTATCAACTTACAGATATAAAATAAGGGACCTAATATTTTTTTGTAACTAAATTAATATATTTTGACTAGATGTAATAAGCAGGTTATTTTAACTGAATGTGTGCCCAGCCTTTTCCCAACTATGTTGGGGTCGGCTTCCAGTCTAACCGGATGCAGCTGAATACCAGTATTTTACATGGAGCGACTATCTGAGATTCACAACCTAGTTAGTACTGGGTAATCACTAATACGATACCACTTGGTAAGACTGATTGTCAGACTTTTTGGGCCACTGACTCACAACAGCTCAACGTGCTTTCCGAGGCACGGAGGAAACTTGGTATGGAAGGGTGGTCACTTATCCACAGACCTACCTAGGCAAGCACTGCTTAACCTAAAGATCGACCCGAGCGGCTGTTATTAGGCCACGAGCTCCTCAACAACAAAATTGTATCACTCCCGGGATGTTTGGGCCCGTACGAACACAAAGCGACAATGTGTCGATATAAGACAGTTGAAGTAACACTTTGTGTTTTGATTGCCGTATCGGTCTTGTACCCATACAGCTGGGTGTGGAATCGTGGTGTCGATCTTCAGATAAGAGTCAGTTTCAACAACTCGATTTTTTACCTAATTTCCATGGACATTTTCTTTTTCAGGTTTTTCGAAAAACTTTAATTATAAAGCGCAACATATCCACATTATATATACATTTTCTAAATGGGGATTACATAATTGAATTACTTAGAGAGTTATTTGGGTCACCGAAATTGGTGAGCCACAGAAATTTTATTATTGCCACCGAAATTGTATTGGTGGCACAGAAATTGTGCGTGTGCACTGAAGTTGTGAATTACTAAAAGAAATACAACGTGGTGTACTATTGCTTAAATCAGTCTTACAAAATTAGCAATCAAGGAACTGATTATGTTTTTTACTCCAATGATGAGGTACATTTTTTTTTTTTTTTTTACAACTATCACACAACGCCATCTAGTCCCAAGCTAAGCAGAGCTTGTGTTATGGGTACTAGACAACTGATAAACATACTTATATATTTCTAAATACATACATATTATAGATAAATAAACATACATATTATAGATAATAAAAGGAAACCGATATAAGCAGTTCCGGACCGAGCTGGTAGTTACCACTCTAGAAAAGGCACGGAAGTCCCGATGACGACCCTACGACATGGCGAGTTAACACCATATGTTCTACTACCGCGAAGGCTGAGGCCTTCGCGGTAGTAGAACCTGGTATCGGAGGAGTTGGCTTCATAATTAACAAAACCATGAAACAGTATTTGGTGGAAGTTAACAGTATTTCGGATCGCCTTGCTTATGTGGTTGAAGAAGACTACGAACACTAAGACTCAGCAAAATATATAAAATCAAAATTTACAGACATTGCCCCAACATCAGGCTACCAGGACCAAATTGTAGAAGAGATCTACGAAGAACTACGAACTCTGAAAAAAAAATTAAGACCCAATATACCGTAATAATGGCCGATTTCAACGCGTGAGTTGGTAAAAAGGAGAACAGAGGAGAAACAGGCATAGACAACTAGCAAGAAATGCTGGAGGGCAAATGTTCCTCAATTTTCTACAAGCTAACTCACTATATGCTATGCTAACACCTTTAAAAAACACGAGCAGCCTAGCCATCATCGATTGGTTACAGCAGACATATAATATGTAAAACTACGAACATCGCGAAGGAATTTTGTTGTGAGGAAACATCTTCCAACCGATACCAAACTCAAGATATTGTAAGCTAACGAAGATCTATATAAGAATGCTGTCGATGTAAAACTCAACTGCGAACGATTAACCACCATGACCATAGATGAGATTAACAATAAACTAACAACAGCATTAACTCACGTTCTTAAGGAAATCACCCCAAGTGTCCTACCAAACAGACCGACTAAATTAACACCAGGTACTATAAAGATGATGGACCAAATAGGGTCACTATGCAGTGAGGGAAACGTGGATAGTCAGGAATACAGAGACCTACATAAGTACATCCGTAAACAGACTTGGAACAACTTGACTGACTATAACACCAATCTCATACAGGAAGCGTTAGAGAAGAACAGCAGCCGAAGGGTTCTTAAATTGAAGCTGAACGAGGGCAGGAAACAGATCTTCAAGCTTCTCAACGGAAATGGGGAAGAAGTCACAAATAAAAAGGCTACTTGCCTAAGAGTCCTATGAAACTCTTTATAAGAGTGGAGCAGCACTGAGCCAGACAATAACAGCTCTAGGGCAACCCCGATTACTAATCCAGAATGTAGGTTCCGAAGAAATTCCCGATGTCATTCCAAATGAGGTAATACAACAATTTAAAAATTGGAGAGCACCAGGGGAAGACAGCATGTTACCAGAGATGATTAAAATCAACGGAAGGGTCGTCAGCAATGTGCTCGCAGTATTATTCACAAAATTTTCATCGTGGAATCTAAAGTACCTGCATCATGGCACAACGCAATAATCACCCTGATCCACAAAAAAGGGGACACCAAGAAGCTGCCACTACAGACCCATTAGCCTGTTGTCACATATTTATAAGATTTTCTCGAGAGTTATAGCTAACAGACTCGCTAGGAGGCTAGAATTTTTCCAACCAAGAGAACAGGCAGGATTTCGCTCAAGCTTCAGTACCAATGACCACCTACAAACACTTAAAACAGTCATAGAGAAATGTAACGAGTACCAGAATGACCACTTCGACTACGAGAAGGATTTGACTCGATAGAGTGGTGGTTCATAGAAAGAGCCATAGCCAGATGCATCGATGAAAGGTACATACAAATTCTCCATCACCGCCATCAAAACGCTACTGTCTGTGTCTCCTTGCACGAGAAAATCGGGAAATTCCATGTACAGAGGGGTGTCAGGCAAGGAGACACAATCATCATCATCAACCTAGCCTTTTCCCAACTATGTTGGGGTCGGCTTCCAGTCTAACCGAATGCAGCTGAATACCAATATTTTTCATGGAGCGCCTGCAAGGAGACTCAATATCACCAAAATTATTTACCCTGGCACTAGAATACATATTCCAGCAGATGCAGTGAACTGGGAAAGGCCTGATGATAGATGGAGAGAGACTGACAAATCTGAAGTTCTGTCAAAGTAATTTCGGCATAACAAATATTGATTATTTTCAAAAATCTTCTTTGACATTAATACAATAGTTGATGGGTACAATTTCTGTGAAGTCGTGTAATTTCCGTGGGCACCTAGATGCCACGGAAACCACAGAAATTGGCCCACAGAAATTGGAAACGTGGCTATTTTTTCAGAATTACAAGAAACTACCAAGGCTATGACTATTGTTTTCTATAATCTTAAATGTGTAACAAAGGCTGCTTAGCATGCTTAAAAGCGATACCTTTATTTCTTGGAAAAATCCTTTTAAAACTTGATCACCGAAATTGCAAAATTTTGTTCCGAGTGAACCGAAATCACTTTCTTAAATTTTTGGCGGGTAGACGTGGCAATATGGTGCACTACCATTCTTACTGTGTGTAAGTGCACGACTGTCTCTTGCCGGGCAGGAATTTATTGTTCGTTTAAACTCATTGGTGGAAGCTCAGGACTGTGAAACAAAATGACCATAGAAATTAGTAATTTCGCACGGACAAAACTACCCTTGACATTTACTCATTAACTATTAGTCTTAACATTCAAAAATAATTAGTTTCTTGTTGGGCAATTATTACTTAGCACAAACAAAATACTTTTTCCTACATATGTTGGAGATTATCTTCATGAGAGGTAAATGCTGTGTATGAAAGTGATTGTGGACAGGACACAGAAATTGATAATTCGTCATTTACCGATGTTTTTCTTAGAAAGTAATAGTCTTACAAATATAATTTAAGTGACTTCATTTAGATTCACGTTACTATAATTCTGAAAAAAAAAATCGTTGCATTATCTGTAAAGCAGCACTGCGTTTTCAGCCTAGACGCGTAAATTTTCCGCCTGAGAAATTCACTCATAAAGTACTAAAAGGAATCCGGAATTTGTCAGTAGCAGCCCGACCAGCAACTGGATTGAGCCTCTATTACGTAGGACTTCGACAACATAATTCAGGTGATAAATTAAGTGTTAATAAGATAACTTGTACGACATAGTGACGTCAAGTGGGTTCTTCTAACCGATGTGTTACAATGAGTGATGTGTTCCTCTCAGGCCGCAGGTGGCGCTGAGGAGGGCTAGTGTCGGGTCTGATTACTGCAGTACGGGTGAGGTGCGACTCTGTATGATCTCTCACAGATACGGGAATGTGAATCTGGATCTTCTTACTTAACTGTAGTAATATAATATTAACGCCTTGGTCAATACGAACGTCCTATTTATAGCACAAACTGAGTTGTCAGGATTAATTGTGTCATTGTATCAATTTGTTGAATTTTAAATATTACGGGTAGGTAAATTCTTTACTACAATTTATAATATCTTTAAATACTAATACGGAATATAATAGAACGATTCGACGGAAGCCCGTCCTCAAGCCAAGATCTGTCCCCCCAGTGGAAACTTTGGAAAAACACATTCGAAATTTTCAGACAGGTGTGCTGCTGGGGAGCTTGTTCGTCACTTCTTCTTCCCACAGCCCACAGCCCACAGCTGAAACTCTAAGACAACGTGCCTACTACTGAGGAATTCTTAGTGGAAAAATCCAATAACACTGCCTGACCAGGGAATTGAACTCAGGATCGCCGTTTTCTCGTGGTCCTAACTATTTTTTTTATCCTACTAGTAGGACCACTCAGGATCTGCAGGCTAACCAGGCTCAGCAGTCGCTACTTGCAACCTTTAGGGCAACAAAGCGTTTTAAGAATATCACTGGTGATTAACTAATTTACACAAAGTTAAGGGCTTGTCTGGGTTCTCCCCGGACGGCGGACACCCACAATATGTTATACAACAAACAATAATAATTAGTCTGCCAGTCAAATTGATAATCTATCTGACAAATATTTGACCCGTATTTTTTCTTTTGTTACATAAACCAAAATTGACGAAGATACGACGCTTTTAAATTTCTCAATACGTCACGCCTTGGTATAATTTTGAGCGAGTTCTGATGTCACGAGCCCCCACTCCCGAGTTTTGATGCGTTTTATCTTCGTCAGCGTTCATTGATTTATAAAAACAAAAAATACGTGTCCATTATTTTCCAATACTTTAATGAAATATATTTGCAAATTTTTTGATATTGTCGTCATGTCGCCTCTTGTAGCTGCCGCCTCTGTAGGACCACTCTCCATTCTCTCTGCGATCAGAATAAAGGAGGCAAACCGTTATAGCTATCGTGGTACGGAACCCAATAGACGTAACCCCGACTATTCTACTTGGCCAGTTTTCTGAGATATTAATAATTATCGTATCTTCCCAGTATCGAGCTGAAACTTCGTTTCTTCAATACTTGTTGAGCTGCGATCGCTCGTCATCACTAATACTCTGTGACATTTCATTAGCAGACTCATTGCGTGCTCACAGCGGGCTCATTGCATGCTCACATTTACATTCTGTTTTATATTACTTTATTCCGTGGTATCGAACTACAGTGTTTTCAATATGCATTAATTTTGTATTTAACATATTTTCACACTCCTTTTCCCTGAAGAGGTGTGTAGAGACGTTTTACACAATACATGCCCATACAAATTGTAAATTTAAACGTTGTCTCTAGATGATGATGTTGGTCCCATGGAGGAAGATTTTGAGGAAGAGCAAGATTTTGTAACAATATTTTGATTTAAAAGAGTGTCCATACTGTCCATGGAGTTTCTTGTCCGTTCTTCTCCATAGAGAACAACGCTAAGGAATGGGCAACTACAGTACTTTCACAGTTTTATGTCTTGTGACTGGGACTGTAGCTGCATTTCAATGTTCATCTTTGTTTCGACAATTGAAAAGTGCATGTAACTGGCCTACTTGAAATAAATCCTTTGATTTTGAGTTCGGACGTGATTCAGGGTGATAGTTTGTCCCACACCCTTCTGCTACATGCTACAGATAGACATATGGAGGTGTTTGTAGTACCTGAGTACGATTCTGGAAAAGTCCAAAATGTTTTAGCTATATTCATATATCTACTGAAAAGCTTGAATCACAGAAATGTTTTAGTATCTTTATACCCACATTTCGTCAGTTATTCAATAACATCATTTTTTTTAGAAAAAAAATCTTATTGATAAAACAAAATCTCAGCTCCGATACGATGGATAAAACAAACACTCTTGAACATATTATATGTTTAATATCGTGTGTACATTCGTGTAGGCGCGTGTTTCTATCGTTACAACGTTACATTCAAACAAACAACTCGAACAAACATCATTTTCAGGCATGTGGTGCGAGGCTGCGATAATTTGATACAAGATACAATATCACATTCATAATAAGATCGATTTTCTTTTTTTATCGTAAAGAAGCAGCTCAGCACCAGATAAAAGTTGATGGTCATTAGATGGGTGGTCTTCCATCATAATGGATCATCATCTGCGTAGCCATTTCCCAAATAAGTTGGAGTCGGCTTCCAGTCTTACCGGGTGCAGCTGAATATCAGTATTTTACATGGAGCGACTGCCTATCTGACCTCCACAACCCAGTTAGTACTGGGTAACACGATACCACTTGCTAAGACTGGTTGGCAGACTTTTTGGGCCACTGACTACCTGTAACGACTGTCAAAGATTTTTAAATTACAGCCTGAGGTACTGAGGAAACTCGGTATGTAATGGGTCCACAGATCAACCTAGGCAAGCACGGCTTAACCCAAACATCGACCCGAACGGCAGTAATTATTAAGCCTCCATTATAATGGGTGTATTACAAAACATGTACATTTGTAGCGCATCCTTGTTTGTTGATACGAAGTTGTCTAGTACTATGTAGTATATTAAACGAGCTCACTGGTAACAATGTCCTCTTCAGCGTATCTAGCGTTAAACCTCTGTCATTAGTTACATCATATTACTAACTAGCTTCTGCCCGCGACTTCGTACGCGGATCCTGTTGCTTTTGCCAGCGACACCGGGTTCGTCAAAATCGAAGATCTGAAACGTCGAATTCTAAGAGCCCGGGGACGGGAAAATAACGGATCTTTCCCATCTGAGCAACACTGTATACCGTTTGGTTCTTTTTGCCATTTAACAGCTTCACAAAAAGTATAATCTTGAACCATACCTCCGGAATATGTGGCGTATTCAATCATAGGAGTATACGTAAATGAACTCCGTTTCTTATCAACCTAAGGAAGGTCGTCATGCCCTACGGCTATATCTTGAGACACCCGATTCTTCAGATGTTATCGACATTCTGTTCAGAGAATGTCGAAATCTTCGCGCTCTTCTTCTGTCTCTTCATGCCGTACTCCAGCAATTCTTTCTCTCTCACATTCTAACTGATTATGAATATTTTTTTGTGTGCGTGTTTGGGGCAATGATGTATGATAATCTCGAGCAGCAGTTAGTCGCGCATCACGTTTATCACTCGTTTCAAAAGACAGGTCTAGTAGATGTGCGAATACGCTGAGAACTCAAGCGTGATTCTGTATGGGTAAACGTTACCGATTCGCGAGGATAAGGCATGTCGCTCATTAGCGGTCAGTCGTGCATCACGTTCCACACTTATCCCTAGAGACCTAGAAGCAGATGCGTAGATACGATGAGAACTCAAGCGTAATTCTCTATCCGTGAACATCTCCGACTCGCGAGACAATGCGTGACGTTCCCGATCAGCGGTCAGTCGCGCATCACGTTCCCCGCAGATCTAGAAGTCGATCAACGCATCGATATCGCATCATACGATCGGCGCTTGAGTACCAAACGTGTCTACGCTTGGTACTCAAGCGCAATTCTCTATCCGTGAACGCAGTCAGGCATCTATTCTTCACTGGTCTCTAGAGACCTGGATGTAGATGCGTAAATACGCTGAGAACACAGGCGTGCTTCGCGATCGGAAGAGGTTTCCACGGAGCAAGTTGCAGCCTGATGTTCTCGAACAGCATCAAGTCTCTCCTGACGCTCTTCGGTAGATTCTTGGGATCTTATGATCCTCAATCTTTTAGCTCCTTTAGAACATTGGGAAAGGTTTGACCTCTTTCTAGGCATGGTTATAGTTTTGTTGTGAAGATACCTGATCAATTAAAGTCTAAGTGCCCTGCGTTACCGGGTAGGCTACCGAGTCACGAAGATAAATGGAAAAGGAAATTAAACATTCAAATAACATAAGCCCGAAGACATATTTATTCGATAAAATGAGTTTTGGTCAGTAGAGTCAAATTTTCAATGATATACCATCGATCGTCATTGAAAATCAGTCCTAAACTGTTACCGCCTTAACCGCGTGGAGGTATTCCCAGTTTTTGTTATTTTATAATTATACAGTGAAATTAGTGATAGCTTTGCAATAATTTTCACATCAGATGTTTCTGATCTTCGATTTTTTATAAGTCAACAGGAAATGCCCATCAGACCGAACGACTTTTGCTAAGACGTCATCATTCCTATATGTGTTATGGTGTAGCTGGGCTATTGGAGTTCCTCGACAGGTGTCCCAGATCTTCGATCTTTATAAGTCAACAGAGAGTGCTCATCAGATTGAACAACTTTTGCTAAGACGTCATTCCTATATGTGTTATGGTATAACTGGGCTCTTGGAGTTCCACATCAGGTGTCCCAGATCTTCAAATTTATTCTCTCAGCAGAAAATGCTCATCACTTGAAACAATTTTTGCTATGGTGTCATTTTTGTATCTCTTATAGTTTAGCTGGTCTGTTGCGGTTCTACATCAGGTGTTCAGGTTTCCATGATAAATTATAGCCTATATGTTGCCCAGACATAATATCTATACAACAAAAAAAAATCATTCAAATCCGTCCAGTACTTCCAAAGATTAGCGTGTACAAACAAACAGACAAACAGACATACTTTTTTTTTGGATTCGTGCTTTATTACTGTTTCTAAACCCCCTTCAATTATTATTTTTTAAATATATTCAATGTACAGACACAGATTTTTTACTCTTTTATTATATGTATAGATTATCTGAATGATAGACTAAGGAATGATGTGATAACTTGAAACATCGCTTCGGTAGTGACAGAAATTAAAAATATTAAGTATCTAAGTTTATACTATAGAGGATGGTTTAATCAATCAGTCAATCATTTTATTTTCAGAAAACATAAGGCCCATAGATAAAATACACAAAATTACATTACAACATAAAAATACACTAATACATACAAAATATAACTTATAAACTATGGACTATGACACAAAAGAAGAAAAAGTGAGAAAACATAAGGTAAGCATGCTATTTTCTTTATCTAGTTTAAAATCATCATCATCATCAGCCTATTAATGTTTCCACAGCTGGGACACAGGCCGAGGAGACCTCTATGAGAGTTAATGGGCTATAATCCACCACGCGGGCCCAGTGCAGATTGGTAGATGTCACTGTACGTCTTCGATTTTTTGGTTCTAGGACATGCCGGTTTCCTCACGATGTTTTCTTTCACTGTTTTGAGAGCAGTGGTGATGAAATAAATTACACAAACTGGGTTCGAACCCACGACTGTTCGTAAATCGGAGCCGCTAAGACTGCGGGCCACCGCTGCGCTGCTCTCTTAATGTCTTAATATTATACAAACTGGGTTCGAACCCACGACTTACTGTTCGTAAATCGGAGCCGCTAAGACTGCGGGCCACCGCTGCTCTCTTAATGTCTTAATATTACACAAACTGGGTTCGAACCCACGACTTACTGTTCGTAAATCGGAGCCGCTAAGACTTCGGGCCACCGCTGCTCTCTTAATGTCTTAATATTACACAAACTGGGTTCGAACCCACGACTTACTGTTCGTAAATCGGAGCCGCTAAGACTGCGGGCCACCGCTGCTCTCTTAATGTCTTAATATTACACAAACTGGGTTCGAACCCACGACTTACTGTTCGTAAATCGGAGCCGCTAAGACTGCGGGCCACCGCTGCTCTCTTAATGTCTTAATATTACACAAACTGGGTTGGAACCCACGACTTACTGTTCGTAAATCGGAGCCGCTAAGACTGCGGGCCACCGCTGCTCTCTTAATGTCTTAATATTACACAAACTGGATAAGATAAGATAAGATAAGATAATTTTTATTTGTTCAAAACATGAGTATACACACATAGCATGCAAGATGTTACATTAGATTATAATTATTACAGTCATGTTTTGCCTGAACGGCGTACAAATATAAGGTGTTGGACGCTACACAGCATCAAGTGATTTTATATTGGTTCATTACACACAGCAAAATAGCAATTAACCGTAACATAAAAAATAAAAGATACAATAAAAACAATCAAATAGTGTCATACGCTGATCATAGTAAATAATACATAATAAATTATCAAATGTCAAAGCAATTACTATTAATAATGAAAATTAGGATGTCATTACACAAGTCAAATTAATTTGTCAGTTAGAAATTCGTCAGTGCTGTAATAAATTTTCTGTAACAGTAGGTTTTTTAATCTAGTTCTTAATTTGTCAGTGGTTAATTCCCTCCAATGTTTTGGCAACTTATTATAAAGAATTGGCGCCATACAGAAAACACTTTTGCGCATTAGAGTTGTCCTGGATCTTGGGATACATAACTTACTATTGTCGCGTCTATTTCGAACTACTTTATCTGACACTAAAGGGAATAGCTGTGGATTTGATTTCACAAACATGATGGTCTCTAAAATGTACATCGACGGAAGGGTTAGTATTTTATATGCTTTAAAAAATGGTTTGCAGCTCTCTGTAACCTGAAGTCCAAACATAGCCCTCAGGCACCTCTTTTGTGTTTTAAAAATCACATTCTTATTTGTTGAATTTCCCCAAAATATGAGTCCATATCTTAAGTTTGAGGACACTAAACCGTGATAAGCAGTTAGAAGCGCTTCAACATTTAAGATGGGGGCTAATTTATACAGTGCATATGTGGAGTTACTAATTTTTTTGGTTAATGCTTCCGTATGCGCTTTCCAATCTAATTTGCTGTCAATCGTTACTCCAAGAAATTTGGTTACATTCACTTTGTCTATGTTGTTGTTACAATAGTGAATGTTTACATTTGGTATTGATGACCTTTGGGCATAGTGCAGTACATTCGTTTTGTCAAAGTTTATCTTAAGATTATTGTTTTCCAACCATTTTACCATTGATTCTATAGAATTGTTAATGTCAGCTTCGTATGTGTCTCTATTTTTACAAGCAATTGTTATAGTACTGTCGTCAGCAAAAAGTGTCATTGGGTGGTCGATACTTTTGGGTAGGTCATTAATGTACAGTATAAAAAATAGTGGGCCTACGACAGTACCTTGCGGTATGCCAAATTTTACTACACGTTCCCTTGATTTGTACATAATTTCCTGTTTATTACTTTTATTTACTGCTGAAATTTCTGTAAATTGTGTTCTGTTGCTTAAATAAGATCTAATAAGGTTTAAGACATTACCTCTAACACCATATGCTTCTAATTTCTCTAAAAGTATGTCGTGCCGGACATGGTCGAAAGCCTGTGTCATGTCACAGAATATCGTACATACAGGTATATTCGAATCTACTTTTTCCATAACATTATGTAAAAAATCATAGATGGCCAAGTTTATTGTTGTTGTTTATGGTTCGAACCCACGACTTACTGTTCGTAAATCGGAGCCGCTAAGACTGCGGGCCACCGCTGCTCTCTTAATGTCTTAATATTACACAAACTGGGTTCGAACCCACGACTTACTGTTCGTAAATCGGAGCCGCTAAGACTGCGGGGCACCGCTGCTCTCTTAATGTCTTAATATTACACAAACTGGGTTCGAACCCACGACTTACTGTTCGTAAATCGGAGCCGCTAAGACTGCGGGGCACCGCTGCTCTCTTAATGTCTTAATATTAGTTCAAAATAAATCATCATCTGCCTAGCCTTTTCCCAACTATGTTGGGGTCGGCTTCCAGTCTAACCGGATGCAGCTGGATACCAGTATTTTACATGGAGCGACTGTCTATCTGACCTCCACAACCCAGTGGGAAATACGATACCACTTGGTAAGACTGGTTGTCAGACCTTTTGGGCCACTGACTACCTGTAACGACTGTCAAAGATGGACAAATAACAGCCGGGACCAACTGTTTAACGTGCCGGAACAACAAGGCAGTAATAATGACTAAAAATATCCCAAAATAATATTGAAACCTGACGATCCCTCTCACAAAGAATTAAAACTTTTAACAATATAAGGGTTCCTCGCACCCTTTCAAAAAGTTTGTATCTATTTTGGCCGACTTTAAAAGAGGTGCAATGGAGTCGAAGAGTTTTTCAAGACGATCTGTCTAACCAGCGCTGGGACCGCGTGGTCATTACGGCGCACTCGCTCTGTCTGTGGCTCACAGGCCCAGCAGTGGGAACGTGACAGGCCGATTAACTGTTGCTCACGGATTTCTGAATGATTCTTCAATTCTCCATTTTTTACGAGCGCACTACGTGAGCTGGACAGTCTTACACACGATTAACACTTATGCGACTCAACATAGTTCGAATGCAAGCTTGTGCGACAAACGAAGCCCGACATAACACCAATGCGACTAGTTATTGTGCGATTGTTGTTTACACATGGCGTAAAAGGAACCATCACATCGCACAAAATAAAATCCTGTAGACCGTTTTTTCGTTTATTTCCAGGCCAATTTCAGCGGAAACTGTTACTACTATCGAACGAAACATTCGGACCAAGGTTACTGTTCGGTACAAAATGTACAACCGAACAGCTCAGCACTTTTGCCTGCGTGCATTTCCATAAATACATGTATCGCAACTATTGCCAGTTAGTACGTGTTCGGATACCAATCGCGTAACTCGAATCAAACCATCTTAGTGCTACTTTAGCATAGATTTACCATTTCATAGTTAACCAGTATTCAATATAACCTTTAAACCATATTATTGAGTATCATTAAACCAGTGGTCATAATCCGATAACCAAACCGTTACCATATAAAGCCAACCAAATCAACCAAGATATCAACCAACTCAGAACGTAGTGCTAAACCAAGCAGGCACTACTTTCTACATGGTCCTTCGAGCATCAAAGGGCTCGGTTCGCGAAGTACAGTGAAGTGTTTGTGCGCCGGGACCTTGCAACCAGTGTTTGTGTTTTACCAGTCTGTAGGGAGAGTAGGTAGGCAGTGACATCAAAAGTGAAGGAATTGGGCAGCTGTCGCGTAAGGAGAATATAAGGTCAGACCAAACCATTTTTTACACTTTATTTTCACTTGCGTATTTAGTAGACTGCGAGAATAATGGAGCAGTTAGCAGTCAGCCAAACGGAGGTTTACGACTCCTTGGTTAAACTTCTAACTAATATCAAGAAAGACGGAGCTGAACGAAAAACCATAGATTACTGCAAGCGGAAGGTGGAGATATTAGAAAATTATTGGAGAGAGTATCAGCGTAACCACAGGAAGTGTTGTGAACTTGCTGACTTTAACCATGTGTATTTCACTAAAAATTGTTTTGATAAGGCGGAAGAGGTTTATCTGTCGATCAAGCAGCTAATCACCAAAATCATGGAGCACTTGTTGTTAAAACAGCAAGAACCACAGCAGCTGTCGGTCGAAGCGGACCCATCAAAGCAAGTAGGGGATTCGTCTCATTCGCAGACACCGCAACAGCATCATTTTGAGGAGCGTGAAGACAGTAAGCTAAAAGGGATGTTAAAAAAGCAGACTATCCACTTTAGAGCTTTCATGAGAACAGTAGCTACCATAGAAATCGACCAACTGCAGAACATGTGGGAGTTCGACGATGCATTAAAGTCCCTTCAAAGTCGTTGGGCTATTATAGATAGCCTGCACTGGGATATAGAAGGTGAAAACGGAGAGGAGGATGTCTGGTACCAAGAAGAGTTCAACAAATATGAGAAAATGTATAACGATTTAAAGAAAACCATTAATTCTAAAATGTGGTCTATATCGCATCGCGACAAATCTACTCCACAGATGGATATTCCAACATTCCAAGGCAACTACCACCAATGGACGTCGTTTAAGGACTTATTCACAGAAACCATTCACAAGAATCCATCATTATCAAAAGCACAAAAAATGCAGTTCTTAAAAAGTAAAATATCAGGAGAAGCTGAGCGTCTGATCCACCATCTTCCGATTAGCTCAGAGAATTACGAGGTATGCTGGGAAATACTGAACCACAGGTATGGCAACAGTAGACTAATTTTCACGTCTCACGTCAACACCTTACTAAACATTCCTAGTATGCAGCAACAATCCATTGGGGCGATCAAAAAACTGCATGACGTGACCAAAGAATGTCTCCACGCAATACAGAACCTAGGAGTGGATATTACCACCTGGGACCCGCTGTTGGTACTTTTGTTAGCACAGAAACTTGACAGTGAGTCATTCGCTGAATACATAGAGTCGGTGAAGAATCCCAGGGCATTACCAGTCCTTGAAGAATTCCTAGATTTTTTGGAAAACAAGTTTACAGCCTTGGAAGCATCAAGGCGGAAACACGAATCGAACAACCAAAAGACTAATACCCAACCACAAAACCAAAATTGTCAAGCAAACCAGAAGAAATACTATAGTTCAAATAATAATCACCAGTCATCAAACAAATATTATTCAAATAACATGAAAAACCTTTCGAAATCGTTACATGTGTCGCGGCCAATCACCTGCGCATTGTGTAACGCTGACCACGGGTTATGGATGTGTAACCAATTTTTGCAAATGTCGAATGAGCAAAAACTAAAAACTGTCAACCAGCTAAACTGTTGCACAAATTGCCTGTACAACCATTTCAATAAAACTTGTTTATCTAATAAAACATGTCGCAAATGCAACGGTAAACATAACTCATTATTGCATGACGCAATTTCAACCAAAAACAAACCAAACACATCAGGAAAACCAAACCATAAGCCTGCGCACACACTTGCGACATCATGCGTGACCAATGATGAACAAGCAGCAGCATCAACCCATGTTTCCTGGGATGACATATCGGAGACACTCTTAGCTACGGCTTTGGTGGAAGTTCCAGGACACAATGGCACTTACCATACCATGAGGGCTTTGATTGACCAGGGTTCTCAGATTTCTTTAATAAGTGAGAAGGCGGCACAAGTTTTGAAACTACGAAGACACTCTTGCAAAGGAACCGTATTCGGTATAGGAGAAAAAGAAAACAGCTGCAAGGGAGTAATGACCATCCGAATTAAATCAATTCATAGTGAGTTTGCTTTAGAAGGTGAGGTCCTTATAATGAATAATCTAATTAAAAGTTTACCAAACAAATCATTCATAAAACCAACTTGGCCTCACATACAAAACATTAATTTGGCAGACCCAGAATTTAATACCAGCCGACCAGTGGACCTACTGCTTGGAGCAGATGTATACTGCAAGATAGCTTTAGGTGGCATTTTGAGGGGCGATAGCGCGGATCAACCAATAGCCCAACAAACGCAATTAGGATGGTTGCTTTGTGGCACAATGACACCACGCTACAGGTGTAACGTTGTTCTTCACAATATGGACGATTTACGTAGATTTTGGGAAAATGAAGACATCCACCAGCAGACTGAAATGTCCACCGAAGATCATGAATGTCTGCAGTATTTCTTGTCAACAACAGAGAGACTAGAGAATGGGAGGTACCAAGTCCGACTGCCATTCAAACCAGAAACCAAGGAGCAACTAGGGTCTACTAAACCTTTAGCATTGGCACAATTCCGTTATTTAGAGAGAAAGTTACAGAAAGATCCAGAATTGAAAATAGAATACACAAAGTTTATGAATGAGTATCATAACTTAAACCATATGATACCATCAACAACAAGTACGAAACCCGAGTGCTACCTACCACACCATTGCGTCACTCGTGCTGAGTCAACCACTACAAAGTTGCGTGTTGTGTTCAACGCGTCTGCTAGATCATCATCAGGCCATAGCTTGAATGACGTCATGTACCGAGGTCCCAACCTACAACAAGATCTGCAGGAGCTGATTTTAAAATGGAGGCAGTATCAGTACGTTTACACTGCTGATATCGAAAAAATGTATCGACAGATAATGGTACATCCGGAAGATCAGTCGTATCAGAAGATACTTTGGAGAGAATCACCATACCAACCTATTAAAACATACCAACTAACAACCATAACTTACGGCACAAAGCCTGCACCATTTTTGGCTATGATGTGCTTAAAACAACTAGCTGCCGAGGAAAAACAAAATTTCCCCGATGCAGCAAAAGCGTTACAAGAGTGCTTCTATATGGACGACTACTGTGGCGGAGCAAATACCATGGAACAAGCAAAACAACTTAAATCGGATCTAATAAAACTACTCCGCAAGGGTGGGTTCAATTTACGAAAATGGGACACAAATGAACCAAAATTACTCGCGGACTTAGAAAAAGATCTGCGGAACCAGCAAATCTACGAGTTTAAGCAGCCAGACTCAACGAAGACATTGGGGCTAGGGTGGAATCCGCAACAGGACAAATTCATCTTTGACTCGAAACTGGAGCCAGTATCATTACCAAAACCAACCAAAAGGTCGCTTCTCTCCGACATATCAAAAATATTCGACCCATTAGGCTGGCTCACACCATTAACTATAACCATGAAAATGCTATTCCAAAGTGTCTGGGCATCAAGTCTTGACTGGGATGATGCGCTACCAGAAGATATCAAGATCAAGTGGCTAAACTTAAGGGGAGAATTAAAAGACATCAATACCATAGAAGTAAACCGGTGGTTAGGAATAAAGAATAACCATACCTTGCAACTACACGGATTTTGTGATGCGTCGAACAAAGCGTATGCCGCTGTAATATACTGCAAAGTCAGCAACCAAAATAACGCTAACAAGGTAACTCTGGTTGCAGCAAAAGCAAGATTAGTGCCTGTTAGTAAAGATATCTCAATACCAAGGTTGGAGCTAATGGGTGCCCAACTATTATCACAGCTGATGCAAAAAGTACAGACTTGCTTGGAGTCATATAACCAGGAAATATATTGCTGGAGTGATTCAACAGCAGTGTTGGGATGGATTCAAGGAGATCCAGCGAGATGGAAACCATTTGTCTCAAATCGCGTGAAAGCCATTACCAAAATGATACCAAAAGAAAAATGGAGTTACGTCAAAACCATTGAAAATCCAGCTGACTGTGCCAGCCGTGGATTAAGAACCAAACAATTGAAAAACTACGATCTGTGGTGGCAAGGGCCGTCATGGATCCAACCATTCCAAAACCATGACAAACCTCAAACCACCTATGAAACCAGCTTAGAGATAAAACAGTCGAATGCAGTAGTTGCGGAAAAACACCAGAAAACAAGCATGACCATACCAAACATTATCCACCATTTAATAAATAAATTGACTTCCTTCGCAAATATCGTACGCGTTTTTGCATGGATACTACGACTACCTACTGCAAAGGCAGACCGTCAACATTATCTCACATTACATGAACTCCGTCGCGCAAAACTGCTGATTATTAAAAGTGTGCAACATATGGAGTTTGCCAGTGACGTCAGTTACTTACTTAAGAATGGAAACGTGCATTCGAAAAGTAAACTTTTACCATTACACCCAATCATAGATCAAGATGGTATTCTACGAGTGGGGGGCAGATTAAGAAACGCACAAATAAGTTCGGAGATGAAACACCCAATCATATTACCACACAAACATCGACTTACCACGCTAATAATACAATACGCTCATGAGCTAACCTACCATGGTGGAGCGCGCCTTACTTTATCAAATATTCGACAAAAATATTGGATAATCAGCGGATATTCAGCTACAAAGAAAGTCATACGACAGTGTGTTACATGCAAGAAACAAGAGCCCATCCAACAATACCAGCTCATGGGGGATTTACCATCATCAAGAGTGAACCCTGAAAGTGCCTTCTATCATTGTGGCGTCGACTACACAGGCTTTGTGGAAGTGAAAGCAAACAAAGGGCGCGGGATAAAAACTACCAAGGGCTACATAGCGATTTTCGTATGTATGGTGACGAAGGCTGTGCATCTTGAACTCGTCTCAGATTTAACCAGCTCAGCATTCTTAGCCGCAATAAACAGAATGGCAGCACGACGCGGAGCTCCACGTCATATGTACAGCGACAATGGAACCAATTTTGTTGGAGCCAACCGAATGCTGCAAGAAGAATACGACCATCTTCAAAATGTTCTCAATGAGTCATTCTTTAGAGATACAACAGAACTACAAATTGAATGGCATTTCAACGCACCGTCGTGGCCTCACGCGGGAGGACTTTGGGAAAGAGCCGTGCGGAGTCTCAAATACCACCTCAAACGCGTGATTGGACAGCAAAAACTTACGTTTGAAGAATATACCACACTGTTATCGAAACTGGAAGCTTGCCTGAATTCACGACCACTTTGTGCGCTATCAGAAGACCCGGAGGATCTAAATTTCCTCACACCAGCCCATTTCCTATCAGCACGACCAGGTTTGACCATAATCGACACAGCAGACGACGCCAGAACCAGGTGGCATCTAGTGTCAAAATTATTTGAAGATTTATGGAAGAGATGGAAAACAGAGTACTTGACTCAACTATCAACCAGAAACAAATGGATGAAACAACAGAAGAATGTCAACGTAGGTGATTTAGTAATGATTCATGACGACAACTTACTAGCAGGAAAATGGCCAATGGGTCGTGTGATGGAAGTTCATCCCGGAAAAGATGAACTTGTCAGAGTAGTCACTCTAAAAACCAAAAACGGCTACATGAAGCGTCCTGTAGTTAAATTATCAGTCCTACCATTACACCAAACGGAACCCACTAGACCAGAAAAACAACCACTACATCAAAGTACTGAATCTAAAAATGAACAATGTACTAGCCGGCAACCAATCACCAGCACATACAGTACCTATCCCAAGATAGTAAACCTTGCACTAGCACTGTTACTATTCTTAGGCTTAATATTACCAACAACGGCGTCATATAATATCACTCAATTCGATACCAACAAAACTTTGTACTTTGACACTGTGGGGAAAGTACAATTAATTCGAGATAAGTGGAAATTAGTCACATATTTTGACATGTCACCATATTGGCAAGGAGATAAAGCCATCAAGGACTTCACAAGCTACCTCGACAGAACATGCGAAACAATTAGGGAATCAAGTCACTGTCACATGATACTCCTACAAATACGTCACGATTACAACGAACTGCAATACTACAACCAGCTGTTGCTTAGCCAGCATTATGGCGAGCGCGTACGAACACGACGCGGCCTTATCAACGCTGTGGGCTCAATTGCAAACTCATTGTTCGGAGTATTAGACGAAAGCTTCGCAGAAAAATACAGACAGGACATTGAACTTGTGAACCGTAATCAAAAACACCAAGGCCAGCTATGGAAGAACTTGACATCTATAGTCGAAGCAGAGCACAATGTACTACAAAGAACTGAAGACATAATAGCAAAGCAAAACAAAACCATAAATAAACATTTAAATGCTTTGGATAATGCTACCAGTAAGTTGCAATAAGAAATCGATGTGATGACAACACAACAGGACTTCACATTAGTCTCTATAGCTACCATTAATATGATGCAAAACATGAAACAGATACAGGAAGCTTTAACAGACACAATATCTGAAATATACCATGGCCAAATTAGTCTGCATCTACTGACACCAGCGCAGCTCAAACGAGAGCTACAAATCATCTATGGGCAAATGCCTCAAGATTTAGCACTACCAATCGAGAACATAGAAGCAGACCTTCAGCGCATTTACAAGCTACTGAGAATAAAAGCTCGGGTCACCGAAAAGTACATTATTTACGAAATTACGTTCCCGCTCATAGCAAGAGAAAGTTTCCAATTATTTAGGATAATACCAGTTCCGCAACAAATAAATTACAGTATGGTTACCATAACACCAATATCGGAATACGTCGCAGTAAACCTGAAAAAGGATGCTTATTTCGTACCAACTATACATGAACTTGATACATGTTTGTACCACGGAGAATCTTTCATATGTGAGCTCTTCAAACCAATCCAAAATTTGGAAAATGACGAAAACTTTTGCGAAACAAGCCCAATAAACCAAAGGTGCAAAACAAAACGAACAGCGTGCAAAAACAGATGGGTAGAATTACACTCAACGTCACAATATTTATATTTTTGCTGTGACACATACTCCATTAAAATCATATGCGACGATCAAGTTACCGTTCGCCAGCTGACCCGAGCGGGGGTCATTAGCATGACTCAGAAATGCTTTATTAAAAGTAAAGATTTCACACTATATTCTTTACAACAGCAATCCAACCAACTAAATTTTTCACCAAAAATGCTCGTACCAGAGCTAGACCAGATAAACCATATTGTGAACATTACAATACCAACGGAAACAGCATTACCAGAGGACATGAGTCTGAATAGATCTCTATCCATTCTTGGAGAGCAGATCAAAACGCTGAAAACCACCAAAGCAGAAGTCGATGACGTATCAATTCATGATATCCACCAGTACACCATCGTCTACATACTTCTGGGAGTGGTACTCTGTGCGGCAGCAGTCTGGATCTGGAAAAGAGCGAGTTGCTGCTCGCAGTCTACGGCCAGCCGGGCGCAGCCTCACCACAGACAGGAGTCCGTGGCGACTACATCGGAGTCAACCAGAGTGCATAGTGAAGTGCAACCGCGAAAGCAGAGTACTGCTGACCGTCAGCAAAGTGAAAGTGAACCTGTAGGTTTAAGTGCTTATTTCGCCAGACGTTGGCCCAGTGCTATGCGTAGTGCAGATAAAAAGGAAAGGGCGACGTTGCCCATAGTGCGAAAAGAACGTGTGCTTACAATGGAAGACTCGTTAGTTTAAAGAATTTATGTATTAAAGGACAACCATAATTTACTTTTACCTTTGTTTACCATTTTATGATTACCTACTTTACTTTGTTTACCATTTCTTGTTTATTTCTTGTATTATTATATAACTAAGATGATTTGATGAGTACTTTACAATCTTCTTATCTCATCTTGTGCTCGGGAATATGTTCGGTACAAAATGTACAACCGAACAGCTCAGCACTTTTGCCTGCGTGCATTTCCATAAATACATGTATCGCAACTATTGCCAGTTAGTACGTGTTCGGATACCAATCGCGTAACTCGAATCAAACCATCTTAGTGCTACTTTAGCATAGATTTACCATTTCATAGTTAACCAGTATTCAATATAACCTTTAAACCATATTATTGAGTATCATTAAACCAGTGGTCATAATCCGATAACCAAACCGTTACCATATAAAGCCAACCAAATCAACCAAGATATCAACCAACTCAGAACGTAGTGCTAAACCAAGCAGGCACTACTTTCTACAGTTACTGACATAGCCCGAGGAATTGCCAAACTTAGGTGGCAGTGGGCAGGGCAAATTGCTCGCAGAACGGATGGCCGATGGGGCCGAATAGTTCTGGAGTGGCGACCGCGAACCGGAAGACGATGCGTTGGAAGACCTCCCACTGGGTGGACCGATGACCTGGTGAAGGTTGCGGGAATCCGTTGGATGCGAGTTGCACGGGACCGGTCAATGTGGCGACACTTGGGGAAGGCCTATGTCCAGCAGTGGATGTCTTTCGGCTGAATTGATGATGATTCGGATTTCAGTACACAATAACGATGTTAACTGTACACACACAGACTACATCTCATCATGCTGTGCCTTGTCCAAGCTATGTTGGTGTCGGCTTCCAGTCTAACCGAGCAGGAGGCCCAGTGGTGGCGGTTCGTGGGCTCGAACCCAGACAGGCGCATTACTTCGTGTAATTTATTTCATGACCAGTGCTCTTAAAACAGTGAAGTAAAACATTGTGAGGAAACCGGCATGTCCTAGCACCAAAAAATTCGAAGACAAAATCAAAAAATCAAAATCAAAATCAAAATATTTTATTTCACATAGGCCTAGATGGGCACTTATAAAACGTCGAAAAAGGTGCACGGTTCGCGTTGGTCGATTCCATGGAGAAGAACCGGCAAGAAACTCCATGGTTACTCTTTTCAAATCATTTGGCATTTGGACATGTGACATCTACCAATCCGCAATGGGCCCGCGTTGTGGATTATAGCCCATTCCCTCTCATTGAGAGGAGGCCTGTCCCAGCTGTGGGAACATTAATAGTCTGATGATGATGATTATGATGATGACATGAAGCAACTGCCTATCTGACCTGCCCAGTAACATCCCGAACTGGGCGTAACTAGGTTAAAGGCAGCCCATTTATTTACACAGATGTAAAAATACAGATTCAAAAAATGTGAAAAATATTCTACTCTCCAGTTCTATTTTTCCGATAACGGTTTTTTAAAAGTCGGTATATTTTGTCATTCGCAATATTTCTTTTCCATACCTAAATATTAAAAATGTGTGTGGGAAGAGGAGCGAACGAAATGGAAAACTTTCTGTTATTATTGTTTTCATTTACATGATGGAAGTAGAAAGTATTATAATTTTGTGTTGTAGGTTTATTTGGATCGTGAAGGATTAATTTGAATTAGTATGCTGAAAGAATTTCGACATGGAAAAGTGTGATTTAAATTCTCGGTCTTCTTGATCATAATTTTGTCTACTTTATGAAAATCTTAACTTCACCCGCTGACAAACATAAGGCACTGATATCATAGTAAATGATATTTAACACAACAGTTTCCTCTTAGTATTTTATAAAATGTATCATTACGAGTATTAATAAATAAAAAAATCGAATCGAAAAGATATTTCTTTTACAAGCGAACATCGGACTTGGCAGATAAGTATTTCAGTATGGTTTCACCGTACCTTCGAGCAAACGGCCATCGCTTTCAAGTTATTTTTCATCATTATTGCTGCTCGCTATCACTTTGGCCAGTCATATATACTCGCGCACTGGTTACAATTAGGTACAATCCATGCCCCGAAAGATGAGACCTGTCACTTGTATACGAGTTAATTATGTAACGAAAATACTTCTTTCCTCTTACAGGTGTAAGAGTACGGGTTCACCTCGAGGAAAAATAAAGATTACACATAGTTTCACTCGTTTCAAGTGGTGTGACAGGTCTCATCTTTCGTGGCACGGATTGTACCTACAAATATATGACCTTGCTGAAGGCTCTCACCAATAAGGTCAGTGTATGTCCCCGCCGGTGCTGATTACCAGCAGTATCTGCTATGTAATTAGCGTGTCGTCAGCGGCCAGCCGTCAGCTGTCGTCACGCTCTGTCGGCTCTCGAGTGTCACGCTCCGAGGACACTGGAGTGTCACTCCAGCCACTACACAGTGATAGACGACACTTGAACATACAACTACTAATTTAAATTGAAGAAATACTTCACGAATGTGCTGATCACTTTTGGACTTAACTAAGTCCAAAAGTGACTACCTACGATCGATCCAGGGTCGAATATCTGACCATTGGCAGTTGGATTTGTCCAACTTGTTCCGTAATCTGCTTTCGAGATTTGCCGCGACGTTTTCTGTTTGCGTCGAATCAGGGCTCACTATAGTAATAATAGTAGTAGTAGTAGTAGTAGTGTAATTTGGTGCACAGCTCAAGGACATTTTTTTTATTGGGATAAGCCCGCCACACTATTCCCAAATCACTGTAACTCCTGAAAGCCAGAATCAACAGTGGCGACCACCAGAAAAGCGCCGAGATAATGAAGCTCGACGAAGTCCCAGAGAATGAATTTAACTGTATTGGATCCTGCAACAAAATTTATCAGAAAGTATAGCGGAGGAGTAGGAAAAACCGTTATTTCCACTCGATATCAGTACGAGACAGAATGAAACAAGGCCAATAGGCACTAAGGGACGTTTACAACTGGGATAGGCCCATTGTCTCGTACCACGGATAAATATTAACATTAATGGGTCCTAAGTTGTGAGCTGTTATATTTGATTCCAATAATAGGTATGGCATAAAATAAATCAAACCTCAGTATGATCATCCATCACGGCCCTTATGAGGTACCTAGGCAGGTAATATCAGTGCCTATCTGCAATGCACGCGCCTGTTCTTCGGAAAATGTAAGCCCACAGGCGAAATTATGTTAAGAACACCCTTTCAAGGTACTTTTTATGACCATTGGCATTGACCTTTAAAACTTAACTATCTAAGTATTAGCATTCACTTTCAAAGGTCGTACAATAAAAATCTATAATGAAATCACTGGAAATACTTTAATTAGGTCCTACTTTCAGTCGCGAAAGGCTTCAGTGTAGGAAAATGTAATGAATCGGCTTTCTAGGAAACTATAAGGTAACTGAGGAAGGCTCGTAGGATGCGCTCCAGGAATATAGAAATAATCGTGTTCAAGGTCAAAGGGAGACCTTCC
Organism: Xestia ashworthii; assembly: GCA_950022955.1. Taxonomy (NCBI): domain Eukaryota; kingdom Metazoa; phylum Arthropoda; class Insecta; order Lepidoptera; family Noctuidae; genus Xestia; species Xestia ashworthii. The sequence goes on along the minus strand of OX465575.1, from coordinate 13,129,153 downwards.
TAGTGGTGTACTTGAACTAATTACCTGAAAACTTACCTACCGTTGCTAAAATTTTCAAAACGTTTCAGAAAATTACTTGTTGATTAATGTTATTATTCTGTGCAGGATTTCATAAATGATAGTTTTTTTGTAATAATAGTCTTTTTATCCTCTGTTATGTATTACATTTGCATGCTATATTAAGGCAGAATGTACATGGATTCTGTTATAATTAGTGTGGTAGCTGCAGAAGATTGTAATTTTATTCTTGCATTGTATAGATTCCATCTCTTAGTATTGTATAATTGCATAGCACATAAGTAGTGTGAGTACCATGTACTTTAAAGCTACCATTTGCATTGAGTTATCGTTCATTGACTTGAATATGCCTTGGTGGCTGAGAGAATGTCATGCTCGCTCAAATGTCTCGCTGATGGTGGTGGGTAGGTCGGGTCTTTTAGTTCCCTTCAACATGGTTGAGCTGAATGGTGCTGATACATGCGTCATGTTCGTGAACGGGCGCTGTCAGTTGAGACTGGTCATCTCTTAGCTGCCACGGTTAATTTTAATTACTTTATTTTTATGATGTTGATTTAATCTTTTCTCTGGACGCTCTTAATGTGCACGTCTTTGTACATCGTTCTCACATATAATTATGTTTAAACTCAACATGAATGATGTAACCAAGATTTTGTAACAATATTTTGATTTAAAAGAGTGTTCATGGAGTTTCTTGCCCGTTCTTCTCCATAGAGATCTACGCTAGGGAATGGGCAACTTCAGTACTTTCTCAAGTTATTATGCCTTGTGTCTGTGACTGTAGCTTTGATTTTTCTTTGTATTTTTGACATTCAAAAGTGCCGTAATGGTCTAGTTGAAATAAATGCTTTGAGTTTGAGTTTGAGTTTAGGTATATAGGGTGCCTGGCATTAGTATATGATACTTAAACACTTGATTGTATTCATGATAACAAGCAACTTTTATTATGAGACCAAAACTAAAATCGCGGAAAAAAATCGCGGCAACAAAAAGCGGAAATTAGTTTAGGTACTGAACAGCAGATTATACAGGGTCGAATTTTTCAATGCCACCTGGAGGGAAAGTTCTCGAAATGCTGGAGATAGCAAATTTACTCAAAGGAAACATTCCTATATTTTTAAAAAGAAACAAATCTGCATTCACAGATTTTCGAAAATTCGTTTGCCACACCCGGGAATCAAACCGACTAAAGTTCGAAAAAATAATCGATAGGGTCAATAATATATTATATCAAATCTCTCTAACAAACAAAATAAATTAAATAAAGGGAAAACCATTATATCGAAAGAACAGTTATAAACTCAACGGGATTAATTCAATAAGATAGAGCACTTTTATTCATGGTTTTCATTTCATTTAATTTATCATGTTTGTTAGAGAGATTTGATGCATATGATTGGCCCTATTGATTGATGTCAAAAAAGTACTGAATCGATTTTTTTTTAAATTTTAGCTGATCCAACCAGGTTCAATGCCCGAGCGTGGCAAGCGAGTTTTAGAAAAATCTGTGAAAGCAGTTTTGTTTCTTTTTTATTAAAATAAAGGAATGATTCCTTTGAGTAAAATTTGCTATCAACGGTATTTAGAGTATTTTCCCTCCAAGTGGCATTGAAAAATTCCACCCTGTAAGTAATTCAACAACTTATTATTGTGTACCTACATTCTAAGCAGATAAAGATTCTATTCTATTTCAAGAAGCTCTATGTCTGTCAAGCTCATCTTAAGGTTTCGCGAGCAAAGTGACAACGCGGCCACCACAGAGGTTCCAGGGTTGTATCATTTTACCCCACCCTTTGTTGTATGTGGTTATGTTTTTCGTATCTTTGTATATAAAGGCCGTAAAAACTTCCTTAACGAAACCTAAAGACAGCGTGTTTTCCCCATCACCTGTTAAGAGTCCTATTACAATTTATTTGCAAATTTTTGATTTTTACGTCCTGGATCAAATTATTTCGATCGACATACACAAGTGGATTGTTATTGACGAAAATTTTATGCCCAGGTCCTTCCTCGTCCGGCGCTCGCGTCAGAATGACTTAAACTGAGGAGCGAGCTAAATTGATCTCGAATTCAGAGGGCTTTAATTTTATTTATTGTAACGTTGTCTTATTGAACTGACTACAAATGTAACGTATTCATTGAAGATCGAAGTTTTATATCATATTAATTTATTTGATAAAATTGAGTTTACTTGGAATATAATGGCCGCTCAATCAAGACATTTTTGGCTTAAATTGGGCTTTTTTACGATTTGTTTTGTGAAAACTCAAGGCATTTAAGGAAATTCTAGAGCTCCAACATTCAAGTAAAACATTAAACTTATCTTTCAATAATTTTAGTTTTTATAAGAATTAAGAGTTTTTAAGATTTCATTAGAAATACTCGTCATCTTTGTACTATTATACTCGTGCTTCGTTCTCGAGATTAGTAACCTGAAATAATAAACCTATTACTTATTTACACATGTAGTATCACTAAGGATTCACCACATAGCACTGTATTTTGAGAGATAAGAGGGTATTCATTTTTTTTTTTTTTTTTTTGCGAGGTAGTCGTGCCCTAAAACTCCGCTTGTCATTCACGTTACAGTGCTTCACCACTACACATTTCTTTATAATCAGTACGGACTAAAAGTGTTTTTTTCTAGTGTTTTGCTAGTGTTTTTGTAGTGTTTTATAACAAAACCAAAATGCCGAAGAGGAAGCGTGATGTTGACATCGACATCTTAACCAAGAAGTTGCGTAAACTGGAAAGAAAATTAAAACGTGTCAAGCGACAACGTTCTTCAATATCGCCTTCATCCCGAGAGGACTCCGAGCTATCTGTGCATAGCTATGAAGGTATGTTATCTGTTAATGCTACTAAACAAATGTCGGGGCCGTGCAATACATAAACAAAGGTTCGTTGAATTCACGGGAATTTGACTCATACCTACCTACTTTTTATTCGAACTCGAACAGTACAAAGGGCTGTTTATATCGTTATCTATGGTGCGTTCAATTCAATGGAATTGCAACATCTACCATTCAGTTAAGGAAAGACGTTCAATTCACTGGAATTGCAACCTTTTCTCTTTGACTTGCAGCAGCGGAAAACTCAATGGACATCTTCTCGGACTATGACTGCAATATAGCAAGACCTAGACTGGCATCAGTTATACGGGCCGTCTCGTCAGACGAGACAACGGAGTCGCACGCGCATTCCCGCCGCGCGCCGACCCCTGCGCCGTACCCCGCACCACCCCTTGAGCAGTCCCCGGCGCCGCAACCACGGGCGCTATCGTCACCGCCGCTGGTGCCACAGTCAAGCCCGCTGTTACATGCGCGGCCCCCGCCGCCTCCCCCGCAAGCCGCTGAGCCTCGCCCGGTCGCTGAGTCTCGCGCAATCGCTGTTGCAGCCAATGAGGTAACAATTACCCCCGATGATGACTTGATCGATATACTAGGTGATGATCCCACACAAACCACCGAATATGGCAAAGATATTCACGGTGGCCTAGCTAACCGCCTAGAACATTTGATTGTCAATGGACTGGCCAACGACGTACGGAAGGAATTAGGGAAAAAGCACTTGACACCAGCCAACTGCCCTAGAATAATTCCACCGATACTCAATCCCGAAATAAAGGCAGCCTTGCCCGAAGCAAGCGTGAAACGCGACAAGGGAATAGAAAACAGGCAAAAACAGGTTAGTACTGCTTTGGCCTGTTTGAGTGACGTCATTACTACCAAAATGCAAGAAAAGGACAAAGACCCGGCCTTTTTGAAACAACTTATGGATGCGGCAAAGTTAATGTGCGACACGTTACACTCAGACTCAGTCAAAAGGCGCTACTTTGCCTTGTCGTCTTTAAAGAAAGATATTAACGACCATTTGATGCAGACGAAAATAGACAAGTATCTTTTCGGAGAGACCCTGGCTGAAACCTTGAAGACTGCTCAAGCTGTGACGAAGACAGGTGCCGACATAAAAGTCGCTTACGATAGAAATAGGAAGACCATTCAACCTCAGCCATCCACATCGCGTGGTTTAAACTGGAAGGCTCCCCCTTCGACTCGCAGGCAGTCGGGGGCGCAGAGGAGCCGCCAGCCTTACCCGCCTGTTGGAGCGAGGGCGCCACCGCCGCCCGCGCCGCCGGCGAGCCGACCACCGCCGCCGCCGCACGCCAGCTGGTCGAGGACATCGCGCTATCAGCCGCGGCCGACTCGCCGCCAGTAAATGAGGTACAATATGCTGGTCGTTTAGCATCATTTGCAAGACAATGGTGTCACCTAACACGAGACCAAACTGTTCTATCCTGGATTGAAGGATATAAGATACAATTTTCTAGACAAGTCTCACAGGAAAATGTACCTACCTTCTGTTCCTGTTTTGACACAAACTGAGATGAATGATTTTCACAAAATTATTGATAGTCTTATGACAATTGGAGCTATATCCGAATGCGCTCCGTGCGCCAATCAATTTATATCTAGTATTTTTCTTGTACCTAAACCAAATGGCAAGAAAAGGTTTATACTTAATTTAAAAAATCTAAATAAACATATACAAACTGACCATTTCAAGTTAGAGGATTTACGCACAGCAGTAAAATTAATGACTAAAAATTGTTATATGGCAACCTGTGACCTCAAAGATGCATATTTTTTATTAAAAATCCATCCAGACTCCAAGAAATATCTACGTTTTCAATTTGACAATAAGTTATTTGAATTTAATGTCTTGCCATTCGGTTTAAACACAGCTCCTTATGTTTACACTAAATTGATGAAACCCGTCGTTGGATTGCTAAGATTGGCTGGCTTTATATCTACCATATATCTAGATGACTTATATTTAATTGGATATTCATACAACGATTGCTTAAAAAATATTCATATTTCAATTAAATTACTAACAGCCTTAGGATTTATCATCAACTATGAAAAGAGTTGCTTACAACCTTCCATGAGATGTAAATTTTTGGGTTTTATTCTTGATTCTCAAAATTTCTTAATTATTTTACCCGATGATAAGAAGCAGCGCCTAATTAACGAGATTCACATGTTTATGAGATTGAAGCGTATCAAAATCAAAGATTTTGCAAAATTAGTCGGTTTGTTAATTTCTGTTTGCCCAGCCGTAGAATACGGCTGGCTTTATACGAAAGAATTAGAACGTTGTAAGTATCTTAGTTTACAAGGTCACGACGATTACAATCGTTATATGAGTATCCCAGATCACCTGCACGATGACCTGAGATGGTGGCTACAAAGCTTAGTAAAGCCCGAGAACCGTATCAAAGATGATACCTACTCTGTGGAAATATTCTCTGACGCCTCAACTACGGGGTGGGGTGCAGCGTGTGGCTCAGAGACGGCGTGTGGCCGGTGGTCACTGGCAGAGCAAAACCAACACATAAATTACCTGGAACTTTTAGCCGCCTTTTTTGCACTTAAAGTTTTTGCAAGGGACTTTCACGATTGTCAAATACTTCTACGCGTAGATAACTCAACCGCTATTAGTTACATCAATCGAATGGGTGGAATTCAATATCCACACCTAACCAAGGTAGCCAAGGATATTTGGCAATGGTGCGAGTCCCGTAAAATTTTTGTGTATGCGTATTACATTAAATCTGCAGACAATGCCATAGCAGATCAAGAATCAAGACGCAACCATCCAGATATAGAATGGTCTTTGACGGAAAATATGTTTTCCTTGATACTTGAAAAGTTTGGCACACCATGCATAGATTTATTTGCGAGTCGTTTTAACAGAAAATGTACAAAATACATTGCTTGGCATAGAGATCCAGACGCTTACGCAATTAACGCCTTCACAATTAGCTGGTCTAAGATATATTTCTATGCATTTCCACCTTTTCCGGTTATTTTAAAAACCTTAAAAAAAATCATGAATGATCAAGCAAAAGGCATCGTAATAGTACCTTTATGGCCTACGCAGCCTTGGTTCCCCTTATTTAAAAACTTATTAATATCGGAATTAATTACTTTTAAATCAGACAGTTACAATATAATTTTTGATCATTCCAGCAACGGCAACATTCAAAACCATCTTACCCTGGCTGCAGGGATTTTATCAGGAGAGCCTTATCGCGAAAAAGCGTCCCAGAGTCGTCGGAACATATAATGCTTGCCTCTTTAGCCGACAGTTCTATCAAACAGTACGATGTTTGTTATAAAAAATGGTTCGATTTCTGTGTTCAGAATTCCCTTGATTGTTATGCCACATCGATTACCGATGTATTGAGATTTTTAACCATGTTTTTTGATGCTGGTACTAAATATAGTAGTTTAAATAGTTTTAGATCGGCCCTATCCTTGATATTGGGTCCTAGTGTTTCCAAAGATGAAAGAATAATAAGGTTTTTCAAAGGCGTGTTCCGTTTACGTCCACCCATGCCTAGATACAATGTGACGTGGGATACCTCATGCGTTCTAACTCACTTAGCTACTTGTTATCCTAATGAAACATTATTGCTAGATCAATTGACAAAAAAATGTATAACCTTATTAGCTCTTGTTACGGCCCATAGGGTCCAGACCTTTTCGAAAATTAATATAAAGAACATTGAAATCAAACCTAACGAAATCATAATAAAAATACCTGACTTAATAAAAACATCAAAACAAGGAACCAATCAACCTCTCTTGGTATTGCCTTACTTTTCACAGAAAAATGAAATATGTCCTGCACAGACATAGGTTGATTACATTAATAAAACTTCATCGTTACGTAAAGATGATACTTTATTTATCGGATGCAAAAAGCCCCATAAAGCGGCGACCACACAGACGCTGTGTCGCTGGATAAAGAGTACGCTCCATGCAAGCGGGATTGACGTATCCATATTCTCGGCGCATAGCACGAGACACGCCTCTACATCTAAGGCCCACCAGCTAGGCGTAAATATTGACCTGATTCGAAAAACCGCTGGCTGGTCTAATAATTCAGATACTTTTTTCAAATTTTATCAGAGAAATATAACTAAATATGACCCGTCAGTCTTAGCAAGAGCTATTATTAATAATACAGATGATGATTAAACTTTGATGAAACTATGTACCTAATTGATTTAAAACATAGCTATTTTGTAACTTGTACTATTATCTTCTAATAAGAAAATTAAATACCAACTTTGTTGTTTTGAAGTGTTATTATAGATACAACATAATTTTGATAATGTGATTAAAATTTAATGTTGATTCTGATATTGGCGTTGATATTTTCAGAATTAAACCTCTCAAAGTCTACATGTGTAAATAAGTAATAGGTTTATTATTTCAGGTTACTAATCTCGAGAACGAAGCACGAGTATAATTGATGATTAAACGAACTTACTTGTACGTGAAGTTCGATCATAATTATACGAAGTGCTTCGTTCGAAGAGATTAGTAACTCCCTCCCGCCCAACCCAAATCATTCCAAAAATATCAACGATATACATTGGTTTCAGATACTCTAAACTAAATGACAAGCGGAGTTTTAGGGCACGACTACCTCGCAAAAAAAAAAAAAAAAAAAATGAATACCCTCTTATCTCTCAAAATACAGTGCTATGTGGTGAATCCTTAGTGATACTACATGTGTAAATAAGTAATAGGTTTATTATTTCAGGTTACTAATCTCTTCGAACGAAGCACTTCGTATAATTATGATCGAACTTCACGTACAAGTAAGTTCGTTTAATCATCAATTTTCTGTTCATTTCTTATTTTCTATAATAAGTGTGTACATAAATTGTTAAATAAATAAATAAATTGTAACTATGTGAATTTGAGCGTCAAACTTCCATCGACGACGGATTTTCTTGCAAATTGGGTTCGTAAAATATTTATTAGTAAATTACACGAAAAGAAATATGAAAATGTGTAACTCCAACTTTCAAGAAAAAGAATGGCACTATCGTTAATCATAAGCAAATAATTAAAATGTTTTACTGCTGCTGGAAATTACCGCGTCAAAAATAACTGAATGTCTGTAATTTGCGTAAAAAGTGTAATAGGACTCTTAACCTTTCGACCGCCACAGCATAAACGCTCGCGCGTGCCCTCCACGCCAGGCCACAATTTCATCTACTATTTTGTCACATATTTGTGACGTTTCGTTTGGCGTACAGGGCACGCGCTTGCTTGTCACGTATATGTGACAATGGCGTCCAAAAGGTTAAACTAGAAGTATTGAAAGGTCAAAGTCACACTATTCACTAGTCACTATTTCACAGTTTTTTTAATATGTATTATAACTTTACAATCATCAACACCATTTTTTAAGTATGCTGCATTGAGTTTTACCATAAAATGACCCATTATATAGACGAAGTAGTTTATACTACCGAGCTTTAACGAGGTAGTAAATAGGAACCGAGTTATAATGGGATTTTAGCGCCGTGTGTTACACCGTACTTTTCACTACGATTGCGAGAAAATAAAATAACCATATTTAAGATGATAGTTTATTTTATTAAAAATGAAATGTACAATTTGTACTGTTGTTCTAATGAGATGTTCTTTTCCGGCAACATAATCTCAGTTCTCTGTGAAGACGAATATAATATTGTGTCGTCTGTGGGGTAAACGTAGGAGATAAAAAGGAATCCTACTTATAATTCAAATAAATAATACAGAAAATATCTTAAAATTTCGCGCCAATGCCTTTTTTATTTCTTCTGTAGCTGGAATGCAACGCACACATCCTGCCAAAGAGTTCGGGGTTCGGCGCGTTTGGTTCCATTTTTTAAATAAAATGTTTTTTTTTTTTTTATGGAACAGTAATAAGTCAATTCTTTATGAATTATGAGTAAAGACTTTGCGTTTTCGAACACCGACGACGAAATTTAAAAAAAAAAAAGCTTATTTTCCCTAGGGCTATAATGAGCAATTTTACGGCCCCTCTGGTACGCTATTATGACGGTCTTTTCGAGCAAGAGGAGTGAAAAAGGTAATTATTCAGACACAAAAATACCTACACGAGTCCTACTGCGCAAAGCGGGTTTTATAATTCAGTGTCCCAGCAGTGGGAACATTATAGGCCGATGATGATGATGATGACAAGTATGTCTAGGTCCCAATCTTCTTTTATGTTTAAAACTTTTCGAATTTGTTTGGTAGTCCTCTTATCACGGCCGTAAAAATGAGCCATTTTTGTACATTTTGGAAGGTCATGGTTTTTTCAGTTGCTGAAAAAAAGGAAATGACAGAAACGTGTCTACAGCAGACTTTGATTTTATGAAAAAATCAAGGTTAGACTATAAAGGCATTATTCAGGAAGAAAAAAGGGGAATATGAAACGTCGACTTAGGAAAAGAAATGGGAAATCGCAGCCTCTTTTCCCTCTTAATACCGCCTATAACTCTGGGAAGTGAAATACAGGCTCAGCCTAGCTCAAGCTCAGTTGCTCATATTTATTCTTTGTGCTTAATTCAAAGTGCATTTAGATACTGTTAAACATATATGGTATAGTTTAAGTCATCATCATCACCTCAGCCGAAAGACGTCCACTGCTTGACATAGGGCTCCCCCAAGTGTCGCCACATTGACCGGTCACGTGCGACTCGAACCCAACGAATTCTCGCAACCTACACCAGGTCATCAGTCCACCTAGTGGGAGATCTTCCAACGCATCATCTTCCGGTTCGCGGTCGACTCTTCAGAACTTTTCGGCTCTATCGCCATCCGTTCTATGGGCTAGCAATGTGCCCTACTCACTGCCACTTAAGTTTGGCAATTCTTCGGGCTACCTATAGTTTAAGTACTTAGATAAAACTAAATATATAACTAAAGCTTATTTTAGCTTTTTAAAACTGTTTGTAGTTATTACCGTAGGCATGAACCAGGTATCATATACTCGTACAGACACCTCTCAAAGAATAAGAAACGCGATAAGCCGACGCGACTCGCGACAAATAACCACTTACTGCACAAAGACAACACGTGTCGCTTGTCGCCGTTTAACATAATCTCAGGACACGAGTGAACATGCATTGTGCCGCGGTTTAGCATGCATAGCATAGGGAGTGTCAGGCGTATGGTAACAGAGTGGTTTAGATAAAGGATTGTAGGTACCTACTCAGTGTGTTGGACAGACTGCGTTGGGATTTCGATAAACATTGAATATTTTTAACCTAAATACTTTTAGAAAGAAAGAAAAATGTATAATTGACGTCAGTACGTACATAAAGCACACACACAATAATAATCAAAAAGTTACAACAAAAAAGAGAAAATAGGTACATAGTATGTACTGTGTGCCTCACGGCTGCGCCAAAAAGATCCATTTCAGCATTCATGCCAGACAGGTGATGTTATCTGACGCTGGTCTTCCAATGAACCTTGAGGGGGTTAGTGACAGACAGAAAACAGCTTCAAACATAATATATAAATAAATGTTTATACAAAAAAAAAAAGGATTGTGTGGTTTTATGAAACCACGGTAAAAGTGAAACTTTTTTTCACATTATAGACATATTATAGTATATTTTATAACGAGGGACTAAACGAAGCCATTATATACCCGAGGTGGTTTGACTCCCGAGCTTGCGAGGGAGTCATTAAAAAGCGAGGGTATATTATGTTGGCGTTTAGTCTCGAGGTGCAAACTGTACTTTTCACTTCGAGTGCGAGAAAAATAGTCATTTAAAACCGAACATACACCCGACAAAAATTCTGAACTGAGCGGTCAGTTTTTTCTTCTATCAGGTCAGTCACAGATTAACAATTTAAAACACAACACAAACTCTCAACATTGTCGCAATGAAGATGATCAATGCAGCGGCTAGCAACAGAGGCATTGCACATTGCATACTTTACAAAAAACACAGAGGGCAAAACATAGAGGATCTACCTATCTGTAACATCATTATTGTAATTTGACCTATGTTTACAAATAAAGCATTCTGATTCTGATTCTGATACTTTTCAAAATCAACGATGCACACAAACAACAATAATTTTTCTCGCGTTGAAGAGTTCATTTGTTTTTTTTTTTTTTTTCAATAAACCGCTTTCTATTTGCAAGCCAATTCGAAATTTAAATAATACCTTTGTACCATTAAAAAAAAAAAGTTAGCTACTGTTTTGTGACCATGTTTCAGAGTAAAAGATCGTTCCATTTTTAAATTACTTTTTACTCCCTAGGGAATAAACGGTCACTTTAATCCCGCTTCGTAGGGCTATAATGGCGTACTTTTAGAGCATGAGAAGTGAAAAAAATTTTTGGAATAATATCCCATCATGGGTATAAAAATCGCTTTATCAATCTTAATTTTATACTTGGAAAATTGGAATGGGAAATAATAAAGCCCGTTTTCACCGACATCCCCTATACTAACACTTACGTAGGGACTCTTAACTTAAAAGCTCCCCTAAACTAGCCTCTAAATAATAGTACATTGTTATCCTAGGGGTGAAAGTAACTTATTTAGTCCCGAGACGGGGTTTGGCGCCCAAGCGTAGCGCGGGCGCTAATAGCTCGAGTTACTAAATAAGTCTTTAACCCGAGGTAAACACTGTGCTTTTCATTACGAATACAAGGAAAATAAAAACAAAAACACGAAACCACTCGAAAAAAAAATTAAGATCGGATTGCCGCTTTCCCGCCTATTTTGTTTTTTTTCTGTGGCCGGCTGTTCAGCCTTTATTTTCACTATCATCACTGATAATAGTAAATATTTTGCCCAAATCTTTGTTATTTTATAGAAATATTTGAAACTAAATTATAACTAAGTTATTAAAAAATATATATTCTTTAATTAATACTGAATTTTATGTTATTTCAATTTTAGATCGCGCTGTAATTTACAGGCTGTATAGAAGTCGGAACATGGTTCAATAGAAATGTGAAAATAGAACTAGTTTTTTTTTTAATAATGTGACAGCTGTCAGTTGAAAGCGATTCTCCCTAGGGCTGAAAAGTATTACTTTCAGCCCGCTCCTCAGGCAGCTTCAGACCTACTTTCCGAGTATGAGTAATGAAAAATTTTGTTTCACCATCATTTCTGTCACATAGTTATGTGTCCCCTACACATAACTATGTGACGTTTCGTTTGCGATAATAGAGACTGATTTGATATTGAACTTATCGATACTTTGAAACATGACAGTTTTTTATTAAATTCTCTTAAATATACACCTAAATGGATACAGTTATTAATGAATCATGGTCAGATAGCAATATCAGATATGATTTCGTTCACATTTTAAATGAATTTCCTTTTTTTAATTTACTCTGTGCAGCATACAGATAGCTTGCGTATTATCTGTGGTCATATTACTTAGTTTTTGACTCTTGTCGTAGGTAGTTCATGAATCGTGAGATTTAAATTGTTTGTTGTGTGTTCAGCAGCGTCGCGTGTTGTTTTTCGAGACTAAATAAATAAAATAAATATTTAGTCTTTTGTACATTTATGGACATGTACCCCTTCCTATTTCTAAAGAGCTCTGCATCATCTCCACCTTTAAAATACACAGTACATTTATTTGTATGTGTTTTATTTTGTAATAATCGTAATAAACAGATCAATTTCATAATTTAAGGTGTTGTGCTTTCACCTGGTGATTGTATTTTCACATGTGTACCTACAATCAATGCCCACATAAAGTATCGTCGAAAAAATACCATGTTACCATGAAAATTATGTACTTATTTCATAAAATCTAAAATGTGATAAGAACTCACCTATTATCGGAAAATTCCAAGGCGTTTATAATCTATTCTAACAAATATTAGACTGAAGTTTTATTTAACCTATATCTCCGATAAAATTCAGTTTCATAAAAATATTGATGTGATTTTCGTTGAAATCAGAATTCATCTTCGTGTTTTGAGAGATCACTTACGTTAAGTGCCGGTTTCCCTAGTAGCAATTGCCGTTGGCTTCCTTATGCCAACAGTTGGGAATGTATTGGCAGACGGTTAGTTGTTCCGCCAACCTAAACTTAAAATAGGCCCATTGTCATAAACATGCACTATTTGCCCAACGAATAGCCAACAAAGGGCCTTCTGTTACTATTCCTACTGTTGGATGATTTTTGCAGGGATTTCAGTTATTATAACAACATTGGGCCAACTAACGACGGGCCTGCTGCATCTATTCCTACTGTTGGGAGATTTTTGTAGGGATTTAAATTACTAAAACAACATTGGGCCAACTAACGACGGGCCTGCTGCTTCTATTCCTACTGTTGGGAGTTTTTTGTAGGGATTTAAGTTATGATAACAACTTACATCGGTCCAACTTAAACCTTTCAATGGGTCTGTTAGGGATGATACGTATATACTGGTCCAGGTAGGTATAATTACCCAGTATTAGCTTACTAGTACTCTCTTAACTCTTAGATTTACGAAACATATTTTTTTTATTTTTGTTTATTTGAGATTTGGTTTATACTGTAAACAAAGTGCAATATTGAAAATTAAGGATAATTTAAGAAGGACATTCCGTCACTAAATGTCTTTGGTGGGCGGTATGTTCATGCCGAAACCGTAATGATAATATCGTAAAGGTTCAAAAGTTGTACCCCAACCTCGATAGATGGCGTTGTAGTCCAATTAGAAGTCGCTATCGTTGTGCTACCACGATTTGGTTGGGTTCGAGTGAATTTTAGTAAACATATCACCAGCTTAGGCGCAGGACATACACGAGTGGCGTATGGCGTATGGCGGTGGCGCGGGAAGGAGAGTAAGTGCAGTAGTAGCACACGTGCCAGAGCCGCGCCACCGCCATACGCCACTTGTATATGACCCGCGCCTTAGATCAGAAAGCAATTTGGTTTTATTTCAACCCTATTAGTGTTCACACGAGGTTGTTAGTCTTAGTTCAACACTACTAGCTCGGTAGTAAACATTGGTAGTAGTTGAAGGACCAAGTACTTACTTGGGCCTTCGTAGGCAAATCCACGTTGGCCTAGACATGGGTCGGATTAGGTAAAAACGATACCTAATCCACCTAATCCTAGTATTTAAAAATACCTAATCCATTTACCTAATCCGAATATTTATTCAGTAAAGCCACTGGCCTGTTACGATATTAGGTATCGTATGTGGATTTGGTAAGAAATATTCGGCATGGAGTATGGACGTTCCGTTTCTGATGTAGTGTGGAATATTATCTGATATTTCTGATCGTTTTCTATGGGAAACGGTACTTTAAACTAAAAGTCAACGTAAAACTTTTGTTTTTGTTTTTAACGTAATATAGTTAGGTTAGGTTAAAGTTCACTTTTATAAAACAACTCAAAAACATATTTTTTATCATTTTTACCGAAAAATAGCTTAAAATTAAAACTGGTGTACCTACTATGTATAGAAACTACAGCATTAAATGCATATTCAAATACATTTCACCCTAATATCACATGAGTTTCTGATTTTTACACATTTATTTTCAATAAAAGACGTGAAAGTTTTGTTATTTTCTTTGAGAGTATCATTCCATAAGACTTAAATCGCTAAAGCAATATCTAGTCCAGTGGTATTCTACGTAGATGGCGCTGGCGGCAGTGCTAATTAAACTTGAACCTTAACCTCCACATTTTAAGGTACGGAATATCTTCTATGTAGACTGTGTACGAATATTTCGTGCCATACCTAATCCTCGACGCTTTGGATTAGGTACGGACTCGCATCGAAAAATACCTAATCCACATACCTGTTCCAATATTTATGCCTCACGTCTACGTTGGCCCAATCGCAAGTTGGGCCTTCGTAGGCAAATCCACGTAGGCCATCAGTTCTGGGCCCAACCCGCAAACTGCCCGCCAATTGTATGCATTTGCCAACTAACCAGAGGTATGTGGCCCAACTAAATGCCAACAAAAAATGCTACTAGGGTTATGGGGCCAAATTTTGACCACCCAAATTTACGGGACCTTTTAGCGTTTAAGTGACCACTAAATGTTGGTGAAACAGAAACCATCCCCTATCGGTCCCCTATCTATGTTTAGGGGGTCCCATAAACTCAGGGGATGTCGGTGAAAACGGGCATCTCCAACTAATATTACGAACTATAGGCGCCGCCATATTGGCCTTGGCAGCTCTGACGCTGCCGACCGTCACGCGACATCAACACTCAGACGAAAAAGTTTGAGATTACTTATGTAATAAAAGTTTCACTTTAATAAATAGATAGCGAGTAAGTTAATGATATCTGTATGTACGAGTAAAATCGTAGCCATATAAAGAGAATCTGAGCAATACGTATTGCATTAGAAAATACTATTGATTAGTTTTAATTTTATACTTTTTCCGTGGGGAAACACCTCGTGTTTATACTTGCTACAATTACATTGTGTATGGACGACTGACATAAGTTTTACCAAAGTGCTACATTGTGTACGTACGACTAACAGAAGTTTTACCAAAGTGCTACATTGTGAATGGACCACTGACAGTAATTTAACCAAAGTGCTACATTGTGTATGTACGACTAACAGAAGTTTCACCAAAGTGCTACATTGTGTATGGACATGTGACAGTAGTTTAACCAAAGTGCTAAACTGATTATTTAAGGCTTGAATGACAGTGAATATTATCATTATTGAAACAAGATGGTAGGATAAGGTCCATGTTCACCAAAAAGATGACGGTCTGAGTATCTCAAAACAACTGTTTAAAAAACATTTTTGAACATGTCTCTTAAACAGTTGTTTTTAGATAATCAGACCGTTATCGTTTCGGTGAACATGGACCTAAGTTATTAATTTAAACTAAGCTTATAAAATAAACTTATTAGTACCTAACTACCTACAATCTTCTTAGCGTGTCGATGACAATCTAAATTGTGTCGTCACAGAACTAAGCTACTAGTTTGGCGCTTTCGGTTGCATCCATCAGTTCCTGTAGTGAACAAACTAAGCTACTAGTTTGGCGCTTTCGGTTGCATCTATCAGTTCCTGTAGTGAACAAACTAAGCTACTAGTTTGGCGCTTTCGGTTGCATCCATCAGTTCCTGTAGTGAACAAACTAAGCTACTAGTTTGGCGCTTTCGATTGCATCCATCAGTTCCTGTAGTGAACAAACTAAGCTACTAGTTTGGCGCTTTCGGTTGCATCTATCAGTTCCTGTAGTGAACAAACTAAGCTACTAGTTTGGCGCTTTCGGTTGCATCCATCAGTTCCTGTAGTGAACAAACTAAGCTACTAGTTTGGCGCTTTCGATTGCATCCATCAGTTCTTGTAGTGAACAAACTAAGCTACTAGTTTGGCGCTTTCGGTTGCATCCATCAGTTCCTGTAGTGAACAAACTAAGCTACTAGTTTGGCGCTTTCGATTGCATCCATCAGTTCTTGTAGTGAACAAACTAAGCTACTAGTTTGGCGCTTTCGGTTGCATCCATCAGTTCCTGTAGTGAACAAACTAAGCTACTAGTTTGGCGCTTTCGATTGCATCCATCAGTTCCTGTAGTGAACAAACTAAGCTACTAGTTTGGCGCTTTCGGTTGCATCCATCAGTTCCTGTAGTGAACAAACTAAGCTACTAGTTTGGCGCTTTCGGTTGCATCCATCAGTTCCTGTAGTGAACAAACTAAGCTACTAGTTTGGCGCTTTCGGTTGCATCCATCAGTTCCTGTAGTGAACAAACTAAGCTACTAGTTTGGCGCTTTCGGTTGCATCCATCAGTTCCTGTAGTGAACAAACTAAGCTACTAGTTTGGCGCTTTCGGTTGCATCCATCAGTTCCTGTAGTGAACAAACTAAGCTACTAGTTTGGCGCTTTCGGTTGCATCCATCAGTTCCTGTAGTGAACAAACTAAGCTACTAGTTTGGCGCTTTCGGTTGTATCCATCAGTATAGTTTATGTTCTTTAAATCACCATACTGCGACGCTGACGTCAGCGGTGACCCACAGCATTTTGTTCTCGCTGGAATCAAGACCGACCGTACGCGACCGACCGTCAGCGCGACAAGAATTCAGGCCTTAGAAGCAGCATTTGTCTATCAGTGTAGGGTACTTGTGGGGTTCAAATAAAACGACTTCGCTCAATAAATAATACAAGTATAATATAGTAATTTTACAGAATAGTCGCACTCGATACATGACGATAGTCAAGTACATTCATCAGTTGAGTCTTACATTAGTACATAATATACATAAGTATATAAACACACATCTACGTACTACATAGTACAGTGCCCATTCATTAACATATAGCACAGCGAGCTTTAGAAAAACTACGGCTTTCTCGAGCAATTTTAGGTAAATGTACAGTCGTGGACGAAGATGAAGAAGAGTGTCCATGGAGTTTCTTGCCCGTTCTTCTCCATAGAGATCTACGCTAGGGAATGGGCAACTACAGTACTTTCACAGTTTTTATGTCTTGTGACTGGGACTGTAGCTACCATTTAATTTTCATCTTTGTTTCGACAATTCAAAAGCGCCTGTAACTGGCTTACTTGAAGTAAATGCTTTGATTTTGATTATGACACGACGCTCTACAGGGGGTCTAAAATAGCCGCTTTAGCAGAATCATAATTCTTAAAATAGACTTTTCAACACACTTGCTCATAAAGTGGCTCTAATTTCACCGCAATTAGGCACATAATGACAATCAAACTGTGACTTTTTCATTGCTATTATTCACAAGTGAGTTATATAGAGTTTTTTTTTTTATTTTATTGGTTGAATTGCTTTGTTCTTAAAAAGTTTCGATACAAAAAAGATCGTGTTCAATAGTACAAATAAATTAATGTACCTATTGCTTGCTCATTTCATGCAACTTCGTATCTACATAGATAATTTCAACTTATAAGTTTTTAATAAATAAAACTTTCACTCAAATGTAACTTTTGTTTTCTCTGTATTAAATAAAACTTTGACTTCCCCATTTCGTACGTGGCTAAAACGCTATCCGCGAAAAGCCAAAAAAAGAATCCTCATTCTTTTAGTCTATGGCCGATGGCCATTGCTAGATGCGCGCGCATAGGAAAACTGATTAATTATTCCCGTCATTGCGAAAAAAAATTCATAACTCGTTTTCAATGTTGAAATTAAGTATAGTTACTTTTAGTATTATTTTATTCTCAAGTGTGTTGAAAAACGTCGTATGATACACGTGTGTGTTGATGATTACCGTCCTCGGCTCTCTTAAGACCCTCGCCTAACGGCTAGGGTCTCAATGGCGCCTCAGCGGTAATCACCAACAATACACACTTGTACCATAATGTACTATTATAGTCATAAGCATAACCATAAACTCCATTTTAAGAATTTAACTTTTTTAACGTGTTCATATTTTTATTCTGCTAAGTCGGCCATTTTAGGCCCGCTTACCGTTTTTAAACTCGAAGTGACATATGAACGAGCGAGTGATGGAATTCATAATATCCACATTCGTATAATTCGTAGTACATAGATGTAGATTTTTACAAAAAATTAGAATAAAATAAAATCCAGTCTTGCGGGAAGTAAGCTGACGAAACTCGCGGGAGTTGTTCCAAATCTCATATTCATAGGGTACTAAGTTGCGCAACATTGTTCTAGCAACATGTTTGAGGGTTAGGTCAGGTCAGGCGCACTCCGCAGTTTAGGTATGAAGCTACAAGATGGCGGCGGGTCCATCTTACATTTGTTATTCTAAAGCCCAGTTTGCACCACGAATGAGCCGGAAATGGTTAAGCGAACCGGACTTCGTTTTCATGAAATATGATTGGTTTCCACCAAACAAAGAGTTTAGTCGTCTGATTCCCACCGCAAAGGAGAAATAAAAAAAGAATGAGCAG
This sequence comes from Xestia ashworthii, assembly GCA_950022955.1. NCBI lineage: Eukaryota > Metazoa > Arthropoda > Insecta > Lepidoptera > Noctuidae > Xestia > Xestia ashworthii. The sequence goes on along the minus strand of OX465575.1, from coordinate 13,110,419 downwards.
AGCGAGATCATTTTAATTATTTTTATCCGCTGAGTCATTCCACTCTTTGTTGGTGGAAACATATGTAAGTATATAATCTTCTCTTGCGAGGTAAAATAAGTCATTTATGGGTCTGCTCCGCTTGCGGTAGAAACCGGTCTTTATTTATGTGACCCATGTTTACGTAATTGCACTTTATTGTGTTGTGGCTAATGTTATTTATTTAAATGATTTTGCGGAGTGTATCTTCTGTAGGTACTAGTACTATTATGTGTAGTACAAGTGCAGAAAATGTAGTTTAACATTAATTGGCCAAAGCTATGAATTTAAACACTTGGAACAAGTTATTGTCAAAGATAGTTGACTCGTCTCACAGCCCTCCATAATGTTAGTAAACTTGAGCATTACAACTGAAACCAGTAAGCTATCGATAACAACGCCCGCACACAACGAATATCTCTTCAACAAATATAAAATCAGTCTAACTAGTTTCACTTAATATAATAATGATAGCACTATACATAGGTACACATCAAACCTTGGAACCAACATTGGACAAACATGTTTTAATAAGCTGGTAGGTGGTAGTCTTGCCGGGGGGTATCGTATTACCCGGTTGCTGGGTTGTGGAGGTCAGATAGGCAGTTGCTCCATGTAAAATACTAAGCTGCTTCCGGTTAGAGAGTTGCTTCCGAGATCAACATAGTAGACCAAGTTGGGCAGATGAAACGTTGTCAACAATGTTGGCGACAAATATTGGACGAATCTATTCTTACTACGAATGTTGGTGGTGTTGGTTCCAATGTTTGGTGCACACATGTTGGTGGAAGTATCAATAGTTCGGAAGTACATTATAATATGAGTACTGAGGAAGTTCGGCGCACTCACACACAACGGAAGGCAGGTTTTTAATGATCAATTTTTTTTATTCAAGTTTAATTTACGCCTTTGATTGTACGGTCGACCAAGCTATTTGATTTACATTCTACAATTTAATTTGCATGTTAAAATTATGTAAACCAAATAATTTGGTCGACCGCACATCAGTCATTGTAAAATAAAACGGACTTAAATATCGATAACAAGAAGATTTATACGATTTTAAATAGAATATTTTAATAGTGTACAGTAATTTTACTAAAATCTTCGTGTAAACGATCACCCCGCTCCCCGCTGTCACTGTGAGCACAACCCAAGTCTACGTAATCAATACGAGTGCAATTCCTTACAGTGTTAGGGCCAAACTTCACCACCAATCAAAACTAATATACACCCTATCTGGTTAGTCATAGAGTTCATAATCCCACAATACAGGGGTTATGACACTCGAAGCAAGGCCCTATGGGAACTTATATTATGTATATGGTATACTTACAATCGGTACAGGGCTATGTATAATAGGTATATATAATTATAAGAAAATGCAAGTTTACGCCACGATACGAGCAAAATTACAATTTTTACAAAAGTTTTTGTTGTGACTTCGGAGCAATAGAAAAATCCATGTTTATAGACCCTATCTATTGATTTTCTAAATATATTTTTTTCCTACCAAGTAAAAATAATTGTTATCTAACAAGAGTGAAATGTGATCAATACAAGGTTTGAAAAAGACTTATTAATTAACAAAAATAATAACAAAAATAAGGTAAACCCAGTCAAATCGGCTCAATTTTTAAAATCTTTACAAAGTTATTTGGACGAACTGGATTTGGAATTGGAAGGAAATATCGCAGAATCGTGATCGTTGTAACGAATGGAGGGTGGCCTTTGCCCAGCACTGGGACAATACAGGCTAGCTATAATAGTAATAATATAATAATAATGATGTGGCCTAACCCTTTGGGAATTAGACCGTCGCTGTAATGTTATGTTTTGTCCCTTATTATTAAAACAACATCCAAATAGCTATCAAATATTTATAACGTGGAATCTAGTCCATGTACCTATTAGATATAAAACTGTTCTATTGCTCTGACGTCACATCTATGTACATCAAGTTGACGATGCTGAACAAACGAGAGTGCTAGGCTCTCGACACACTGACGTGACGAGACCACACTGACAGCTGTCACTGTCGCATGTCACGCCGCTGTGACAACAGCCCAATATTATCAAAAGATGTGTCGTGTACGAAATATGTCAAATTTACAAATATTATATACTTAGAGTAGTATCAAAAGATTTTTACAATAATTTACTTAAAGTACGCAAGAGCTTAGAAAGGGGTATAAAGTTATTCTATATGACGAGGAAATTATGAAAAAACATTTTGTTTTACAAGATTTTTTGGATGAGATGATGACGTCACCAATATAGTTAATAGTCACTATTGAAACATTTGAATTGTTTCTATATTGATGGAATGGAGAACAATATTCAGATTTGCTCATTTTCGTCGATCAAATAAATATGTATTTCATTGCTGAAAGTAATATGTGTCATGTCGTACATTACCAATATTTCCGATATTTAACAAATAAGTCGGATTATAGCAACACTTTCACGAAACTCCACAGAGTACTCATAAAATTATAACACAAAATAATGACTACAATCCTTTCGCTGACATTCTACCTTGACAGCAGTAAGCAAAAAACAAACATACTGTGAAGGGAATAAAGTACACTGTGATATTGACAAACTGGATAGTGGCAACAAACCAACAGTCACCTTAGTTTAGTGGAACTAAAGATTCGTGATGTTGATATTGATGACGTCACCTCCCACCGCGACTCCTATCTACTTACAATACTTACACATATCATTACTGACTAGCTCTTTACATAACATATACAGCGAGCCTAATACATAGCAGTACGTCGTAAATTATATACCTTCGGCGCTCTTAGGCTGCGCTACTAGTCGACGCCGTACTTGAATTCAGAATGTAAACCTCACGAGAGACCTTTCAAATTACATTGCACCTGTAGGGGCTCTTGCTTGATATAACACTTGATTGTGTCGATGGAAGGCAAAATGTTCTTGTTGACGTCTTGATAAAGTAATAATTGCTTATTACCAAGGTGTTTACAGTAAAACGGCCGAATGTGTACTCAATTATATTTCAATGATATTCACATTACAATAACTATAAATGCTTATGCTAACGAATTAATAAAATGCTATGTAATCATACAGCACCCAAAAAATCTAGGGACTCTTTTGCTAAAAATGATAACTTTGCCCGATAAAGATAAAGCTCAAAGTCGAATAGCAATGAGTATCAAACATTCTGATTTCAAATGTAGCTAGAAGTAGTTACTACATTTGGATTCAGAATCTGAGATTACGAACAGGTTTTGGGCATACATACAAAACAGAATTCAAATTCCATTGCAACTATAATTTACAAAAGGTGTGATGAGGTTGTAAGAGAATATTTACAAAATGGTCACTCAACATTCTAGTTTAACGCCTAGAACTAAAGTAATATCGAATAGCAAAGATACTGAATTCAAGTATTGCTACATTTTACTAGTAGATAGTAAGTATTTGAGCGCAGTAGGCCGAGTCTTAAGGAATACAGTTGTCTTGAGCGAGATACAGTGATAAGTGATTTGATTGAGATTGTTCCTGAAACAGCGAGACACATCAATCAAACCTGTTATCACGAGTACAATGTAAACAGTTTGTCGCAGACTCCAGAGTAACAAAAACATTAATACCTAGTTTTTTCCAAATATTGTGTGTTGTTGTGTTTATTGTAGTTCCAGTGTTGCTAGTGGCGTGCGATTAACTGTACCAATTTCTACAAAAAGACTTTGCTCACACAACTGCAATTATTTCATTGTTTTACATCCCACTCCAGTTATGATATAATGCAAGAAGCTCTACTGTAAATACATTGAAAGCTCTCTCGCAGTGGAGCTTCCACCCAAGGAAATTTTGGAAAAGGCGACCAATTGGCGACAAGACTAAATCCCAGCGCCATCTCGTGGTAATGTTTTCAACAAGTAACTCTATGGCAGCTGTTTGATGGTAATAAACATTTAGCGGCATCTACGCCGAAATAATTTTACAGTTATTGTCTCTTCATGTTCCCTCGCTATGTCAATGATGTTACGCTGCAGTGAACGACAACCTTTAGAAATAAACGTCAGTCAAAATAAGTAGAAAAGTCCATACTTAACGAAGAAGGTATTCACTAAACTAAAACTAAGTTTATGTACATAATATAACTAGTACATAAGATCACAATGTACATTATATCATAAGGTATATAGATTTTTATGACTAATAAAACAAAAAATATTGTTAAATCATACAGAATGGTTTTTCAAATTTGACTTCAAAACTTAAAACCACCCTGTAAAATGACATTGATATGTCATTAATGACAATTCATATGTCATAAATATCAATTCATATGTCATAAATGACAATTCATATGTCATAAATGACAATGCATATGCCATAAATGACAATTCATGTCATAAATGGCAATTCATATTGATTGGTTTATTATGTCAGGAAAATCTATAAAGTTACAAGAAAAGGCAGTGCTGACAAATTCGTGTCAAAATGATTAGTTTTAAGCTTCAAAGTTAGCTTATTTTTAACTAAAATTAACATGGCACGGGGACGCAGTAAAGTTTTCTTAAATTTAAAAATTTACTATATTAATCAAAACGGATGTATAATTACTTACATATTTCTTGAAATAAAGTACATTTGTGTATTTTTGTTAATAACCTACAAAAATAAAAATCATCTAAAATAATAAAGCTGCTACAACGTCACGTGACGTGTCTATAATACATGTTCTTTCATTCGTTTATTCATTTCGAAGTCGTTGCGTTGTAAGTACTCTTCATATTATTTAATAAAATTTATAAAAACGCAAAGTGCGAAGAAATCGAAGGCTTCTTTTTGACATAAATACTAAATAATTCTTGAATGAAAGCATGCTGTTGGAATATGAACGCTCCGCTTAGCGCAGCAAGTACAAGTTCCAACAGTTCAACTAGGAATGAATGTAGGTGTCACTTTATTTAGTGAAAACGAGCTCTAATTTGTCATTTCATTTACTTTTGTGCAAGACATATTGTTCGTCACATTACCGTGTACTACACCAACACACCCAATCTTCTTTAAATGCCGTCAACAAACATAAAATACAACATTTATCTTCTTTATCACTTCTTATTATTATAAAAGTCTTTGCTTGTGTCCAATCAATTAATTTTCGTCATCGTTTATTTAATTAACAGCATTGTTTCTTTGACTGTACGTTAAGTCATAAGTGCATCAGTCACACGTTACAATGAAACTATGCATCGTTCGGTTCTAACCTCAGGATCGCTCTCACTCAGATTCTCAATGTCAGCGATGCAGCAGATCGACAACAGTCACTTAGGTATACACAAGTCCTTAATACCGACATCACCAAAAATTCCACTCTTTCATACCCGGAGGCAGAAGGATTGGGATTCTAAGATCCATTTGGCAGAATGCGAGTCCTCACCTACACCTTGTGCCGTAGTGTTCAATACTTGCAGGTGCAAGCCGCAGAGTCCAGTACCTGCAGGTAGTCGGGATGTGAGGCAGGTGCAGACGTGCAGGTGCACTCGCGTCAGCAGTGGAACTGCTGCTGCGTGATGGCGGAGAGGTCCTTCATGAGTCCCTCCAGGTTCTGCATCTCGCGGTGCAGGCGCTCCGTGCTGCGCGACGGCGTCAGCGGCTCCAGCTCCTCCGCGCAGTGTGACACCACGCCGCCTGGGAGGAACACGATATGTCAGCGAGAGGATGACGGGGAGCCTGACCGTGAAGAATGACTGTGTCCATACTAAATTGCACGGCAGACCCTCGGGAAGGACCCGACACTGTTTAGCGTGCAAGCTTTAAGATGAGACCAAACGAGCGTATCTGTCGTCAGTCGCATTTTTCAGTTGCGTAGTTTACACTTTATTCGGTTATATACAAAAGTCTGGTTTAGACGACACGAGTCGACGTTTGATATCGTCCACATATTTGGGTGAAACCTAAAATTGAAAAAGAAGTAATTTTGTACAGCAAATCCATTCATGGAATTTTGTCGGATTGTAACTGGAAAAAACTTTTTTAAACGAATTTTATGGAAGATTCTTGGTATTGGAAAAGTAAATTGGTTACGACGAGAAGTGTTTTAAAACAGCTGTAACGAAAATAACCGCGTGCCTCGTTTCAGCTTCTGTATCAGAACATGAACATGATAGTAGATAGTAATACTATAGAAGTAGTAGAATAGTAGTCTCACCGAGCTGCAATCTGTTGGGTATGTGTCCGGGCGACGAGCTCGCGCTCTTCTTGTACGGCGACGTCTCTCTCACACTACCTACAACGGAGCGGAACAACATATTGTAAACTGTTTCAAAGATAAAGAGAACTTAACGGCGTTGACATTCAAACTCTCAGAACTACGCAAATGGTATCATGATACTTAGTAATTGTGTTCTGGAAATTATCAACAGATTTTTTATGCGATTTCGATGTCGGTCCCAAGGAGAAACTTGTTCAGACTCATGTTTTTTCAACCCCTTACTACGCTCGGGATTCTACTCTAAAATCCTTCACTGCTCTCAGGATTCAACTTAGTCCCTTGAATATTCTCTTTTTTTCACTTGTTGTATAATCTAGTATTGTTTGTTTGTGAAGATACAAAAGTGAGCGGTTAACATACCTCTGGAGTGTGAGTGTGTGGGCGTGGAGTGATCACTGGCGTTGTCGCTGAGCGCGAAGCTGTGCAGCGCTCCCGGCCCCGCGCGGCGCTGCAGCGACCCTCCCGCCGCGCTCGGCACTCCCGCCACTCCCGCCACTCCCGCCACTCCCGCCAGCGCCTCCGAGCTCAGCGAGTCACGGCTACGGGCATTACGGAACATATGCGTTACACATCATACCCAGAACTACCCGACCTCACGTATAAATGACGGTTATTGTTTGAAAATAATATCTTTGTTGGTAGAGAATCATCATCATTCTTCTGCCCTTTTTCCAATTTATTTGTGGTCGGCGCAGCATATCTTCTGCTTCCACACTACTCTATTACTCGTCATCTCATCAGACATCTCCTTTCTAGCCATATCATCCTTCACACAGTACATCCATCGTTTCTTTGGTCTTCCTCTACTCTTCTACCTACATATTTTCTGTTTTCTTGGTTAGGCCAGCTACTTCTGGGACACCCCTCGTACAATAAAATAGACGGATCAAACTTGGATGATTTAGCACCAGTCTCCTTACGTGGGGCTACCACGATGGAACAGTAGCGGGGTGTAATTGTGGTGTGTGGTTTAAAGAATAGTAGCAATATGCTCATCTGAGCATTAGTGGAGCTCAGATGAACATAGTTGGACCATACTTTATGGCGGATTAATTTATTCAACAACTCCCTCAATATGGGTATCAAATGAAAGGGCTTGACTAGTAAAATACTATACACTATGATAAATTAAAAATCCAAGATGGCCGCCACCAGAAAATGGCGAATTAACGAATTATTTTCTATTTTACTTGTTATTACATCATGATTTTGACGTTGGCCCCGTGAAGAAAGTTAATCAGTTGAATGGTCTGTAGATACTGAAATAATGACTCACTGTGTGTAGTGCCCTAGCGGCTCATACGCCACGTAGTGCCCTCGCTCCCGCGCCGCCGACGCGTAGATGTCGCCGCCCGGGCCCACCACGGGCCCCCCCGGGCCCACGCCGGGGCCCAGCGCGGGGCCCAGGGGGCCCGCCGCCCCGCACGCCGCGCCCAGCGGACACGAGCCTGACCCACCTGCAGAACAGAACTAATGTCTGGAGAGGTAGGTAGACGGAATGTGAGATCTGTGGGTACTACCAATATTTGACTGTGACAACGCCTTTATTTCAAACCCATAAGGTACAAAACATATCTATACGATATGGTCGATAATTCGAGACACGTTGACTTGCAACGTCGTGTATCAATGGGATATCGTGTCTTGAAAATCTACGATAAGGATCGTGTCTTCATTATTATGTAAATTAAATGTTCATTGCTCCAATTACATAAAATACACACAAACGTTTAACAAACGAGTTATTAAAAAAATCATTTTTTTTGTGTTGAAAATAATACTTTTGTTAAGAAGTAATGAGGGATTTTCTTTTTAAACTCTTCCCTATTTGCTGGATAGATGGCGCTGAACTTGGTAAGTTACAGCAAGGAACAGAACGTCACATAATTTCACTTGGATGTAATGGTTATATTCGGTAGCTTAAGCAAACGAAAGTGTCAGTCAACGAGCGTATGTGACGTGACGCAATGTTTTTTTTTTCAAGCTCTTTGGCTTTGGCACCTAGTAACGTTGACTACGTTACTAGGTGCCAAAGCCAAAGAGCTTGAAAAAAAAAATACACACAAACGTTTAACAAACGAGTTATTAAAAAAATCAATTTTTTTGTGTTGAAAATAATACTTTTGTTAAGAAGTAATGAGGGATTTTCTTTTTAAACTCTTCCCTATTTGCTGGATAGATGGCGCTGAACTTGGTAAGTTACAGCAAGGAACAGAACGTCACATAATTTCACTTGGATGTAATGGTTATATTCGGTAGCTTAAGCAAACGAAAGTGTCAGTCAACGAGCGTATGTGACGTGACGCAATGTTTTTTTTTCAAGCTCTTTGGCTTTGGCACCTAGTAACGTAGTCAGTTCAACGCCATCTACAGTGTTCTTGGAAACTATCTTTTTTTTAATAGTCTAAAAGAAAACCGCTTATTCTGTAAATGTTGTTGAAAGATTGTAATATAGATTGATGTAATATGAAGAGTAACGTACAAGGCGCGGGCGGCGGGTGTAGCGGCGCGAGCGACGCCAGCGAGGACTGCGGGGAGCCCAGCGGCGCCACGCCCGCCAGCAGCGGAGTACTCTGCGGGGGCGTACACACATATACTAACTACTTGTTATATACCGAGTATCACATGCAGGACGTAACAAGCCTCAATTTACACCGCCGCGGAATGGAATGGAAGCGACTTTTTGCAACGAAATTGTACACAGCATAGTGAACTTTGTGTCAATTGTATAACATAGGTACAAACTAAATACGAACCAAAAACGGTCGCGCGTCTTCCGCGGAATTCTCGCGCATTCTCAAGAAAGCTCCTAGCTACTATCGGTTTGTAGTTTCGTTGTTGCAAAAAGTCGCTTCCATTTCATTCCGGCGGTGTAAATTGAGCCTAAGGGATAACCCTGGATAAGACTTGCACGTATCAGGAAGGCAGAAAAGGGAGATGTACCTACTCACGATAGTGGATGGAAAAAGCTCTCAATGATGATGATGGGTAATGTTTCAAAATAGCCCGTTGAATTCATCTTATTTGTTTTTAAATTGATTTTAACTTTGTTTCCACTAGGGATGAGGGATATGAGCAAGTTTTGTGTGTGAATGTGGTGGGTGGCTATACAAATTAGATAGATAGATGGAATTAGATCAGTTAGATTATCAAAAAATAGTTGACATTTTTTTTCGTAAACCAAAAATGTGAAAGATACGACGCTATTAAAGCTTTGATGCGTATCTTTGTCAATATTCAATGATTTACAAGAACAAAAAATACTCTAACTGACGGAATAAATAGATTTTCAATTTATTGATGGTGGAAAATAGCTATATGGACGTCCCCATGGCTCTTGCAAACTTGCTATACGAGCCAAGAAATGTATGGACTGTGTGAAATTGATACATCCGGAATGAGGGTCACGTGATCACTTCAGAGATGAAGAATGAATGTATGGAAGAACCCAGTGTTGCCAGACCACTTTATACATTGGGGAAAGGACAGACACACAAAAAATATCGGTGGACATTACACACAGCGCCATCTAGTGGCACACTAAGCAACTTGGCTTGTGTCGTGGACACCAGATAGTTGATATGCTACATAGATAGTGTTACGAGCTGGGTATGAGATAAATTAATTACTACCGATTAAACAACACAATCACTTTATTAATCACAAAACAATTTAAACTTAATCACAAGTACACTACAATACACTACTGTTTACTATTCACTTAGATATCGCACTTCAAGTTCACTTCTATTCGCTTCGATGGTAGCCAAAACAAGACTGACTGTCGCGGCCCTGAGCGGTCTATTTATACTCGCCCACAGACACACCAGAATAACCTCGAATATTCTAGAGGGTCATAGAAAACACTAACAAAAGAGTAGGTAGGTAGGTAGGTAATTATTATTACTAGCTACTTGTACAACACAAACAAATATGAACCGTATGCCCTAGGCGTACGGTTGAAATTCTAATGTCTTTTTATAAAGAGGTCGCGAGTTTGTAGGTACCTACCCAACTTTGAAAGTAATAATAATAGAAATCTCTCGAAATTCCAACGTACACATACTGTAATCACGTGCTTTCTCGAATGTTCTAGTAGGTCCGATCATCCGATGTAACACTGCCCCCTCCTTAGACATGCTCGTCCCGAGCATCATTAGTCCCGTAGTATCGCGCCAACCGGTCTACATGCACAATCTTAGGCGCACCTCGTGGACCCTTCTGTATTCGGTAGGTGACATCGTTGATCCTAGTCACGACTCGGTATGGTCCATCCCATTTTGCTTGTAACTTCGGAGACTGCCCCTTGCTCCGCCCTGGGTTATGCAACCACACCAGTGAACCTTCGTCGAAACCCCTACCGTTTGCCTTCCGATCATAACGGGTCTTCATCTTCTCAGACATCTGTTGGCCGGACTGTCGGATATGCTCATAAACATCGTTCAACTTATTACGCAGTTCATTCGCGTAATCTGTTACACTACATGGAGCATCAGGGGGAGTTCCAGTGATTAAATCAGCAGGTAACCGTAATTCTCTTCCAAAGTTCGCGAATGCTGGTGTCACAGTCGTACTTTCGTGGACTGCACTTCGGTAAGACAGAAGAAACGGCTGTATGTGCTTGTCCCAATCCCTTTGCCGGCTTTCCACAACTTTCGCCAGATATCTCTCCAACGTTTGGTTGAATCGTTCCACCATTCCGTCAGATTGTGGGTGGTAAGAGGTGGTTCTGGTTTTGTGGGTACCCATCAATCGACAAGTCTCTTGAAACACTTGCGATTCAAAATTCCTTCCTTGATCGCTGTGTATTTCTAAGGGTACCCCAAAACGACAGAAGACTTCCTGAACCAATTTATCTGCGACAGTTGTAGCTTCTTGATTAGGAATGGCGAAGACTTCTGGCCACTTTGTGAAGTAATCCATGACCACCAGGAAGTACTTGTTTCCGCTCTCACTTACTGGAAATGGTCCCGCAACGTCAAGTGCTATCCGTTCCCAAGGGGCTCCAACGTTGTACACTTTTAATGCAGCTCTGCTGCGTGTACGGGGTCCTTTCACGGCCGCACAACTGGTACATTTACGGCACCAGTCCTCCACATCATCTCGACAGTGGATCCAGTAGAAGCGTTCTCGAATTTTTAGTAGTCCTTTTTACCCCCATATGTCCTCCTGAACATCCATCATGGTAGAGCCGTAGAACATCCGGTACCTTGGCTTTAGGGACAACCATTTGTAGATGACAGCTGTCCCCTCTAGCGTTTTCCCATTTACGGCACAAGACTCCATCCTGGATTACCAAGCTGTTCCATTGCGCCCAATAGCTCTTCGTGATGGAACTCATCGCAGCCACATCACTCCACTTGGGTTTAGGAACACCAGCTTTAATCCACTCGAAGATCGGTTTGATGTCCGAGTCATTTTGCTGAGCCTGCTGTAGGGTCTCCTTCCATTCATCGCTGAGATCCGTTCTAAGCATCCTCACGGGCACTACTTCCTTAGCCTCTTGCCTGGCACAGTGCTTACAGTCTTCAGGACAAGGTCTTCTCGACAAGGCGTCTGCGTTTCCGTGAGTTCTCCCACTGCGATGTTCTGTTACGAAGTCAAACTCTTGTAGTAGTTCAATCCATCTCGCCACTTGCCCTTCTGGATTCTTGAACTGTAATAGCCACTTCAGTGCAGCATGGTCAGTTCGTAGTAGGAATTTACGTCCCAGCAAATATTTACTGAAGTGCTGCAATGTCTTTACTACAGCGAGTAGCTCCCGTCTTGTAACGCAATAATTTCTTTCTGGTTTCGATAAAGACTTGCTGAAGTAGGCTATTACAACCTCCCGGTCTCCTTTCCGTTGAGACAGCACGCCCCCAATTCCAGTATTACTTGCATCTGTGTCAACTATGAAGTCATTTTCAGTGTCAGGATATCCCAAAATAGGTGTATTGCACAGACGTTTCTTTAATTCCTGAAATGCGACGTCGCAGTCCTCGTCCCAACAGAATTGCCTCTTTTCCTCAGTGAGTTTGTGCAGAGGTTTTGCAATGTCGGCAAAATTCTTGACAAACCTTCGATAGTAGGAGCACAAACCCAGGAATGCCCTGACCTGTGTCTTGTCTTTCGGAACTGGCCAATCTTTGACGGCGACTACTTTTTCTGGGTCTGTTTGAACACCTTCCCCCGAAACTATGTGTCCTAAGAAGTTCACTTGCTGTCTGAAAAACGAGCACTTCTTCGGGCTTAACTTGAGATTTGCTGTTTGGATTTTTGACAGCACTCGGTTGAGGTTTTTAAGGTGATCTTCAAATGTACGGCCCACGATTATTATGTCGTCCAGATAGACAAGACATGCGTCCCCAATCAATCCGGCAAGTACTTGCTCCATCAGCCTTTCAAACGTCGCAGGAGCGTTGCACAAACCGAAAGGCATAACTTTAAACTGCCATAGCCCTTTTCCTGTTGAGAATGCAGTTTTCTCCTTGTCCTTGGGGTCTATTTCTACTTGCCAGTAGCCACTCTTCAGATCAAGTGTGGTAAACCACTTCATACCAGTCAGCGTATCCAGTGTGTCATCGATCCTAGGCAGTGGGTAGCTGTCCTTTTTCGTGACGTCGTTCAGTCGCCGATAGTCCACACAGAAGCGCATACTGCCGTCCTTTTTCTTTACCAGGACCACAGGAGAACACCATGGACTCGATGAAGGCTCTATAACACCGTCCTTCACCATTCCCTCAATCATGGTTTCCACCTCTTTTTCTCGTGCAACTGGCAGTCTTCTTGGTCGCTGACGGATAGGTAACTCGTTACCCGTATTAATCTGGTGCTGAACAAGTCCAGTTCTCCCTATGTCAGCATCATTTGAAGAGAACATGTTGGCGTACTGAAGTAACATCTTCATAGCCTTGTCCATTTCTTCTTCAGTTAAATCGCAGTTTTCCAAAAGTGTCGATACGTCAAATTTTGTACTACGAACTATATTTCCGGTAGACACATCTTGCAATTGACGCATCCAAGCTACTTCCTCGCAAGTGCCTATCAAGGTGCCCTTCTTAATCACATGCTCCTGGTCACTTGGATTCAGTATGCGTACTGCTGAGATGTTGGTGGCCTTGACCAGAGTTCGTGCCATCTTCCATGGGAAGTCATTGTTCACCCTTTCTATCAGGACACTTCGATCTTTTTGTCCAGAATTCCGTGGCAAACAAATTGGCACAATCGTTTCTGATCTGCGAGGAAGAACTATCTTCTTCAAGCAGTACACTTTTCCTGACGGTGCACCTTCCATGAACACTTCCTCTGAACCACATTTCAGTACTCCTTGATCAACATCGATCTCACAACGATATTTCCGCATGAAGTCCAAGCCCAAGATGCAATCGTCCACTATGTCGGCCACGATGACATTCTGCTTGTAAAATCTGTCACCCAATTTTAACTCCACCTCCTTCTTGCCTCGGACGTTTATGTGCTGACCGGTAGCTGTTAATAACTGTATACGGTCGTGCTTATTGAAGTAGTCCCCAAGAAACCGACTTGCTAGTTTAGAATTGACGACCGTGTGAGAAGCTCCAGTATCCAACGTCAGTTTGCATGGTGTTCCATTTACTTCGCCTTTGATGGTCAGGCTGTTCCCGTCATGTGCTTGCGAGATCAAGATTCTCGGGGCTCTTTCAATACCAGCCAGCACCCGCCCCCCAGTCCTGGCATTTACTCGTTTCCCTGCTGTGGCTGGGCAGTCACTTCAGCCACTCTTCCCTGCTGATCTTCTCTCGGGGTGCTGCGCTTAGGACAGCTGGACCGAAGATGACCTCTTTCTCCACAAGTGAAGCACCTAGGACTATACCCTTGCGGGCGGTCGCGTACAGGTGATGCTACAACCTCCCTGACGCGGTGCGTTCGGTGGTCTTGCCTCACTGCCTCTACTTCTAAGGCATGGGCCAAGGCGTCCTTCAAGGTTTCGTGATGCCCCAGTCTCACGGCAGCTCTAACTTCTAAGTCACGTATTCCATCAACGAACGCCTGTACCAGATTTCCATCAATCAGAGCAGGGGCAGACTGGTAGGCTTTGCGAACGAGTTTTTCAACTTCCAGAGCCCACTGCTGTAGGTTCTCGGCACTCCGTTGAAAACGGTCCTTCAACTTAGCACGGAATACGTGCTCCAGGTGCGCGTCGCCGTATCTGGACTCCAACGCCTCCAGCAGCTGCTCGTAGGTAACGTCCTTGCCGAGTGCCTCGAGAATAGTTAGGGCCTGGTCTCGGAGGCCCAAGGTGAGCGCGGTCATGGCTTGCGGTTTTGTCCATCCATTCGCCTTCATCACGGCCTCAAACTGAATTTTATAAGCCGACCATGACGATGTTCCATCGAATGGAGGCACTTTAAAACCACGCGAAGATGGTGCAGCAACCACCGAAGCTACAGTCCCGCCTTCAATCTTCATTTCCCCCAAAGCCTTCTTTACCCCAGCAATCTGAACTTCGGCCTCCGAGATGCGATTCTCGTGCTGGTGGACCTGATCCCTCATCACTTTCAGGTCCTTGCCGAAAGTTGCATGAAGATCCTTTATGAGGATCATCTGCTCGTCTTGGCGGCGGACCTGCTCCTCCTGGCGGCGGGCTTGCTCCTCTTTATCTCGTTGCAATTGCTCTTCCAACCGGCGAGCCTGCTCCTCTTGACGGCGAGCCTGCTCCTCTTGACGGTGAGCCTGCTCCTCTTGGCGGCGGACCTGCTCCTCCTGGCGGCGGGCTTGCTCCTCTTTATCTCGTTGCAATTGCTCTTCCAACCGGCGAGCCTGCTCCTCTTGACGGCGAGCCTGCTCCTCTTGACGGTGAGCCTGCTCCTCTTGGCGGCGGACCTGCTCCTCCTGGCGGCGGGCTTGCTCCTCTTTATCTCGTTGCAATTGCTCTTCCAACCGGCGAGCCTGCTCCTCTTGACGGCGAGCCTGCTCCTCTTGACGGTGAGCCTGCTCCTCTTGGCGGCGGACCTGCTCCTCCTGGCGGCGGGCTTGCTCCTCTTTATCTCGTTGCAATTGCTCTTCCAACCGGCGAGCCTGCTCCTCTTGACGGCGAGCCTGCTCCTCTTGACGGTGAGCCTGCTCCTCTTGGCGGCGAGCTTGATCCTGCAGCAGCGCCATTAAAGCTGACAAGTCTGGCGCCACTGATGCTGGAGAAACTCCGGATGGGCCAGCGACTGGCTGTGACGTAGGCTGGACACCACCCGGTGTCTGTGTCGGAGAATCTCCAAACCGCCTTTGGTCCATGTCCTGCTGTCGCTGACTCCTGGTACGGATACCGTCCATGTCGTCCTTTGGTAGAATTGGCATAATTTATATCCCACTTCTGACACCAATTTGTTACGAGCTGGGTATGAGATAAATTAATTACTACCGATTAAACAACACAATCACTTTATTAATCACAAAACAATTTAAACTTAATCACAAGTACACTACAATACACTACTGTTTACTATTCACTTAGATATCGCACTTCAAGTTCACTTCTATTCGCTTCGATGGTAGCCAAAACAAGACTGACTGTCGCGGCCCTGAGCGGTCTATTTATACTCGCCCACAGACACACCAGAATAACCTCGAATATTCTAGAGGGTCATAGAAAACACTAACAAAAGAGTAGGTAGGTAGGTAGGTAATTATTATTACTAGCTACTTGTACAACACAAACAAATATGAACCGTATGCCCTAGGCGTACGGTTGAAATTCTAATGTCTTTTTATAAAGAGGTCGCGAGTTTGTAGGTACCTACCCAACTTTGAAAGTAATAATAATAGAAATCTCTCGAAATTCCAACGTACACATACTGTAATCACGTGCTTTCTCGAATGTTCTAGTAGGTCCGATCATCCGATGTAACAATAGTAATGAGCAGTAGATGGAGTACGTACTCGTACCTGGTCGGGATGCGGCATGCGCGCGTGCGCTCTGCGCTCGCACGTGTTGGCGCACCCCACGCCGCCCACTCCCACGCCCACGCCCACGCCCATACCTGTCATCGCTGTGGACATTATATCACTCTTATATACAAACATAATATATATAAGGAGAATCTCATTCAAATGCACAAATATTTAACGAAAAGAGCGATAATTTTCATAATTTCGTATAATGAATATATCAACATAATATGATGGGTGTGCAGGTGCCAGCAGATTGCGGTTGATCGTTGATATTACATTACAGATAATTGGGCTATTGCAGCCGATTCCCGCCTGTTTTCCCGAAAAATCAAAACTAAGTTCGTAAGTTATGAAAGGGCTTGGAACATTTTTGCAAGAAACGTGGCCTGATTTTTTTCCATTTTCCGTTGTTTTGGCGGTGTCTCTCGACATCGCAAACGCCTTCAACTCCCTGCCCTGGAGCTGCATCAGGGAGGCACTCCGGTATCACCGGGTGCCGACCTACCTCCGTCGTGTGGTCGGGGACTACCTGACGGACAGGGCCGTCATCTACCCCAGTCGCTGCGGAGATTGGAACCGGCGAGAGATGTCGTGCGGTGTCCCACAGGGATCGGTTCTGGGACCGCCCCTGTGGAACATCGGTTACGACTGGGTGCTGCGCGCCGACCTCCCTAGTGGTGTCAGCGTCGTTTGCTACGCAGACGACACCCTGGTGCTGGCACAGCGGAGGTCGCACGAGGCGGCGGCCGACAATATGACACGCCGGGTTGCGATAGTCGTCGAGAGGATCCGGCAACTGGGTCTCGAGGTGGCACTGCACAAGTCCGAGGCCATGTGCTTTCATGGGCCTCGGAATGCGCCACCATCGGGATCCACACTGACGGTAGGAGGAGTATCCATCGGCGTCGAGTCGACGTTGAAGTACCTGGGACTCGTACTCGACAGCCGATGGAACTTCGTGGAGCATTTCCGACGTTTAGCCCCCAGGCTGGAACGGACCAGGGCTGCCTTCAGGCGGCTCCTTCCCAACCTTGGGGGGCCAAACGCCTCCTGCCGCAGGCTCTACGCGGGGGTCGTGCGGTCCATGGCCCTTTACGGGGCCCCAGTGTGGGCGCGTTCTTTGAGGCGGCGAGCCGCCCACTATCTGAACGCGCCCCAAAAAGTGGTGGCCGTGAGAATGGTCCGTGGGTACCGCACGATCTCCCGCGAGGCGGCGGGCCTGCTTGCCGCCATGGGATCTGGAGGCGATAGTCCTCGCGCGCCTGCACGACTGGTGCGCGGAGGCACTACGCCGGGGGGAAACTCCGCTACCGCGGCAAATTGCCGCTCAGCGGACAGACCTCCGGCGCGATCTCATGGCGACATGGAGAGAGCGACTGTCGCAACCCCGTGCAGGGCACGCCACGATAGTGGCGGTAAGTCCCCTCGCACCGAATCGGGCGGGAGGAAACGTCCGGGTGTCTCCACTGCGAGGATCGACCGGAGGACACGGTGGAGCACACGGTGGAAGTCTGCCGTCACCTCCTTCTGCGAAGCAGTCATGCTAGCGAAGGAGGTGGCGGAACGAGAGAGGGATAGAGCCTCGCTTCCCGGCCGCCGCGGGAGACGCACCGGGTGTCGGGGGCCACGTGGTGGCTACCGGCCACCGTAGATGCGGGCCTGTGGACGGTTAGCTATGGGCTAGCTAGCCGTCCGTCCGTGTCGACGGCGCGTTCATGTTCCACGCGCGCCTCAAAGAGATGTCAGTACATTGAAGGGGCATGTAAGGGCCGAAGCCTGCCGGGGTTGCGGGCCTATACGAAAGAGATACCGCGGCCGCGGAACATAAAGGGCGAGGAAGGAACATGCATGGGTTTTAGTCAGTAAAAGTCTGACACTCCCTCCCGCTCCGCCCAGAGTGGGAAAAGTTATTTGTTGATTTCCCATCCTAAAAAAATAAAACAAAACTTATATTAATCAATAGCTGGTATCAATATAAACGAGTTTTGATTGAGGCAAAAGTTTCCAAGATTTAAGCTATAAAAGTTTTGCAAGGTGGCGATCACAACGCCATTTATTTCGGAAACTTGACACTTTAGATCATTTTGTCTCAGACAAAACTTGTTTGTTTAAATGCCAGCTATCGATTGATACACGTTTTATGTGTGTCTGATCACGTCAAAGTTGTGCTGAAGTTGCTATCAGTGAATGGATTTTCACTTTGATAGTTCATTTCTCGGAAACGTGAATTTTAGAACGTTTTGTTTAGCCAAAAATCAAAAAGGCGGAAGAAATTCTGGCCAAAAAATTCAATTCCCTTTAATTCTCTTAGGAAGGATTTGCGAAAACATGTCCCTTCAACCCCGATTTCTTAGTGGGTATCTTTTTGTCCCCCATAATTGTTATCTCTCAACGATATATTGACAGTTCACAACAGATCAAACACCATCTACTACTAGGAAAAAGAAGCAAAACAAAAAACAAAAAACAAAAGGGGTTATCTCACGTTTGGGCATATAGTCGCCGGCGTCACACCGCTCACACCGCTCACACCGGTCACAGCGGCGACACAACTCAGCGGGCGAGGCGCGCAGTGCGCACGTGTCGTCACTCGCCGCCGACACCGAGCGAGACTCTACCGCGCGCGGGGGCGGGGGGGGGGGGACCGAGTGTAAACGCAAATCATAAGGGGCTAGCTACAGTGATATACTAGTGCGTTACTTAGCCCTTTCACAGCCGTCTTCAATAACTTCCTTACAGGTAACGGAAGCTTGCCAATCTGTTTGACATTTCATTTCGCGGTTCGTCCGTTAGAAATATAAAGACTCAGAAAAGCTTTTTCTATTAATGAAGCGACAGCTAGGTGACGTGCATAGGATATTCCAAGCTAACCTTTTTTATAGAAACGCCGATCGCTACGAGACGTGGCATATTAACTAACAGTTGTACGTAAGTAAGTTATAGAAAACGGCCGTTGGTAATTTTTGGCACCCCCTAAAATATTCTTTAACAACTTTTAAGTTTATTTGGTAAGGTCATAGTAGAAGTATACATAGATACCACGAATTAACGTCTCATAAAGAAAACATTTTTTTTTTTTTGGTCTAAGTACAAGCTCGTTCTTTCGTGTACATTCAGAAAAAAAGCTGCTTTTTTTTAAATCCAATCAGACACTTCAAAGGGTATCACCCAGTACTAACTGGGTTGTGGAGGTCAGATAGGCAGTCGCTCCATGTAAAATACTGGTATTCAGGTGCATCCGGTTAAACTGGAAGCCGACCCCAACATAATTTGGAAAAGGCAGGCACATGATGGTGAATCAGACACTTTCATTTCATTTATTCGTATAGATTGTGACGGAAAAAATAAATTCAGGATTATTGAGACTCAGGACCTTACCAAATAAACTTAATATAGTGTTAAAATAATAAATTTTAAATCAATATAACAAAAAGCCATGGCACACAAAATAATGATGATATGATAATGCAAATGAAAAAAAGAAAACAAAAGCACGGAGACGAAGTAGATTTTCTCACTACACTTACTTCCGTGACAATGATTGGTGTACTCCGGATTTTAGAGAAAAAGTGTCACAGACACATCAGTAATACAGTCCTCATACATTCACTAGAGAGCAGTTGTCACAGGCACATCAGTATACAGTCCTCATACATTCACTAGAGAGCAGGTGTCACAGGCACATCAGTAATACAGTCCTCATACATTCACTAGAGAGCAGGTGTCACAGGCACATCAGTAATACAGTCATCATACATTCACTAGAGAGCAGGTGTCACAGGCACATCAGTAATACAGTCCTCATACATTCACTAGAGAGCAGGTGTCACAGGCACATCAGTAATACAGTCCTCATACATTCACTAGAGAGCAGGTGTCACAGGCACATCAGTAATACAGTCCTCATACATTCACTAGAGAGCAGTTGTCACAGGCACATCAGTAATACAGTCCTCATACATTCACTAGAGAGCAGGTGTCACAGGCACATCAGTAATACAGTCCTCATACATTCACTAGAGAGCAGGTGTCACAGGCACATCAGTAATACAGTCCTCATACATTCACTAGAGAGCAGGTGTCACAGGCACATCAGTAATACAGTCCTCATACATTCACTAGAGAGCAGGTGTCACAGGCACATCAGTAATACAGTCCTCATACATTCACTAGAGAGCAGGTGTCACAGGCACATCAGTAATACAGTCCTCATACATTCACTAGAGAGCAGGTGTCACAGGCACATCAGTAATACAGTCCTCATACATTCACTAGAGAGCAGGTGTCACAGGCACATCAGTAATACAGTCCTCATACATTCACTAGAGAGCAGGTGTCACAGGCACATCAGTAATACAGTCCTCATACATTCACTAGAGAGCAGGTGTCACAGGCACATCAGTAATACAGTCCCCATACATTCAGTAGAGAGCAGGTGTCACAGGCACATCAGTAATACAGTCCTCATACATTCACTAGAGAGCAGGTGTCACAGGCACATCAGTAATACAGTCCTCATACATTCACTAGAGAGCAGGTGTCACAGGCACATCAGTAATACAGTCCCCATACATTCAGTAGAGAGCAGGTGTCACAGGCACATCAGTAATACAGTCGTGACACAGATCCCACTTACCGACATAGGTAGGCACGTGGTGGCGCCGGTCGCGGTCGCCGGGTGGAGGCGCCACGTGTCGCGCAGGTTCGTACTCCGCGACAGGCGCGCGACCTAGCGTCAGGGTGGACGACATCAGCGCTCCGCCGTCCACGCTGCCTGCCGATACTGGGGAGACAATATCACTATTGCTTTTCTAATATTTAGGGTCAGTCGAAACTCACAAATCAGTCACTTGGCCTATGATATCCACCCATCATCCTTAGAGAAGTGCCTAAGTTTATTGACGCGGAACCGGCCCGAGCCGATCTCTGGCCAGGAGGAACATGTAACGATAGAGCGTACTCTTACTAGCGGAGCTGTGCAGCGACTTGTCCATGTGCTTGAGCTCCATCTGGTCGTGGTGGATCCACAGGTCTGGCGGCTTGATGCCGGCCGAGGCTGACGACTTCTGGTAAGTGCTGGAAAACAAAATCAGTTTGGATTTAGACGTGTTAAGTGTAGTGAATATGCAATAATTAACGAAAATAGAAGCAACTGCATCGGCTTATTTCTTGATTTCTGAAAGGTCTTTGGAACTATTATGGTGTCCATCCTTGTCAATGGGCTTGAATTATTAGGCATAAGTGGCATGCATCGTGATAGTTGTTGTAAAAACTTAACAGAACGAAGTCAATCTGATAGAATAGTGCTCTGGTGAGCAATGAGCAATTTACCAATAACGATGTACTCCAGGGTAGCATATAGGGTCCAACACTGAGCGTGGACCGCGGTACTGACCTGGTGTCGGGCGAGAGCGGCGGCGTGGAGCGGCGACAGCAGAGCGAGAGCGCGAGCGCGGCCGCCAGCGCCAACACCGCGCACGCGCCGCCCGCGCTCGCCCACAGCCACGCCGATGTCGCGCTAGCGAGGCCTCCGCCCGAACCTGACTCTGGGGAACCAGACTTATATCATACCACGCCAAAACTCTACTCTTACAACATTGTGAGAAAATCGGTATAGCCGATGACGTGTCATATTTGTCACGTTTGAACTCACATCACATCTAGCGACCCACACTGGATGTCGTCGTGGCCGCTCATTAGACGAAGGAGTAGAAGCATGCACTCACCCACAGCGGTGGTATAGGTGAGGGGCGCGCAGAAGGGCCCGAGCCCCTTACTGTTGCGCGCCTGCACCTTGAACAAGTAGGAAGTGCGCGGCCGCAGTCGCTCCACGCGCGCGCGAGTGCGCTCTCCCAGCGCCGCCACCGCCGTCCACTCCTCTCCACCACCGGTACCACCCGACCGCGACATCGTGTACATGATCACGTAGCCTACGGAGTGATACAATTGTAACTAGGTACCTAGGTAACTCACTTGAAATAACTTACAGCGCCAAAACCATGAAAATTAACACATTTTCGTCGCGTCATTAAGTTCATTAGTAAAATGTATGAAAAATCATTCTGAACCAGATGTTGTTTAACTCAAATGGGATTGCGCATAGTCAACAGTTTGATTTCACGAAGGGTAGGTTGACAACGGACGCGGGAGTAAAACTCATCACTCATTTGTATTTTTTGTGATATCTGTAAAGCGTTCGACTGCGTCAACCACAACACACTGCAATCTGTAAATTACACCACTATAGAATTCGTGGACAAGCTACTAATCTTATTCTTTCCCGTTTATCAAACAGGCAGCAAAGAGTAAATGTAAATAGGGCGACGTCCTTCGGGTTTCTAGTCAAGACGGGCGTGCCCCAAGGTTCAATTATCGCTCATTTCCTATTTCTTGTTTACCTCCAGCGTACTGTTGGACACCAGCAGACACCACGCCGACGTACAGTAAGGTACCCACCAGTAATGACCCCGTTGGGCTTGGCGGGGGGCTGCCAGCTGAGGTCGGCGGCGCGGGGGGCGGGCGGGGCGGCGCGCAGGTCGCGCGGGGGGCTGGCGGGGGGCGCCTCCAGCGTACT
Source organism: Xestia ashworthii (assembly GCA_950022955.1). Classification (NCBI taxonomy): domain Eukaryota; kingdom Metazoa; phylum Arthropoda; class Insecta; order Lepidoptera; family Noctuidae; genus Xestia; species Xestia ashworthii. The sequence continues at coordinate 13,087,659 of OX465575.1, read as the reverse complement.
GTTGGACACCAGCAGACACGACGCCGACGTACAGTAAGGTACCCACCAGTAATGACCCCGTTGGGCTTGGCGGGGGGCTGCCAGCTGAGGTCGGCGGCGCGGGGGGCGGGCGGGGCGGCGCGCAGGTCGCGCGGGGGGCTGGCGGGGGGCGCCTCCAGCGTACTGTTGGACACCAGCAGGGACCACGCCGACGTACAGTAAGGTACCCACCAGTAATGACCCCGTTGGGCTTGGCGGGGGGCTGCCAGCTGAGGTCGGCGGCGCGGGGGGCGGGCGGGGCGGCGCGCAGGTCGCGCGGGGGGCTGGCGGGGGGCGCCTCCAGCGTACTGTTGGACACCAGCAGACACGACGCCGACGTACAGTAAGGTACCCACCAGTAATGACCCCGTTGGGCTTGGCGGGGGGCTGCCAGCTGAGGTCGGCGGCGCGGGGGGCGGGCGGGGCGGCGCGCAGGTCGCGCGGGGGGCTGGCGGGGGGCGCCTCCAGCGTACTGTTGGACACCAGCAGACACGACGCCGACGTACAGTAAGGTACCCACCAGTAATGACCCCGTTGGGCTTGGCGGGGGGCTGCCAGCTGAGGTCGGCGGCGCGGGGGGCGGGCGGGGCGGCGCGCAGGTCGCGCGGGGGGCTGGCGGGGGGCGCCTCCAGCGTACTGTTGGACACCAGCAGACACGACGCCGACGTACAGTAAGGTACCCACCAGTAATGACCCCGTTGGGCTTGGCGGGGGGCTGCCAGCTGAGGTCGGCGGCGCGGGGGGCGGGCGGGGCGGCGCGCAGGTCGCGCGGGGGGCTGGCGGGGGGCGCCTCCAGCGTACTGTTGGACACCAGCAGACACGACGCCGACGTACAGTAAGGTACCCACCAGTAATGACCCCGTTGGGCTTGGCGGGGGGCTGCCAGCTGAGGTCGGCGGCGCGGGGGGCGGGCGGGGCGGCGCGCAGGTCGCGCGGGGGGCTGGCGGGGGGCGCCTCCAGCGTACTGTTGGACACCAGCAGGGACCACGCCGACGTACAGTAAGGTACCCACCAGTAATGACCCCGTTGGGCTTGGCGGGGGGCTGCCAGCTGAGGTCGGCGGCGCGGGGGGCGGGCGGGGCGGCGCGCAGGTCGCGCGGGGGGCTGGCGGGGGGCGCCTCCAGCGTACTGTTGGACACCAGCAGGGACCACGCCGACGTACAGTAAGGTACCCACCAGTAATGACCCCGTTGGGCTTGGCGGGGGGCTGCCAGCTGAGGTCGGCGGCGCGGGGGGCGGGCGGGGCGGCGCGCAGGTCGCGCGGGGGGCTGGCGGGGGGCGCCTCCAGCGTACTGTTGGACACCAGCAGACACGACGCCGACGTACAGTAAGGTACCCACCAGTAATGACCCCGTTGGGCTTGGCGGGGGGCTGCCAGCTGAGGTCGGCGGCGCGGGGGGCGGGCGGGGCGGCGCGCAGGTCGCGCGGGGGGCTGGCGGGGGGCGCCTCCAGCGTACTGTTGGACACCAGCAGACACGACGCCGACGTACAGTAAGGTACCCACCAGTAATGACCCCGTTGGGCTTGGCGGGGGGCTGCCAGCTGAGGTCGGCGGCGCGGGGGGCGGGCGGGGCGGCGCGCAGGTCGCGCGGGGGGCTGGCGGGGGGCGCCTCCAGCGTACTGTTGGACACCAGCAGGGACCACGCCGACGTACAGTAAGGTACCCACCAGTAATGACCCCGTTGGGCTTGGCGGGGGGCTGCCAGCTGAGGTCGGCGGCGCGGGGGGCGGGCGGGGCGGCGCGCAGGTCGCGCGGGGGGCTGGCGGGGGGCGCCTCCAGCGTACTGTTGGACACCAGCAGGGACCACGCCGACGTACAGTAAGGTACCCACCAGTAATGACCCCGTTGGGCTTGGCGGGGGGCTGCCAGCTGAGGTCGGCGGCGCGGGGGGCGGGCGGGGCGGCGCGCAGGTCGCGCGGGGGGCTGGCGGGGGGCGCCTCCAGCGTACTGTTGGACACCAGCAGACACGACGCCGACGTACAGTAAGGTACCCACCAGTAATGACCCCGTTGGGCTTGGCGGGGGGCTGCCAGCTGAGGTCGGCGGCGCGGGGGGCGGGCGGGGCGGCGCGCAGGTCGCGCGGGGGGCTGGCGGGGGGCGCCTCCAGCGTACTGTTGGACACCAGCAGGGACCACGCCGACGTACAGTAAGGTACCCACCAGTAATGACCCCGTTGGGCTTGGCGGGGGGCTGCCAGCTGAGGTCGGCGGCGCGGGGGGCGGGCGGGGCGGCGCGCAGGTCGCGCGGGGGGCTGGCGGGGGGCGCCTCCAGCGTACTGTTGGACACCAGCAGACACGACGCCGACGTACAGTAAGGTACCCACCAGTAATGACCCCGTTGGGCTTGGCGGGGGGCTGCCAGCTGAGGTCGGCGGCGCGGGGGGCGGGCGGGGCGGCGCGCAGGTCGCGCGGGGGGCTGGCGGGGGGCGCCTCCAGCGTACTGTTGGACACCAGCAGGGACCACGCCGACGAGCGCCCGCCTGGGGGGAGGAACGATCACTCAAACACTTGTGCCTACAAGGTGTAACACTCCCGACTAACAAGGAAATGATGATATTCCTCCATCTTACACAACCCACCTTTGATCAGCTTGACGGCAAACTCGTACTGCGTGAAGGGCTTGAGCTCGTCCAGCATACAGTTGAGGTCGGTCGCGTTGAACGTGCGCACACGTCCGCCGGCCGACGACCAACGCACTACGTAGCGCCGACCGTCCGTCGCCGTCTGTAATCGTGCGTATTCATACATAACTGTCGCCCTGTCTTGCTCTTTAGATGATCATGGTCGTGGTGTCATGTCCGATTGCGGGTGATGCGGAGTGTTTACGTTCATAAAATTGATTTGTTAAGTGATTTGCACTGGTTATTTAATTAAATGATTGTATGTAAAAATGATTGTTTTATATTTTTATTACATTAATCTTTGCGGTACCAGTATGCTACATATGAAATGTTACTCACTTGTCCTTTCGGTAGTGTAGGATCTGTCCAGTACACGACAGCAGTAGTTCCACTTAGCATTATGACCTGTGCACACATACAAAGGCATTAGCAACACACATTAAGTGCAACTATTAGTTTTCAACTAGCACAATGACACACTGCCCGTTTTCGAACTTGCCTGTCCACTTTGACATTCCGAAATCGGGAATAACCGAATAGGCATGACAACAGAATCAAAAAATTGCAAATCTATTTAGTCCGTCAGTTAGAGTATTGGAAAATAATGGACACGTATTTTTTGTATTTGTAAATCAATAAATATTGACAAAGACACACGACACACGCATCAAAACTCGGGAGCGGGGGGCTCGTGACGTCAGAACTCGCTAAAAATTATACCAAGGCGTGACGGAGGTATTGAACATTTTAAAAGCGTCGTATCTTCGTCAATTTCTGAAAAATACGGGTCAAATATTTTTTGATAATCTAACTGACGGACTAATTAGATACTTTTTGTCGTCTACCCTATTATTGGGAACAAATGACAGACAGTTAAGCGGAGTGACCTTGACGCCGACAGGCGGTATGAGCGGCGGTGGCTCGTCTTCGTCCTCGTCATCCGGCTCGTCGTCCTCGTCGTCCTCGTCCTCCCCGCCCTCCCCGCCCGCCAGCGCCGCACGCGTGCGCACCGTGGCGTACACGGCGGGCCCCAGGCCGCGCGAGTTAGACGCGCGCAGTGAGATCACATACTCAGCGTTACTCTCTGTGCGGAAGTAACGTAATCATTCAAATGACGAAAGGCACTTGTGCCCCCAGACATTGCAATCATTTTTTGTTTTAGACCTATCTGGGTTGTTACGTACGGACATATTGAAGGTCATTGTACATTACTGTAGTAGCCAGAAACAGGCATTGGTGGACGAACGTGTGACACACGTACGTAAGTCCATCAATGCTTATTTGTGGCCAAGGCTTGTATAGTACTTTTGTCAAACAATGCGAGGAAATTAATACAATTACTTTTCAAAATCAATGATGCACACAAACAACAATATTTTTTCTTGCGTTGAAGGTACTATTATTGATCGAAGCGTTGAAGAGTTCATTTGTTTATTTTTTTCTATAAACCACTTTCTATTTGCAAGCCAATTCGAATTTTAAATAAAACTTTTGATAAGTTACCTTTTTGGTTGCCATGTTTCAGAGTAAAAGATCGATCCATTTTTAAATAACATGACAGATATGAGTTTACTACGTTATTTATTTGGCCGCTAAACACGACAGATATGGATTTTAATACAACTTCTAGAAACATGCGAATGTATCTGGCCAGTACAGCAATTTCGATTTATCTCGAAGATGGTTGTGAATAAAAAGCTCAAAGGACAATGGGCAAAATTGCCCTTGCGTCCAGTAGCTTTAAGATATATACCAATGGATAGATGTCTTTAAGAAGAACATTTTTAGGCTAAGTAGCTCTAAGTATGAGAAATAAGTTCAAATTAAATACTGTTATTTCGTCAATTTATTAACTTTCATTGATATTGTATGTTTCAAACATCATATTACAAGCCTATTAACGTTTTTTCAAAACATTGAAATCTGAACTGCCGTTTTAGGAACAAATCCTAACAGTAAGTGAGGGTTTACAGATTGTTTATTGCCTATTGGTCGTTGGGGTAGAATAAACAATTAAATATATTTAACAGATTTATCTCTTCAAAACACCCGACGACCCGAATGGCGTGGTGGTAGTGAGGCTGCCTTACGTTCTTAGGGTCCTGGGTTCGAATCCCGGTAGGAGCAAATGTTTGTGTGATGAGCATGAACATTTGTTTCCGAGTCATGGATGTTTATATGTATAATAAGTGTATTTACAAACAAAAAAGTATATATGACGTATATCAACTATCTGGTGTCCACGACACAAGCCTTGCTTCGTGTGGCACTAGATGTCGCTGTGTGTTAATGTCCAGCGATATATATTTTTTTATTTCTTGCCATGACAACTTTTCTCGATTCATAATCAGAGAGGAGCTACAGTTCGGTACCCAGTCAACTAAATAGTTATATCAATAAAACCAGACAGGCTAGGAATAAGAAAACGTTCTACAGTAGTAAATGTTCTTATTGAAAGCTCTTTCGAATGGTGTATATCTAGCTTATTGCTAATGGCTAGAAAATCTTAGCTTGGGTGCCCAATTAGACACATAGGAGAATGGGCGCCGATATCTAGGTATTTGCCCTGAAATCCAATAGACATATGATATCTACCATTGAAAAGAGTATTTAAAGGGGAACCTTTGCTTCCAACACTTTTTGTGACAATTCGTAGCCCGTTCGGAGTTACAGACCTACGAGTAAGTCGCCCATTGTCCTTTTAGTTAATAATTTAGAACGGACTACGAATCAGCAAATTAGTTGCCGTAAACTCTTAATTGGTTGTAAATAAACTCTTAACTTCGGTGTTCAACCAACTAGTGCCTTATTTAGGTCCATAACTGCGAACAGACTACGAATTAGCAAAAGTTATGTTAGTAGCAAAAGTTCTCATAGAAAATCTCACTACTTGTGTATATGTTATTGCTATTGATTGGTTGGTCAGAAAATATTAACTTCAGTGTCCATTTATTCACACATTTAGGTGGATAATTCCAAACAGACAACGAAATGGCAAAAGTGGTGCTAGTAGCAAAAGGTCTCTTTGCAAATGTCTATCCAATAGTATCTTATGGCTATTAGTTGCCCGTGTAACTCCTAATTGGTTGTAAATACAATTTTAATTTCGGTGTTCATCTAGTCAGCTATTTAGGTAAATAACACCGAACAGAATACAAATTGGCGTGTCGTTTCATCTCTATATAATGATGTATATCTTATTGCTAATGGTTACCCAGAAAATTTTTACTTTGGTGATCAAATAGTCACCTATTTAGGTCAATGTAAGAGGTGAAGATTCTCCTTAAAATGCTCTATCTAATGATGCTAAGAAAATTTTACTTGGTTGCAGAAAAAGTTCTAACTTCAGTGTCCTATTATTCAGCTAGTTAGGTCAATAAATATGAACGGACTGTAAGTTATGTTAGTAGCAAAAGTTGTCATTAAAAAGCTCACTACAATGGTATACATGTTATTGCTATTGGTCACCCAGAAAATCCTAACTTCGGTGTTTAAATAGTCGCCTATATAACTCCTAACGGAGAACGAATTGTCGAAAGTCGTGTTGCTGGCAAAGGTTCTCCATAAAGAGTTCTATGTAATAGATTATTATGTTATTACTATTGCCAACCCAGAAAACTATAATTGGTTGCCAAGACAATCTTATCTTAACTTCAGTGCCGCACTAGTCACCTACCCAGGTCCATAACTCCGAACAGACTACGAATTGTCACAACAAGTGTTAGCAGCAATGGTTCTCCTTAAAATACTCTTACTCTCCTTAGAATAGTATATATCTGATGTCTATTGGATTTCAGGGAATATACCCATATATGCCGATATATGGGTATATCCGGCATATATGGGGCCCGTTCTCCTTTCCAAGCATTTTTGGGAAAAGTATGATTCGAGGCTGAAAGACTGCGTAACTTCATTCAATCGAGTTACATGAACATGGAGGGTTGTATTAATGATTTTGATAATTTAGTAACTACATACGTCTTATAGCCGCCAATGTTATGATTTTGTATTTTTCAATGCATCCATCAGCACAAAGTTTTAAATGTGTCAAATTCAGTCCTACCGTAAACTGAGATATTATTAAAAAAGTTTATTTGCCAGCGATAATTTTTGCGTAGCGTTACTTAGTTAGATGTACAGAATGCTTGCTTGGTTTTTTTACAGCCTGTGTATCAGCCAGCCCCCAACCCGGCACGTAGCCGCGCACCACCACGTGACTTAGTGACATACGAGACACACACTCACCTAGGGCGCGGATGACGTGCGAGTGCAGGTGCGCGGGCAGCTCGCGCGCGGCGTCGTCCGGCACGCCCAGCCCCCAGCCCAGCACGTAGCCCCGCACCACCACGCCGCCATCGTCCTCACCCCACCACACGGAGATCCAGTCGCGACCGGCGCGGGCTAAGAGAGAATACAAAACATAATAATCAACGTGTACCAAGCCGATGTTGAGTCGTCGTTTACGTAGTCTTGGAAGGTCGCCACGTTTGCAAAAACTTGACTTTTAAGTTTGGACGGAATTCTTTGGGGAACGTCTATGTCCAATAATGGTTGTCTAACGAGCAGTGGTATACGTACTGGTGAGCGGGGGCGGCGCGGGTGGCACGCGGCTCTCGTCCAGCTCCTGTCTCTGCGTGGACGCGGTCACCCACTCGCTGAACGGACCCGAGCCGTTCGCGTTGATGGCGCACACACGAATCTGGAGACGTACATACATGTGTTGAGATCAAGTGTCCGTGTTGCCCGGGAAGAGGCAACAAAGGCACGAGGCACTCGAGGCAAGAGGTCAGATGAGCTACCTGTGTACTCCAGATATCCAGCTACTTCTGTTTGGTTAAACCGAAAGACGACGACAACATAATTGGGAAAAAACTGTGCAGATGATGATGTCTTAAGAACATGGCACGTAGAAAAAACCAAAGTAAGCAGGCAAATCATTCCTTTCTTGTTTTTACAGGCTGGACAGTGGACACATGGCGTTACAGGTACTGGGCTTAAAATAAAAACAATTTTATCCATAAATAGACAAATGGAATAGTCAGTGTGCATATATGCAATGGCTCCAAAAATGTATAATAATTTATTATTTATTTATTTACACCAATTATAACATCCTTACAGACTATTCCAATACGATGCTATAAGACAAACATTATAAAACACATTTTTGAACACATGATTACCAGACAAAGTTTTTTTAGCCAAAAACTTAAATAATTTCAAACGTCAGCTTTTTAAATTATTGAGCGACAAGGCATATTACTCTGTCGATGAATTCCTTAGTGATAAATTTTGATAAGAAACATTTTTTTGTTTTTTGTACATTTCAATTTACGTGTCAATTTATTTTTATTTTTACTCTTGCTGACATTTATGATTATTTGTAATTTTAAATTTTGCTGACATTTTGTACTATATTTTTTTAATTTGACAACATTGCTGACATTCTATTTCTATTTTAAGAGTTTTGTTTCAATTTAAACTCATGTAATTTTATTTGTAAATTCTAATTGTTTTGATTTAATTTGCATTTATTGATTTTAATTTTTTTGATTTAATTTAATTAAATTTGATAAACATTTTGTATGCCTACCGGCGGAACATAGTTAGTTTCTGAATTGTATGTATTTTTAACAGCTATTTTTACTTGTGTTCACAAAATAAATAAATTTGATTTGATTTGATTTGAGTGTTACCTGATAAGTAGTAGCAGTATCCAGCCCCCTTAACTCTGCCCTCTTCTGATCAGCCGGTGTAGTCAGCGAGTCAGCCTTCCTCCTCGGCTGCGCGGGCCCCGGCGCGGGTGGGCCCGGCGAGGGGCCTGGTGCCGCGCGGTAGCGCACCTTGTAGCCAGTCAAGGGCCCGCGGTGAGTGCGGGATGCGGGCGCCTCCCAGCGGACTAGGATTGACTGTAGGCCCAGGAGGACAAAACTTAATATCTGTCTTTCGCTAAAGTTCATACATATACGTTACGTTCGTGTTTTTTTTACTTTTTTTCGTTTATTACAAAATTGTTTCCCGTTAACAATTACTCTTCTTTTTTACGTATCGATAGACTCAAATACATACTACCCGACCAGTATACAGGAATATTTTTTTCCAATGCGCCCATTGATATTATTACGAATAGATAGGGTCCATATTTTGCTGTTTTAAAGTCGGATAAAAAAAAGTTTTAAACATAATAGTGAAAAGGACAATGGGCGAAATTGCCCTTGCGTCCAATAGCTTTAAATCAAATCATTTATTCATGGCAAACATGGGGGATATATACTAATGGATAGACCTCTTTAAGAAGAACCGAAACTTTTTATTCCGGCGACTTCTCTCGACTCGGAGTCAGAGTGGAGCTACAGAGCTGTATGGTCTGGTGTATGAGAAATTAGTTTAAATAAAACACTGTTATTTTGTCAATTTATTAACTTTCATTGATAAGATTATATGTTTCAAACATCATATTACATGCCTATAAACGATTTTTTCAAAACATTGACATCTGAACTGCCGTTTTAAGATCAAAGCCTTACAGTAACTGAGGGTTTACAGATCGTCAATTCTACCCCAACGACCAATCCAGCGTTAAGATATGTATAAATAGATTTACCTCTTCAAAAAGAGAATATTTCTTGCCCTGACAACTTTTCTCGATTTGGAATCAGAGAGGAGCTACAGTTCATTACCCAGTCAACTTCCTAGTTCTATCAATAAAACCAAACAGACTAGGAATTAGCAAAAGTTCCACCGTAGTAAATGTTCTTATTGAAAGCTATTTCGAATGGTGTATATGTCACCGTTAAATTGTCAAACACGTTATATTGTAATCTCTCTAGCGATATTGTAAACTCTCGAAATATTGTCAGCTGAACATACGGAAGTATCTCTGCCCCCATAATCGGGACTTGGGGCCGAGTTAGGTTAGTTAAGTTCCTTTATACTCGGAAATAGGGGTCCCGCGAAGCGGGGCTCCGTCGACTACGCTTTTTAGGGGAATAAAAAAGTGTTTTAAGGTTAGGTTATAATAATCGGTATTTCTCAGGAATGGTACATTATCTTTTCATGAGAGTGGTACCACGGGGCAAGGGGGACCCCTCCTTCCCTCCACATCGCGTGAGTTGACTACCATCGCATGCATTTCACGAAAAACAATGCGTTTTATTGTAAGCAGTATGTTCGTTTGACAATATTTCGAGAGTTTACAATATCGCTAGAGAGATTACAAAATAACTTGTTTGACAATGTTACGGTGACATATATAGCACATTGCTACTAGCTACCTAGAATATCTTACCTGGGGTGTCCAATTACTCCAATTAGACACCATTTTGGTGAATATTTCCGAAAAGACTATGAATCAGAAAAAAGTTCTCTTTTCAAAGTTCTATCCAGTAGTAGATATCTTATGGCTATTAGTTGCCCGTAAACTCTAAATTGGTTGTAATTAAACTCTTATCTTCGGTGTACAACTAGTTGACTTATTTAGGCAAAAAGACTACAAATTAGCAAAAGTTACGTTAGTAGCAAAAGTTCTCATAGAAAAACTCTCTTCAATGGTGTATATCTTATTTCTATTGGTTAATTAAAAAATGTTAACTTCAGTGTCCAATTGTACACACATTTAAGTCGATAATTCCAAACAGACTACGAATTAGCAAAAGTGGTGCTAGTAGTAAAAAATCTTTGCAAATGTCTATCCAATAGTGTTTATCTTATGGCTATTAGTTGCCCGTAAACTCTTAATTGGTTGTATATACAATTTTAATTTCAGTGTCCAACTAGTCAGCTATTTAGGTAAATAATGCCGAACGGACTGCGAATTAGCGTAAGTTATGTTAGTAGCCAAAGTTGACATTAAAAAGCTCTATCCAATGATTTATGTGTTATTGCAATTACACACATCAAAAGTGTCTAGGGATCAACATATATTTTTGCAATAACTTTTCTCCTGATTGATATTAATTAAAATTTTCTTTAAGGATTCATCAAATAAAGTGTTTTCGTTTGTCACAGTAACGATAAACCAAGTCACCTTTGCATTAATAAAGAAATTTGCCATTTTCCTAATAAAGGGATTTTTGACATTTGAACCACTAACATTAAAGTTCGAAAAAAAGACTGAAATAACAGTTTTCTTTAAAATTTTATTGGGTAACTTAAACAATTAATAATCCGTGTTTCTACCGCGAACACTAACAACACAAGAACATCGGTTTGGCATACTCAAAATGAGTTCATCCAAATCACGCTGTGGAATGGCCGCCCATGTTCGTTGCAACAACAAAAAAAGGTCTTCTTGCGACTGGATACCCTCCATATTCGGCAGAGCTCTTCTCTGTAGCATATCCCATGCATGCTCAATCGGGTTCAAGTCTGGCGACTGAGCAGGCCAGGGCAGGACATTGATGTTAGCTGCGGCGAGAGTCTGTCTTACAACTCTTGCGGTGTGCGGTCGTGCATTATCATGCATTAACTGAAATAAGGGACCGATTTGCACTTGTAAAGGAACGATGACGTCTGATACAATCGTCTCAGCATAAATTTGAGCGTTGAGGTTGCCTCTGATCCAAATCAACTCAGTTCTTCCGCCGATCCAAATACCCGCCCATACCATGATGGTTCCACCACTATAAGGATGGACTTCCTGGCATGATTTAATCGCTGTTGGCGTCCAGGGGTTCTCCAGTGTCGTATACGTCTTGTATCCGGTCTCATACCAAAACGAGACTCATCAGAAAAGCACACGAAACGTCATTGTTCTTCTGCCCAATTTCTGTGTTCAAGAGCCCATTGATATCGAATCCTACGATTGTGCATTGCTATAGGTGGTACCCGTAGCGGTCTTCGGGAATGAAGGTTCACTTCAAGCAAGCGGTTTCTGACTGTTTGGTCGCTAATTAAGTTCCCTGAAGAGTGATGAAGCCTCACGGCTAACATCATGGCGGTTATTGTTGGAGCTCTTCGAGTTAAGATTTGAATGTATCGGTCTTGCCTCCGTGTGGTGCAGCGATACCGTCCTCCATGGCGCTCAGCCACGGTACCAGTGCTTCGGTAACGTGTCCAAAGTCGACTGATAACACTCTGACTTGTATTCAGAGCTAAAGCCACAGTACGTTGCCGGGAACCAGCTTCTATCATTCCCACGGCTCTGAGCATTTCTTCCCTGCTGAAATGACGTCGCCGCTCCATAATAACGTTGGTTTTAATCAGTAGTAGGGAAACAGTAGCACTAATAATGTCTTCAATGCGTTGTATGTTTTTAAGGAAAATATTGACAGCTGATTTTCATCTTTTACTCGAATTTGATTGACAGTTCCTGTTTCAAATTATGAAATGCACCAAAAAGGATCCATATAAATTTATAAAATCATAAATGTATTACAAAGCCACATCTCAATCTCAAGAAATCCGCATAAAAATGCTTGATCCCTAGACACTTTTGATGTGTGTAGTTACCCGGAAAATCTTATCTTTGGTGCTCGAATAGTCGCCTATTTAGGCCAATAAATCCTAATGGAGAACGAATTGGCGAAAGTCGTGTTACGGCCAAGGTTCTCCATAAAGTGTTCCCTGTAGAGGTCCATGTTATTACTATTGGCAACCCAGAAAACTTTAATTGGTTGCCAAGACAATATTAACTTCGGTGCCTGACTAGTCACCTACTTAGGTTCATAACTCTGAACGGACTACGAATTGTCACAAAAAGTTATAAACGAAATGGTTCTCCATAAAACTCTTTTTTTAATGTTTTTTCTATTGAATTTCAGGGCAAATACCCATATATCGGCGCCCATTCTTCTTTGTTCTATTACTGATACTGAACCACTAACATATTTTTGCGCATAGCTAAAAAATATTCCTGTATAGTGAAAGTGCAGGTGGCTGTACAGGATGGGTAAGAAAAGAGGTGGGGAATTTCCTACAGAGTCAGATGAGAACGATGTTGCAAGCTGTGCATGTTAAAAGAGGCCGTAAAAAAAAATTAAAAAAATACAATTCATAAATTAATGATTAATTATATACAATTCATTTTTATGTTGTGTTCCCTCTTAACTAGCAAAAATCTTGACTTACTGCATGGAAAAATTCAATGCTACTTAAAAAAACTGAGGAACGAATATATAAAGAGGTGGTCTAATAAAGTAGATTAATTCGTATTGAAGAAACACAAGGCGTTACGTACGCCTTAACCTCGAAGGTTAATAACAGTTTTCGTTTAATAAACATACTGAGTGTAAGCAACCTCATCACGAAGCCGTCAACCAAGCATTCTGTACATCAAACTAAGTAACTGACGCAAAAAATATTGCTGGGAAACGACTTTTTCTTTTGGGGTGAAAAATCATGTTTTAAGGTAGAACTCCATGCAACACACTCAAAAACATTGTGCTGATAGCCGGATTGAATAGTACGGGTGTCGTGGAGGTGTTTATAGTAAAATCTTACAATAAAACCTGTTATTAAAAAAAAGCTTGTCAAAAAGTTGGAACCCCAATATCTCCGTAACTAGAAGGTTCCCAGGTATGGTCTAGAGCAAAAAAATTATCGCAATGACGGGGAGAATGAGTACCTATCGGCTTCGTTAAGAGGTTTTTTAGACTCTTTATTGTTAAATAGGTACTCACGGTAGCACTGGTGGCGAGCGCGGTGACGTTGGTGGGCGGCTGCGCGGGCGCGTCGGTGGGCGTGCGCATGCGCGTGGCGGCGGGCGCACCTCCCACTGCCGCCACACGCACGGAGTACGCGGCGCCCGCGCGCAGACCCGCCAGCGTCACGCTCAGCCCCTCCACCCACTGCAGCTGCTCGCGACCGCTCTCCTCCTGGGGACGTGCACCGTTCCACTTGACGACCGCTCGACCGTGTTGGCTCCGTGCCGAGTGTCGACCGTGCAATTTTGTAAGGGCACACGTGCCGCTACCGAGCATTGAACAATTTATTGTTGCGTTAGCCGACACTCGGCTTGGACCGGCACGGTCTAGCGTACGTCATCCTTTAGTCTGGCAGCTCACAATGGCTACTAAAATAACTCTGACTATCTCAAATCTAAGGCCGCCATCCCACTGGCGTTTTACAAGCGGCGGCGTTTCTCCAACGTCTGCATTTGCCACTAGAGACTCGCGACGTCAACGTCGCGGCTGAGCAGCGTTTTCGCTGTGCGACTATATTTTACGACGTTGGAGAAACGCCGTCGCTTGTAAAACGCCAGTGGGATGGCGGCCTAAAAAATGAATGAAGGGGAAACTTTGTTACTTCATTCGAGGCGGGTGCCAGGCGAGGTTGCTATGGAGGCGAGAACTAAGTAACAAATGCCCACGTTTATCAAAAGACGTTTTCCTTATACACTTTCGAAGAAATAAAACAACAAATAAATAAAATCAAATCATCAAATCATTTATTCTTTGCAAACATGGGTAATAGGTATATAGATGTTCTTTTAGAATAAAGTTCTCCACATTTTGCCGTCATATGGGCATGCAAATAATTGGTTCACAATAAAATTACAAATTCAAAATAAGTGGCATGTCAATGGAAAAACAAGGGACATACTTACAACAAAAAATAAAATAAAATATGTCAAAAATAGTCAGTCATTAAAAATAAATACGGAAATGTCAACATGTTCAAAGTAATAAAAAAAATAATTAAATAATGTCAAGCGAAATATTAATAACATTATGCAAACTACAATAACAATAATATGTCAATTAGATTAACAGTAGGTGGGTAATAATAAATTCTTTGGCACAACACGCTTAACCATGGCTGGTGTACAAATTAAGTCGACCTATGTTTCAAAAAAATAAATAAAATGACAAGTTTAATAATCCGAACAAATCAAAATTAACATTAAATAAGAAAATAAAATATAAATAGACTTGCGATTCGAAATAAAAAAAAATGGAAATAGACTTAGTAAGTATTTTTAGAGTGATTTGTCATTTAAAAATTCATTGACACTGTAATAGGCTTTTCCTGTCAGTACTTTTTTAAACGTTTTCTTAAACTGGTCTGTATTCAGTTTTTTTATACAGTTAGGGATATTATTATAAATAATCGCCGCTCTGCATACAACGTAATGCTGTCTTGGCTGGCTGAACACGAAGTTTACTATTATCCCGACGATTTCGTATTACAATGTCTGATATTCGAGGAAACATATGGGGGTTATTTCTAACAAATAAGGTGATTTCCAAAATATAAAGTGACGGCAGAGTGAGGATTTTATGCTTTATAAAAAGTGGTTTATAGCTCTCAGTACTTTGGATACCGAACATAGCACGTATTCATCGCTTTTGCATTTTAAATGCCATATCTTTATTTGATGAGTTACCCCAAAAGATAATGCCATATCTGAGGACAGATTCAACAAGCCCATAATAAGCAGAGAGTAACACATCATGTTGATAGATGGAGCCAGTTGGTACAAAGCATAATTATGCTTGACTACTGATTTTTTTACATAATGCTTCAATGTGTTCTTTCCAATTTAATTTACTGTCTATAATTACGCCGAGAAAACGGGCATTAGATACTTCATTTATCATTATGAATCAAATGTACTACATTTAATGGATTATGCAATCTTTGACCAAAGTGCATTATTTTTTTTTAAGCCAAGAAATTATCGATGTCAATGAATTATTCATGTCAGATTTATAACTATTAATGTCCTTACATGCAATTGAAACCGTACTGTCATCGGCAAATAAAGTCATAGGTTGCTTCGTTGCCTTAGGCAAGTCGTTGATATAAATAATAAACAACGGCGGCCCTAGGACACTGCCTTGAGGATCACCGTATGTGACATTTTTCCTACTGGAGCTGAATGTTTCCTCTTTTTTTGTTTTAGGATTCACTTTAGTGATTACTGATATCTGCTGTCGATTCGTTAAATAGGATCTAATTAAATCTAAAATATTGCCTCTTATCCCGTATGCCATAATATCTTAATCAGTAAACTGGAATTACTCATTCAGATATTATGATCTACATAATCAAAGGCCTGTGACATATCGCAAAAAATCGCACAAGCTGGAACTGTTTTGTCAACGTGGCTGATAACATTTTGGATGCATTCATAGATGGCCATATTCGTGGTTTTATTTTGTCGAAAGCCTGAACCTGCCAGATTTTCATTCTTTTCGAGATATGAATAAAGTTCGCCGCACAGATACTTCTCGAAAATTTTTGAAAATATCGATAATAGTGCAATCGGCCTTTATTTCATCATTAACTGTTTGCAATTTTATTTGAACAATGGTTTTATAACCGAAAGTTTAAGATCTTGTGGAAATACTTCAGTTGAAATCGACAAGTTCAGAATATGACTCAGATGATGGCATATATCCTCATTTACTGCTTTTATTATTTTAGTTGAGATACCGTCATATCCAACACTGTTGGTATTTTTTAGGTTGTTTATAATTTTTTTAATCTGGTAGGGTGAACTTGGTGCCAGAAACATTGAATTTAATCGGTGATCAATTAAAACTTGAGCGTTTGCAAAATATCTGTATTCGTTTTGTTTTTAACCTCAGGAAGTATAACCATGTTACCAACTTTCGCAGGATACTCAAGTGGTTCCCAATCCGACTTCACAGGAGGATGTGTGTGATGTGTGTGTGATGGTGGTGTCTGCTTTTTAACATCCCCCGATGTTAAAAAGCAGACACAATATCCGAGAGTTATAACCCAAAAACACCATCCTATCTGCGGGAACGCTTTTCCTATTCCCGTCCCTCTGATGCACCTTGCGGGTCGCATCTTAGGAACTTCCCTAAATCCCCTCCCCACACTACCGATTTCTACTCCTACTCCTTTACTGTTCACGCTGTGCGGTTGTGGAATTCTCTTCCACCTGAAACTATTGCAGTCTTCAAAAGAAGAGTAAAAGAACACTATCTGTCTAACTCGCCATAGTTGCATAGGCATTTTATTATTATACAGGGTGTAAACCACCTCATCACAAAGCCGTTAACCAAGCATTCTGTACATCAAACTAAGTAACTTTACACAAAAAATATTGCTGGGAAACAACTTTTTTTTTTGAGGTTATAAATCATGTTTTGTGGTAGAACTCAATGTAACGCACTTAAAACATTGTGCTGATGGATGGATTGAATAGTACGGGGGTCGTGGAGGTGATAAAAATCTTTCCAAATAAACTTGTATTTAAAAAAAAAACTTATCAAAAAGTTGTAACTTTGACCCCCCATATCTCCGTAACTAGAAGGTTCCCAAGTATGGTGTAAAACAAAAAAATGATCGCAATGATGGGGAGAACAAGTGCTTTTCGGCTTCGTGAAGAGGTGTTTTACACCCTTTATATTATATATTAAATTGTAGTTTATAGTTGTATTATATATTTTTGTCTTGTTATGTGTGTGGTTTATCGTATGTTATATTTATATTTGCTTTAGGTTTGTATATAATCTATTTTCTAATCTTTTGCACACTATGTTTGCATCTCTTTTTATCTACTCTCCTTTCGCAGGTATGTTGGAAGAGATTTCTTTAGAAATAAGCATCATCTTTTGAACCTATTTTCTATTCCTTTCTTCTTTTCTGTATGTAGTGTGTACATTGTGTTGAATAAATAAATCAACAGAACAAAAAAAAAATTTTAATGAATTATTTGGAAACTATACATCTAATTGGATTTTTTTTAAGAAGAGGCAAGGTATGAAGCCGCTAAACAGCCTCATATTTAATTAAAATATTTTTGAATTTAGAATACAAATAAAATAATTACATTTCAAAAGTAAATAGTTGTTTTAATTAATTTTATAAACACAATTTAAATAGAAGAAATTAAAAAAAAATACAATCACTGCCGACTATAAGGCGTTGAAACAATTTGGACTGGTTTACATATCTGTGGAAATTTTTATTTCCGCACTAATAAAAACACGCGTGAGAACTAGATTTCATGTTGAACCTAATCGTAGTGCGATAAAAATCAATTTCCGAGTTAGTGTTGAAAAAAAAATACATTTCTTCCGACCTTTAAAGCTTCTGGCAGTTTCCAGCAATAAACCTACCTCAGTGTAGTGCACGGAGTATTTGGTGGGCGGCGGCAGCGTGGCGGGCGCGGCCCACGTGAGCCGCAGCGCGTGCGCCCCGAGAGGCTCACCGCGCAGGTTCACTGGCGGACCGTATGTCACCTCCTCCTCTGATGTCAGGACTTCTATCAGCTGTGGAGATACGGAACATGTTTCAGTTTGACGGTTTGTCACAATTTCCTTTTAGCAGCGTCGCGAAAGAGGAATATCACAAAATCGACTAATAGAAGACTCAAGACAGAAACTTTCAAAGTTTTCTTCGCATGCAATGAAGCGGTATGAAGTCCATGTACATAAATAAAAGAGTGAATGAAAGAGATAATAATGAATATAGAGAAAGACTTAAGTTTATTTTAAGATACAAGAGTTTCTGTCTCCTTTTATACTCACATCAGAAGGCGGCGAGGTCGCGTGCTCAGTGTAAGCCACGACAGCGAACTGATACGTCGTGTTCGGCTGTAGCGATGCCACGTTCATCTCGTGTCGGGTCGACGGGCCGCGGGACACGCGCTCTCTGATACGTGACATGGAGATTGTGGTGTTTTAGTCAAAACAAAACATTTTAGCAATCAACGGCACTCAAAGTCGGAATACGAAGGTCGCCCCTGAGGTTGATTCAAAACGGTACGGTCAAAATACACCGTCGTGGTCTGATGGATAATGTATTTAAGTATCGGTTAGAGTCCGGCGAGCGCTGTCAATCGGCATCTTTTCCACAGCGACGCAAATTACAATTCCAAAGGAAATTGGGCAAAATTGCCCTTGCGCCCAATAGAGTTAATAAAGATGACTTAAGAAGAACATTTCTTATTATGGCGACTTCTCTCGATTCCGAGTCAGAGAGCACTAAATATGAGAAATTAAGTTAAGTGAAATACTTTTAATTCGTCAATTTATAAACTTTCATTGATACTGTTCGTTCAAAACATCATAATTATTAAAAGTCTGATATACTGCTTTGTAGTTCTCCCTTGTAGTCCTTCTTTGTAGTTAAATATCATATTATAAGACTGATATCCTTCTTTGTAAAAATATTGACATTTTAAATGACGTTTCAGGAACAAATCCTTACAGTAACAGTAAGTTGGAACGATCGTTAATTCTACCCCAATGCCCAGTCAGTGGCGTTAAGATACGTAGTCATGGATTGATCTCCATCTCCTCAAGAAGAATATTTCTTGTTTTTAGTCAGAGAGGAGCTACAGGTCGGTGCCCAATCAACTACCTAGTTTGATCAATAAAACCAAACCGACTACGAATTAGCAAAAGTTGTATTAGTAGCAAATGTTGTCATTCAAAGCTCTATCAATGGTGTATATCTTATTATCATTGGTTACCTAGAAAATAATAACTTCGGTACCCAATGAGGCACACATTTAGGCCAAATTTTGAACATACTACCAATTAGCAAAAGTGGTGCTAATAGAAAAAGTTCTTTGAAAAGCTCTATTTAATTGTGTATATCTTTTGACTATTTGCCCGTAGACTCTTAATTGGTTGTAAATAAACTCTAAACTTTGGTGTCCAACTATTGACTTATAAAGATGCATAGCTCCAAACAAACAGCGAATCAATAAAAGTTATGTTAGTAGCGAAAGTTCACATAGACTAAAAGTTTTCTTTGCTAATCTTTGTCCAATAGTATAATATATCTTATGGCTGGTTGCCTATAATGTTCCCACTGCTGGGACACGGCCTCCTCTCATAGAGAGGGAACCTGGTTGCCCGTACACTCTCAATTGGTTTTAAATAAAAATTCAATTTGGGTGTCTAACTAGTCAGCTATTTATGTCAATAACTCTGAACGGAATACAAATTGGCGAAAGTCGTCAAATGGCTAAGGTTTTCCTTGAAAAGCTCTATCTAATGGTGTGTATTTTATTGCTATTGGTTACACAGAAACTATTTACTTCTGTTATCAAATAATAGCCTATTCAGGTCAATAACTCTGAATGGACTTCAAATTAGCGTAAGTTATGTTATTCGCAGAAGTTGTCACTGTAAAGCTATCCCCAGTGGTATATATGTTACTGCTATTGGTCACTCAGAAAATCTTAACTTTGGTGCTCAAATAGCCAGCTATTAAGGTTAATAACTTCAAAAGGACCAGAAATTGACGAAAGTCGTGTTACTTTAAAAAGCTCTATGCAATGGATTATATGTTATTACTATTGGCAACCCAGAAAACCTTAACTTCGTTGTCCAACTGTACACCCTGTATACATAGATAACATAATTTTAAACTGACCTCTCGCTCCCCTTCACTTTGTACACCACGGCGTACCCTGTCAGCTCCTCCCCCAGGTGCTGGGGCGGCTCCCAGCTCAGCGTCACGAAGCGATGCTTCACCAGCAGAGCGCGCAATCCGCGCGGTGCTGACACCACGCTCGCGTTACCCTGCGCCGGCGTCAGCTCCACGCCTCCATGAAAAGAATCGTCATACTCTTCATACTCCATCTCGGGACCCGACGTGTAAGCCGACGAGGTCTCGCCTAAGAAGTCGGGGTCTTCCGGTGTAGGGTCGAGCGTACTGTCCTGCTCCGTCGAGATAAGGGTCGTGAGGATATCGTGCGTGGACTCGATCGTGATGTTGGACATCTCTGGAAGGTGAGGGGTTAGGGAGAAACGAAAAATAAGTATATGAAAATAAAATAAAATATAACATAAAAATGAAAAACCATAAAATCAATCAAAATTAATTCAAATCATAAAAAAACCAAACATCGAAACATAATAAAAATCAAAAGAAATCTGAAAAAATGGAACAGGTATTTCATAGTAGTGGCACGCTGTTTGGATTAGAGCCTGGTTGATGACAATAGGCTCGACCCTTTGAAGTGGTACAGTCGAGGACTTTAATTGATGAGCCACTTGCCACTACCTATTCGTATTTTAGCTGTGTAATGCAAATCGGGTTTAGTCTGTAATATTCGGACCGTGAATTTATGGTGCAAAAACGGAAAGTAGTGAAAGTGGCTTATCAATGAAAGGTTTTCTTTTTGAATATAAAAAAATACATAGTTTCCAAGAACTCTGTAGATGGCGTTGAACCGACTACGTTAATAGGTGCCAAAGCAAAAAACGTTTGAAAAAAAAACATTGTGCCACGTCACATACGCTCGTTGACTGACACTTTCGTTTGCTTAAGCTTCCAAATATAACCATTACATCCAAGTGAAATGCTGTGACGTTGCGTTCCTTGCAGTAACTTACCAAGTTCAGCGCCATCTATCCAGCGACTAGAGAAGAGTTTAAAAAGAAAATCCCTCCTTAAAGTCTTCGAGTGTACCAGGTATGTGAATGTTCTGATGTGTCGTAAGGTGCTGGGAAGTCGTATAGTTACCGTCGTGTGGCGGCAGTACGACGAGGCGCACAGCGGCGAGCGCGGAGCCGGCGGGCGAGGCGGCGGCGCACTGGAACATGCCCGCGTCTACGCGCAGCACGCCCTGGATGCGCAGCGACGTGCTGCGGGCATACACACGTCACACGTCAACACGGGCCAGGGTACACACGCGCACACAACTGGGGGCACTGATGCACACAAAAGGCAAATGATAAAGAATTCATTTTGGGCAGTGACGCGTGTAATAAATCGCACGTCACTTAGTTGAACGTGCCCGTCGTATCGTGGTTCCATTAATTTAATTCCAGTATTCATATTATGACTGTTATAAAGAAAAAAATTGTTAAAGTGAGTGTTGATACGAGGAAGGAGACGAGCTGTGGCGAAGGCGATGAAGGCAATGTTTGCAGTACTCTGTAAGTTAGTTATAAAGTAGCGGTTTAGCGGTAGCACAGAGGAGATGTTAATTATCACTTATTTCAGCATGACGGCAGCTGCTTTATGTCATCAAAATGTTTATAATTATTTATTTTATGTGTTATGTGTCCCCTTCCTAATCCGTATCGGAGCAAATATTGACAAGCTGCGTTTAGTTTAGGACGACGGAGACAGCCTACCGCCACACTCTACAACATACATACAACATGTTGAGGCGTGTTCCTCAGTGTTGGGGTTTTTCTCAAAATTATGTACTCAAATAACAAAAGTGACTACTTTATTCTTCGTGATGATGAAAGCTTTATTGAGATTTACAATTTTGATGGTACACCGAAAGACTTCAGTTCGTGGTAGAGATGCAGAAAGAAGGGGAGTTTCTAGCTCGTCGAAGCTATTTATAGGCTTGGTGAGGCGCCCTCTCGTCGTCGTCGGATGAACCACGTAGCTCGCTGCTTGGCTCGTGGCGCGCGCGCAGTGCAGCGAATTGTGGATGATGCTCTCGTAGTTACTTCCGTTTTCTCGAAGATGGCGCTGTCCTCAACATCCTCCGGGGCTTTGAGTCTTAGGATAACTCTCAAAGGTTGACTTGATGCGATGATGTGACCGTCGCTGATGTGTCTGAAGCCTCGAGGTGGTCCCTGGGTACCGGGAGAGGGCAGATCTTGGAGAAGGCCCTCTCGATGACGCCTGTAGCAGTGCGGATGGAGGCTACTCTGGGAACGCCATCCTTGCCTGGGAACACAGTCAATATTCGACCCAATCGCCACTTGAGGGGCGGCATGTTATCATCCTTCAATAGGACTAGTGTGTTCGGTGAGAGTGCTTCCTTGGTAGTCTTCCACTTAGAACGTTTCTGCAGCTCAGAAACATATTCGCTCGACCATCGGGCCCAGAAGTGCTGCCTCAGCTGCTCGATGCGGCGGTAGCGTGACAGTGAGTGTGTGGCCACCGTCATGACGTCTCTCTCTGCAGGTGCAGTCAGTGGTCGACCGATCAGGAAGTGCCCAGGCGTGAGGGGTGTGAAGTCATCGGGATCTGAAGACATAGGGTATAAGGGACGGGAGTTCAGGACGGCTTCTATCTGTGCTAAAACCGTGCTGAACTCCTCGTAAGTAAGATGTGCATTGCCAATTGCGCGGGCAATATGGTGCTTGCAGGATTTTACCCCCGCTTCCCACAAGCCACCAAAATGAGGTGAGTACGGAGGGATAAATTTGAACTCAATGTGATTTTCTGAACTAAAATTTTGTAAGTCATCAGAACATTTGTTCAAGGAATGTGTGAATTCCTTAGCTGCACCCACGAAATTCCTACCATTATCAGAAAAGATTTGTAGAGGTTTACCTCTTCGTGAGATAAATCTTTTCAGTGCCAGAATGAAACCTTCGGATGACAAGGTAGTAACAAGCTCTAAGTGCAAAGCCTTAGTTGAGAAACAAATGAATAGACATAAATAGCATTTTTCCAATTTCGCGCCCCTACCTTTACGGTTAAGTATGAACATTGGACCAGCATAGTCTACTCCACACCGCAGGAAAGGGAAACCTGGCTGCAGTCGCTCGTTAGGTAAATTACCCATAATTGGTTGTGATGTGATAGCTTTCAAGCGGTAACACTTAGTGCATCGATGGACAACTTGTTTGGCCAAGTTCCTGCCACCGAGCGGCCACCAGGACTCCCTAATCTGTGCTAGGAGCATCTGTGGTCCCGGATGGAGTAACTGTTTGTGTTGAAAGTTAAAGAGTAATGAGGTAAAGTGATGTTTACTGCACAATAATATTGGATGCTTTTTATCATACAGAAAATCTGAATTTCCTAACCTGCCACCCACACGTATGAGTTTATTTTTATCCAAAAATATGTTTAAACTTGACAAATTACGTGATGGTTTACAAGGTAAATTATTTGTAAATGCTTTTAGTTCATTAGGGAACGATTCTCTTTGTAC
Organism: Xestia ashworthii; assembly: GCA_950022955.1. NCBI lineage: Eukaryota > Metazoa > Arthropoda > Insecta > Lepidoptera > Noctuidae > Xestia > Xestia ashworthii. Next base: position 13,064,235 of record OX465575.1, on the reverse strand, counting down.
TAATTTTACAAGTAATGTTGTTGCATTCTTTAGCTCTTCAACTGTGAGTTGACCGGTAAAACCTTTTGAGTGATCCTTTGTTTTCGCGTTGTTTATAAATCGTAACACGAAAGCACAGGCGCGTTGGAGTCGATTGTACGAAGAGAATCTTTCAAATTTAATTACTCTGTCCGAATTGTTGACACACGTCGGTACACTGACAATGTTCGATTTTAGTTCGGGTAATATTTCGGTCTGAATCTGATTTAGGTTATGTTGTGTGCTTGACCAATCGTTTACCTTTTCGTGCAAGAATAACGGTCCAGTCCACCACAGTGGTAGACCACTTAATTCGTCTAATCCTTTGCCGCGTGATAACAGGTCTGCCGGGTTGTTTATTCCGCTCACATGAAACCAACACAAGTTGTTTGTCAACTCATTGATCTCCACAACACGGTTTTGTACAAAGGTTTTGAGTTGATTAGGAGACATTTTAAGCCAACCTAAAACTATAGTGGAGTCTGTCCACAGAACAATATTATTAAACGTAACGCGAAGTGATTGCCTGACTTTTTCTAGTAATTTTGCTCCTACAAGCGCGCCGCACAACTCGAGTCGCGGAATGCTAACTGGTTTGACAGGAGCTACTCGGCTTTTGGCACACAACAATTTCACTGTAATGTCGCCGTTTGCGTTCCAGGTGCGAATGTAGGCGCAGGCACCATATGCAATTTGACTCGCGTCAGTAAATATGTGTAACTCAATTACTTTAGGTGAATCACACATAACAAATCTAGGGATGCGCAACTTATATAAATTCGAGATTGACTCAACGAATTTCTTCCAATATAATACTATGTCTGGAGGCAGAGCATCGTCCCAACCTACTTTAGTGAGCCACAGTTTCTGGAGGAGAGCTTTGACCACTATAACCACCGGACTTAATAACCCCAAAGGATCGTAGATTTGAGAAATAGCGGATAAAATCGAACGTTTAGTCACGTTTGAGAAATCGTTATTTATTTTAGATGTGAAATGGAACTCATCCTTGCTGTTAAACCAGCCAAGGCCTAATGTTTTGCTAGATACATTTTCACTGACAAATACTTGGAACTATTAGCATTTTGTGCTGTGTGTGAGACAATGTTCGGCGAATTCGTTATCCATTTTCGCAAAGGAAAACAACCGGATTGACATATTTCTGTTACCTTTTTACATATATATGATAACTGTGTTTTTGAATTAGCCCCGGTAATTAAATCGTCGACATAAAAATCTTCCAATATGGTCTGAGAAACTAATTCGTCTGTACACTCTAATCCCAATTGTCTGACACAGCGAATACACAGGTACGGTGCCGATGCCGTACCGTACGTCACCGTATTAAGCCGGTACACACTGAGGGGATCTGACGGGTTTTCTCGCCACAGTATTAATTGCAAATTTCTTTGTTCCTCGTGAACTAGAATTTGTCTAAACATTTTCTCAATATCTGCACACGCAACGTACTTATACTGACGAAAACGCAAGAGAATGGAAAACAAATCGTTTTGCAATGCAGGCCCGATAAGCTGTATGTCATTAAGCGATTTTTGTGTGGATGTTTTTTGACTAGCGTCAAACACTACGCGTAATTTAGTTGTCACGCTATCCTCACGGAGGACGCCGTGATGTGGTAAAAAATAAAATGGCTTCGTATAATCGTTGTCGATGCGGGTCATGTGTCCTAGGCTTAAGTATTCCTGCATGAAATCGCTATACATGCGTTTGTATTGTGGATTACGTACAAGTTTACGTTCTAGTGATAAAAATCTGGTTTTGGCAACCTCATAGCTATCGCCTAGTGACTCCGCTGATTCCTTCAGTGGAATTTGAACCGAAAAACGGCCATTGTCTACCCGTGTGGTAGTTTGTGTGAACAGGTTCTCGCACGAACTTTCTTCCCGAGAAAGCTTCTGACCTGAGCAAGAAATTTCTTCAATTTCCCAAAATTGTTTTAATTGCTCATTTAATTGTGTGAATTGAGCAACGTGACACTGAACTTTATTTGTGTGTGAGTTCTCAGTGTATAACGGACCCGTAATTATCCATCCTAATTTGGTATTTACTAAATAAGGACCGGAGGGTAGACGGATTTTACCACTAACAACTAAGTCCCAGAAACAATCTGCACCGATTAATAAATCAATGTGTGAGGGTATGCAGAAAGTTGGATCTGCTAACTTGATGTCCTTGGGTATTGAAATATTGTGAATGTCTATACGTGTGGCCGGTATAGTCGACGTAATGCTAGGTAAAACCAAACATTTAATGTGAAAATCATGATCGCCGTGTATCGATCTAAGATTAATTTCGCAGGAATGGATTGCCTGTGTGGCTGAATTTCCTATTCCGCTAATTAGAGAAGTGGACTGTAGACGTTGTGTGTTTATTTTCTTACAGAAAGAATCTGTGATAAAACAGTGTTGACTGCCGTTATCTAACAATGCACGAGCCTTATAATATTTATTATCTTTACCAGCGACTTCAACGGTAGCTGTCGACAGTAAAACGGATTGTAAAGCGTGTTTACTGAGTAAACTTTTACAATTATTATTGTGTGAATTTACGACTGTGTGAAGAGTCTGAACTACTGACGACGACCTATGCTGCGAATCTGAAGGCCTATCCTGGTGTGGTTGAGCTGCAGAGGGCACAGTGCCATCCTTATTGAGCTCATTGTGTAAAAGAGTGTTGTGTTTGCCGTAGCATTGTTTGCAGGGACCGGCCTGACAATCATTGACCGCATGCCCTGGCCTTAAACAATTAATACAGAGAGTCTTATCCCGTATGAACTGAAGCTTAATATTGGGAGTCCCGTATGGTATATCGAATTACCCTTGAACGATATAACTGTCTACAGAAAGCATGGTTCACCGACGAACAATAATACGAGAAAACTATTAGTCGATACCATTATTAAGCGACAGCACGTTTCGCCGAATAACGCTACATAGAATGAATGGTTGGCCGATACTAAGATTTGCCGATGTCATGGTTCGCCGGAACACGCTTGAACTAAATAATCCTTTATCGATAGCAATTTGCATCGAAAGCACCTTTTCTTACACCGCCTATCCAAAATAATTGTCTTTAGTTTCTCGCTCATACAATTTGGACAGACATCGATTAAATTGCATTAACTGCTATTTCCATGCGTTTATCTTAGTAATTCAATAAAAATAAATGTACTTAAAAAAAAATTTTTTTCTTTTTATTTACCATTTAATTTTATTATTTTTAAATAATTGAATTAATTAAAAATAATAAAACAGAAAACTTATTATTTAAAAATAATTAAATGGTAAATAAAAATTAATTAAATGGTAAAAAAAAAAGAAAATAGTAAAACAAAACTTGATTCTTTTTTTAATTAAATGGAAAATAACAAAAATAAAGTACCTACATGATGTGAGCTAGCCCACCTAAGAAACTTTATATGCTCATCTCACTCTTTAGGGACAAGTGCTTTTCTAGTCTCTTGTCATATTCAATCTGCGACGAAACGGACTGATTTGCTGTTTTTTTTTTTAAGTACATTTATTTTTACGAGAGGCAATAGCTGTCTAGACCATTTCATATTAAAGCTCAAACCCGATATTAAAACCGCGTCCATTGCAATTCTTCACACTACAATCACAGATCACTTCATGACTTTTCTAAAAATTACAAACCATACAAAGGTTATTATACCTACTAAAGTAAAATCAGTTCTTAACTTTGACAAGAGTATCGCCCACTTAAAAGACAGTAACCTGGCAGACCTGCTTAAACTAACTAATCCTAACACACTCACTGATAATTTAATCAAAATTCTTCACAATTGTATCACACTCAGTACAATCACTATGATGATCCCGTTAAAAAATAGAACCCTGAAACCGTGGATGACTATTATAATTGGTTTATTGCGCTGTATTCATAACCGAAATAACATGCAACGGAAACTGAGACTTGAGCCGTTCAATGAGGTGCTAAAAATTACCTACAAAAGGTACCGAAACTACTGCACCCAAATCATTAAAAAACAAAAACGGAAATATGACAGAGAGCAACTCACGAAAGCGCACAAAAACCCTAAAAAAACTTGGGAGATCATTAACAACATTACCCAGCGGAAACCCAAAAAAACAAGTAACTTGGATCTCCTGGAACTATCCAATACCCCTCAGAACTCTGTAAACAGGGTAAATAGCTTCTTCTCTAACATAGGAAAGCTTCTTGCGGATAACATCACCCCATCTCCGTCTCCTGCAGTCAATAAGAACGACTCTCACCCTGATTTTACATTGTCGTCATCTTTTGTTCTACTCGAAACAGACCCTTGCGAAGTTCATGCTACACTAATGGGTTTAAAACTAGAGAGTGCCCCTGGTTGGGACAACATCCCCGTTAAATTTGTTAAAGCTGCACACGAGCAAATTGTCCCCATCTTAACTCATATGACAAACCTTTGCTTTGATCAGGGAGTTTTCCCAGAAGCCCTAAAAGTAGCCCTAATAACGCCCGTGTACAAGGGTGGGGACAGTTCAGACCCGACAAATTATAGGCCAATCTCAGTGCTACCATCTATCTCAAAAATCCTAGAAAGACTCCTAAACTCACGCTTAATTAAATACCTCTCTAAGCACAACATTCTGTCGCCGTCTCAGTTTGGGTTTCGGCAGGGTAGGTCTACTGAGGATGCAGTTTTGGCACTAACAACTTCTATAGTTGACAAGGTGGACAAGGGTAGCAAATGTCTGGCAGTCTTCCTTGACCTCAAAAAAGCATTCGACACAGTATCTGTCCCTGTACTACTGCACAGGCTCGAAAACATCGGCATAAGGGGGCCCCCTCTCGAGCTATTCAAATCCTACCTGTACAATCGCAAACAAATAGTAAAAATAGGAGAGTTTACTAGCTTAGAGGAAACAGTTTCGTACGGCGTTGGGCAGGGTAGTGTCCTTGGTCCGACATTATTCCTTATTTATATCAACAACCTTTGCAATATGAATATTGACGGAGGTCGCATCTTCTCATATGCAGATGATACCGCCATCGTCTTTGCTGATAAGACTTGGGCAAAAGTTAGAAGGGCAGCTGAAACTGGCCTGTCAAAGATTGCAGATTGGCTAAATGATAGCCTCCGCACGCTAAATGCCTCCAAATCTAACTACATATGCTTCACCAAGTATGCAAACACGCAACCACCACTCGATTTCCAAATTAAAATCCACTACTGTACCAACCCCCCAAATCCTGACTGCTCATGTAAAAAGATTGACAGGTTACATTGCACTATATTTAGTGCAATGTCAATGCAATGACAATGCAATGTCTGGGCATCATGATTGACCAGCGTTTATCCTGGCACATGCACACTGAATTAATCATGAAAAGGGTCAGGAAATTAATATGGACCTTTAAAACATTGAGACACGTTGCCTCTAAGAATCTACTGCAGAAAGTCTACGTATCACTGGCCCAATCGATTATAACGTACTGTTTGCCATGCTGGGGAGGGACAACAAAAATGAAATTTTTAGAACTTGAGAGGGCACAGCGATCTCTCCTTAAGGTTATGCTCTTTAAACCCTATAGATTCCCGACCCAAAGCCTTTATCTAACCACTGACCTTCTGTCTGTAAGGAAACTTTACCTGCTCCATCTAATATTGAGGATGCACAAATCCCTTCCGTATGATCCCAAGAAGCAGAGTATGAGGAGTAGAAGAAGCTACTTAGTCGCTCCAACAGTCCCAGTTAAATCTGTTTTTGCCAAGAGGCAGTATGCGAGACAATCTTCCCATTTTTACAACCTGTTAAACAAAGAGCTGCTCATCCATCCTCTAAAACTTCGTGACTGTAAAATGGCTGTGACCGACTGGCTCAAGAGTAAAAGCTATGACGAAATTGAGGCTATGATATCGTCGCTTTAATATCTTGTTTAGTAAATTAGTATGTCTGAGGTCGTGAAATTGTTAGTGGATGAAGCCGTCCTTGGCTTCTTCCGATCCCAAGACATTGTCGCAGGGCTAACCTAAACCCAAACCTAAAAAAGATGATGTATTCTATGCAATACATACCAAACACTCACCCTCACTCCCACACACACAACCTCACTCACACACACACACACACACACATACACACACACTCACTCCCACGCACACACACACACACTCACTCCCACATACACACTTTAACCCACCTACATATACCTCACAAATAATGCGCTCCTCTTTTTTACTTTTTACTTTTTATTTTTTTTTTCTTTTTACTTTTTTTACTTTAATATACCCTTAATTTTACCTTTAATATTTAAATTTGTATAATTTTCTTTATCTCTATGTTGTATTCAATTGCATTGTAATGTTAATTTTATGCGGAAGAGCGGAGTCACCTAACACAAGCATCTCCTTGCTTAAAAGGTGGTCTCCAAATTTTGTTTCTTTAAGCTTTTTGTGATTGAAATAAACATTTTTATTTTTGTTTTTTTTTATTTTATTGAATTACTAAGATAAACGCATGGAAATAGCAGTTAATGCAATTTAATCGATGTCTGTCCAAATTGTATGAGCGAGAAACTAAAGACAATTATTTTGGATAGGCGGTGTAAGAAAAGGTGCTATCGATAAAGGATTATTTAGTTCAAGCGTGTTCCGGCGAACCATGACATCGGCAAATCTTGGTATCGGCCAACCATTCATTCTATGTAGCGTTATTCGGCGAAACGTGCTGTCGCTAAATAATGGTATCGACTAATAGTTTTCTCGTATTACTGTTCGTCGGTGAACCATGCTTTCTGTAGACAGTTATATCGTTCAAGGGTAATTCGATATACCGTACGGGACTCTAATATTGGAGTCTAAATCCAAAAATTGTTGGCACCCATACAACGGATGTTTTCCGTTACATTTAACACATGTGCGGGTGGATTTATAAAACTTTTTCTTGTTTTGAGTAGCAACAAAACTGTGAGATTGCTTTTTAGCATTATCCTGACCTGCATGAGATGATGGCGTAGGGTGAACCTTAACCATTTCCAAGGTGTCAGCCTTATATTTTAAAAACTGTATGAGTGATTCTAAATTAAATTTCTTATCTGAATTGCCAGCACTGGTATTTTTAAACTGTTCCCATTCTTTTTCAATCACTACGTCTAATTTTGTGGTTATGATGTGAATTACCAAGGTGTCCCATGATTCTGTGGGTTCACCAAGCGTTTTCAAAGCACGTAAATTCTTGAGTACCGTATCTATTAATTTTCTAATCTGTGCTGGCGATTCCTTGTACACAGCTGACATTGAGAATAACGCTTTGACGTGGTTGCGTATCAGCAATTGATTGTTATTGAATCTATTCTCAATCAATTCCCATGCTATACTGTAGTTATCTGAAGTGAACTCCAGAGACTTAATAACTTGCAACGCGTTTCCAGACAGCGATGATCTTAAATAATGATATTTCTGGATATTATCCAGTTGCTTTGAATTGTGGATCATTGATAAAAACATATCTTTAAATTCCAACCAGCTATCGTAACTACCGTCGAAATTGGGGAGCGAAATAGTTGGCAATTTTACTATTGTATTGGAATTGCACGTGTGTTCTGAACCATTGGACTTGCACTCATGCTTTAGACTACTAATTTGATTTATTAAACAATTGGCTTCAGCGACAGAACTATAGTATGAATTATCAAAGGACTCTCTATACTCTAATTGTTCCGACATGTCTTTTTCTAGCACTAATTCCTCGATTAAGGATTGAATTTTATTGAATTCGTGATGCAATCCTTGAGCAGACTTTATGCGTAATTCTAGTTCTGCCCTTTGTTTAGGATTAATTTCACTGCCCACTAACAAATTTACACATTTCTCGAATTGGGTGAGCATACCCTTAATGGTACCTCGTTTCTTTTTTAAATCTGTTAGTTTTTTGAAATTATCCGACTCACTCATTGTGGCACTTTATGAGAAGCGTGGGTACTCACGGTTTCCTGCAGCACTGGTGCGGTGAAAAACGCGCGCACGGAGCTGGTCTACGTGTTCCTGTACAAAAAACACGATTTTAGCACACACAGAATGAAATAGGTGAGGAGAGGATAGCCCGGCACCCCTGAAGTCTTTCACTGGTAGCACTGTGATCTTGATTATTCGGCTCAGAAGGACCAATGTTGAGGCGTGTTCCTCAGTGTTGGGGTTTTTCTCAAAATTATGTACTCAAATAACAAAAGTGACTACTTTATTCTTCGTGATGATGAAAGCTTTATTGAGATTTACAATTTTGATGGTACACCGAAAGACTTCAGTTCGTGGTAGAGATGCAGAAAGAAGGGGAGTTTCTAGCTCGTCGAAGCTATTTATAGGCTTGGTGAGGCGCCCTCTCGTCGTCGTCGGATGAACCACGTAGCTCGCTGCTTGGCTCGTGGCGCGCGCGCAGTGCAGCGAATTGTGGATGATGCTCTCGTAGTTACTTCCGTTTTCTCGAAGATGGCGCTGTCCTCAACACAACATGTACAATATACGCTAATTATTACACTAATTAGCAAAAGTGGTGCTAATTGAAAAAGTTCTTTGAAAAGCTCTATTCAATAGTGTATATCTTTTGACTATTTCCCCGTAGGCTCTTATCTCACTCACCACGAATGGAAAGCCGAACCGTAACATTCGCATTGCTATTAGAACAAACTATATTATTCAGTGGTGAAGGCAGTACCATAATATTCACAGATTCCAATTACATTGTTCTGTATACCAACTTGTCCTTGTGTTACAAATCAATCTATCAAACGATGCTGATGAATACGGTTTCCTGTAAACGTCAAGCTCAGAAAAACTGCGTTGATGAAGATTGTTGGCGCACATTTCTGGGAGCGGGGTAGGCTTCACTAAGTATCACAAACTGAATTGATAGGTACGTTCTAGGGAACGGCAGGAGCTGTGCCTATTTTTGAATTGTAACAATTAAGCGAGACAAGCAAACTCGACATGGGGCAGAGTAAAGAAATGTGAATTGACAATACAATTAACACTTCGGCGTCCACTAATAACGAGTGAGTCTACGGTGCACTTGTGTTATTGTTGGACCTTACAGGGTGGAATTTTTCAATGCCACTTGGAGGGAAAGTACTCTAAATACTAGAGATAGAAAATCCAAAAAAAATACTAGTAGACTTTAAGCATTTAGTGACTAGTCCTCTGTACAGTGAAAAGACTGCGTATTTCAAGAATAACATTAATACTAAAATAAAAAACAGCAAATTGCTCTGAAATCTGAAATCCACCTTCTTACCTTTTAAAACTAGACAAGAACTTCCATCGCAGTTTACAGATCCTTACCTGATTAACAGAAATTTTCTGATTGTTCCCGACAACCCTCTGGCAAGCGCATCGCTTATAAATTACTATGAAAATCATAGCTACGGTGAGGCAATTTTTAGGGTTCCGTAGCCAAATGGCAAAAACGGAACCCTTATAGATTCGTCATGTCTGTCTGTCTGTCCGTCCGTATGTCACAGCCACCTTTTTCCGAAAGTATAAGAACTATGTTGTTGAAACTTGGTAAGTAGATGTATTCTGTGAACCGCATTAAGATTTTTACACAAAAATATATAAAAAAAAAACAATAATTTTTAGGGTAACCCCTAAAAATTATTGTGAACTGAAACTCAAAAAAATTTTTTCATCAAACCCATACGTGTGGGGTATCTATGGATAAGTCTTCAAAAATGATATTGAGCTTTCAAATATCATTTTTTTAATAGATTGCGCGAGAACCACTTCCAAAGTGGAAAAATGTGCCCTGTAACTTCTAAAATAAGAGAACGATAAAACTAAAAAAAATATTATGTTGTTGTGTATACTTCCATCGAAAATTGGTTTGGACGAGATCTAGTAAGTCGTTTTTTTAATACGTCATAAATCGTAAACAGTAATTTACCTTTCATTCAATCTGCTACGGAACCCTTCATGGGCGAGTACGACTCGCACTTGGCCGCCTTTACAATTGTTCCAGTGGACCAGAACAATGTCTCACGCACTATCGCTAGTCTCAAAAGTAACGCTGAAAGCTACGACAACATTAACCTGGACATGATTAATTTGGCAATGCCTCACACGTTAAATGTTTTAACGGACATAATTAACCACTCCATCGTGACGTCAGTCCTGTTTTTCAATCAGGGTTCAGAAAACAGCGCAGTACATCTACTGCCTTACTGGATGTAACTGATAATATGTTATCTGCCCAGGATAAGGGAATGTGCAGTGCACATTACTGGTCTTTCTGGATTTTTCTAGGGCATTTGACGCTATTAGTAACCCGTTATTATTGTCAAAGTTAAAATATAACGGTTTCGACCCCCAAGCGATACAATGGTTTCGCAGCTACCTATGTAATTGAGAACAGCTAGTTGACCTGCGTTTGGGTGACGGCACTACACTTAGATCGGCCCTTTTTCCCGTAGAGAGGGGAGTCCCGCAGGGTTCTATTTTAGGTCCCATTCTTTTAATTTTGTACTGCGCAGACATAATAAAATGCCTACAGAGATGCAAGTACCAAATATATATGCGGATTATGTACAACTATATATTTCCTTCAGGCGAGTATAACAATATCATTAAAGATCTTAACGAAGATCTTCAACGCCTACACTACTGCACCTAAATGTACACTTTTGTAATATCTACTTTTTAAATATATTATTCTAATTATTCTACTCTATTCGATTGAATTTGTAACTGTTCTTTAGAATTCATGGTTTTCCCTTCATTTAATTAATCATGTTTGTGAGACAGATTTGATTCATATGATTGCCCCTATCGATTAATGTAAAAAGTACAGAATGTTATTTTTTCGAACTTTAGTCGGTTCAATTCCCGAGTGTGGCAAGCGAATTTTCGAAAATCTGTGAATGCCGATTTGTTTCTTTTTAAAGCGCGGCGGCCGCGCACGTCGCAGCGCAGCGTGACGTCACTGCGGGGCCCCAGTATGTATACATACCCATCCACGAGCGCGATATCATGGTTGTTGGGCGTGAGCGGGTCGCCGTCCTTCAGCCACGCCACAGTAGGAGCCGGGCGGCCGCGCACGTCGCAGCGCAGCGTGACGTCACTGCGGGGCCCCAGTATGTATACATACCCATCCACGAGCGCGATATCATGGTTGTTGGGCGTGAGCGGGTCGCCGTCCTTCAGCCACGCCACAGTAGGAGCCGGGCGGCCGCGCACGTCGCAGCGCAGCGTGACGTCACTGCGGGGCCCCAGTATGTATACATACCCATCCACGAGCGCGATATCATGGTTGTTGGGCGTGAGCGGGTCGCCGTCCTTCAGCCACGCCACAGTAGGAGCCGGGCGGCCGCGCACGTCGCAGCGCAGCGTGACGTCACTGCGGGGCCCCAGTATGTATACATACCCATCCACGAGCGCGATATCATGGTTGTTGGGCGTGAGCGGGTCGCCGTCCTTCAGCCACGCCACAGTAGGAGCCGGGCGGCCGCGCACGTCGCAGCGCAGCGTGACGTCACTGCGGGGCCCCAGTATGTATACATACCCATCCACGAGCGCGATATCATGGTTGTTGGGCGTGAGCGGGTCGCCGTCCTTCAGCCACGCCACAGTAGGAGCCGGGCGGCCGCGCACGTCGCAGCGCAGCGTGACGTCACTGCGGGGCCCCAGTATGTATACATACCCATCCACGAGCGCGATATCATGGTTGTTGGGCGTGAGCGGGTCGCCGTCCTTCAGCCACGCCACAGTAGGAGCCGGGCGGCCGCGCACGTCGCAGCGCAGCGTGACGTCACTGCGGGGCCCCAGTATGTATACATACCCATCCACGAGCGCGATATCATGGTTGTTGGGCGTGAGCGGGTCGCCGTCCTTCAGCCACGCCACAGTAGGAGCCGGGCGGCCGCGCACGTCGCAGCGCAGCGTGACGTCACTGCGGGGCCCCAGTATGTATACATACCCATCCACGAGCGCGATATCATGGTTGTTGGGCGTGAGCGGGTCGCCGTCCTTCAGCCACGCCACAGTAGGAGCCGGGCGGCCGCGCACGTCACAGCGCAGCGTGACGTCACCGCGCGCACGCGCCGTTACCGCGCCCGCCGGTAGAGACACGCGAGGCGGGGTCTGTTGTAGTCGAAAACATACATGATCGTTCACAATAATTTCGTAAAACGCATGTCGACTAGTTGTCGTGATGTTAGACCAGTGGAAATGGCCACTTCTTACAATGGGGGTAGGGCATACTACTGACAACTTTTCCTATGATAGTTTGTTGAAGCATTAAGATCAATGAAAGAAAACACTCGCTCAGTAACGGCCTCTTGGAAAATTCGCTTGGTAGGTGCATAACCTCTTACTTTTCTTTTTATTTCTCTTACTCGTGGCACTGCAGCAAAACTATTCGAACTACACACTCGTTCCTCGCCAAGACGCCAACTTTTTCCAAGCCATACTCCCTGGTGAAACGACCATCTTGGTGGTGCAAAGTGACTGGTAGCAGCTGAATTACAGTTGCCGAGAATCCAATTAAATAGCATGCGTTTGTAGTGTTAAGTCCAGCGTTGAAGTGCTGTAAGCTGATGATGATGGTGATAAGAACTAACCAGCACGTGCAGCTGCGTGGTGTGGTCGGCGGAGTCGATCCTGTTGTGCGCGCGGCACGTGTACGCGCCCGCGTCCAGCGCGCGCGCAGACTGCACGCGCAGCGAGCCCGAGCCCACCAGGTAGAAGCGGGAGTCCAGGTCACTGGAGGTATTTTAATGGTTAATACTTATTTACTCCCGCCTTTAATCAAGAATAGGATTGGACCTAGTATTGGGCCTTGCGGTACACCTTGCGGTACACATTGCTAAACAGGTAGACCGAAAGATTTTGTGCCATTAAAATCCACACTTTGTACTCTATTGTTTAAGTATGACTCTTGAACATTAAAGGCTTCTCTGAATACGGTAATGAAGTAATTTACGCAAAAGCGTATCATGGTGTACTGTTATATGGGACCCCGAAAATACCGTTTTAAAAAAAACACTTTTGTTCACTGAAATATTAGAGTTTAATTTTGGGGTTGACCTTGTACAATTAATATGGAACTGGCAGAAACGAGAGAACGAGATGGTAGCGGTACGACGATCGGGATGAGACTGGCGTCCCGCAGCAGTGGGAGGCACTGCTGCCTTTAAAATGATGACAAGACAATTTCAGAGAAAGTCTTAGTAATCAATTATTATTGATTACTAAGGGTTTTCTTTAATATTGGGAAATCGTAACAGCCCCCCGATTTAGAGTAAACTACACCCTTAAAGTGGAGTTTATGTTTAAATCAATGAAACATGAGTCAGCCGATTCGAAGAGAGGGCCCCGTGTTTGTGTTTGAGGGGTCAATGTCATCTAGTTCAGTTACGTTATTTTCCGGACTTCTATTTTCTTTAGATTTTATTAGTCTCTTGTGTATGCCAGTTTTAAACACCTTATAGATAATATAAAACACAATAGAAATCATAATTACAATAGTAATACCTGAATAGTATTTTTGATATAAAACAATATGTGGTTTTTCAATTATGTTATTAAGGCTTTTCAGGATTTCAGGATTATCATAAGCTAAGGAATCTAAGTTAACATTCTTAAGACTAACTACAGGTAAGTTTGATACAATATTATTATACGCTACAATATTACAACATGAATCATTTAAAATATTAAAATTAGAAACAATAGTTTTCAATTGAACCTCACGATTTTCATGCGGTGTTAAACGAGTGTCCTTGCAATAGGCAACACATTCAGAAGGTAAGTACAATAAACCATTTCCACTAAATTCTATTTCAATAGATTGGGACTTATTACATTCAATACTTATTTTAGTTTTTTCTGATATTACAAATAACCATCTATTATGGCATAGTGGCTGCCAGATGCTAACGTGACCATGAATAAATTTGGTTTCACAAATCGAAGGTATTGAGGTAAGTACCTTAGTAATAATTTCCGTTTCACAGGAAGGTGTCGCAGAAGATTGTATTGATGTTTCACAAAGGTAATGATAATTATTAATTATTTTACAGTAGTCAAGATTATCTAACTTACAGTACATTGACCTATCTCTGCTTATACCAATGTATTTCGATGATGGAATGATGGTCGAGTATGACTCTGGATTATTTTTATCATGAGGAACTGGTGAAGGTAAGTTATGGTATATATTTAGTTGTATAGGGTTAATGAGAGGGATCCTAACCGTAAACACTACTTTTTCTTTACTGTAGTAACTAGATATTTCCGATATATTTAAAATAGTATGCATGTTGTCGAGTTTTAAAGGAACTGGAAGTTGTTTAGATTCGGGTAAGAATCTGTAATTATCGATTAATTCAGTGTAAAGTTCCTTAGGTGTTAGGATAGTGGGGTATAGGACATTAGATTTGCTAAACATGATAGAGTTAATTATGTCTTCAACTTTGAAGGACAAGGCTAGTAGACTGTTTTCTATCATGGAAGTTATTTCCAGCATGCGAGACCTAATACTTAATTCTTTTGAAGCATGAGTCAGAATTGGAATATCTTGGGACAATTCATCAATTGCATCTTTCAGATGCTTTTCATTTAGTTTAATTATGGATAGAGTTTCATTGAAAGATCTAAGAGAAGAAGCAGTGACTAATATATTTTCCTTCATTAGAAGGGCTAGTTTCTTTTGGTCTGTTTCTACTTCTCTTATGGCATTGTCGTATCGGATGGCATCATCTTCATCCATTGTGCCAAATAGTTTCTTTGATAAGGTGCCTATGAATCCTAGAAGTGCAGACCTTTTCGACTGGCGAGATGTTAGGTGAAAAATAGCCTCATTATCATGGACTATGTCATTATAACGGGTGTTCAACGGTTCAAAGAGATTTGTACATTCCAAATAATCAAAGACTTTTCCATTGTCACATGCTTGTTTAGATTTATCGAGAATAAGACGGAGGTTTAGAATATGTGGATTAATAAAGGATACATCATATGGAATAACTACACTAAGGTGACTATCAAATAAACTTAAGGAACCTAAGGGGTCGAAGTAGATGCCAGGACTGTTCGTCAAGGATGTAATGAACTCCTGACCCAGCGCAGATTTACTGTAATAGAATATAATTAAAATTAATATTAAGTATATAACTAGGACTACGTTACAGATCTAGGAGCTAATTTAACTTCGTCATAGTGATGTGTCACATGACGTCTATTTATAAGTAAAGTCAAGGTACTTCTGCCATTGATCTTTACTACTTTATACGGGCCTTTCCAAATTGGCGAAAGGGCTTTACGCAGACGTACATGATTTTTGAGATACACGTAATCTCCGACTTTATACTGAACAGGTCGCGAATGATTATCATAATACTGTTTAGATCTTTCTTTGGATCGTTGTATGTTTTCGATGGCCTTCTCGCGTGAGAGTTTTAGGCGATGATGCAGGGATTTCAGGTATTCTGGATATGTAAGGTCTGATTGTAATTCATAAACGGAGTCCGGGATAAAAGGCTTTTGACCGAAGAGGAGCTCGTATGGCGTAAAGTTAGTAGTGGAATGAGTAGAAGTGTTATATGCCAACATAGCAGTATAGACATATTTATGCCAATCAGAATGATTTTCATTGACATAAGATTTAAGGTATTCTTTGAGTGTGGAGTGACTGCGTTCAAGTGCACCTTGAGTTTGAGGATGATATGGGGAAGACCAAATTTGCTTTATTTTCAGGAAATTGCAGGTTCTTTTAAATAGATCTGCGGTGAAGTTTGTGCCTTGGTCAGTTAAAATAGACTTTGGGATGCCGAAAACAGAAATAAAGTGCACCAGACACTCACATGATTCTTCTGCAGTCGCGTTTGCGATAGGGTAAGCAAGGGAATATTTGGTGAGGTCATCTTGTAACGTAACAATGAACTTGAGCTTAGTAAGGCCAGCTTCCGGAAGAGGACCCACAAGGTCGAGGCTGAGTCGTTCAAATGGCTTAGTAGAAGTGGTAGTTATTTGCATCGGTGATTTATTAATTTGTCTTAGGGCTTTATTACTTTGGCATTGGGAGCAATTTCTTACATATGTTTCGATATCTGACCGCATATTTTTCCAGAAATACCGTTCTTTTATTCTGTGAAACATTCGTGTAGATCCTAAATGTCCGGCAATAGGGATGTCATGGTTTTCGCGGAGTATTTTAGGTATCTCTGAGGGAGTAGGGTAAATTATAGTATTATGATAAATATAAACAGAGACTTGAGTATTGTTAAAGATATAGCAGAACATGTTGTATATTTTTGCCCAGATGTGTTTGTCGAAAGGATTTTGGAAATCGGTAATGGCTAAGTTTATGATGGGGTCAGTAGGATTCAGTAGTATGTCGGATCGGAGATTTAGTATACTTTTATAAATGTCTTCATAAGAGCTATTATGAAAGTGATATACTTTAGTGAATAGGAAATATATTAATTTTCCTTTATGATTGAAAGAGATAGAGGAGTAGAGAGTTCTTTCTCTATCTAGTAGTTCTTTAGAGTTTTCGAGGTTGCCCAAGATTTCTTCTACGTGAGGATTGGATTCATCGAGATCGATGGAAGTAGGAATGACAATGATTTTGCAGTTAGTTTTCAGGATGCTTTCGTTGTGTTCTATGATTTTAGCGTTACTACTAAAGTCTTTGTTGCTCATAGTTTTCAGGAATTTGCTATAGTTATCGTCACGAATGGGATTCGTTGTAAGATTCGGGGATTTGCTAGATGATGTAGAAGGATCATCGATTCCTGGTGGTGAATCATCGTTTTCTAAGAGGTCCACAGAAGGTAGTTTATCGTCAAGGTCTAGAGAACCAGGAGGTAGTTGGATATTAAGATCTTCGAGAGTTAGGGGACTGAATGGAGGTGGTGAATCATCTGTGTTTTGATTAGAAGTAGATGGAATAGGATCAGAGTCTGATGGTTGAATTGGATTTACAGGATATCGGGATAGGGCGTCAGCAGCGGCATTAAGTTTTCCTTTCTGGTAATCGATTTCGTACTCGTACTCCATTAGTTTCAGGCGCCACCTCTGTAATTTACTGCTAGGATCTTTATGATTAAACAACCACTTTAGTGGCCTATGATCAGTAATGATCAAGAATTTTCGTCCATAGAGATATGGGCGAAAGGTTTTGCAACCGAACAAAATAGCAAGGAGTTCTTTTTCAGTGGTATTGTAGTTAGATTCACTCTTGTTGAGGGTCCGAGAGGCAAAGGCTATTGGTCTATCCTTACCAACTGGACCTTGACTGAGTACGGCACCGATGGCATAATTAGAAGCGTCACACGTTAAAATAAAAGGGACAGAGAAATCTGGATAAATGAGGATAGGGGCAGAGGTAAGTTTGTGCTTAAGTTCGTCAAAGGCGACTTGTTGTTGATTTTCCCATAGGAAGGGAACATCTTTCTTTAAAAGTTGCGTTAGAGGTTTTGCAATTTTCGAGAAGTTAGCAATGAAACGGCGATAATAGGATACGAGTCCGAGGAAGGACTTAATGTCCTTCGGAGATTTGGGAGTAGGAAATTTTGTTACTGCTTTTATCTTTTCAGGATTAGGTTTTACACCATCTTTAGTTATTTGATGGCCAAGATATGCGACTTCACGTCTGAGAAACTCGCACTTGTCAGGTTGCAGTTTTAGGTTATAATCTCTAAGCCTTTGGAATACTGATGAAAGGTTATCGATGTGAGAATTTAAATCATGAGAATATATTACTATGTCGTCAAGATATACAAAACATCGTATACCTTGGAGGCCTGTGAGGGCGGTATTCATTAATCGTTGGAAAGTGGCGGGCGCATTTTTTAAGCCAAATGGCATTCTTGTAAATTGATAATGCCCTTGAGGTACACTAAAGGCTGTTTTAGGAGCGTCTTCTTCATTAATTAAGATCTGATGGAATCCAGATGCAAGGTCAAGGGTGGAAAAGTATTTACTCTGACCCAACTGGTCTAAAATTTCGGATATCTGCGGTATAGGGTAGCTATCACCAACGGTGACATCATTAAGCTTTCGGTAGTCGATAACTATACGCCATTTTTGTTGTCCGGATGCATCAATCTTTTTTGGGACAATCCAAATTGGCGAAGACCATGGAGAATCGGAATGTTTTATGATTCCTTGATCGAGCATTTGGTCAATTTGTTTATTGACTTCTTGTTTGTGTACCTCTGGGAACCGATATGATTTAACATTGATTGGATTTTCATCACTCGTCTTTATGTTATGCTTTAGTGCATTCGTGTGAGACAATTTATCACCGGGGATGAAGAATATATCTGAATATTCAGAACAGACGTCGTGAAGAGCATTTGCTTCTTCAGGATTGAGGTGAGAGATTCTAAGGAGGTTTAGTACTTCTTGTGTTCGGAGGTAAGAGTTGGTATTTTTGAGATGGCAAACTAAATGAGCGTCTACTGTATCAGAAGGGTAGATTAAAGAACTTAAGGGAATTAGTGTGATATCTAGATTTGACTTTAAGGTTATAGGAGTTTCAGAAGTATTTATTACTGATAAATTAATTCTTTTGTTTTCTTTGACTGCGACTAAGCAATTAGAAATCAGTAGATCTTCGTGGTAGCATTGATCTAGTACGAGCCCTTCTTTCACTTCAGGGTTGGAGACAGAGCATTCTATGATAGTTTCAGACCTAGGAGGAATTATATAAGTAGGTTCATTGAAGTGTAATTTTATTTCGTGTTCACCTATTCTTAAGGTTTCACGAGTGTAGTCGATTGTGCAGCCAAAGGCGATTAACATATCAGTGCCGATTATACCATCATAAGGTAAGTGTATTTTGGGTATTATGTGGAATCTATGTGTGATACTATTTTTATCATCGATTTTTAATTTCAGTTGGAAATGACCCATGGTTGGTGAAGCTTGATCAATGGGGTCAATGCCTTTCAAAAAGATTACTTCTGTTGAGATATCAACTGGTATTTGTATAGAAGATCGTTTCAGTAGGCTTACAGTTGCGCCAGAATCTACAAGAAGAGATAAGGTGGTATCTGACACTGAGGAATAGACAAGGATGTGAGGTAAGCGTTTTTTAAATGAACCAATATTAATTTCATAGTTTCAGGTATTGAAGGATTTACTTTATGTTCGGTGGGAACAGAGGATACGGCGGAAGCAGGGGATTCAGCGGGAGCAGAGGATACAACAGGAGCAAAGGATACAGAGGGTACAGTGGATGCAGAGGATGTTGAGGATACAGTGGATGTAGGAGATACAGAGGATGCAGAGGATACAGCGGATCCAGAGGATGTAGGAGAAACAGTGGATGCAGAGGATACAGCGTCGAGGTTTAATTGTGAGTCCCTATTTTTAGGGGATACAGAGGATACAGTGTTGCGACTTATTCGCAAGTCCCTATTTTTAGGGGATACAGAGGATACAGTGTTGCGATTTATTCGCGAGTCCCTATTTTTAGGGGAAACAGAGGATACAGAGGATACAGTGTTGCGATTTATTCGCAAGTCCCTATCTTTAGGGGATACAGAGGATACAGAGGATATCGCATTGGTGTCTTTGACATGGCAAAATTTGGGAATTTGAAATTTGGGTCTCACGAGACACCGCCGTGAGCCCTTTATTCGTTTAAATCGTCGTTTGATTTTAGCTGAATATTTTCCGTGTAGTCAAAGGTTTGATCATTATCATTTACCGCATGAATTTGACCTTGATTATTTTGGTAACGTCTTGGAAATGGTCTTTGATTATTTTGGTCTCTGAAACGATTATTATTGAACTCTCGTTTTCTGCATTCTTCAATGGTGTGGCCCACATTTTTACAATACCGGCACACCGGAGGACCTGAAGTAGATGGTTTTTGATTATTGGGATCATTTGGATAACCTTGATGTTGAATTCGGTTTTGTTGGAATCGGCGTTGAGGCCAACGTCCTTGATTGGGTGAGTTGGTATTGGTTGCTAATGCTGACCGTTTAGAAATGGTCTGAAGAATCTTTTCTTCGGACACAGCGAAGCCAATGGCTTCGTTTAATGTTTCAGGGTCACGGCATCTTACTACAGTCGACAATCTAGGATTTAAGCCACTTATAAATGTATGCAATGCCAGATCTTGCATTGCAGCGACACGGCCAGCCAGTTCGCCTTTCTTTTTTGTGGGAATTGAAATATTGATTTCAGTTAACAGTTTGGCTAGGCATGTTTCTACGCGTAGTGCGAACTGGTTAACATTTTCGCTGTTCGATTGACAGCAATCTTGGAGGTCCGAGAGTAGTGCAGCGTAATGTTTTTTCTCGCCAAATTGATTTTTTAGGAATTCCTCTAGCTGTTGCCAGGTTAAAAACTCTTTGATTGAGCACGCACTTTCGGCACGGCCTTCAAGTTGGCTCAAGATGTATTTTAAAACTATATCTTGCTGATGCAATGACGCAAGGCTTATTGCATTTCTGCAATTATTTAGAAATGCATTGAGTTTTTCGCGGTTTCCATCGAATTTATTGATGAATTTGCTAATAAAGTTCATGTCTATTTCTTTTGTTTCTTTAGACATGTCACTAGAGTCGTCTTTAGGCATGGTTGGTTAGACAAAACAAAGATAGCGCGCAAGGTACGGAGAATTTGCGATAAGAAAGGAATGTTGCACTAGTCTCGGAGCTTCGGAACTTATGATAAAGAATAGTACACGTGGACAATTTGGTAAAATGAATGTTATAAAGCACTTTAGAATTTAAATTATTTTGGAACTATGATGAAACTTGCAGTTTAACGCACTTGCACTATTTTCACAACACGGAAACGGTAGGTACTTACAGGAACACTGCGACTATGACGACACCACGAAGCATCTCGTAGCCAGGCGAGATCACCCAAGGTGAGTGATGGATGTTCGGAGTATGCCCACCAGGGCACGTGACGGTCTGATAAGACCAGCAGGATACGGCGTGAGGGTCTGATAAGACCAGCAGGATACTGAGTGAGGGTCTGATGAGACCAGCAGGATACAGCGATGAACGGAGAGATACAGCGATGAACGGAGAGATACAGTGATGAACGGAGAGATACGGCGATGAACGGAGAGATACAGCGACACGGAGGTGAAATTGAATTTCGGCACTTTTCACTGTCACAATCACGACACTGCGGATATGAGGCGTTCCGAGGATTTATTTTTTTTTAAATCCCACCGCTGCCACCAATGTTATATGGGACCCCGAAAATACCGTTTTAAAAAAAACACTTTTGTTCACTGAAATATTAGAGTTTAATTTTGGGGTTGACCTTGTACAATTAATATGGAACTGGCAGAAACGAGAGAACGAGATGGTAGCGGTACGACGATCGGGATGAGACTGGCGTCCCGCAGCAGTGGGAGGCACTGCTGCCTTTAAAATGATGACAAGACAATTTCAGAGAAAGTCTTAGTAATCAATTATTATTGATTACTAAGGGTTTTCTTTAATATTGGGAAATCGTAACAGTACGCAATCAAAGGCTTTAGAGAGATCGCAGAAATCATCAAATGCATTTTGAGTCTCCCATGCGCACACATTTAAATGTGAGTGGTTGCTGAACGACTTTGTTAAGCAACATTGTTCATTATAAAGGAGGCTATTTTTATTTCCTTTCATCATGTTTAGATTTCGATAACCCTTCTATCTAGTATACCTATGAATGGTATTTGTGCTACTTTCCAACTTCCACATCCGCAAAGACGCGGTTAAAAGCTAGTTTTCTTTAAAATAGTAAGTACCTTAGATCGATGGCAGCGCCGTTGTTGAGCCACGTCATCTCCGGCTTGGGGTTACCGACGGCCGCGCAGTCAAATGTCACCGACGCACCTGGGAGTAACACACAGGTAGTGAGTACTGCTTAGTGAAGTGAGATGATGGTAAGATGATGATGAGTGGTGGGAGAGTGTTGATAGGTGATGTTACCTAAGTGGTGGTGGTACTGCCCTTTCTCAGTTGGTTTAAGTCTGACAGCAGCAGCCTGACAAGAACCCTATAGTAATGAGAATAAAGATAACTGATGTTTGACAGACTTGTTTGACTTTCCCAAAAACCGACCATCAACCTTATTTAATTGATGATAAAGGTCATTGACATTATGCCAGTGGATACCCATTCAAAAGAAGACGTATCGTGGAAGAACATTGAGTGATGGTGAAAATTGGTGGTACGGAGGGGTTTGGTGGTAGAAATAAAGTAATGCTGGAAAGTGGTGGTAAAAGGTTATAGGAGTTAGAAAGTTGTTGCAATCCCCGAAAGATGTCCTAGTGGTATCCAGTTATCATCAATAGGTCATTAATCCAGAGCCCATGGATGCTACTGACAATCCCTGATGGAAAAAACCCAATAACACTTTGACTGACATGGGAATCGACCTCAGGACCTAATGCTCAGCATTCTCTAGATCAACGAAGCAGGTAGTAGGTTGTAGAAGGCATACCTTCCATGACGGTGACGGGTGGTGGTGTGGCTATGAAGCGCGGCGGTGACTCCGCGTTGGCAGTCTCTGCAGACACTCGCAGTTCCGTCTCCTCGCTTGTCCTGGAACGGACAAACACAGTGTTATGTAATACTATTTTTGAGAGATCGCAATGTTTGAACTCTTATGTATAGTTGATTTCGACCTTTTTCGTGACTTTTTCTCAAAAAGTTTTTTATGATCAAGCTGATTCGGCCGCTCAATAGTCCTGCCTTAGGTAGATTTTATCCCTTCGCGTTAGTTCTGCAAAACGTTAATATTTGAGCTCTGCCCAATCCCAATGTGCAGAGGTTGTCTGTATCTGGTTTACAAAAAATCAGAGTTGTCCCGAGCACACTGCCTTAAGGAACTCCATAGTTTAAGCTGACATATCAGCACCTCTGGTCACTGATGCAGACTTTATATGTGCAGTTTATGTAGGTAGGACTTAAACCACTCGAGAGCTATAATGCGAAAACTAATAGCTCCCCCCTTAAAAAAAAATATGCCTCAACACCGTATCAAAGGCTTTTGCCAGGTCAAGAAATTCACGAATACGAAAGTTACTTGTAGATGTGTGGTTGTAGAGCGAGCGCGACGCGACAAGCGTACTGCGCGGCGTCGTGCGCGCGGAGCGGCTCGATCTCCAGCGCGCCGCCCGGCGTCAGCGACATGCGCGCGCTCTCGATGCGCAGCGGAGACCCGTTCTTTAGCCACGTCACCTGAAGTATTCAAACATTTATTTGTGAGTAGCATCAGACAGCATAACCAGAGGCGCAGCCTTCATACCACATGATTCCCATCTGTTGCCAAATAATTGCCAATAACTGAAGAATTTTATCTAGCGAATTTTGTCGCTTGGCCACTGCTGAATTAGTATCTCTTATCGCACGTAGTGTCGCTCTACGGTTATGTGGACAACTTTGAGTCTCTGCAAGATCACCTTATACCGGATTAGATCTTCCAAAAGACTCTAACAGCCGTTTTCTATAACTTACGTATAACGGTTGGTTAATGTGCCTTCTTCCGTAGCAATCGGTACTTCTATAAACAAATAATATCTACCTGTCTCTTGACTCATAGAAAAATCAAAGAAAGCTTTTCTGTGATGTTTTTTTCAAACTGTCCCGTAAGCAAAATGTCAAACAGACAGAAATAGCTACCTGCCGAAACCTGCAAATAAGTTATTGAAAATGGCCGTTAGCATAGCCCTATTCATCGTTCGGTGATCACTACAATTTGTGGGCCCACCAAGCATTGATTACACCGTTGGCAGCGTATGGTAGTTTGTATTAACAATCGATATTCAATCTTCTTTTTTACTATGAAGCTACTCACATTAAGTTTAAGAAGCGGCGGTGCATTATGCAACCTGGCAGCTCCGTACACGCGCCGGTCGGTGGCGGCCGTGTGCAGGCGCAGCGCCACGCGAGGCGGCGCGCGCACCCCGCACGCCAGCAGGGCTGCGCCTCCCGCCGCGCCCAGCACCGAGCGCCCGCCGCCTGTGATCTCGGGCACCTCTGTGGATGTTACGGTAAACTTGTTACAGGATTATTATCACTTTGAACCCTACCTTATAGTACTCCCAAATTCTCGCCAAAGAACCTGGAACCCGAGTTTGCAGCAATACGATACGATATGTAACAAGTCGATATCATCTATAGTTGCTGACAGTTATTTATTATTATCAGCGCATTAGCCCTTTCCCTAATATCTCTTCGTACGAACCAAAACAAATGAACTATGTATCATTTTTAACCGACTTCCAAAAAGGAGGAGGTTCTCTATTCGACTGTATGTATTTTTTTTTTTTTTTTTTTTTTATGTATGTTCACCGATTACTCGAAGACGCCTGAACCGATTTGAAAAATTCTTTTTTGTTTGAAAGGGTATACTTCCAAGTTGGTCCCATAGCCACCAAGTCGGGATCTGATGATGAAACCTTGGCGAAATCGAGGGAACTCTTCAAATTTTATAGGATAACGTACAGCGATTTTGGTATTTTCTGCAACAAATGAAGCACTTGCGTTTGATGAGAACCATTCTACCATCAGATCGGATGATGAAGCCAAGAGTCACGGAACTCCTTAATGAGACAATGTATCCTAGTCGTGTTTGGGCTTGTTGTAATTGTAACGGTATGCACTTTCCATGTGTACCAAGAACATGTGAAGTTGAACCACTAAAAAGTGAAAAATAAAAACTTTTTTTGCAAAAAATAAAACCGACTTCAAAAAAATTAAATCAATCAAACAAAGGTCACCGACTTCAGAAGCTAAATTTATTTTTAACTTTTTGTTTTTTTTTTAAGTCGGTTTTATTTTTTGTTATTAGAATAAACGTTGAAGATCACGATAGATGACTTCAGGACTTGAACAGGCTTCATTTTGGGTTTCAAAGTTAAGAACTTGAATAAACGTAGGTGGGTCAATGATCGCTATTGCGATCTTCAACTGACAGCAACTATAGTTTTTTGTTTAAAACACGATGTATAAATCTGATTCCGATATCGTGTGTTTACAGAACAAACAATTTAATTCTACCATTCGTCTAACAAATCGTTGTGCACAGACATACGACTTCCGCCCGATGGGATCGAGGTGAGTCCCTTTGTGTAGCCTTATCTAATCGACGGAACATCTCGGGTCGGGGCGTGAGCTAATATGTCTCAAGTTCGATGCTGCGATCTGTCACATAGGTGGAAGTATCGGGCCTAGGTAAATGGTATATGATATCTAAGTGTTTCGTATTACTAAAACAACGACTTTGAACAGGATTGACTTTGTTTTAGTAGCAAATGTCTATCTAGTATATAGTTGTTTTTTTTATCATCGTTGAGGCTACTAGATTTTTACTTTGTTTGGTGTGGACCCAAGATTTGCATTGGTAGAAGCCTTATCTCGGAGCAGCGATTTTATTTATGAATTTAATTGTACCATGTGGAACACTCAACCCAATGTGGTTAGGTATACCACACACAACACAGTTTGGGACAACTACGACTAGAGGGTTGTTTTTTTTTAGCCAAGACGCAAATACCAAGGCATTTCAGTTAAAGCCTTTTCTAAAGCAATCAGTTACCCTTAAAAATATTATGATTTGAGCCGAGCGGTAGCTGACCCTATTATGTAGTTGGGAAAAGGCAGGCAGATGAGAGAAGCACAAAACCAAGAAGTAATGATAACATAACATCGAGCCTGTAATCAAGACTTATGACACCCAATAGTACAACTACAAATCGCCAGTTATGTTCTACCTCCTTGTTATAAGTGGCTAGCCCAGCTGCCCAGCAGGTGACGATGTACTCACCGGCTAGGAACACAGTCGCGACTCTTGACAGGATGGTCCCCACGCCGTCCACAGTGGCCACGCACTGGTAGTGTCCCGCCAGCGAAGCTGACATCTCTGCGATGGACAGTGAACCGTTCGGCAGCTGTTTTCTGAAAACATACTTGGATGGTTAGGAACGGATGTAAGAAAATGGCGTCATGTCACCTCTAAGTATACAATACCATGTTATGAAACGTGTCTGAACTCAAACTCGAAGCTTCCATTCTTTTAAATAGACCAGTCACAGGCACTTCTCATCATCTGCCTAGCCTTATCCCAACTTCGTTGGGGTCGGCTTCCAGTCTTACCGGATGCAGCTGAATACCAGCATTTTACATGGATCGACTGCCTATCTGACCTCCACAACCCAGTTAGTACTGGGTTATACGATAGCCCTTGGTAAGACAAGTTGTCAGAATTTTTAGGCCACTGACTGTTAAAGATCTTCAAATGACAGCTGGGATAATCACAGGCACTTCTGAATAGTGTAAAACCAAAAGATGAAGCTACATTCCAGCCACAAGCATAATAACTGTGGAGGGCTGTAGTGCCCATTTATTTATTACAAAGCCATTAACACTAAATTAAGTAATCCTTTTACTTGGTCTGCTCACAGAACCACAAACATTCTAACATGATCGTCTTCCGTTCATCAGCAAACAAGTCCAGTCCAGGGTTCATCTCCACGAGCGCGTTGAGCATCGTAAGCATACGCGGTATAGGGGAGGTGGATCGAGCTACAGTGCAACTAAATGGGACATTAAACAATTCATTCTTTCTAGAGCGAATTTCGGGAATCCGTTGGATGCGAGTCGTACGGGACCGGTCAAAGTGGCGACCCTTGGGGGAGGCCTATGTCCAGCAGTGGACGTCTGCAGGCTGAAATGATGATGATGGTGAGCGAATTAATTTAATTATTCGGAATAGCACAACACAGCTCCGCATGTAAATCTGAGGTGTCCGTCGATATAACCATGTTAGTAGATAACTATTTCTGAGTTCGACAGTGCAAGTTTGCATGTACCTGTACTTGTCAGTGTCGGTGACGGCATGGTCTCTCGTGGGCGCGCCAGTGACGCTGTGCCGCCACGCGAGGCGGATGGCACGCCGCGAGATCGCCGAGCACGGCAGCAGCGTACCGTCGCCGGGTGCTATGACGGCGTCGGACGGCTCGGCGGTGAAGCGGACACCGGGGTCGGTCGGGTCTTCGCCACCTGGGGATGAAGGAGAATATAGATTATTGTAGGTGCTAAATGAAGAATGATAGATAAATTGCCATAGTTATGATCAAGCTAACGTGCAGCATCATTTGCAGTGATTTCAACAAGAGTTAGATATAAGAAAAATAGGTTTTCTATGGAAATGTTAAATTCCTCAAATCTCGTCTCATATAATTTTCCTTTCAAAATATATATTTGGGACCATAGATATTCTGTAATACAATTGAAATAAATACACACTACTTTGTTTGAGTTTCAAATTATTTTGGTATTACGTTTGTATGAACTTCGTATGCTCCGCATGGTCGCAATAGCTTTTCTTACAGGAATTAATATAGGTCGACAGTTAGAAACTTATAACTTAAAAAAACAGAGACGAATTAGTAGAACACGACTTAAGGGGCCGACGGAGCATGCGTCGTTCGTACAAACGTAATACCAAAATAATTCGTAAACCAAACATATTCTTAAGAAAGTGTGTATTTATTTCGCTTGGATTACATGATACCTAGGTTCCCAAATATATATTTTGAAAGGACAATGATATTTAGACGAGATATGAGGAATTTAAAATTTCTATAGAAAACTTATTTATCTCATAACTTTTGTTTAAATCAATGTCCATTCATAATATATATTTGGGAACCTAGATATTATGTAATCCCATCGAAATAAATACACACTTCCTTAAAAATACGTTTGGTTTACGAATTATTTTGGTATTACGTTTGTATGAACGACGCACACTCCGTCGGCCCCTTAACTCAAAACATATTCCCTTCAATATTTGTTCAGGGCAAACAAGGAAAGTATCTCTTTTTTGTTCAGAATAAATCAAAGAGTAAACATAACATGACAGCTACAAGTAAGTACCATTAACCTTGTGGTAGCAATTTGATTTCGACAGCAGTTTTATTAAGGTCGATTTTTGTATGGCAAGTCTTACAACTGACATGCAGTTGATCATCATCATTTTCCTGCCCTGATCTCAATTCGTTAGTGGTCGCCGCAGTATGTTATCTACATCCACACTACTCTATGACTCGTCATCTCTTCAGACACCTCCTTTCTAGCCATATCATACTTCACACAGTCCATACATCGTTTCTTTGGTCTTTCTCTACTCTTATAGGCATCTATATTCATACTCAAAATTTTCTTCACGACATTTTGACGTGCAGTTAGCTATCACAATATTTGCTATTCAATTGTTTATTTTTTTTTATTTTTAGCCCACATCCAAACCATAATCACACATCTAGACTGAGAGTTTTGATGTGTGATTATGGTTTAGATAAAAAGTTTGATTATTTCTTTCGGGAGTGTTCTAAATAAATATCACATTTTTTTCTTGTATTTGAGAGTTTGACTCTAAAAACACTCAAATACAAGAAAAATGTGATAGCCCTCTAAACAATAAACAATAACCCGAATCAATGAGAACATTGGTATTTTCAAACGCAATTTGGTCCAGAATTTATTTTGATGAAGGGCCAAATTGGGTACAAAAACATACATAAAGGAATCCAGTTTATTTACAAAAACACAGATGTTTTTAATAAACCGTCAGCGATGATTGAGTTACGATAGTGACTTATATGGAGATGTGGGTAGGCAGAAGAATGCCTTCAAACAATGTAATGCACACAACTTTCCTTTAATACCATTTTGAGAATATTTGGGGCATATCGCACGGATTGTGGAGTTGTTTGTTTTGAATAAACTGAGTAAAATATTGCTAAGTCAAACATTGTATGTTCACGAAAATCGCCTTTACTGCAACGACTTAAGGCGCTGTCAAAGTCAAAAACAGTGTAGGTACATACCTGCTTTACTTACGGATTTTAAATGACTCAAAGAGTAAATAAATCAAAGTACAACTGTATATTTATTTTATTAAAATACTCTGAATACTAAATACCAAGCAACCTACGCAACAGCACAGAATAGAAAACGTAGCATCAGTCAGTCGTCTTGAACACCCGTTTCAGCCAGGTATAAACAGACCCGATTCCATTAGGCAAGTTATTTGTATGCAAGTTGCAAATTGCACACAACTTGAAAAAACCTGCATACAAGCTACAACTTGTGTGAGGTAGTTTGATCTTGTACATTTTTTAATCAAGTGACGTGCAAATTGAACGCGCAAGAGTTAGTTGCACGTTTTGAATTGCGAACGAGTGACGTGTCCTACTCAATTGTTGAACATCTCCACTTGTATGCAAATAAAACCTGTAAGTATACAATTTGCACACTCTCAAAAACATGTTTCCAATGCAAGCAACATGTACGCAAATGTGACGTCATACTTGCATGCAAAACTTGCCTAATGGAATCGCGGCTTTATCGAAGACAAATAAAGCATTCTGTACAGCAAACTAAGAACCTCTATGCATGTCACGCACTGGGAAACGACTTTTTGTGTGAAAAAATACGTTTTACGGACTCAACATAACGCACTCAAAACTTTGTTTTGATGAATACATTAACAATTTCGAAAAAATAAACAATGTCAGTGATTTTTTTATTTATTTTATCGTAACGAAAACTCGATCAATTCTTTTAACCACAAACAAATAGCTCCCATTCGGCATTACACACAAACACGAGTACAGATTACAATCGTCCCGCCATCCTGCGTCCCGCCGACCCCGCGACCCCGCGACCCCGCGGGCCCATATATCAGTGATCCTCATTTTATCGGCAGCCCATCTGTTGTTGACCCAGTACCCTGTGGTGCGGGGCTACGGGGCTATGGCGAATAATTGTCACCAAAGAACGTGCCACAGGATAGAATAGTTACAGAAAAATAACTCCACACAAGTCCTTTATTGAATGCTTTTGTCGCGTCGCGCACTTTCACGAGATGCACGATGTTGATTGCATTATCATTTACTAGCTGATGCGCGCGGCTGCGCCCGAGTACAAATTACATACGTAGACGTATTCTAAAACCTTTCTCGAGAACCACTCTATCCATTGGTGAAAACAGCATGAATATCGGTGCAGTAGTTTTTGAGTTTATCGCGAACCGACAGACAGATGCGGTGGAGAACTTTGTTTTATAATACTTATGTAGTGATTTCGAACAGTTTCGAAAGAGAGCCGATCGAGCGACGAACATTCATTCGTGAAAAGCACAACTAGAAAGTACGTGAAGCCATCATCATTCCCTTGCCCTTATTCATTTGCGGTCGGCGCAGTAAGTTTCCTTCTTCCACACTTCTCTAATACCCGTCTCATCTCATCAGATAAGTACCTCCTTTCTTGACGTACGCAGTGTTTTGCAAAACGGCGCAACTATTTTCCCAGAGTGCAACTTCTGCCAATAAACGATTGGCTATAAACGCAGCTCGTAACTGCACATCCGCCCACATGCGCGCGCGCCGCTCCAGTAAATCACTAGCAGCAGACCACACTGACACAATATTAAATGTTGATTCATTGACTATCGAAGTTCTTTATCGTGTGGTAAGTGCATAACCTAGTGTCAGAGTTTTTACGCCGTCCATGGGCCTCTCACTTATCTTTACATGCTGTCGAGAAATAAGCTGGTTTCCTCACGGTGTTTTCCTTCACCGAAGCAAGTGATAATTATACAATACGCACATGAATCAGAAAAATCAAAGGTGCGTGTCTTAGGTTCGAACTCGACACCTATGATTTGTTGTCCGCCGGTCACATCACTGGGCTATCACTATTGAAGTGCATCAGTACTGGGGAAGAGATGTGACAGAATCTTGCTTTAACAGTAGGCTGAGAGCCTAAGTAGACCCAAACATTCGAAGAGATCCACCAATCTGCACTTGACCCGCGTGCTGGACTACAGCTCATCCATAAAGACAAGCTCAATGTTTCAGCAGTAGGAACAATATTGGTTGATGAATTGGATGTGCTAAACGAGACATGCAAGTAGAATTAATGCTGTGGAAATACGTTCCTTGTGATGCATTTTGTGTGGTGTAACTCTGAATGATGAATTGAGGAATGAGGACGAAAACGTCGCGATTCAAAAGAAGATATAAACAAACAACAAATGAAAAGAGTACGCTTAGATGTTTTGGTCATGTGAAGAGGATGAGTAAAAGGCGACTAACAAGATATTTACAAGGCATATGACTGTGAGTGTCACGCCGGGAGGGGACGCCCTAGACAGACAGACAGACCTTATTGGTGAAGTTCTTCTGAAAAGTCAGGCGCGTAGTACTGGCGAACGGCGTGCGTGTGTGACCTGATGTATGACCGTGGACCAGGCAAAAGGTGTATGTAAGGATCTCGGCAGGTCCCGTTTTGTGGATCCTGCCTACCCCCTTGGGGAAAGGCGTGAATTTATGTAGGTATCTGTGATATTACTCACAGTCGGGGCCCCTTGGGAAGATTTGATTGGTAAAATTTGAATGGGCCCCGACTGTGAGTCGTTCTGTTCTGCATTAGAATTTATGATTTGTTACGAATTCGAAACTACTGGGTTTGTTTCTTCCTTTTTAGTTTTTATTTAAGTTATTTCTTTCACGTATTTTTTTTAATTAGTTTTTACGCAATCGGGTTCTTTGTTTTTCTTTTTATTTAAGTTATTTCTTTCACGTATTTTTTTTAATTAGTTTTTACGCAATCGGGTTCTTTGTTTTTCTTTTTTTTTTACTTTTTATTTCATTCTTTTTAGTTTCGAATAAAAACTTAAATCAATAAGTAAGAAAATTAGCGAGAATGATTGTTTTGTTAAACAACTTAAATCGTTATATATCCTAAACTATTATTTAAAATGAAAAATGATAAAAGGAACCTAAATACTCGTAAGATGATTTTAAAATACCTATTCAACGACACCCCACTTGACATATATCATCAACTTTTTTTTTTTCATTTTGACAATATGGCGTCTGGTTGTCGCTGTGGTCAATTTTGATTACTGTCACATCTTTAGTGACACTCGCAAGGTTAAGACGAATCGATTGACGTAAGAATTATCAAAATCTACGCATTTGGTCTCTAGAACGCCACATAGAAACAAACATACATACATACATAGACTGATAAACACATTACCCTCCTTTGCGTCGCGCAGTCGGGTAAAAAATAAAGTTCTTACGGAACTTGAACTTTACGTGTATATGTTAAAGTAACTTTTCCAAAGACTTATTTTAGTTTTTGCTAACTAAATCGCAACCACCTTTGGTATCGAGTGTAGTACAAACAATGGACAGCTGGTGCCGTGGTTCCAGTGTTGTGTACCGCGCCTGCGGGTCGATGTGGCAGCTGTATTGATATGTCACCAGCTTACATGTCAGTAAACATGTCATTTATCTGTCACATGTCGGGATGTATGTCACATTTATTGGTTTAGTGGTGACCAAGACCGATTTATTTGAGAATACATTTTTTTTTTTACGAAATGGCCTACTCTTGACCTTTATTTTTATCGGGACCGCGCCGAAAAACGGTGACAATGATTGCGCCAACCTGGGTGCAAATCCAGGAGCTACAGCCCTTAAGTCGGAACGGTAACCACTGGGTCATCGCTGCTCTTCACAGCTTGTTTGCCACCCGATGATATAACAAGCCGACCACAATAACAACCCGCCACCTTGTAACACGTGCTCTATCTCAATCAGCGCGCGCCCGAGTGGCGTGGCGTGGAGTTAGTATACACAAACTATAGAGAATAGACTATAGAGCGTTGTCTATGAGTTAACGGTAAGCGGGTACCCTATAGTACCTGGTGTACCTACACCCGTAGATATGGCACGACGAGTTATAGAGCAAGTTCGACTTTGTGGCGTCACTCATACCCGTCAGACAGCCTTTTTCTAAATCTAGACTAGATATTTCATTTGAATTCACGGAAACAATCTAATAGAGCAAAGTCCGCTGTCCGGTCCGCTCGGTTTGGCCGTACCTTAGATGCTCTATCCGAAACAAACGCACCGCACACCGCAGCGGTAACGACGCCGTCGCAGTTACACACCGCAGCGACTAGTGTGTGAGTGAGGCGGCATTGTCAGTATCTACGGAATAATTTTTAGAGGTGCACAGAAATCACAGTTCTTAGAATATCCATCTTTCTACCCTAGCAACAGAACTTTAACCACTTCCAGTATACAAAAAAACAAACTTTAAAAAGTACCACCCTCTTATAAACCACACCACGTCTAGTCCAACATAAAGAATGCCAAGATGAATTCCTTAAACGGGGTAGGTTACCCACCCCAGAATACTTTCAGTTGAAAAGTTACCGAGCTATGCAAATGAGGGCCGCGACCACGACCCGACCGCGACCGGCGACCAATCGATACACCCAGTTTCCTTCATCACACTGTGAAGGCACGCGCCCCACCAGCGGCGGATAGCGAGAAACAACTGCCTAGACTTGACTCTTTAATTCAAGCTGGGAGAAGACTCCACTGCTGATTCCGATGAGTACGTATACGAGTATGTATGCGGTGTCCCCATAGCTTCTGGGCGGATCTCCGGTTAATCTCCCTAAAACGCCTCTAAAGAGGCCTTTAGAGGCGTTTCGTTTTCTATTATTAACGATGTCACTTGATTCATAGGAAAATAAAAAGAAAGCTCTTCTGTGACCTAACCGCCCGTAAGCTAAATGTCAAACAGACAGAGATAGCAACCTATCGATACCTGTTAGTAAGTTTTTTGAAAATGGCCGTAAGTTGTCATGCTAGGCGTTTTCTAAGCCTCTCTGGGTGACCATGCTCGTCTTCAGACATCGACTGCGTGACCAATCTGGCCTTCCGGTCTGTATGCATTGTACAAAAGCGATTGCAAACTTGTTGGTTTGACAGACATCCTTACCAGGGATATTGTGACTGGGTTGTGGACGGAAAATCGGCAGTCGCTGCATGTAAAATACTGGTATTCATCTGCATTCGGTTAGACTGGAAGCTGATCCCGACTTCGTAGGGAAAAGGCAGGCAGACGTTGATATTCGACAGAGTTTTGCGTGCGCCGCGCGCCGGTGTGAACAGTCAGCACTTAACTACTAGAACAACTATGTATCTTTTAAGGTGACACGGCGAGCAAAGCCAACAATAAGTACATTTCGTGAGTGAGAAAATTTCGATAACTACTTTCAGACGCTGTCCATTCGCTGACTGACCAAGGACATGTCGCTCCCCGCGCGTGGTGGGACGCATGCTTGATGTTGACCGCGGTAAAGTTTAGCGATAAAAATGTTGAGTTGATCGTTTGTCACAGCGGTTGTGAAGTTTTGTGGTAGACGGCCGATTAGACTACACGGGTCTCAGAACTTTGGAGCTATCAACTTCATCTACTGTTTCAGAGTGGAAAATATCTACCCCCTATGCGGTGGTAAACGAAAAACTGTATACATTTTGTACAAATAAGATGCATATGTGTGATGTGTCAGTATTTCCAAGAAAATTTTAAAACGGTAAAAAACCCGTCAATAAAAATAACAACATGGTTAGTTTTGGTAGCTCATCATCTACCTATAACCCTTTTCCCAACTATGTTGGGGTCGGCTTCCAGTCTAACTGGATGCAGCTGTATACCAGTATTTTACATGGAGCGACTGCCTATCTGACCTCCACAACCCAGTTAGTACTGGGTAATATACGATACCCCTTCCTAGGTTACACTGGTGTCAGACTAATTGGGCTACAGAATACCTACAACGACTGTCAAAGATGGACAAATGACAGCCGGGACCAACAGCTTAACGTGCTTTCTGAGGCACGGAGGAAACTCGGTATGTAAAAGTGGGCACCCATCCACAGACCAACCTAGGCAAGCACGGCCTAGCCTAGAGATCGACCCGAGCGGCTGTTATTATTTAGCAAGTAGCTCCTCCTATTAGGCATAGTGGTAGGTATTAAACTTAATGTTCACTCACTTTGAAGCTCACTTGTATTGAAACTGAAAATGACGTAATCGTAGTCGGCCTAAAGTACGATATTGTGAAAGCAAACTTAAACTTCAGTCACTCAACGCCTGTCCTAAAGCGACCGTGTGCGGCTCGCACACTGAGCGCGCAATATTAGTAATGGCAGCCTAATGCGACCTCTTTGTAACATTATGATTGATACTGGTTCACAGCACGGAGTAAATACCTTCAGAAGGCCCACGGTAATCTGCTTGCTCGTAATAACAACGTGCATTTGGGATAATAACATGTTAAAAAAACTTTTTTGCAAAAAATAAAACCGACTTCGAAGTTTTTATTTTTCACTTTTTAGTGGTTCACATGTGCTTGGTACACATGGAAAGTGCAAACCGTTACAATTACAACAATCCCAAACACGATTAGGATGCATTGTCTCATTATAGAGTTCCGTGACTCTTGGCTTCAGCATCAGATCTGATAGTAGAATGGTTCTTATCAAACGCAAAATTAAATGCTTCACTTGTTGTAGAAAACAATAAACATCCAAGCGATTGCAGCAATCACGACAGATTTGCTGTCTATTATTGAAGAGTTCCGTTCCATATCTCCGAAGTTCGTGATCAGATCATGATAATATTTCTATGGGACCAACTTGGAAGTATACCCTTTCAAACAAAAAAAGAATTTTTCAAATCGGTTCAGGCGTCTTCGAGTAATCGGTGAACATACATAAAAAAAAAAATACATACAGTCGAATAGAGAACCTCCTCCTTTTTGGAAGTCGGTTAAAAAGAATCCGAGATACGTACGATACGCGGTAGTATAGATGGCAGACAACGACCTCCTTTTTTCAAGTCGGTCAAAATTGGATCGAAATGTTGCTCCCGCGTAGCGCTAACAGATACACTATGACATAACTTAAGTTATTCTATGAGGTTGCTGGAATCCGTTGGATGCAAGTCGCACGGGACCGGTCAATGTGGCGACAATTGGGGGAGGCCTATGTCCAGCAGTGGACGTCGCACGGCTGAAATGATGATGATGATGAGCTCATAATTAAAGTTACTCTCAAACAGTTTCTGCACCATTTATTTGTATAAAAGAAGCTACTAAAATAGAAAGAAATATTATGGTTCTATAATAAATTAAGAATCACAACTTTCCTTAACAATTTAATGCAAAGGAAGTTCGTGACTGCCTCATCGCAATGTACTCCCTCATTACAACGGAGTAAGGTCTTAAATGTAACTAACGAAATGTGTGTGTACTATCAGGTACACCTCTATCTAACCGTTCAGGGATTACAGGTGTTATGTTATGAGTATGTAAGGATCGCGACAGGTGGCGTTTTGTTGTTTCAACTTGCACCCTATTACCAAGGGCGTAGCTAGGATTTTGTTAAGGGGGCATAGGCGTAGACAAACCAAGAATATTCTAAGGTAAATGCTGCATGACCGATGGAACAGATTACGTTAGAAATGAAAAACAAATCTAGACTCAACCGTTCATAGTACAATCTTATAAAATTCGCCTGTCGATAGAATCAATTTTGTTTTAGGCTACTTACATAATACTACTTTACGGTTTGCAAGCATTTCTGCATCTTCTAGGGAGGGAGCTGCCCCCACCCTTTTTTTTACGGATGGGAAATC
Source organism: Xestia ashworthii (assembly GCA_950022955.1). Lineage (NCBI taxonomy): Eukaryota > Metazoa > Arthropoda > Insecta > Lepidoptera > Noctuidae > Xestia > Xestia ashworthii. The sequence continues at coordinate 13,027,689 of OX465575.1, read as the reverse complement.
ATCAAATAACCTCTCCCACTCTGGGCGGAGCGGGACGGAGTGTTAGACTTTTACTGACTTAAACCCATCCATGTTCCTTCCTCGCCCTTTATGTTCTGGGGCCACGGTATCTCTTTCGAACAGTCCCGCAGCCCCGGCAGGCTTCGGCCCATGCGGGGCCCTTCATGCTCCCACGCCCTTAGGTAATGAAAATAACGTGGTTGTCACAAAATGGTGTAAAGTTGTACTTCTGTATTTACATACTCCGTGCTCGTCACTAATGCGCCTCATTGACGGCGCTCGGTTACAAATGAAGCGCGCTTGCGTTGCGTGTGGCTTTACCCTTTTATACGACTGTTTCTAAAGCGAGCTATTTTTTAAGCTTTTCAGTTCCGTTTATGTCACGAAAATTTCGGTTTCTTAACTACTTTATGCTCTTTACAGACTTCGTGTAATGTTTTGTTTTTGCAAAAAATAAGTGAAAACGTGGTACTAAATGCATACCGGTCATATTCCCCCTCCACCTCACCCCACACCTCACCTCCCTCCTCTCGCCAGGGGAGGCTACGCCATGTTAGCACTAAAGCTACGCCGTAGCACACGCGAAGCAAAGTGACAAATGTTTATAGCAGAGCATTACTAGGTGGAGCGATGACCTGGTGAAGGTTGCGAGATCTGCTGGATGCGAGTCGCACGGGACCGGGACATGTGACGACACTTGGGGAGGCCTATGTCCAGCAGTGAACGTCGCACGGCTGAAATGATGATGATGTTTCAAGTTTCCGGACAGAGCACCGGACACCTTACTTTCTCAGATGTCCGGAAATATCTGCCGGTCGGTAACGGACTGACTGCAGTCACCGACGACTGCGATCAGTCTTGCACGGCGCTACAAGGATCACTTGGCGTTTGGATGAAACTGACGAAGGAACGGTAAACGTTGGCAAAATAATACAGTAGCGCTAGACCCGATTTGGGCCAACCGGTAAACCGACTCCTGTACTAAATATTAATACTCTAAGGTCCATGTTCACCGAGAAGATAACAGTCTGATTATCTAAAACAGCTGTTTGAAACACATTTTTGTATGGGAACATGTCACATTGACAGCTGTTTTTCGATAATCAGGCTGTTATCTTCTCGGTGAACACGGACCTTAATATAAATACCTACTTCCCAATAACTGTCAATTTTGACATCTCAAACACCCGCTGTCACGTCAACACTTCGGCTATTGTCGGCTCGTATCGGGCTCATTCGGGAGCTGTCGTAAAAACTCGTACAAGTCAGACGCGGCGCCTAACTTCGCAGACATAGGGGGGGAGTACCAAATTAGCACTATTTGTTGTGACAAGATGTATTGATAGTTAGGGACAAGTGTGGAAGATAGTTTCACAAAGTTTCTTCTTGAGTTAACGAAGTATAATGAAGTTGGGTGATTTCTGTAAGTAGCAATATTACTTCTATTGAATTGATACAATAGAACTGTCTAATTGGTAAATCGGTTGTAAGCGCGATTGCTTCGAATGGAGCTCAGGTTCGAAGCCTCGGCATGTAACAATTGTGCCTTGATAACTGAACCGTACTTCGGTTCGATGTTTGTCTAGTTAGAGGCGCCTTTTTTAATTATAATATCATTGGCCAATTGGCTGACCTCTACATGATCATCACCATCGCAATCTCATTATGTGCAGCTCATTCCAGTATTGTACACGTCGCAACTGCCCACACCACCTCCACAACTCAGTCAGATCATTACACGATATTTTCTAGGTAAATATATTGTATTGTATAACGGCCTGGTGTCCGCAACTCCAAGTCACGCAAAAAACGCAATTTGAGGGACATTTTGTGGGAAAATCTATTCGATCCTCCCTAACTCCTCGAGAAAGGCCAGCAGCACCTTGATGTAGCTGACAATCTCGCGGAGAGTACCTGGGTTACCGAAGTACTTTTCTCTCGGCAAATACATACATATATCACCATCCATAATCAAGAGATTAAAAATTACATTATAAATGATCAAAAGTTTAACAAACTACTGCGTTGCTTTAATTGTGACACGGGGTTCGCATGCCTCATCTGTATGATTAGTAATTTTACTACCACAGTAACTGTTTCTTCTGGGGGTGAATTTGAAAAGTTTTAAGTTTTATTTATTTATTATTATTTATTTATCTATTATTTGTGTTTCGTTAATGTTCTCTTCTTCAACCTTTGGCCAACCAATGCCGAGTGTCATGGCTATACAGTTTCTTCTGGCCACTTTAATGAGATCGTCTGTACGTAGTCGGTTGACTATGTCGTTGAAGTTATGCGAACGGATTTTTTTTATAAATAAGGTAATGATTTACAACAATAAATATTTACTTAGTTTATATATCAAAGTTCGTGTCTTATTATATTTTAAGATCCAAAAATGTTCTCAAGTGAGTGAAATCCTTGCAATTTCTAAAAGAGAAATGAACTTTAATCATATTTAATTTCATAGCAAAGCCAAAGATAATATGGTTACTTCAGCAGAGCAGGTGAAATGTGGATGTACTGTAGGATATTCTTATACCTAGGCAGAATGCAAGATGTACTTATGTGATGGGTGAGCACCCATTACATACCGGGTTTCCTCCGTGCCTCGGAAATCTCGTTAAGCACTTGGTCCCGACTGTCATTATTGTGGATCTTTGACAGTCATTACAGGCCCAAAAAGTCTGGCAACCAGTCTTACCATGGGATATCGTATTACCCAGTACTAACTGGGTTGTGGACGTCTAGGCCGTCGCTCCATGTAAAAACTGGTATCTAGCTGCATCCGGTGAGACTGGAAGCCGACGCTAACATAGTTGGGAAATGGCTAAGCAGATGATGAATGCAGGATGTGATGTTATGATGTCGTGTACCTAACTATGAACAGCTGAAGCTAAACTGAGTAGTGAACTTATACGGGAACCTACACGTGCGCCCTTGATCTACCAACTAGTTACCAGTTCGCTAAGATCTCCAACTTCGGAGGCTACTGCAAAACTTCAACGAGCTCTTGACGAAACTTGCTGTTCGTAACTTTGTTTTCAACAACCTAGATGCACTGTATAATTGTCAGTTGTATCTTTACTTGTCACAAGGGTATGTGCGGGGAGACAGACGGCGCTATTCAAAGTCGGTTACTTGTTCATTTGGCGACCCGAATGGTCCAACGGTAGTCAGGCTGCCTTGCGTTCTGAGAGTCCCGGCTTCGAATCCCGGTAGGAGCAAATGGTTGTGTGATGAGCATGGACATTTATTTCCGAGTCATGGATGTTTATGTATATATGTACTTACAAACAAAAAATATCTATGTAGTATATAAGCCAACTATCACTATCAGACCACTATCTGGTGTCCACCACAAAAGCCTCGTTGCTTAGTGTGGCACTAGATGGAGGTGTGTGTAATGTCCAGCGATATTTATTTATCTTCTGCCTGTCTTTTGCTGAAAGTACGACACAGATTTGAGTGAAGCTGTCCAGTCAGTGGAAGACATTTAGCTGGGCCATTTAAAGTTCTCAATCTGGCAGACAATCATTAAATACTGATGATACGAGACGGTGATCTTTAGGGTGAAAGCGTCAGGGTAGTCCGTGAAATTCAAATATTCTTAGGTTATTTTTAAAAATTTGCAAGATTGGATATTGAAGTCAAAGTCGTTCCTCGACCTTAGTTTGTGAGCTTTGAGGGTTGAATTGATGATTATAATTCTTTAACTACATACGTCACACAGTCTCGAACGATATTTTTATCAACATACGACCTAGCACTGGCCTGTAAAGTGAAAGTTTGAATTTTGCGGGCTACGAGTACTTTGGAGCATCCACCCTTAGCATCAGATGGGCTGTCGGTTTGTTCGTTTTATACTAACACAATAATAATATCATACAATACCCGGTAAATGAGAGTTCCAGACCTCTCACTGGTTAGACAGAGCGTTAGGAAATCTCATTAGCGTGCATCCGGGGAGATCGTTATAACTACTCTTATTTCCGACCGGGGACATGCTTGGGTGACAAAGAAATTATGAGGAACATTATATGTTGCTGCATATGTATATAACATACTGTACACATAACATCACGCCTCTAATCCCTGAACGGTTAGATGGAAGTGTATATAATAGAACACCATAATTTCGCCAATTATATTAAGTCCAATGAAATAGGGGCGAGCTTAAAGCCATAAGCCAGGCACAAACCTAGAATTCATGGCAACCCAATCTTCCGCTGGAGAAAAAGTATTAGTATACTTTGCGCGACTTCGGAATCGAAACCAGGTTCTAATGCTCAGCACGGCACACACACTGTACAAAAATTGAGAATTTGAAAAAGATAATATAATTAATCTCCTAAAACAACTTTATAAAAACTTTATAGACACTATAGAACTTAAACACGATTTTATAAACACTCTTCTACATTTCCAATAACCCTTCACTCCATCTCAAAAGTCTATTCACACAAACGACCTAAAAAAAGGCCCAATCTGACATAAAAGACCGCAATATCTATGTCACAGAGCCACAGCGGGCACACAAAGGCAGAATGGATGCACGCCTTGATCACGAATCACAGCGGAGAAAAAAAAGCTAGCTGTCAAACAAAGCGCGCGGCGGCCATGATTGAAAAATGGCGGATGTGGGACAGCTGGACAGAGCGTAATGTACCACCTACCTGATTTGTGCTGAGTGATGGAGATTGGTACAGGCGCAGATTGGGAAAGTTACAATAGGTCAGTGGATGAATTGGGACGTCAACATAAAAAGTTGTGACATTGTTTTTCTATTGTAGAATTAAAAAATAAAGGGTGGTTTTGGAGTGTAACTAGTTTAGCGGGTGGCACATTCTGTTAGGTCGTTTTTGATGAACAAGAAAACCGAGTTTAAGTAATTAATAGTACATATTCAGCTCGGCCCATCGATTATTTCAGGAATATATTTCTGATTTTCAATCTGACCAAGGGGTTTCGTATGACCCAGTACTGACTGGGTTGTGGAGGTTAGATATGCAGTCGCTCCAAATAAAACACTGGTATTCAGCTGAAACCAACTAGACTGGAAGCCGATCTGGAGGCTAGCTAGATGATGATAATATTCGAATTCGGCCCGAACCAGTATGTTGTATAATCCTTACAGCCGATTAATTTACGTTACTATAAGTTTTAAATCAATATGAGCATTCTCACATCCTTGTAAGATTCCCGTGTCATCAAAAAATGTTAGATGTTTTATGCCTTTAGTGAGACATGACTGGTCCATTGGCGAAATCTGTAAAGTCAGCAAAGGGTGAAAGGGTTTTCCCTCTAATCTCGGAAAATGATTCATTTTAACATGAATCACACGAACAAAGTAACACTAAAAACATTCAATGTTGCCATTAACAAAATTAAACACTCATTCCAACATTCACTCAACGTAGAGCGATCAATTTAAACTTGTGCTGACACTTCAACGACTATGGTTACAAGTACCAGGCGCACATACAGTGTATGGAGATGTTCTGTATATTGTGTACATCCACACTCGTGAGTAAGTCACTGGGTTACGAGAAGTTCCTCCAATGTTTGACTATGCGCGAGCGGGTGTGTTTGGAGTTTGTCTTACAGTCTGATTAGATTGAATGGTTAGTAAGTTATGGAGTCAGGCGTTACTTTGCGGAAATCCATGGCATTAAATGCTATGAAAAATATTTAGTTTTAATACCGCTAGACAAAAATATCCAGGTCTGAAAGCAGGACACAAATCCCACCGTCATGCATATGCACATGCACATATGGGCCCACCCTCCCGCCCGCCGCCGGGTGGGCCCATATGTGCATGTGCATATGCATGACGGTGGGATTTGTGTCCTGCTTTCAGACCTGGATATTTTTGTCTAGCGGTATTAAAACTAAATATTTTTCATAGCATTTAATGAATGGTTAGTGCTTGGCAGCTAGTTTGAGTGGTGGAATTTGCACTGGTAGTGTTCATACTGTTCGTGCCTTTATTCCTTGATGGGGAAGAACCAGATCACAAATCTAGACTCTGATTGGTGTTTATGACGAACAATCCAGATAACACTTTGACATATCATGCAATCAAACTCAACTCAGTTTGCAACATCAGCACCACCGGTGCATACAGAGATTCTTTGTACTTCTAGAAACTATCGATGCTAGAATAGAATGAAAGGCCCACTGACCTGGCTGTCTATCCTTTCCTTTCCTGTCGCCCTGGATACTACACCCGTCGTAACCGTGTACTATGCCATTATCTCTTTCAACATAATTTCCTGCTACCCTAGTACTCCACTCCTCGTAATAATCTGCAGTCCGTCTAACTTCGTCATTTTCCTCAATCTCCCAAAATCCTACGATTTACTATCGCCCTGGTACTTCTCACTTAGTAACCGTTTCGCCACGCAATCGTCCCGCGTTACATATCCCGAAGGTAACTCGGTTACGTCCCTCTTAGTCCGTCGGGACGCCGCGTCGGCAGGTGCTCGACATTTTGCAAGTATTTATATTTGTAGGGTTGTAGGAAGCGACTATTTATAACCGACTGAAGGTAATGTGTATCAGCATATATTATGTACATGTCTGTTCCTCTGAGACCAAACGCATGGGCCGATTTGGATGATTCTTACGTCTATCGATTTGTCTTTATCTTGCGACAACCAGCCGCTATCATCACCATCATTTTCCTGCCTTTATCCCAATTAATTTGAGATCGGCGACGCGGCGATCTTCCATATTTCTTCATCAGTCGGCATCGTCACCTCCTTGCTAGCCATATCATCTATCACACAGTCCATTTATCGTTTCTTTGATCTTCTGTCTTTCATACTAAAAACCTTCCACACAACTTTTTCTATAGAGAAACTACTAGGACCATATAAAATGGAGGAACTTTCATGTTTCGGCAGCCCTACCGAGTAGCTAACAAAATCACAATCAAGTTATGTGCGGCCCGCTACCTGATTCACCGTGATTGAGACACCTTGGGTGACGGACGCGCCCGACCCCAGCCGACCTCTCCTGATGATAGCCGAGCACATCTCACGTACGGAACCCGACGTAACAAATACGGGGCACGGACCCAACTCGATCGGAGGGATATTTCACACTAACCCTATGTAGATTGACGACCACTGTCACGTTCCTGTTCGGGTTAACGGCGGAAAAGAATTGGCCTCTGAAATATAAGCTAGTTGACTTGACCGATACTGGGTCTGTGGTACGGGCGGGCAAACCGGCATGTTAAGTAAAGTTTGGGACTCTTCTGAGAATAGTACTGGCATCTAGCACTGGCACGTCAGATAGCGCACTACCACGTTGCACTAGGCTGGCATCTACCTTTGAACATTAGCACTGGCCTTCAGCACTTAATATAGCACTGACCTACAACATAGCCCCTAATACGAGTATGTTCAGTTATTCACCCACTGACAAGACTTTACCAAACTTTTTTGGGGTCGGCTTCCAGTCTAACAGGATGCAGCTAAATACTAGAATTTTCCATGGAACAACTGCCTATCTGAGCCCCCCAACACAATTGTAGGGTTACACGATACCGCTTGGAAAGATAGGTTGTCCATACCCTGAGTGTGCCGGAAGGTAGAGGATGGTCACCCATCCACGGGGTAACCTTGGCAAGGGTTGCTTAACCTTGCCAGCCCTGTCCTATAATATGTTCACCCTTCAATAACTACCAACAATAATGTCATTCGTCCATTTTCCGCTTGGCTTGTAGGTCGGAAGCACCCTGCTGCCGGAAATTGGCGCGGCCTATTTAACCATGTGTCCCTTATATCGGCTATGTCATGGAACGGTACGTTGTTACAGTTTTCACAACATTTTGTTTGGTGTCAAAACACATGCAAACTCATGCAGTTTTGTCCTGTAGCGCGAAAGAAATGGGTCGGGGGCCTTTAATTGGGTCTTAATTAGTTAATTAAATAAATTAAATCTTTAATTGGGACCAATACTGCGATTTTTTATATAATTTTTGGCCTTGGAAACATTATGTGACAACGATGTAGCAGGACGTGCATTTTAGAAATGTCCATCATCATCATCAGCCTATTAATTTTCCCACTGCTGTCACATGTCTTCGAGGTGTCCATATTAAAAACAAAACAGACAATTTAAAAATGAAATATTTATTGAATTCAAATAAACCGTGACAACTAAAAGATGACCAGTCACAACTCACTCAATCAGAAAGCTTCTCAACACTTGAAAAGTCCATTCAGTCGTCAGTTGACAGACAGTGACGTGCCGCCGACGGAATGCCGACAGGGAGTCGACAGGGCGACGTTTGTGGCGACAACTTGTCGAATGGCGCGACGAGTTCGCACTACTTCGCGTTGGATGCTTGATTGATCGACGAGTGACGTTTGACAGCTAGTAGCTCCGAGGAGCTAGGCAGAAAGGTACTGCCCTTTCATTGTTATTTTAAATAAAATGTTACAGCATGGTGACCTTTATTCTTGTTGTTATAAGGTCCAAGACAGAGGTTACATAATAGTTATAGTATTTGCTGAAATACTGGTATTACGGTAATACGGATATTAGTACTTATGAATGAAAATCATTTGTTTGATACATACGTTGGACATTTCATGATAGTCACGAGTGTCCCAGAATATCACACTGGTGTCATAAATGTCGGCGTGAGTGTCATGGAGCCCTTTTAAGTGTCAAAATAAACAGATTTTGCAAATTTGGTCAAAGAATCAGCATTGCCACTCAATCAACGCAAGCGTTTCTGGGCACTGACTTGACCGCGAAGTGGACGTATTTTTTAACATCCTGTCATTGCAATCCCATTTTAATACTCGTACATTTATGTTTATTCTATGTATCGTTAGTAAATAATATTTAAATTGTGTTTACAAATAGAATATCATAAATAAGAAATATTAATAGTTCTAGCTTACCTACTCGTATGGCCATATTTATTCCATTTCCTAAGTAAGACCGTCATCCCTCCCCATTAAAATGAAAACATAAATATGGCTCCTCATTTTCACTGACATTTTCCTTAATTTAAAGGAGTGTCCGAGATGAATTACTGAGACATCTTACCGGCGACGTCTTTGGATTATATTAGTAAGGTACCTTACCCAATAGGGATACCAGAAGGTCCACTTACTGAAAATGATAAAAGTTTATGAACCTGCGAACTGACTTACAGCACTGATTGCAATTAATTCATTGAATACACTGTCGTGCCACTGACAACCTCGTACCCTCCCTCTAGTGACTCTTTAATAATATTATTTCATTGTTGGAATTTGACCTCTCGCCTTTGAGGTAACCGTTGCAGGTCTTCTGGCATTTATTTTAAGAGCCCCTTTACATTTTAAATAAAAATATCACTGGACATCACACACAGCGCCACTTAGTACCACACTAGGCAAGGCTTGTGTCGTGGACACCAGATAGTTGATATACTACATTTATACTTTTTATTTGTAAATACATATTTATTATACATATAGACATCCATGGCTCGGAAACAAATGTCCATGTTCATTGTACTAATAATTTATGCAATTATTTCCCAAAACATCAGCAGTTGACTTAACGGGCTTGCGTTTGTTCTAAGCTCAGGCACGCTACTGCCCACAAGTGCCAAAAGACTCATTGATCATCATCTGCGTAGTCTTTTCCCAACTATGTTGGGGTCTGCTTACAGTCTTGGATGCGGCTGAATACCAGTATTTTACATAGACCGACTCAGCTTAGTACGGGTAATACGATACCCCTTGGTAAGACTGGTTGTCAGACTTTTTGGACCACTGGCTATCTGTAACGATCGCTGTCAAAGAACTACAAATGACAGCCGGGACCAACAGCTTAACGTGCTTTCCGAGGCACGGAGGAAACTCGGTTTATACGGGTGGTCGTCCATCCACAGACCAATTTAGGTAAGCACGACTTAACCTAAAGATGGACCCGAGCGGCTGTTATTATTTAGCAACCAATATTTAGCAACCAACCAAGCGCCAAAAGACTATCACATCACAATAAAACTAAATAGGGCTACGTCTAGAGTGGCGACAATTTGCGACTAATTGCGGCCTCGGCGCGCGGCGGGTCGCAAGCATGCACCCCGCCTTACTTGTCTCTGCGAATAAAACGACAAGCATAAATTAAAGAGGATGGATGTATTTTTAAAAAGAAAACTCTTTGCTCTCTGTGTGCAGGTAGAGGGCTATTAAGTTACTTTTTATTTGCTTTTTAGTTGAGGGCTTGTTTGAAGTCAATTATACGTTTTATGTGAGGTTTTTCTCGTGTGGTGCATTAGCTACTTTAGCTTGTTTTCGAAATGGTGGAATTACGGAGTTGAATGATCCTTTCAGTGACAGGGCACTGTTAGTAAAACATTTGCTAAATAGTGTAGACGACAACAAATAATAATTGTACCGTCAGTTAGATTATCAACAAATATTTGACCCGTGTTTTTCTTTTGTTACGTAAATCAAAATTGACGAAGATACGACGCTTTTAAAATTACCAATACGTCACGGCTGGGTATAATTTTTAGCTAGTTCTGACGTCACGAGCCCCCCTACTGAGTTTTGATGCGTTTTATCTTTGTCAATATTCATTAATTTTTAAAAACAAAAAATACGTGTCCCTTATTTTTCAATAATCTAAGTGATGGACTAAATGGATTTGTAATTTTTAGGGTTCCGTAGCCAAATGGCAAAAACGGAACCCTTATAGATTCGTCAAGTCTGTCTGTCTGTCCGTCTGTCTGTCACAGCCACTTTTTTCCGAAACTATAAGAACCATGCTGTTGAAACTTGGTAAGTAGATGTATTCTGTAAACCGCATTAAGATTTTTACACAAAATTAGAAAATAAAATTTTTGGGGGGTTCCCCATACTTAGAATTGAAACTCAAAAACTTTTTTTTCATCAAACCCATACGTATGGGGTATCTATGGGTAGGTCTTCAAAAATGAAACTGAGTTTGCGCGAGAGACTTCCAAAGTAGAAAAATGTGTGTCCCCCCTCTAACTACCTGACGACCCGATTGGCGTAGTGGTAGTGACGCTGCTTTACGTTCTTAGGGTCCTGGGTTCGAATCCCGGTAGGAGCAAATGTTTGTGTGATGAGCACGGACATTTGTTTCCGAGTCATGGATGTTTATATGTATAATAAGTATGTATTTACAAACAAAAAAGTATATATGTAGTATATCAACTACCTAGTGTCCACGACACAAGCTTTGCTTAGTGTGGCACTAGGTGGCGCTGTGTGTTAATGTCCAGCGATATTTATTTATTATTATTATTATTTAACTTCTAAAATACGAGAATGATAAAACTAAAAAAAATATATGATGTACATTATCATGTAAACTTCCACCGAAAATTGGTTTGAACGAGATATACTAAGTAGTTTTTTTTTAATACGTCATAAATCGTAAACAGCAATTTACCTTTCATTAAATCTTTAAAAAAATTTAAAACTTTTTATTTCAAAAAAAACACTTCATAAATTTTGCTTAAACACACATCGCTTAATCTTAATTATGAAAGATTATGTGCGAGTGAGGCGTCTCGCTTGTTTACATTAAAATATATTGTTAGGAAGAAATGAGGTTTCGCGTAGCATTATGAAGAAATGAGGTTGTACGTAGCACAGGTTACTTCTATGGAAAGGAGTGACAGACGACTTGCATTAGTCTCTGGTCGCGGTTGACTCGTTGGGAATATCGTTCAAAGGGCTGTAAGATTTATATTTTCCTACTTTGTGTACTTACTCGCTACTTTTCTAAGCAATTACGTGTTAATTGAATTCCTTATGATTTATTGTGGTTATGGATAGTTTCAGCAATTGATATTTTGTTCCAAGTTAGAATAAACGGTTGTATTCATTACTTTATGTACCTCGTCGTCTTATTTTAAACATCTTCACTTCTGAATGCTAAATTCAGAAGTGGGATAGTGAACACAAATTGCCCACGAAAGTGTAAAATATTCAAGGAACAAAATAACAATTTACTTTTCAACCGAAAGTCAAAATGGCGTTTTTTGACTTTTTCGTTTTTATTCTTGTCATTTCTGTTATTTTACGTGTGTGTGATTGAATATCAAGCTTTGCGATAAATATGCTGAGAAGGCGTGATCACCGTCATACATGAGATTGACCTAAAGGTGACACGCGAGGCAGGTATGCTGATGGTGAAGAACTAACCCTGAGAACCCGGGCCTCGCGGTCACTTCGTGTTAGCTTAGCCCCGTAAACTTGAGCGATGTTCCGCAACGAGTTCGTCCAAAGAACTTCGAGTGTCTTTCATTATTAACCATTCGTACAAACGATCCAATCGCTTACAGTTTCAAAGCCTGGTCGTATGTGATTACTCTCGTGGAAGCTTTAATGGGCCTGCCATACACTCGACGAGTGGCATGGAAAGTAGTGAGGAAAGGAGGCAGAGACGTAGTGCGACAACATTACTCGTCACGCCTTACATCATTTTCCTCGTCGTGCCCACCGCTCCCTATTTCGTCGGTTTTTGAGTGCAGGTCAAAGGACCAGCAATATCAGATTTTCTCTCATTCGATTTCAAACCTAACCGTCAATACTTTGTTGTAAAATCATTCGGATAAGCTTTTTCCCAATCAACCTTGAATTTAATGCTTGTTAGCGATAAAGCTGAAAATCTATTAACCTTTGTGTGCAGTGCGGAGTGTAGCAATTAATTGCGTGAGTAGAGCAGTATGTGGTCAGCGAGGGCAACATCGCAGCAGCGTGAGGAGCATCGTGACGGCGTGAGGAATATCGTGGCAGCGCGAGGAACATCGCGGCTGCGTGAGGAGCATCGTGTCAGCGCGAGGACCATCGCGACAGCGCGAGGAGCATAGCGTTGAGCAGCACAAGGAGCATAGTGTGGTATAACATCTTTACAGCCTGTGAGGTCGCCCTGGTTAGTATGTATCTAAGCAAACACGCCATTGACGTGTGGCGTCACGAAGTGGATCGTGCAGAGGTACTCCCGAGTGTTTTTCGCGAGTAGCTTTTTGTCTCAAGGGCGACGACGCAAAAGTTTGGCTAAATGAATGGGTCATCAATGACCGAACTTGGTCAAATTTTAAAAGAACAATGGCCAGATTTATCAGGAGCTGGACTCTACTTTTATTTTTCATGTCCCAAAATAAGCTTTATTTAAATTGGTTTGTTCTTATGTCGCAAGCATCATACCGTTTGAAAATCATATCTAAAAGCCTCAATTATATTTTTGAGATTAGAATCAACAACTGCCTTCTATCCGACTGTTGCGTAGGCTAAGTGTGTACTTAGCGCAAGGAGGATAATTAGCGGTCTCGTTTAGATTTGTTGCGATTTCTCTCAAAGAATTTCCCAAAATTGGGACATCTGTCAGGGCGCACTGGCAACTTATCTGTCCATTGGACTCTCGGTTCGATGTCGTCCAGGTGTGGTTATCGGTCCGTGGAACGATGCCTGGGGTCAAAGCAGCAGAGGGGTCCCAGGTGGTGCGACGTGTGTCGCAGTTCGCAGCGGCAAATGAAGCGAGGAAGATGCGTATGATTGCGAGGTGTCATTCAATAGATTGAGTGGCTTGGCGATAACAAGTGGCATTCCGTTGTGCGAGATTGAACAAGGCGCTTTCACTTAATTATCTTTTATTACAAGGATCCAATACATAATAAGTTGGCATAGTGGTTGATGCCTAAATACTAATTGAATTGAATAGCAGTTGACAACTGTTCAGAAAAACTTGAATGTTTCTAGTTTTTGAATAACAACAACAAGTCATATTATGCGCGAAATGAGTCGTCAATGGGTACGTTTTGAAACAATTATAGGAAGGTAGTTTAGATGAAACTGCAAAAACTGAAATAAAGATAACTCTTTTTTCGTGGCCACTTGAAGGGACACTTCTTGTATTTTTTATGAACTTGTAAAATGGGAGAATTTTATAATAAATACGGCGGTTATATGGCATAAAGGGACGCTATCGTTTCGTCGTTGGATACGTTTTGTCTAACCCTCTTTAACTCAAAACCCTTTTGCCCTCAGAAGTTAGATAATGCTAACACTAGCTTCTGCCAGCGGCTTCGCCCGCGTGAACTTTGATAATTGTCTCATGGGATCTTACTGCTAAGATAAAAAGCATCTTATGTTTTAATCCAGGTTATAAACCATCTGTGTTCGAAATTTCATCCAAATCCGGTCAGAGTTTTTGCGTGAAAGAGTAACAAACAAACATCCATACATCCATACTCACAAAATTTCGCATTTAGTAGGATTTTATTGGAAACAATGAACACAACATCCGACAATTTTACAACATATGTCGCTGAGTACGCCCGGCGTACCATAAGTTTGTTACGTTTAACAACAGTTAAGAGTCTTACCGAAGAATTACGAACTCCTATTAGTTTAATTGGTTATACGCGGTATTGATTGTACGCGGTATTGACAACCCACAATATATGGCAGCCGTGGCAAATGCGAACTTAGCAACTGAAGACATAGTCTTGATTCTTTCAATTTACGTAAAACCAAGTTGTAAACTTGAGTCTTCCGGCGGGTTGACTAAGCCCCGTTTTCTGTAACTTTACGTATAACTGTCAGTTATTATGCCACATCTCACAGCTATCGGTGTTTCTATTAACAAAGTAGGCTTGAAATATCCTATCTGCGTCACCTACTTGAAAAATCAAAGAATGTTTTTCACTGACGTTTTGTTTCCGTAACAGTCTCTAAGTAAAATGTCAAACAGACAGAGATAGCAACCTACCGAAACCGAACATTAAGTTGTTTTAGAGGCCGTATAAGAAGCACGCTCGCTCGATCTCGAACCCAAGTGCTACGAATGTAATCAGTGAGGACATAATTATGTCGTAATTGTTCTAAAAAGCTTCTTATGGAACCGGTTGATGCTTCCCTTTTCAAAAATCCGGGACGCAGGGTACAGCCAATGATATTACTGCTGCCAAATATGGAGCGCAGTGTTTATAATGCAAGAGAAAAGGGTACAAGAAAGAGACGTACTTTACTAAGAGCCGGTCACAATCTAGGAATCAGCGAAGCTTTGTCGAATAACAAAACAGACGTTATTACAGCTGTTGTTCAAGGCATCCGTGGATACACCCATAGATTTATAATTCTCTGTTTTGTTTATTTTCTCGCCAATCTTCTCATAGATATAGTGGAGCTTGGTTTCGCTGATTTTGTTTGATGTTTTTAAGCACCTTTCTTGTCGAGTAACTCCAACCGCTGTGTTCTCAAAAGCGTAAGGGAACGGCAAGTTATGGCTTCGTAGTTTAAAACTGTAATAATCCTGGAAACTGCTGACAGTCTTAACCGTGGTAGCATTACTAACGTGCGCAAAGAGAGGCAGTACCTCACTAGAACTTTTGACATTCAAATCGTCCTGAACGAAGGTTCAATGCTTTCAAGCTTTGGTCAGGTGTGGCCGAGCTCTCGGAAAATAGTGAACGAAGGTTCAATGCTTTCAAGCTTTGGTCAGGTGTGGCCGAGCTCTCGGAAAATAGTCGTTGATCCCCGGAACTGTCAGGCATGAACGCATGTGAGCAAGCAAAAACCACAGTCGTCAATTTTATTATTGGTACTGACGCCTCTACTCCGCCCATATGGTCGCTGGTGCGTGACCTAGTCACAAGCATTCTAAAAACAACAAAAAAAGTTTTGTGGGAGATCGATTGATGTCGCTCTTGTGAACTCCTGAAGAGGAATAAAGGTACGGTCCAACCGCCAGTCTTGTGAATACGAGGTCGTCGACCTTACCTTTGTAATAAAGTAGCAATGAGCAGCGGTGGCTCAGTGGTGGCGGCCCCGACTTACGTTCAGTAAGTTGTGGGTTCGAATCCAGGCAGGCGCATTACTTTGTGTTATTTATTACATCACCGCTGCTCTCAAAACGGAGAAGGAAAACATCGTGAGGAAACCGGAGAACTGTCCTAGAACCATAAATTCGAAGACATGTGACATCTACCAATCCGCACTGGGCCCGCGTGGTGGATTATATAGCCCATTCCCTCTCATAGAGAGGAGGCCTGTCCCAGCAGTGGGAACATTAATAAGCCGATGATGAATCAATGAGCAAACTAGACCCTGGGATGCGAGAGCCATGAACTTGAAACTGTTTGTTAGTCGCTGAGGAAAAACCACATAAGCAGACTCCCAATACGTGCCCAGAAACGAATGTCATAATGTTTTGTTTTGCTGAGTGCTGTTTCTTTTCTATTTATGGTTTCAGAGATGGTTTTGGGCGTGTGCCTAAAGGTGTGTGAGTCACCCATCCAGTGGGTGTGCTGCCAGAGGCGTGAGTCGTTCATCCAGTGGGTGTGTTCCCACAGGCGTGTGTCGCCTAGCGCATGGGTGTGTTCCCACAGGCGTGTGTCGCCTAGCACATGGGTGTGTTCCCACAGGCGTGTATCGCCTAGCGCATGGGTGTGTTCCCACAGGCGTGTGTCGCCTAGCGCACGGGTGTGTTCCCAGAGGCGTGTGTAGCCTAGCGCGCGGGTTTGTTCCCTGAGGCGTGTGTCGCCAAACGCACGGGTTTGTTCCCAAAGGCGCGTGTCGCCAAACGTGCGGGTGTGTCCAAAGGCATGTGTTGTTGAGCGCGCATGGGCGCGCTGCTGGAGCTGGACGCACTGCTGGTGCTGGATGCTCTGCTGGCGCTGGTTGCGCTGCTGGTGCTGGACGCTCTGCTGGCGCTGGTTGCGCTGCTGGAGCTGGACGCACTGCTGGTGCTGGACGCTCTACTGGCGCTGGTTGCGCTGTTGGTGCAGGACACACTACTGGCGCTGGTTGCGCTGCTGGCGCAGGACTCGCTGCGTTGCTGGCGAAGGATGCGCATCTGGCGCAGGACGCGTTGCTGGCGCAGGTCGCTCTGCTAGCGCAGGACTCGCTGCGTTGCTGGCGCAGATCTTGCTGCGTTGCTGGCGCAAGGCGCGCTGCTGGCGCAGGGCGCGGTGCTGGCGCAGGGCGCGGTGCTGGCGCAGGGCGCGCTGCTGGCGCAGGATGCACGTGCGCCTGTCGCTACTGGTGCAACACGTGCGCCTGTCGCTGCTGGTGCAGTACGCGCTGGTTGTGGTATACTGTTGGAAATCTAGATCCTGTGTGTTATGTCTGGTCTTGTTGAATACTTGACCTTGTGTCTTATGTCTAGTCTTGTGTAAATACTAGACCTTCTAGTTTTGTGTGAATGCTAGACCTTTTGACCGTCTAGTTTAGTCGCAGTAATTATGTGAACAATGGTATGGGATGGTTGGGACGCTGACCATCTTATATTTTTGTCATTATTCGCTGAGGTAAAGTCTTTGGCAGTGATATGGGATGATTGGGACGCTAACCATCTTATATTTTTGCCATTGCGGACTTTGAATTTCTACGTGATTAGCATGCGTTGTTGCCTACAAGGAATAATCATCGCAAACGCTTTCAGATGACGAAGCTGATGATGTTGAGCATGACCTGAGCCCGTGGCGGTAGGGCTGTCCACACCTGATCTCGATGCTGGAATAGGAGCAATGCGGCATCAAGATCATCACTTTACTGCAACCTACAACTTTCAAGTCGAGGGCGACTTGGTGTCAGGAGAAGCCGTGTTAGGAAGAAATGAGGTTTCGCGTAGCATTATGAAGAAATGAGGTTGTACGTAGCACAGGTTACTTCTATGGAAAGGAGTGACAGACGACTTGCATTAGTCTCTGGTCGCGGTTGACTCGTTGGGAATATCGTTCAAAGGGCTGTAAGATTTATATTTTCCTACTTTGTGTACTTACTCGCTACTTTTCTAAGCAATTACGTGTTAATTGAATTCCTTATGATTTATTGTGGTTATGGATAGTTTCAGCAATTGATATTTTGTTCCAAGTTAGAATAAACGGTTGTATTCATTACTTTATGTACCTCGTCGTCTTATTTTAAACATCTTCACTTCTGAATGCTAAATATATTATTATAAAATTCGAGATTAAATTATTTATTTATTTGTGAAAGATCTGGAGGAACTTTGTATTGATCCACTGTGAGGTAGTATTTAATTATACGATTTGTTTGCAAAGTAGTCTTTGATTTTAATTTATTATTTAGTTTCTTAGGGAGTTTATTCAACAAGTTTGGTAACAAGTACCTCCAGGTCCTTCTTCCATATACATTGTTACATTTCGGCAGATTATATAATGGTAGGTATTCTAAACATCTTAAGTTGTTGGGTCTTATTTTTTTACTTAATTTATCAATTTCGTTAGCATACTGTGATATTATAGCTAGTTTTACTTTGTCAAAGACATTTATTATTTTACAATATTCAAATAATTGTTGATAGTTGTCTTTAAATTGAAGCTTTATTTTATATGGAACTATAGTTTTTAACATCCTAATTTGTATGTCATATATTTTTTGTAAGTATGTTTTATATGTTCTGCCATAGCTAGCTAGACCATATCCGATAATTGAATCTGCTAGTGCCAAATACATTAGTCTTTTGGTTCTGTATGGTAATTTATGCTTCAGTATGCTTAGTTTTGCCAGTATTGACCTGAGTTTGTTACAAACATAATCAACATGGGGACCCCAATTAAACTTGTTATCAATTTTAAGACCTAGATAAAAGTGTTCCTGTACTACTTCAAGTTTGTTACAATTACACACTGGTGGACACTGGTGCATGCACTCATGTTCGTGGGCCACGACTTTCGGTATGCTATTTACTTTAACGTATGGTGAGTGAATGTGTAGTAGTTTTGTTTTCTGATAGTTAAGTGATAATCCGACATCGTGTGCCCACTTACACAGAGTGTTAAATTCTTTTTGTATCAGGTTTTCTGCAGTTTCAAGGTTTCGGTGTGCTACAATTAAGCATGTATCATCAGCAAACTGGTACACAGAGCCATTCTGAAATATCTTACACATGTCATTTACGTAAATTAGATATTCTGTGGGCCCTAAAATTGAACCTTGTGCCGTTCCACATAAGGTTGGTATTTTGTTGCTTTGTTTTCCTGCTATATTTACTGTATTGTATCTGTTTGAATGATAGTTTTGGAACCATTCCAGCAGTGGGCCCTGTATACCATTTTGCTGCATTTTTTCAAAAAGCGTTTTGTAATCAAGCACATCAAATGCTTTGCTAAAATCAACCATAACAACCAGAACATGTTTTCTTTCATCCAGATAATTACAAATTTCATCAGTGAACAATGACAGCAATTGTGAAGTACTTTTCTTTTTTTGGAAGCCAAATTGTTTTTCGTGAATGATATCATTTCTTGATAGAAAGTCGTTTATTGATTTACCAAGGTATTTTTCTATTATTTTATCTATGCAAGGAAGTATAGTAATAGGTCTGTAATTGTTAGTATCTGTGTATTTGCCTTTTTTATGTATAGGTCGTACTATACCTATTTTAAGTTTGTCTGGATAAGTACGGCTAGATAAACAGGCATTTACCAAGTGAGTGAGAACGGGCGTTATTTCGTTGGCTATATATTTTAGGTCTCTTGCTCGTATTTGATCAATGCCCGGGCTTTTTCGGTCATCAATTGATTTTAATATTTTGTGTAAGGTTTCTTCTTTTATTTTATTAATGTGTATAGTGACATTAGGTTCATTTATATACGACTTTCTATCAAGCAATGGCTCCTCACAATTACATGTAACTTTTTTCACATTCGACTCAAAATCACACGCAAATTTGTTGGCTAATAATTTAGGGTTAAGTCTAAATGATTTTATTAAAATATCGTCCACTGCTTTCATAATTCTGCCAGTAAGCCTGTTGATAATAGACCACATTTTTTTTGAATTTTTGAAGTTGTTAATTATTTCTTTTTTAATACAATTATTTTTAGCTTTATTCATTAATTTATTTGTTTTATTTCTATACCTATTATAGATCTGCCTATTTTTTTTGTTGCTTACATCTTTTTTCCAGATTTTTAATAATTCTTTCTTTTTGTTAGACATATAATTTAATTTGTCATTTATCCATTTACATTGACTTCTTTTGTTTATCTTAATTTTAACATTTTCCCGACACTTATTATACACAGACTCGAACCTAAGACTAATGTAATTGAAGATTTCGTTGGGATTAGTCATAGTATAGACGGGTGACCAGTCAATACTTAACAGTTCTTCTTTTAATTTAGTTTCATTCAATTTACTAATCGTTTGGTATTGACTAGTAGCCCGAACACTTGTTATTGCCAAACCGGTTATGAAGTGATCCGCCAGCGCGTATTGAACAACTGCCGATCTAATGTAAAATTGTCTGTTACACAATAGCATTGGTTTACAAGCGTCACGGATAAATATATGATCAATACATGTTCTAGATGTGCCTTTGGAACTCTTAGCTATTCTAGTAAAGTTTTTAATACAACACTCAAATCCCAACTCACATAAATTGTTCACATATTTATTCGTAACGGGATTGGTATCTTTAATATTTATGTTAGTGTCTCCAACTAGTATACAATTAGAATTTCCTTGTAAATTAGATAACACCTGTGCCAGTTCACACACAAATTTACACTTATTTATACACGGGGGCTTGTACACTGCACATAATGTTGTTTTGTAGCCGTTATGTGTTTCAACCTCACCAATTATGCTCTCGAAATTATAAGTAGGTACGTCTGATTCCAGGAATGTTATAGTTGTATGCGCATAAACAATTATGCCTCCTCCTTTACGATGTTTACGTAGCTTCGTGTACATTGAGTAATCCTTCAGATGAAATAGATTTTTTGTTGAGTCTTTTAAGTTTGCTTCCGTAATAACAATTAAATGTATAATAACTGGGCTAGTGGATACTAAAAATTCAAGATGCGAGTGGTTTTTTACCATTGATCCTATATTTGTGTGCAATAATAATAACTCATTATTTTCTGGGGGAATATCTTTTGTAAAATCCTGCCATGACGTATGTTCCGTCTCAAATATTGATAAATCACTGTTATCCATAAACAGGGGAATGTTATGTCATGATGTTAATAATATTTTACTCATTATGTATTCAGCGTGAGTTTTAAGGAATAGTCGTACCCGTAGCTTTTTGCAGTTCGTTCGCAATTTTTTCAATGTCGGCGGTCGAACGCACTGTGTAGATTTTTTTTTCGTTTTCCTGCTTACGCACCAACACGTTCCCATTTTTGCACCACACAAATTTGCACAGTTGTTGATTTTTCAACTTTGTTTTAGCTTTCCACAGAAGAAATGCTGTTGTTGGGGTCAGTGACTCTCGTATGTACACCTTATCATTACTTCCACTGCCCACGTCTTGTTCACTGATGTTTTTTTTTTTCGAAGCAGCTAGCCAGTATTCACGGTTGTTGTCCCGCAGCGACACAATGATTGGCGTCTGTGACAACGCCCCGTCACTGCCATTGGCACGGGCTGGTTTCTTTTTACGCAGGACTCGGGTTATACTTTCAGGGTTCTGACTCAATAATTGGCAGACTGTTTTGGCAATCTGAAGAACATCTTCGTCTTCTTTTTCCGTTATACCACAAATCTCGACGTCATTGAATGACTGCATTTGCTCAATTTTGTTGATTTTTTGTTCCAGTACCTCATTCTGGAGCTCCAGGTTTTTGCACTTGTTTTTAATATCCGTGCATTGGTTTTCGAGGATCTTGATTTTACTTTGGTAATCAGTCATTTTTGTCTCGAAGTCATCGATTTTTCCCGCAGCAAAATGTAGGGTACTCTGTAGTTGTTCGGTTATAATTTTTCGGATTTCTTTTCTAAATATTAACAGTTGGTTTTTTTCTTTTTCAAGTAATCCATCACAATCCGATTCCTCATCCTCAATCTCGATCTCGGGCTCGGGATCAGGTAGTATGCAGGAGATGCGTTTCGGTTTTGTGGCTCCGGCGCATGCGCGACATTTCCAATCAACGGAATCCGTTAGCGATAACGCACTTAGTTGCTCATTGGTTATGGAAGCACACAATCCGTGGATCCACTTATTGCACTTACTACATTGCACTCCAGGTGTTTTTTTATTAATCACTTTATTGCATTTTGCACATTTCACCATTTTTACAACGCGCACGATTTGCAACAATCAGGTACTTAGTCGGTATTTATTGGTAATTATACTGGTGATTCGACCTACCGCTAGCGTAGTGCGCGCGAGACTGAAACCCGAAGACTGAAAATCTGCTACGGAACCCTTCATGGGCGAGTCCGACTCGCACTTGGCCGCTTTTTGATACTGTCGTCATGCCTATTACATACAGAGTGAAGATAATGCGACTCGACTGAGATAGGTACTTCGGTTTCGTAAAAGTTAGTTCCTGAACGGTTGTGAATAAGTTATTGGTTTTAAAGTTAAACAATAGTCATTTATCCAACATGTGAGGAAAGTACGTTTTTCCTATGAGTTTTGATTTTGAGTCTTGAGCGAACGAAGGACTGAAAAATAGAATCACGAGCGCAGCGAGTGATTATAAGTTTCAATCCTGAGTAAGCGAAAGACTCAACCAAACGAATAGCAAATGAACTTGCTCACATATTGCATACAAAACTTTTCACCACTCCCAGCAAGAAAGTATTCAGTCATCATAGGTAAATAAATTAAATAGTCACAAAGCAAATCGAAATTTCACGATGTATTTTTTTCAATATTTTATTAAACTTTTTTAATGTGACTGAACTTATACTTACACTTACAATAATTTGATAAATTTTATAAAAAACATTAATCTTAACTTAAGTATAAATATTTCTATTCTAAGCATAATTTTTTTTTTAAATATATTTAATACTAACATAAAAAAATCAGACAAGGTTAGTTTCTGAACAGGATCATTACTTTCCTCACTGTTCAATCAGTGAGGAAAAACCAACTTTCCTCACTGTTTTAGTAGAGGAAAGACACTTCTTTCGTGCGGGAGTGGTGAAAAAGTATTACAATGACTGTTTTGAAAGTAGCCCCAAATATCTATTGCTTTGAGTCTTACCAAATAAGACAATTACTTATAGAATACATGTTCCATACCTAACACGGCCAAGTCATATGTTGCGCACACAATATTATTTCGCAAGTCGCATAACATATGAGAGGACCCACCTCACTACCTCACCCTCACTCACCATCTGACTGCCTTTCCCAACTATGTTGGTGTCGGCTTCCAGTCTAACCGGATGCAGCTGAATACCAGTATTTTTACATTCAGGGACTGCCTATCTGACCTCCACAACCCAGTTAGTACTGGGTAATACGATACCACCTGGTAAGACTGGTTGTCAGACTTTTTGGGCCACTGTAACGATTGCCAAAGATTGAAAAGTGACAGCCGGGACCAACAGCTTAACGTGCTTTCCGAAGCACGGAGGAAAATCGGTATGTAAGGGTGGTCACTCATCCACAGATCAACCTAGACAAGTATCGCTTAACCTAAAGATCAGCCCGAGCGGCTGTTATTATTTAGCCACGAAGTCACAACCGCGCGCTCGAACAATATTCTCACAAAATGTAATAAACTGACCCGCGAGCGCGACGGTATCACAGCAATAACGAATACTTCGGAGATAACTTACTTCGCTCACCTGTTTTTATGGTAAATAGAAAAGATTCTTTCGTGACAAAGTATTTTTTTCTGAAAAACTAGTTTTAGGTCGTGGCTCTGCTTGCGCGGTGCTCGGGGATGAAAACGTATGAATTTAGGAGCCACCTTATAACTATAGACTGCCTTTATTTGACGACCCGAATGGCGTAGTGGTAGTGAAGCTGCCTTACGTTCTTAGGGACTGCTACATACTGTTACATTCTGTAATGTTTGTGTGATGAGCATGGACATTTGTTTCCGAGTCATGGATGTTTATACGTATAATAAGTATGTATTTACAAAAAAAAACGTATATAATTATGTAGTATATCAAATATCTGGTGACCACGATACAAGCCTTGCTTAGTGTGGCTCTAGATGGCGCTGTGTGTCAATGTCCAGCGATATAAATTATACTGATTACTTGTAAGCCTCTAAATTCTGATAACCTATTTATAGTTATAAAATCCTGTCAGGATTGACCATCTAAGCACAGCTCCAACAAGTCCTCAATCCATACGGACACCCAAGAATGTACTACCGGGGTGAAACGGTCATGATCTATCGTATCCCATCAAAACATAACATGTACAAAAAAGTCTCGCCAAACAGTTCTTGTATCGTAAAAAGTTGTGAGATCTAAGATCTCATAATTTTTAATAAATAAATAGAACTATTTCTTTTGGGGTCGATCGGTTAATAAATGATTATTGATAATTTCCACACGTCCGCCTCCGTTAATCTCCGCATCCGCGAGGCCAAACCCTTAACCTCCACATCCGTCTCTGGGGATCTACTCTGTCAGCACGAAAGCTGTAGTTTCGGCCGAAGTCACAGGCGTTTCTTCCTCTGTATAACTTACGGACATAAGATGAATGACAACACGATCACACATCTGTCCTGACTATCGATGTGTTTTCAAAACTCGTGAATTCGAAAATATTATTGAGTAGGTTCATTGCAAAGTAAATAGCTACTTACGGACGGGCCCGTATCTTCGTTGACGGACTTAGAGAGTAGCCCCCCTTTTTTTTCGGTTGCGAAATCATCAAATGACTTCTTCCACTCTGGGCGGAGCGGGAGAGTGTCAGACTTTTACTGACTAAAACCCATACATGTTCTTTTCTCACCCTTTATGTTCCCGGGCCGCGGTATCTCTTTCGAACAGTCCCGCAGCCCCGGCAGGAGAGAGTAGAGTAATGGAGGTATTTTTTTGCGGAAGAGAGTAACTCCCCTGCTTCCGCAAAAAGACACCTCCGTTACAACTCTAGTCTATACGTGTGCCAAATAGCATTCAAATCCGTTTAGTAGTTAAGTCTCAGTAACAGACAGACAGTTACTTTCGCATTTCATAATGGTAGTACGAAAAGCGAGACTTTTTCGTAAGAGAATTTTTTATGAGAAAAATGTTGTGAATAAGGTTACCGGTAAATCTGTAATAAGCTTGGTTTTTATGCTTCATATGCGTGGGTACGTGAAACATATGATGAGATAACTGAAATGTAATGTTCTTCTAAAATTAACTGCGTCGTGGATTTGCCGCTCGAGTCGAACTTTAGGTTAAGCCGTGCTTGCCTAGGTTGGTCTGTGGATGGGCGACCACCCTTACATACCGAGTTTCCTCCGTGCCTCGGAAAGCAAGTTAAGCTGTTGGTCCCGGCTGTCATTTGTAGATCTCTGGCAGTCGTTACAGGTAGTCAGTGGCCCAAAAAGTCTGACAACCAGTCTTACCAAGAAGTATCGTATTACCCAGTACTAACTGGGTTGTGGAGGACAGATAGGCAGTCGCTCCATGTAAAATGCTGATATTGAGTTGGATCCAATAATGACTATTGATTAGTAATTAGTAAAAAACTGAATTCTTTAGTTAAGGAGCTAGGTCATCAGTAAAATACTTCACGCTAACATGGCCAAGCTGGCTCTGGATTGGTGGCACTTCTTGTTTATTCTTCTCTAGTTTTTTTTACTTATTTAAAAGTAGTTTAATAAAATATTGAGTTTAAGAAATCTTATTTATTTAAAACACCGGCCCTACAAACCAATAAGACAAAAACCAATCTTCTCTGTCATGCTTCTAAAATTCTAAACAACACTATGACTGTTCATTTTGCCAACATATCTTCGAAATAAACCGTATTCCTCACAAACACATTATCACTCCTACGTTACCCAAATAAACAGCACGTCGTTAATATTTATTGGTACAGCAGTTTGAGATGTTATTCCCACAAACAGACATACTCCTATACTTGTTTGAATCATTTTATATAGTTAACAGATGGGTTCGAGTCGAGGTCGTGTCGGGGAAAACAATGATTTAATTTGGATACCAAAATGCACTGTTTAATTCATTAGTTAGCCTAAGGCAAGCAGGCACTTGGTTAACATTAAGATTATTAATTTCTGTTTATTGACAACACTGATGTCTATTTTAATTTTCATGTTCATGGCAACATTGTTTTCTCTCTTGCCCCCAAAACTATAACTGTAACGACGTGTTCTGTGAACTCTCCAATAAAATTTTATTACTGTGCAAGTTTGTTGAGGCTTTCAATTCCACCACGAATCCTCGACCTGGAAACCGCCTCCACTACAAAATACAAGGGTAAACTCCAACATGGTCCTTCGAGCCGGATTTGAACCAGCGACCTATGGATGTGTCAAAAAGTGTAGCGGTATAGGAAGTACTACAACACTATTTATGCTGCAAATAAGGAACATAAATCAAGATCCTACATCTCAAGCTCTGGAAGCCATATTATGATTATCCGCGAGTTAAGAATATAAAGGGTGTAAAAAACCTCTTAACGAAGCCGAAGCGTACTTGTTTTTCCCGTCATTGCTATAATATTTTTGTTGTACACCATACCTGGGAAACTTCTAGTTACGGAGATATTGGGGGTCAAAGTTACAACTTTTTAACAAGTTTTTATTTTTTTAATATAAGTTTTTGTTGCAAGATTTTTACTTATACATCTCCATGACCCCCGCTATTCAATCCATCCATCAGCTCAATGTTTTGAGTGCGTTACATTGATTTCTACCACAAAACATGATTTTTTTTTCCCTCAAAATAAGAAATTGTTTCCCAGCAATAATTTTTGCGTAAAGTTACGCTATTATGATGTATAGAATGCTTGGTTGACGGCTTCGTGATGAGGTTGTTTACAACCTGTATAGAAAAATCTCACTATAACCGTTGGACTGTATAGCCCACCAGACAGACAGCACTTTTCTGGTCAAAACACAACAGGCATGACCATGAGGAACATTGCACCGTTCCTAAAGCCCCTAAAAATATGTATAATGTGTGCACACGAGTATGAGCGACAAAGATGGCGTTCTAGGCCAAACCTGTTACATTAATCTAAGTTCTCGATCAAGCTGACTGTTCCGATTGACGTTACGTACCTGAAAACAAAAACAAAAATTACATTATTTTTGGGACTACATACTCGTACTTGGGACGTTGTGGGCTGATCAGGCTATAATATGCTACCTCGTCAGTCTCTAAACACTAGACAACTGTTCTAATGCGAGTACTGACAAAACCTGCTCGGTCGTGATATGAGGGTGCATTCTGAAGGTTGACAACGTCGCAAACTTATTATCAAATATTTCGTGCGAAGAAAGGTGAAAAACTCTTCCCGTTACATCTAAGAGAGGTTAGAGAGGCACACGTGGAAAACTTCACGGCGCATTTTTGGGTCCAGTGCGATGGATGAGACGGATGTCCCCGAATACAGACAGACAGACAGTGAACGCAGTGATGGCACCAAGCGCCCGGCTCCCTGCTGAGGCCGCGTTCCCACTTCATCGTGACGACAGACAATCGTGTAGTTTTAAATGTTGTGGCTTTTATATTTAAATGGAGGTGTTCACATATAGGACGACGGGATTACTGTCATCTACGACTTTTGCCAACTAAAAACCAACGATAAACAATCATCACGACATATTGGGAACGCGGCCTTATGCGACACGTGTACTGCCCGAAGCAGCCGTGCCCGAGAGCGGCGGTGGTGGTTGTGTCTGGCTTAATATTGTTCAACCAAACCACCCAATGTAAAAATTCTGCCGCGTTTTTCTTGTGAAAAGTCACAGTTTTCTCATATTTCTTCTAGAACCACCTCTACCTTGTAACTTTTCATATGGCAATCTCTTAACTGACAATATAAATGCAAAACTTCGTCTGCGCTTCAAAACGTTACACATTCATTATTTGTTACCACAGCACAACTGATTCTTTACTTTCGTTCCTTGACACACGGCTTAAAATCCTTTGAGAACGGCTAAATGCATGGAGCAGTGTTACACGAGATTGCACGTAAAACTAATTATCCAGACTGTATATTATCACTTAAATAGCATTATTATGTCAAGACATTCTAGTTTTAACGTTTAGGTTACCATAACAAGGTTGAAATTACAATGCATTCAAATATTACAAGTTGTGCAAGCAAAATGTAACTTTATTTATGGAAACGTAAGGTTATCGTTTGCGTAAAACAGTCATTAGAAAAATAATAGGTCCGTCTCGCTGTGAATAGTATGGAACCCTTTTTAATAAGTTAATCTGTAACAAACAGTACGGAATACTAAGTCAGGGACATTCGAGAAGCTTCTTATTTATTAACTGGTATTAAAGAATACAATGTTGGTGATTTATATAAGAGGGTAGGACCGTGGGGAGGGAGGTGAAGAGCAAATAAAATATCGGGTTGTTTTCTTTAAATGGACAATTATTTTTAAAGAAAGAAAGTACTTTGCTAAATTAAAAACATTTAAGTATTAGGCACGGAAAGATCACTGTTTTGAGTTTTTAATGCTTCGAAATGTTCATAGATGCAAGATTCGTAACGCTTCGGTAAAATACACATTCGTTATGTCAAATCAGTCAGAAAAGCCATACAACTATAATGCTTGACGATGGTTTTCAACTTCCAGCAAGATTGCATATCAATATGTGCGAGTGAACTTAGCTTAATGTTCAGAAAAAGAAGAAACGACAGCAATTATTGTTAATGAAAGAAAAATACTTATTTCTAATTTTCAATCACCGTTACTTAATTAATATTGAGTATGTCAGCTCAAATAAAACTTGATCTAAATAAAGACCTTTTTCCGAACACACTCCTAAAATTAATCGCAGACTAAATGAAATCCCGGGCCTATCTCACTAAACAATTCAGTGAGAAAGTCCCCAATCTCGCATCTGCACCCTCCCTCCCCCGGGTGAGGATCAATTAATTCCAACCTCCCTTTACATTGCACGCACACTTGTTACTTATACACGTAAGCAAAAACTAAGACTACCCTAGCTCCCCGACTATCTTTGTAAAAACAACCTAGTTTTAACCTTAAACTTTCTTAGTTAAGGTTGATATTACTTTGTGCGAAATTGATAGCTTTATAAGGTAATGTCTTCCAAACTTCTATCAAGCTAATTCCAATCCTATTTTTATTGCGTCCGAGTATATTTTTATCCGTCAGCAATTCTGATTAAGGCCCAATTATTACAAATGTCATTTATTCGATTTTCTGTCTTATTTCACAAGCTAATAGGGTTGATTTTCGGTTGTGTTGGTAGAGTGAGGGCCTTGCCCTCTGTAGTAATGTTCGGTGCAAATACAGGATGTTTATTTGGCAATAAGTTACAGGGTGGTGTGTAATGAAGACTTGTTTGGGGAGGATCTCTAAGCTTGTTGATGTTGCTATAACAACGTTTAATGGTCTAGTTACGAGTGAACTGGTTTTTTTGATCTTATTCGTGCTTACTTTTGTTTTTGAGACAGTCTTTTTAGTTTTAACTTGAGCGTAATTGGGACTAAGGCCAAGATGTAGAGAGGAACCTCAGCGTTCATTAAGGGTTCAATCGTTTAAAATCAGTGCATGTCTGTTGTGGAGCGTACATTTACATATATGTACAATCACAATTTTCGCGGACGAAGTCGCAGACGCAAGTGCTAGTGTTGCGTAAAATCAATCTGCCAAATTAAAAAAAAACCCAACTCATACGAGAAAATGACGCCAAAACGACTTACCCCTGACTAAATGAGGGGCGAGAGGGTTCAACGAGGCGCGATATTAGCCGATAGCCGATCGGTTATAGTTGATAGCCCATCGACGATAGCCGAGCCGATAGGCTATAGTTGATAGCCGGT
Source organism: Xestia ashworthii (assembly GCA_950022955.1). NCBI lineage: Eukaryota > Metazoa > Arthropoda > Insecta > Lepidoptera > Noctuidae > Xestia > Xestia ashworthii. Next base: position 12,997,968 of record OX465575.1, on the reverse strand, counting down.
CAGTTGAGATGAGTGTGAGGCGCGTGGATTGAATCTGAATGTGGGGATTATTTGTTTTATAGAAGTAGGGTTGCAGACCAGGCACCCTTGCTCGAAGAGCTCATAGCTTTAATGATATAAGCCGCTAGGGTCGTTCTTTAGGTTAAGCCATGCTTCCCTAGGTTGGTCTGTAGATGGGTGACCACTCTTACATACCGAGTTACCTCCGTGCTTCGAAAAGCAGATTAAGCTGTTGGTCCCGGCTGTCATTTGTAGTCATTCTTTGACAGTCGTTACAGGTAGTCAGTGACCCTGACAACCAGTCTTGGTAAGACTGGTTGTCAGACCCTCAGAGACTGGTTGCCAGAGGGGTATCGTATTACCGCCCCGAACGAACTGGGTTGTGGAGGTCAGATAGGCAGTCGCTCCATGTAAAATACTGGAATTCTACTACATCCGGTTAGACTGGAAGCCGACCCCAATACAATTGAGAAAAGGCAGTCAGATGATGAGACCAGGCACTCTTGCTTTAACAACGCTTTCAGAGCGGTTTTGGGTCTGCCTCGCTACTGCAGCGCTTCCGGTATGTTCGCGTGGGCACGCACCGACTGCTTCTATGCGACCATGCGAAAGCGCTGCTCGTCTTTTGTGCGCAGAGTGTGGGCCAGCTCCAATACCGTTCTGAGTATGATAGCAAACAGGTTGGACTGTCCTTATGTGCGGCACTGTTGTGACAGACAAGTTACATACAGTGTCGCACGTAAGAGACTACTGTAATGAATTGATTATATGAATTATTTTGAATTACGATTGTCTTTTAGCTGTGTTGATGTGAATTAGAATTATTGATTTATTTTATTTGTATGTGTGTTGATGATGTTTTTTATTTATTTATTTGTGTATGATGTTATTTGTAATATGGGTTATTAACCTGAAATAAATGAATTTGAATTTGAATTAACATTGACAAAGGACCGATACTTTCGTCTTAGACCCCATTCTACAGTATTATATTGCTGTAAACAGGGATAAACGTGGCCAGAAATTGTATAGAACAGGGCTTCGATTCTGCTATTACAATAGTGTCAGAGTATTCGATCATTGATTTCATAATGATCAAGTTGTGCCAAATTTTGACAAGTTTGTTAATTCTACTATCATAATGGCGCCATTATGACTTCTCAATGAACAACCACTGACACTCCATTGAAAGAAATGTCATAGAATATTAATCTCGTACATGAAATCTGGCATGAATAAATGTTCGCATTTAGTAGTAGATTTCGAAAACCATTTGTACTAAGGGTTTTATAATAATGACAATACGAAAATGCCATTAAAACACAATTTTATTACGAGACCATTGACCGACCATTGTGAATTTAGCAGATTACGAACTTTAAGCAAAATGACAATGGGATGAGAATGGAATCGTGTTGGAGTGACGAATTTATTAAAATATCAGAATTAAGTAGGCCCCTGAGAGGTTTGGAGCCGGATGCCTTTGCCCAGCAGAGGGACATAAAGTAGGCTACAAAAAAAAAAGGACAGAGCATTCTCTTGTTGGTCTAACCATACTATTGAGTCCAAATGTCAAGATTATCAAGAAATGTATGCACTTGTTGTAGTTGTTTGGACATTGACAATCGATTACATAGCTCTTTGTATTTCTGCAACAACAGAGCAAAAGTTTTCTTTGGCTATTATTTCACTTTGTACTCTCCTATTTTTCAATACCTACTCTCGCCATTTCTGTTTTATCTTAAAGTAAAAACGCCACATATCAAGCTACAATCATCTGTCAATTTCTTTAATAGATTTCCAACTTTATTGCTAAAGCGTTAGATACAAGGTTGATTGGAAACATTTGACAGTTTCGGTAGCTTGATGTTTTGGCGTCTATACATTTAAATTTTGATTAAGTACATTCAAATGTACGCTTATCTATTTAGACACGGACTTAACCTTGAATCAAAGCTCACAAAATAAAAAGAAGTATTCGTGACATCTAAATCCCAACAGCAAAGCTTTATCCAGGCTACGACATTCTTTTCGCAAAAAAAAAACAATGAACGAATGAACCACTTATGTCCCAAACGAAGGGTCCAATGATAAAGGACTCACCTCTCTTTGACACACAGATATAACACACACACACAAACAGGTGGACGTATGAGTGTGTGTGAGTGAGTACAAAGAGTTGACAAGCTTTGACAGCGAGCCTGAATGCCAGAAACGATTGCGGGAAAATGTTTGAGTCGCGTTCAGAACAAGGGGTTAACGTCAGTGGTATGTCAATCTAGTACGTCACGTCAGAGGCTTCGTCAAGTCCACCGACCTGTGTATGGTGGTTGTCATACACTGCTGTATCAGGTCTAAAACTACAATGAGGTGTTTGCAGGGCCAGATTAATGTCAAGCAAGCAAAAGAACAAATAAAGCACCCACAGACATTTACTAGCCAGTATTTTATTTTTAAAAGTCAATAATTAATACCAGCACCATATATATTATTAAAAAAATATACTCCGTCTTGCACAGCGCCATCTATAATTTCTTGTTGAAAGCGGGCCCTGACAACACCTCATAAAAAGATATGGCAGATCGCAGGATGTTGGATCATTTGACTCACTGTCGCAAAGATTGCGCTTGGATTAGATTTAGATTCGGTCAAGCGCAGTGTTAATAGGTAGGTCATGCAAATAACCAGTAAGTCTTTTTATGCTCTTCTATGCATACTTATTGACCCACAGTCCACAGCGCCCATCACACAGCCAGAGATAGAAACAGATGGAGAAAGACCATTAGAGAGAGGGTGATTCAGAAGGGAGATTCGGAGGCAGACCCACAGCATTGAGAAATACGACGCAAGGAGGATGATGTATGCTGCAGGACTGTTCGAAAGAGATACCGCGGCCCTGGAACACAAAGGGCTATGAAGGAACATAGATGGGTTTTAGTCAGTAAAGTCTGTCACTCCCTTCCGCTCCGTCCAGAGCGGGAGGGGTCATTTGATAGTTTCCCATCCGATAAAAAAGGAGAAGGGATGTGTACTTATAGTATTTTTTGTATTTAGTGTTTTGTGTATATCAACATCACCTGCCCAAACGAAAACTTGAACATACCAACAATCAACACGACGTAGAAGAACCTACCTACGAAGATGATGAAGCTAGGACCCCTGACCTCACGCCAGTCATGTCGGAAAATGTCTCAAACAACCAACTTGGACTGATACAATACGAGTATTACAAAACCCGACACAAACTTTACCGGCATCTCAACAACAATGGACGGGTCTACAGCCGGGGCTCGAGCCCGCGACCCTCTAACACACTGCCTCACATTGTTCATAACATTACAAGTATTACGACATACCACCCCCCTGCCCCCTTCACCCGCACCGGTCGTAAGCGGGAATTAGTTTACGTGACTACGCTTAAATTCTTGTAAGGATGGATATATTTTTTGGGTAATTTTATTAAAATTGGATTTTGTAAAGATTTTTTCTTTTAATAATGCAAAGACACTACTTGATGTGGACTAGGATATCGGTTCACAACATACAGGGTGTAAACCCCGCATTCTGTACATCAAACTAAGTAACGCAAAAAATATTGCTGGGAAACTACTTTTCTTTTTGGGGTGAAAAATCACGTTTTACGGTAGGAATCAATGTAACGTACTCAAAACATTGTGCTGATGAATGGATTGAATAGTACGGGGGCCGTGGAGGTGTTAAAAGTAAAATTCATACATTAAAAACATGCATTTTTTTAAACTCTCTCGACTCTGACCCCCAATATCTCCGTAACTAGAAGGTTCCCAAGTATGGTGTAGAACAAAAAAAATATCACAATGACGGGGAGAACAAGTGCCTTTCGGATTCGTTAAGGGTCTATTTACACCACTTTACTAATGTTATGAGGAGGAGGAGGGAGTAGGAGGTATGTTCTAATTATTAAGATTTCATAAAAATGTTAACTGATCAGAAGGTTGCGTGTTCATTATCACGTCAGGGTCACTACGGGTACGAACAACAGGGTATACAGATCTTCATCTTCCAAAGAAAGGAGAGGTCCCTGGTGGGCTACTGCCCGACTGTTATTGGGTTTCTTTAATTGGTCTTAAAAATCATGGCACACTATAAGCATGCGGTCGTCGCGTCGCTGACAGCGCGCGGGCTGCGAGTCGATTGCTCGCCGTGGGCTTTTTGATATTGACATATGAAATATACTATACGACACATGATTTAATGCTCTTGTTTGAATGACAAGTTAATGACTGAGTTGAAGCGGTGCCAGTATAGTGTAGCAGTTACCTTCAATCGCAGATAACTTTAATACCGGGATTCCGAATTTAATGCTAGTTTTGTTTTGTCATAGATGGCGCTATAGTGCTTAACTTATATTGTCACTTACGGGATATCTTCCGAGATTATTTATTGTTGTTGTGTGTAACATCCATGACTCGGAAACAAATTTCCATGCTCATCACACAAACATTTGCCCCAACCCGGATTCGATCCCGGGACCCTAAGAACGTAAAGCAGCCTCACTACCGCTGCGCTAATCGGGTCATCAAAATAAATATAATGAAGTGTGGGAAAGATATTATGTTGCTATATACGAGTAGGACCAGCTATATGAGATGAGGTGGAGGTGATAAGAAGTGGTGAGGTATTCTTGATCACTTGAACGAACCTGTTTGTTGAACGATCGCGAAAGTTATTTGCCCATATACCCATCATAAAGTCCCCAAACTGCAGTCTGTTACGTCCTCACCCTCCGCCAAGCCCGCCCTCTCACCACACACACGTGACGCACAATGTGCATTCAAAGACTGCGTTCATCTAATATTACATTCTTTCTTCAAATAAAAAAAAAACATAAATAAATGTGTCCCGAATAGTCGGCTCTAGCGATGTCTACGAATTAATTTTGGCAGCTCGAATGTAAAAAACTATATTTATGTCGAAGTCAGCTCGGTGCAAGACGTAACAATTGGTGAACCTATTTGTTCGTATGTTTCCTCCACATTCCACATATGTGTCATTTGACCAAGTGATTAGCTGCGTCAGATAAACCCCGATTCATAGAGAACCATCATTCGGACATCGAATATTGTCATCTACCGGTTGTAAACAACTTCATCACGAAGCCGTCAACCAAGCATTCTGTACATCAAACAAAGACACTTGACGCAGAAATTATTGCAGGGAAACGACTTTTTTTTGGGGTGATAAATCTTGTTTTGTGGCAAAACTCAATGTTGTGCTGATGGATGGATTGAATAGTACGGAGGTTGTAGAGGTGTTTAAAGTAAATATCTTACAACAAAAACTTGTATTAAAAAAAGCGGCCAAGTGCGAGTCGGACTCGCCCATGAAGGGTTCCGTAGCAGCAAGTAACATAATATAAAAGTTACGATTTATGACCTATTAAAAAAAAACTACTTACTAGATCTCGTTCAAACCAATTTTCGGTGGAAGCTTATATGGTAATGTACATCATATATTTTTTTTAGTTTTATCATTCTCTTATTTTAGAAGTTACAGGGGGGGGACACATTTTACCACTTTGGACGTGTTTCTCGCGCAAACTATTAAGTTGAGAAAAAAATGATATTAGAAACCTCAATATTATTTTTGAAGACCTATCCATAGATACCCCACACGTATGGGGTGGATGAAAAAAAAATTTTGAACTTCAGTTCAGTTTTGTAAAATTTGAAAAAAAAAACAATAAATTTTTGGGGTTCCCCGACCCCAAAAATTTATTGTTTTTTTTTTCAAATTTTGTGTGAAAATCTTAATGCGGTTCACAGAATACATCTATTTACCAAATTTCAACAGCATAGTTCTTATAGTTTCGGAAAAAAAGTGGCTGTGACATACGGACGGACAGACAGACAGACAGACCGACAGACAGACATGACGAATCTATAAGGGTTCCGTTTTTGCCATTTGGCTACGGAACCCTAAAAAGCTTGTGAAAAAGTTGTGTTGTGTTGTAAGTTGTTGTGTGTCTCAAAACGGAAAAGGAGGAAACCAGCATGTCCTAGAACCATAAATTCGAAGACATGTGACATCTACCAATCCGCACTGGGCCCGCGTGGTGGATTATATAGCCCATTCCCTCTCATAGAGAGGAGGCCTGTCCCAGCCGTGGGAACTTTAATAGGCCGATGATGAAAAAGTTGTTACCTTGACCCTCAATATCTCTGTAACTAGAAGGTTCCCAGGTATTGTGTTGAACAAAAAAATTATCGCCATGACGGGGAGAAGAAGTGCCTTTAGTCTTCGTTAACAGGTTTTTTACACACTTTCTAGCGCGAAAGAATCATCTCAAAGTTCCCAAACTGCAGTGGTTGCACCGTGCCACCCTCACCATCCCGCCCCCACACAGCACGTGTCGCACAATGTACAATAATTGACTGCGTTCATCTAATATTACACTCTTTATATTTGTGTTGTAATGCGCCCCTTTAGTTGCATCGTGAATGCAGCGAGTGGTGAAATAGCATCAAAATAATAACGTGCGTGAAGGTTAGGGTCAAATGTGATCAAAATTTCGCGGAAATGATTTCTCCCTTTTGTAGCAAGCTTCCCCAAAAAGGCGTGGTCTGAGACACTGTCACAATAGGCGCCTTTTCCACTTTTCGTCACGTTTAATTCATTTGACAGAGGGAGAGGCTATTGCCATTTAGAGAGAAATATTTATTGAAAAATCAGACAGTTATCCAGACCTCCGGCCACAGACGCTTATTACTTCTAGTCTAGTGCAATGATAGTCAAAATAAATATTTGTCATTTTCATTGCTCTTTTCCCCTCTTTCTTTCCATTTTTATCAAAAACCTGCTTCAAATGGTAACTGTCCAAGCCGTGTCTCCCAAAGTAACCATATACTTGCTTATTGCCGTCAACTGAGCACTCTGGGCTACAGTAGGGTATTATTGGGGGTTCTGCATCACTTGCTCTCGCTTCTCGCTCGAGCGCGTTATGCAGAACGCCCCAATAACACATATGTATTTTTATCCACTACGGTTTTAAACTGATGAGCGAATGTTGCTGCCGGTTCGTTGTAATTTCCTCCACAGCAGTTCACATGTCTTTTTATCCACTACGGTTTTTAAACTGATGAGCGAATGTTGTTAGGTATTGGTCTACAATACAGTTCTAGATTGAATATTCTGAGTCCTCAGTCTACAACACACCTGTTGATTAAATATTGTATTGATATCAGTCTTGTTCTCGTTTTGTTCGAACTGCATGATACAGAGGCTTCAATTCTTTTTACCGACTCGTGACAAATAAAACATTGAAGAAATCGTATAGCATCCAATAAATTGTAAGTCATCAATCAACATTCATAAGCAAACAGTTTATCGAGTATTCAGTATATCAAAGTATTCAGGTATCAGGCAGCGGTCCGCAGATAGTGTGAAATGACATCATCCGCTTTGCGCATCACTCGATGCATGGAGCGCATAGCACTCCATAATATTAGCAACCGTACAAGTTAATGTTATCGGTGCCTTGAATACGGATAGAAATCCAGAAAAAGGATTGGACCCAAGATCTATTACTTAAATGTATTATGCAGATAGAGCAATTGATTATAATATAAAAGAATGTAAAAAATCATAAAAACCAAACTGGACCAAAATATGCAATTGTTCTGTGCGGGAATCGAACCCGCAAAAACACTTTTGATGCATTCGTTAAGGCATCTATTAAACCTAATATTTACATTGTGATGTAGCGCTCTTAGCCAATGCACCAAATGTGTCTTTAAAGATGTGACAAAATATTGGACCACTTTGTCCTATAGTTACCAAACTTAATATTTAATTTATTAAGTTTTTGGAAGTAAGTACAAACTGTAACACAAGAATTTTCTAATTCCAGTTGCAACCAAAACTTATAGCTAAGACCTTTTTTGCACTTCAATAGTTCCAGTTGTTCTAAAATAGATCTAATTTTTGCGTGCTTATAGTTCATAATGCTTTCAGTAGAAATAATGCGATTGAATTTTATGCTCTCCTGTTATTTTATTTGTTTTCATTAGTGTTCTAATGTGATTTAGTTACAAGTATGAAAACTATTTTTTGGTACCTAAGTACCTATTAAAACAGCCATAGTAATGTTAATTTGTATAAAAATAGAAAAATAATCGCCTTATTTATCCAGATTTATTATTTTCTCTGTTCACGATTACTTTTCAAATTTCCAAATATGGATGTTTCTAAATTTTTATTAATATCGCTGTCGTAATATGAAAGTCAATTTATAACGGCAATTAATTAAGTTGGTACTACAAACCATTTTAAATAAAGCTGCTTCGAGCATTTAGTATTACTTGCGAGTACATATCATTACCTTATAAAAATTTCGTCTCGAATTTCAGCGACAGAGCGTCGTCGAGATAGTATTGCTCCCAAATTGGTCTGGTAAGACTATGTTTATATTGAAGTGTCTGATTTTAACATACGATAATTAAAACTAAGCCCTATGCAAGATGGTTATAGAGATTAATTTAAAACAAATGAATTTCATCATGCTAGCTTGAAAATTATAATTAATATAAAAAGTAATACTCTGATCGTGACTTTATAATCTCGGTCTATAAATATAGGTGCTTGAGGTGTTTTGCAACACATCATAGACTTCATTTTTAGTGTGCAGATTTACGAGGATATCGCCCCCCCAACAAGTATGTATGTAACACATTTTTTTTTTTACAACTTAAGTACTACCCTTACAATTTGATGGTAAATTGCAGTAATCGAAAGTTAAGTCTAGGGCTCGATTCCCAATTTTAAATATTGTTTATTTACGGGTTTTATTACTTACTAATAACTCGGTGACGTAAAATCTTCGGTTCGACTCCGAGATAATATAATTTAATGTGTTAATTGTTTTTATTTTTAAGTTCCTTGTAGCCCAGTCGACATCAGTGTAACTGTCGAATACAAAGTTTTGGCTTCGATTCCCCAGATGTAATTAAAATGCATTATTGAGTTATTTTACTTGCTTCTCCTCGTACAGTGGTTTAATAATCGTTACTACTATTGCAAAACATGAAGTATTAACGACGACTCGTCATCGACATCGTTCTAGACCCGAATAACGACTTATTCAATTAACGTTTTCTATAGCTCAGTCGACATTAGCATCACTGTAGAAAGCAAAGTTTTGGGATCGATTCCAGATCTAATAAAAACATGTTATGGAGTTATTTTACTTGCTACGCTACTAATAATGCACAACATGAAACATTGATCAAATTTTATAAGATTGATTTCTAGATACAGAAATTGTTTTATAGGTTCTTCTATTTCTTTGTCTATCATTTTAGGAATCGTTCATTTTATAACTTCTTACCTACTATTTATTTTCATTTTAGGTCGACATTTGTGAATCCATTTGAATCCGATGTAGAGTCGCATCCCAACAAGCCCTCTACATCGTTTAAACCAAAGAAAAATATATCTTCAAAGCCAAAAATCAAAGTGGCTAAAGGCAAATCGAAGAAAGTAGCTGTTCCACCTGCAGTAAAAGAGTCATTTAGTAGTGACTCGGATTCCGAAACAAATACTTCACCAAAGGGGCCTAAAAAATTGAAGCGCATGCGCATGGCTGATTCCTCGGTAAGTTAAAAAAATTATACACACACACACACACACACACGCACACGCATACGCACGCACACACGCGGACACGCATACGGGTTTGGTCCTAGGACATGCCGGTTTCCTCACAATGTTTTCCTTCATCGTTTTAAGAGCAGTGGCAATGAAATAATTTACACAAAGTAAAGCACCAGTCTGGGTTCGAAACAGCGACCTGCAACTTGTAAGTCGCGACCGTTACCACGGGGCCGCCGCCGCTCTCCTCTCCTCTCAAATATGTTTATCTAATGTTATTTAATGAAATAATTTACAAAAAGTAAAGCGCATGCGCCTGGGTTCGAACCCCATGACCTACAACTTGTAAGTCGCAGCCGTTACCATGGGACCACTGCTGCTCTCCTTGCCTCCTCTCAAATATGTTTATCTAATATTATTTTATAACAATGTTTACAGGAAGAAGAGGGAGATCTTGAACCGGTGAGGGCAGCTGCACTGCGATCGTCCCTGTCCAGAAGAACAGCTTCTGGAAACTCCTACCAGCAGGACTTAACACGGGGCGGCGATTATTATATCGAGCTTCGTATTTATAACCATAGGGACGCTGAAAAATTCGGAAAGGACCGATGGAAGCAAGCGCTTCTCACGTATAAGGCCTCTGTATACTCCGATTCGTCGACTTGGAGGGCTGCTAATAATCTTGTATCTGCAGCGAAAGCAGAATTTAAGCATGTGCAGCCTGTTCTATATCCAAATAATGTTATTTGACGGAATAAAATAATATTATTGGGATACCTATTTTACTCTTATACTCTTCTTTTTACTTTCATTTAAATATTACTTAATATCAAATTTAATCCATAATAATATTATGATATACTCGTAGGTACTTATTAAATATTATTTTCATTATATTAACTTGTGATTTACTTACAGGAAGCTTAAATATATGAAATACTAAGAAAACTCGATACTAAGAATACTCGATACTAAGAAAACTCGATACTAAGAAAACTCGATACTAAGAATACTCGATACTAAGAATACTCAATACTAAGAATACTCGATACTAAGAATACTCAATACTAAGAAAACTCGATACTAAGAATACTCGATTCTGAGAAAATTCAACACTGATAATACTCGATACTATTTTAATAATAATAATAATATTCAACATATCGGTCATAATTCGTTTACATTTCATCCACTTTAAAATCGAATTTAATAATAAATTTACAGGAAATTAATATCAGAAATCTGGAATATTGTAATTATAAATATCTAAATATGTTTTTCTGTGAAGTCTGTAACGTTTCAGTACCGAAATATTCTACACACAAAAAAACTAATATACACAAATCGAATTGCTTATTACAGACACGTTTTGATAATGTTTATTTAATAGCAACGGCTTTTAGAAATCGGATTATTAGTTATAGAGTGAATCCTAGAATAGCTAACATTTCACTTGAATTATTTTTAACGCTAATTTCTGAAACGGTTTGCTACCTTATCAACGACCAGGTGAAAAAACATAAGTCGATAAAAGTTAATTTTGAACTATTTGTTTGGTATATATTACCAAAAAATTATGAAAAATCTTTAAAGTCATTTAACACAAAGTATAATGTAGTATTGCAAAACACAGATATTTTGTCCCTATATAAATCATTTTGTAATAAACTTATTTGTAAATGTTCCGAATTTGAACTGTCCGTGTCAGGCTGGACAATTGAGTCTATCAGTCATTTAGAAATTAACATCGTAAAATATAATCCTTTGCGAGGTGGTTCTTATTTACCATTGCCTAAACGTATTGTCAATTCTAAATCATGCCTAAACATACAAAATGAAGACCAGCATTGTTTTCTTTGGTGTATTGTAGCTGATATGTTTCCGGCAAAGACCAATCCAAACAGAACTTCTTCATATCCGCATTATTCCGACTTATTTGATATTTCTGACATGAGTTTTCCTCCCAGTTTCAATGACATTAAGCGCTTTGAAATAAACAATTCTAATATCAGCATTAATATATACGGTTTAGATAATAACGGTGCAGTTACAGGCCCATTATATAAAACAACATCACGTCGTTTATACCATGCCAATTTGCTTTACATTACCAACAATAGAAAGAGTCATTTCTGTTTAATTAAAAGCTTTGAAAAACTTGTGCACAACCAATTGACTCAACATAAAAGTAAAATATTTTTATGTGATGAATGTTTTATTTACTTTCACACTGAAGAGAAATTGTCTTGTCACGAATGTGCTAGAATACAAACCATATTACCAGAGAGGGGTACTAAAATTAGTTTCATAAACTATGAAAGAACTCAAACAGTACCAATAGTGATATATGGTGATTTTGAAAGTTTATTGCGTGAATATTCTGACAAACATAAATCAACATATGTGGAAAATATTCAAGTTCATGAGGCTACCTGTTTTGCATACTATATTTGTTGTAATTCAAATCCCGAATTAAATGATTTTGTATCTTACCGAGGGCCTGATTGTTCCAAGAAATTTGTCAAATCTTTGACTAATGATGTAAAACGATTATCTGAAGTATTATTAGAGAGTAAAAATATGATCCCACTAACTGAGGATGAGCAAATATCTTTTATTAACAGTACTGAGTGCCATATTTGTAAAAATACGTTTTCGCGTAATGATAATATTGTTAAAGACCATGATCACTTTACTGGAAAATACAGAGGACCTGCGCATGACACATGCAATTTAAATGCAAAGCAATGCACTTTTATACCAATAGTGTTTCATAACTTGTCCGGTTATGACAGTCATTTATTTATAAATGAACTTTCAAAGATAAACGGTCGAATTCATCTCATACCGAGAACTAAAGAGAAATATATTTCATTCACTAAATTCATAAACATCAATGCAACAAAAGTTATACAATTGAAATTTATTGACTCGTTTAATTTTTTAAGCTCAAGTATGGACAAATTGGTTAAGACTATGAACCCCGGAGATTTCAAACATTTAAAATCTTTTTATAACAATAATACTTTATTTGAAATTGTTCGAAGAAAAGGCATATATTGTTACGATTACATAGATTCCTGGGCACGATATGATGAGGATAAATTACCAGAACCAACAAATTTTTTTAACAAACTTACATCTGAATCTATATCTGATGAAGACTATGAGCATGCTTTAAATGTTTGGAAAACTTTTGGTATAAAAAATTTGGGTGAATATACCGATTTGTATCTTAAATGCGATGTTTTACTTCTATGTGATGTTTTTGAAAAATTTAGGAAAATGAGTTTAAATAACTATGGTCTGGATCCTTGCTATTACGTTTCATCACCATCCTTAAGTTGGGATGCCATGTTATTGTATACTAAAATCAAGTTAGAACTAGTGTCTGACGTAGAAATATATCAAATGATAGAAAAGGGTATAAGAGGAGGACTTGCTCAATGTTCACTCAGATATGCTAAGGCAAATAATGAATATCTTACTGACTATAATAGTGAAGAACCTGATAGTTTTCTAATTTACCTTGATTGTGTTAATTTATATGGATATGCTATGATGCAAAAGCTTCCAGTAGGAGGATTTAGGTTTCTCCTTGAGAATGAAATATTAAATTTTGATGTTATGAGCCTATCATCTGACTCTGATATTGGATTTATATTAGAAGTAGATCTTCATTACCCTGACAACTTACATGATAGCCATGCCGATTTACCATTTGCGCCTGAAAAATTTATCCCGTTCTGTAGTCGAAATGCTAAACTTATTGCTAGTCTTTTCGATAAACATAGATACGTTATTCACTATATTCATTTAAAGGAATGCTTAAATAATGGTTTACAACTGTTAAAAATATATCGAATATTAGCATTTAACCAAAATAATTTCTTAGAATCATCATCATCATCATCATCATCAGCCTATAATGTTCCCACTGCTGGGACACGGCCTCCTCTCATAGAGAGGGAATGGGCTATAATCCACCGCGCGGGCCCAGTGCGGATTGGTAGATGTCACATGTCTTCGAATTTTTGGTTCTAGGACATGCCGGTTTCCTCACGATGTTTTCCTTCACCGTTTTGAGAGCAGCGGTGATGAAATAAATTACACAAAGTAATGCGCCTGTCTGGGTTCGAACCCACGACTTACAGTTCGTAAGTCGGGGCCGCCACCACTGGGCCACCGCTGCTCAAACCCCGCTGCTTAGAATCATATATTTCCTTAAATACTAGGCTGAGGCAAAATGCAATTTCTGATTTTGAAAGAGATTTTTTTAAAAAGCAAAATAATTCTATATTTGGAAAAACCATAGAAAATAAAAGAAAACAAGTTGATGTTAAGCTCGTAAATATATGGAGAGACAATTCTAATCGAACTAAAAAGTTTTACGGGGCTGAAAAATATGTTAGCGCGCCTAATTTCAATAACTTTTCTGTTATTTCAGAATCTCTCGCGTCAATTCAAATGAATCGAACAAAAATTGTTTTAGATCGTCCAATCTATGTCGGATTCAGTATTTTAGAAATTGCAAAATGTCACTTATATAAATTCCACTATTCAGTAATGAAAAAAAAATATGAAAATAAATTAAAGCTTTGTTATACAGACACTGACAGTCTGTTATATTTAATACAGACAAAGGATTTTTACGAAGACTTAAAAGCACATTTAAAATATTTTGATACAAGCAACTTTGAAAAAAATAGTATATTTAATATACCACAGGTAAATGCTAAAAAACCTGGCTACTTCAAAGATGAGATGGGTGGTGAAATTATTTCAGAATTTGTAGGCTTAGGAGCAAAATTATACTGTATAGATTCGAAAATTTCCACGTTAAAGAAAGCTAAAGGTGTTAAGAAATGCATTACCAAAAAACTGAATATAGAAAAATATAAAAAGGTTTTACTGAACAATGAAATACTCAGAGATGATATGTGTATTATTAGGTCTAAGCATCATAGAATATTTACTCAAAAGATAAATAAAGTAATTTTGTCAAACAGAGATGATAAACGACAAATAATGGATGATAAGATAACAACTTTACCATGGGGTCATTATAAAACAATATTTTAAATAAAAACAAATTATTGATTTTTAGGGATACTATTTATCGCTTAAATTTGAGCATCTTGTTATAATTTTATGTTCCTAACTTGAATTGCTAGTTTGTAGTTCTTTATAATTATATACCTAATTATTGTATTTACTACTTACTTAAGTGAAATAAATAATTGTTGTAGGTACTACTAAATAATAATAAATAAATATAATTATAGAAATAATGTTTGTTTAACTTTACCCTTACCCATTACGAATCGCAGTCAAAAGGTCCAGACGCCCCCCACATCAAGCTATCCAAAACAGTCAAATTTTCCCAATCAACCTTGGACCTAATGCTTTAGCAATAGAGTTGAAAATCTATTAAAGAAAATTGACAGATTGCAGTAGCTTGATAGGGTAACGTCTGTGCCTATACCCCAAAAAGGAAAAGTAATAAAACAGCTATATTGATATTATTAAGTTTGTTTTTTTTTATTTTTTTTAAACATTTCCGCATCATTTTAAATTACTACTACAATTTTTAACTTAAATATTTACAAAAAATAATTAATGCAATATTCTAAGTATTATAGTTACATATTAAAAAGTATTTAACTAATAAACACACACTTCCATGTTCACAATTTCAAAACAAACTATTCTTAATACACATTAATTACTGCTTATTACTAATTTTTTTCACTATTTTACCGACTAGATGCTCAGTTTCATCTAAAATATCATCATAATCATCATTCGCAAGGTACTGGATGCTTACGTCGGCGCTATCAACAACATCATTGTCAATTTCACAATTTTGTTTAGTGTCTTTAACACATCTGGTTAGATCATATATTTGTATTTTTATTAAATGATGAGGTTTTCCTGTCTCCTTCCGAATGACGTAAGATGAAGGCAGTGTATGAGACTTTCTTATGGTCTTCCTATTGATATTACATTTCTTTCTTTTAATGTCTTTAGTTTCCACTTTCTCCTCTTCCTTTTTTTTATTTAAATACTCCTGATGTACTAGTTCTGCTTCAGTGGTGTAAAACGTTTCCCTGTCTTGCGCATAAAGAAATGGATTTCCAAGAGCGTAGGTGCCGTCTGAACAAAGATTATTCGTTTCCTGTAATAAAATAAAATTATTATAACATACAGTAAATTAAAGATGCTTTAAATAACGATAAATTAAAATGGATGCACACCGCAAAAAAAACATTCTCCACAGGACTGTACGATGGGGAGGCAGACATAATTCTGTAAAAAGGAAAAAGAAAGGTTAATCCATAAATTCTAATCACTAAGTATCGTCAAAATTATAAGAATACCTACTTACATTGAAAATATAATTAAATTGTAATTCAGTTGTATAGGTCCTACTTATTGCAACAATAGTAGTAAACTGAACTATGCGCTTGTTTCGGCTGAAGTCGTGGGTGAAGTGCTAGTTAAACATACAAAAATTATTAAATGCGCGATGTGTAACACGAGTCATTACCTAGTTCATTTTTATACATACCTATCTTTAGTCTCCTGTGGTGACAAGTTTAGACTTGTCACTGCAGGAACGTTTAGGATAGCTCAAGATAAAGTATATAATATGCATAAATGTTATGTAATAATTAAATTTACTTATTGCAAATCTACTCAAAAAAAAAATATTTTAATCAATTTACTATCTGATTTTAGGCGTACCTATCACCTCTTGTTTCACTTGCTGGCGTCTATAAAAGGATCTGAACTATACAGTTAACGATAGTGGTAGACTAGGAGCCAATCTGGCTGTTTGGTTGGTCCCGATCTACCACTGATAAATCTTATTTTGATAAATCTTATTTAGAAGGATAGTAGTTTTTGGAAGTAGTAGGCAAGATGAAGTTGATCAAGCAACCCATATGCCTGAATGTGAAAAATATAAATTTTAATGAGTCTAGTTGTCAGATCAGACACAGCGTTTTATTGCCTAATACGATTCGCTGCATAATATGCGGACCCTCGAACTGTGGTAAAACAAACGTTATTATCAGTTTACTGCTGCATGAAAATGGACTTAAATTTAAAAATCTCTATCTTTACTCAAAAACTACTTTCCAGCCAAAATATCGTTTTTTAAGGGAAGTATTAAGAAGAGTACCTCAGATAAAGTTCAATGAGTTTAATGACGACAAAGATGTTATAACTCCGAATGAAGCTTTAACAAATTCTGTATTTATTTTTGACGATGTTGTGTGTGAAAAGCAAATAAACATTCGTAATTATTTCTCTATGGGAAGACATAAGCAAATTGACTGTTTTTACTTATCGCAAACCTACTCAAAAATTCCGAAACAGTTGCTGCGTGATAACGCTAATTTTCTTATAATATTTAAACAAGATGATGTGAACTTAAAGCATATCTATGACGAACATGTAAATTCTGATCTACTATGGAATCAGTTTAAAGACATTTGTAAAACTGTTTGGAGTAACCCTTATAATTTTCTACTTATTAACAAAGAGTCGCCATTAAACAATGGAAGGTATAGGCAGAATTTTGATATTTTTTTAAACTTTGAATGAAGGTTTTACTTAAATATGAATTACACTCATAAATGCGGTCAGTATTATTTCTTTCATAGCTGAATACAGCTGATATTTTTATTAAAAAATGGAAAAAAATATTAAAATAGAATTAGTGAAGTCTGTCGACTCCATAAAGAATAAAATAAAACAAATGAAAAATCAGGAACATACAATAAACTTGTCACTTGATAAAATGCTAAAACCTGTCACAGATCCTCTCAAAACTATAGTTGATTCTAATAGATTTGCAGATAAAATGAATAAAATTGAAAATACAACTCTAAATAGCTCTGAAGAAATCGAGTCCGATGAAAATAATACAAGTTCATCTACAAAGATCGATGACTATTACGATGCAAATCTGAATTCTATCCAATTCGTTGAAGAAAATGCTAAAAAGGAATCAATAGATCATTCAGAAATGTCATTAGAGGGTGATGATATCTTTGGTATTTATGACGGTGTTAGTATACCATTCGGAATTAGAAGTGAAAACAAAACTTTATTGATGGGTAATTCGCCGGTATCATTTTCTAAAATTGATAGTTTGAATAACGATACTATCATTTTAATTAAAATCGGCGACAAAGCTTACAATTTGACGGCTGGGCTAAAAGAACTTTTACTTCGAAGAAAACCTGATTTAAAGTTAATATCGAGCGAAGATAAACTTGTCTATAAGGATATGTTACATTATACAAATGCGCATAAAAGAGATTTTAATTCTAAAGGTCAAATAAAAGGTGACAAAGGTATAAAATATTGTAAAATAATTAAACCCCTATTTTCTGAATCGTTATACGATGATAAACTTTCTCACGCTAAACTTGGTGGAAACTTGCCGACGCTAAAAAAATACAAAAACAACACCGACCTGGTATATTGGGATGATCCTAACGAATTAGTCGAGAGATTGAAACTATTAGTAGCTTCAAGAGATGCTGGCAATACAAACCATGATAATGAAATTTTATCGATAATTGAAGAATTAAAAGAAGCTGGAATAATTAAAGAATAAATAGTCGTAATAATATGCTCTACATTCAGTATTATACATGAATTCAAGACAAATTAACTGAATTCTGAACATGAGCAAAGCCGACGTGGTAAACGAAATTCATAAAAATGCAAGGGTAAACTTTCCCCGAAGACATGTTATTATGAAAGACATAGACGACCTGTGGCAAGCAGATTTAATTGATATGCAATCAATTTCAAAAGAAAATAAAAATTGTAGATTTATTCTTGCTGTTATTGATACATTTTCAAAGTACGCTTGGGCCTTTCCTCTAAAAACTAAAACCAAAGATGATGTGTGTAACTGTTTCAAAATTGTCCTAGCTAATGGGCGTGTTCCTAAAAATCTACAAACAGATAATGGAGCAGAGTTTTATAATAATAAATTCCAAAAGCTTATGAAGTCTTATCAAATTAACCACTATTCAACCTTCTCAACAAAAAAGGCTTCGATAGTTGAACGATTTATCAGAACATTGAAGTCTAAACTTTATAAGGAATTTAGTTTAAAAGGAAACTACAATTGGGTAAATAATACCCTTAATGATGTTATTCACAAATACAATCACACTTACCATCGGACAATTGATGAAATCCCCGCTAACGTGGATAACATTAATAAAAAACGAATATTAGAAAGATACTTAAGGTTGGTAAAAAAATATAGTAATAGAAGCAAGTTTAAAGTAGGTGATTATGTGCGTATCAGTAAGTACAAAGGAACATTTGAAAAAGGATATACCCCTAACTGGTCATCAGAAATATTTAAAATTCGAAAAATACAAAATACAACTCCTATCACCTACTTAATTGAAGATACAATCAGAGGTCAGCCTATTTTAGGAGCATTTTATGTGCAAGAGCTTCAAAAGACAAAACATTGCAATGTATATCTAGTCGAGAAAGTTCTTAGAAGAAAAGGAAACAGAGTTTTAGTAAAATGGTTAGGTTTGTCTTCTACTGAAAACAGCTGGATTGATAAATCGAATATAGTATTATAAACAAAAAATAAAATGAACTCAAAAGTTGATCATTGATGAAGCGTGTACGTATTTATTTTAGCGCTCGATTCAGATTCATTAGTCTTATGATGTGTATTGGAGAGAGCAGTCTTCTCAATTGGTTAATAAACAATTTACCATTTGAATTACACTTACCCGGATACAATTATTGTGGACCTGGTACAAAATTAATTAAAAGGCTTGCAAATAGAGATAAAGGAATTAATAAATTAGACGAATATTGCAAAGAACACGATATTGCCTATCACAAATCGTCAAACTTAAAGGATCGTCACAAAGCTGATTTGATTTTGTTAAAAAGGGCAAAAGAGCGAGCAGTCGCCTCGGATGCGAGTGTATGCGAAAAAATCATGTCACGTTTAGTAAGCAAGACAATGTCTGCAAAAATTAAAACCGGCTCTGGCCAAAAAAAAAGCAGCAAAAAGCGCTCTCGGAAAATTACATCGGGAAAAGGGTTAAAAAATAAGTTTAAAAATATTATTAGTAAAACGAAAAGACGCTTTAAAAAATTAAAGCCAAGATGCAATAAAGTGGCGATAGAATTAGCTATGGCGGCAGCCAGAGAATTAGCTGACGATTCATCCATTAAACTTCCTCGGTTTATTCCTATACCGAAAAGTGGTGGTGTATTACCTTTGATTCCTATTTTTGCTGGATTATCAGCGGTGGGAGCGTTAGCAGGCGGTGCAGCTGGTATTGCCAAAACTATAAATGAATTCAATATAGCTAAAAAGCAATTGGCTGAATCGAAGAGACACAATGAAAAAATGGAAGCTCTTTGCATTGGAAAAGGTTTACACCTTAAACCGCATAAACATGGCCTTGGAATTTTTATATCAAAAGAAAAAAACTAAGATATCGGCTACCCAAACGAGCCTTAACTAACTTTGACATTTTGAAGTATGGAAATAATATTCCTTATTTTCGAGGTGTATTTATGAGAGATGAGCTCCCTAAACAACCTTTTAAAAAAGAGTGTGGAGTTGTAAATTTAGATAGTTCTAAAAATCCAGGTTCTCATTGGGTAGCCTATGCAAAATACAATGATTATATTGAATATTTTGATAGTTATGGAAATCTTAAACCACCAAAGGAGTTGATAAGATACTTAGGTGCTAAAGTACACTATAATTATGATAATATACAACGCGACCACCCTTACAATTGCGGACACCTATGTTTACATTTTTTAAGGAATTTTTGGTGTAGTTTAGGAATAAATTGAACAGGATCTTCTAAAAGTGTTCAGTCTACAAGCATGTCCATAACGGTAACCATCTCTGGAAATAAATCAGAATTAGATACATTTTTTCAACCACCTCTATATTTATCTGGTCAATTTGAGTGTGGTTTGTTATACTTTTCAGTATTAAATTCAATACCAAATGCACGTATTAATAACAACATTATTCCTGTGATCAGAATCGAATGTGATCTTGTACACGGTTCATACTCTAACGGGTTACCAACTCATATAATTCATGAATTTGTATCTAATACTGCTACAGGTCAGCAAATCATAGAAATACCGCGAAACCCTATTTACTTTCCAGTGAACAAAAATACTATTACATCAATATCTATTAAGATAGTTGATCAATTTGGGTTCTGTATTAACTTTAGAGA
This sequence comes from Xestia ashworthii, assembly GCA_950022955.1. Classification (NCBI taxonomy): domain Eukaryota; kingdom Metazoa; phylum Arthropoda; class Insecta; order Lepidoptera; family Noctuidae; genus Xestia; species Xestia ashworthii. The sequence continues at coordinate 12,977,062 of OX465575.1, read as the reverse complement.
AGAACATAAAAATATTGAACTACGCCTTCATATAAGAAAAATAAAATGATATCATATTATAAAACCCATGTAGTTACCAAAAAGCGTCCTATTTCTTGTACAACCATTAAGGTGCAAAGACGTAAGAAAAAAGTTATAAAATTAACTAAAGCAAATAAAGATTTTCTTAAAGCCCTAGGTATAAAAGTATGAATATGCTACAGATTACTGAATTACCACACTTCGATACTTCGATTGAAAGTAATGAAGTCCATTCGTACAATCCCTACAACAACAGTTTTAGAGAAAACGATGAAATCAGAATTCCCATACACCAGCAAGACGTATATGTGTTACCATCAGCCAGCTCAATTTACGTCGAAGGGCAAGCAAAGTTCTTCGGTAAAGATGGAAATCCTATTAAGAAAGCTATTACGTTCAGTAACAACCCTGTTATGTTTTTGTTTCAAGATATCAGATACGAAATAAATGGTATAGAAATAGATCGCATTAAAAATTCTGGAATAACATCAACAATAAAGTCATACGTTTCAATGAATGATGGAGAAAATAAAGTCGCTGCCTTGTGGGGTTGGAACATGGATGGATTTAAAAGCGACGGTTATTTCAGTGCTATTGTTCCTCTTAATAAGATTTTAGGATTTGCTGAGGATTACAATAAAATTGTAATAAATTGTAAACATGAACTTATTCTGAATAGAAGTAACTCCAACTTAAACAGTGTTATAGTAACTGACGATGTTACACATTTTCAAATAGATATGCAAAAAGTGCAATGGCGGGTGCCACATATAAAAGTATCAGATCGGGAACGACTGACGCTTCTTAAACATTTAGAAAGAGATAAACCTATTCAGATAGCCTTTAGAAATTGGGATTTATACGAGTATCCTTTGCTCCCTAAAACTACAAAACATTGCTGGTCTGTTAAGACTGCCTCACAATTAGAGAAACCTCGGTATGTAATTTTTTGCTTGCAAACCAGTAGAAAAAATAGTAAAATCAAAGACAGTTCTCTTTTCGATCACTGTGGGGTTACTAACGTAACTTTGTTTTTGAATTCACAATATTATCCTTACGAGCCTTTATGCTTAAATTTTTCCGAGAACAAATACAGTATATTATATGAAATGTATGTGAAATTTCGTCAGTCGTATTACAACTGTCCTGCAGACCCCTTGCTTGACTTAATCGGTTTCAAGGAGAAGGCTCCTCTATTTATCATAGACTGTTCAAGGCAAAACGATAGTTTGAAAACAGGTCCCGTAGATGTGCGTTTGGAGATTGAATGTTCAGCACCAATACCAGATAACACAACTGGATATTGTTTAATTATTAACGACCGACTTGTGGAATACAAACCTTTGAGTAACATAGTGCGTAGGTTATCATGACCGCCATTGTAGATGTTCAAGGTTTCAAAACAGAATCAAATTATTTTATCATTAAAGAAATTGCTATACTATGTAATAATAAAATTCAGGTGTTTTTAATTACACCACCGTTTCCATATCGCGGTTTGTCGGAGCCAGAAAAACGACAAGTTGGTTGGATTGAACGTAATAGGAAGATATACTGGGGTGAAGGATTTGTGCCTTTCGTAAATTATCTGAACTTGGTTGAAGGTATTTTAAAAGATAAATGTGTTTACACCAAAGGTAGAGAAAAAGTATTATGGTTGAAAGAAATTTCAAATAATAATAATGTAAATAATTTAGAAGATAAAGATTGCCCTAGTTTGATAAGCTTGTACAAAATATATGAAGATTGTCATGATTTGTATAGTTGTATTTATCATGATTCAATATGTGCTTTAAAAAATGTTTTATGTTTAAATAAATGGTGTATAGATAATAAAATTTTGATATAAATATTTTCTTGTTTAATTTTTACGATTACAGTTTCCTATCCCTCCCAAACTCCTAGATGTTAATCTTTATAAGTTGCTAGCAACAACTATACAGCTCCATTATGCTTTTAGAATTATTTGCAGCAAGAAGTAGAGAGCGAGTAAACAGAACATGTCTCAAAACAAATACAGTCCGCGCTATGACATGTATAACACGTATAAAATGCGTGAATTTTCATTTAATCATTATTGGGCAACTATTGATTCGAGGAGAAGATTAGTGATGGAAATGGCTGACGCTGGATTTTTTTATTGTGGAAATGGTGTAAATGATAAAGCAGCTTGTTTCTCATGTGGAGGTGTTATAGAAGATTGGGAGATTTACGATGATCCTTGGCTGCAGCATGTTCAAAACTTTCCGGATTGCTTTTATTTAAATGCTGTGAAAGGAAAACATTATGTTGACAAGTCAAGATGTCTATTCAAGTATATATAAAGAAACAAAAATATAAAACTATTCGTTAAAATTGATATATCTATAAAAAACAAAAAAGAATAAAAAAAAAGAGACTCGTGAAGGATTTGAACATCCGACCTCCATTTCTCCGAACGTAATCGGGGCGCTCTTACCAAACTGAGCTAACGAGTCTCAACGATACTCCTCTAAAACAATGACCACTATCATCAATACGACGTCATGATTATTCACCCTTTGAACTTTTTCTAAAACCCATATTTGAGAGTGAGGAAGGAGAGCGGTGGTGGTCCAGTTGTAACGGCTGCGACTTACAAGTTGTAGGTCGTGGGTTCGAACCTAGGCTAGCGCTTTACTTTGAGTAAATTATTTCATCACCACTGTTCTCTGTGAGAGGGGACCTTTGTGCCAGTAGTGGGAAAAAAAAACAAATTGAAATCTTAAATCGTGACTACTTTGTCTGTATCATAGTATTCATTGTTTACTTTGCTCCTGTTTCTGTTGCGAATACAATCTAAGCAAACAGACATCGCGCATCTGTGTCGCGATCTTAAACACATTTTTTATTACGAACAGACGGTTCTTTTATAGTCTTAAGACGCTGAAAACTTTGCTTGTGCGATGTAGGATTTAATGTTTTTAGTTCATACGACGTGTCATAGATGGTGCTGTAGTACTTTTTACAGAATGCGAACGAATGCGCTTGAATTTTATTAATAAGTGTCTAAAACCGTTACTCTATTGAATTCAGAATATTCAATCTAGAACTGTATTGTAGACCAATACCTAACAACATTCGCTCATCAGTTTAAAAACCGTAGTGGATAAAAAGACATGTGAACTGCTGTGGAGGAAATTACAACGAACCGGCAGCAACATTCGCTCATCAGTTTAAAACCGTAGTGGATAAAAATACATATGTGTTATTGGGGCGTTCTGCATAACGCGCTCGAGCGAGAAGCGAGAGCAAGTGATGCAGAACCCCCAATAATACCCTACTGGCTACAACTGAGAAGTCGCTTATGGAAACCCTTAATAACACTTTCTATAACCGTAGCTATATACTGGAACGACATAAAGGATGCGTTTGCTATCGACAGTCTAAGACGAATATCAACCTTGGAATCCAGGAAACAAAGCTCGACTCTCAAAATCAATCAAATTCAAAATATTTTATTTCACATATAGGCCTAGATGGGCACTTATAAAACGTCGAAAAAGGTGCACGGTTCGCGTTGGTCGTTTCCATGGAGAAGAACCGGCAAAAGCTCCACGGTTACTCCTCTCAAATCATTTGGTACTACCGGACGCACGCAGTTTCACCCGCGTAGTTCTCGATCCCGTGGGAGTACGGAAATAAAATGTAGCCCATGTTACTCAGAGTGAATGTAGCTTTCCAATGGTGAAAGAAAAACTTTTCCTCTTTATAATTTTACTGTAGATCGTGTAGATAACATAAGGGCATAGGGGCATAACCTGACAATTTCACAATTTTGAATATTCTTTCCATCTTCATTTCACACACCCTCTCACATCTTACAATCACAAACCTGCTCCCCAACGATAACCAACGTGAACCATCCCCCGACGTACCCCCGTTTATCTGTCTCTCACACAAGAGTGCCAACTTACTAAAACAAACGCCCCGCGCACACAATGTTCGTAATGAGAACAAAGAGTACAGGGCTCACGTGTGGATGATACCAGCTTCGAGCGGGGCATCAAACGATAACAATGCTTACAGTTGAGAAGGTTTTGATTTAAAAGTGAAGCTACACAACGTAGTGTAATTGCCGCGTTGACGTTAACTCCATCAACATAAAGTGGTCGTAATCAAAACTACCACAGGTCCGAACCACACATTGCAGATTTGAGTGGTCAAATCTGTGTGGTTCTTCCTTCAAAAGACAATCTCAGACACTAATCTGGATAGTCCTCATGTGAATTGAGCAAGATTTTCTGGACTTCAAAAGAGACTATGACCTCTGAGTTTGTTTCGGCAGCTTCTTCTCAGAGTAGTAAGGCACGAAACACCGGCAAAACTAGTTTAAAATACGGAACCCTAAAAATGACGAGTAAAAGAGATTTTAAAACCTACTTGTTGAATAAACATCATGTGCATTTATCATTTAGGAATCATTTACCAAGAGAAGTTCAAAAATGTATTTATAAGTTGGCATTAAAATTTTGCCAATTCCGAACCGAAGATTTCTACCCGGTTAGCAAAGTCAAAGCTAATCAGGCAAATCTACCTAAACAGCAAGAATCAAACGCTGATTGAGTCTTCAACGAGAAGATGAAACTGGAAAATAGATATTTTATATAGATTCCGTGGCTGCTATTGAGAAACTATTGATGAAAACTCAACTATTAAAATAAAATAAATAAAAATAAAAAAAAACAAACTAAACTATTAACCGGTTACAAATCTAGAATCTGGGCTAAACATTTGTCAGTAATTACATCAGCCCCAATTCAATCTCTCTCGCCTCTTTTGTTTACAATAACATCCAACACTATTACTTACTTATGTGACAGTATTGACCTAAGATTGACTAGCGCACACACACACTAGACATTTGACTAGACATTTTTCACTGACAAAACGTCACTTAGCAAAAAAAAAACTTAATTTAAACTTGTACTGCAATGGAACATGTGTGGTCTAGTCACCTCACCGCTAGATGGAGCCGCTATCAGCGCAGACATTAACAAACTTCTCAATGGACGATCTGCAGCGCTGTCACAATCGTTCAATATTAAAAGATGTGCCCCGCGTTCGAGAACACAGTCACAGTAGATACTGGACAGAGAATCAACCTGCAGCATTTCAACTAGAAACAAATGCTTGGAATCTCCTCACACACACGTGCTAATGAGAGCAGCGGTGGCGGCCCCGACTTACGAAAAGTAAGTCGTGGTTCAAACCCAGACAGGCGCATTACTTTGTATAATTTATTTCACCACCACTACTCTCAAAACGGTGAAGGAAAACATCGTGAGGAAACCGGCATGTCCTAGAACCAAAAATTCGAAGACATGTGACATCTACCAACCTGCACTGGGCCCGTGGTGGATCATAGCCCATTCCCTTTCGTGGAGAGTAGGCCGTGTTCCAGCAGTGGGAACATTATAGGCTGATGATGATGACACATGCTAATCATCATCATTATCCTGTACTTATCCCACTTTATTCATGCATGTCAGCGCAGCATGTGTTCTTTTGCAATACCTCTCTGTTACTCGTCATCTCATGAGTGAGTGTCTCTAGCCATATCATCTTTAGCACAGTCCATCCATCTTTACTGATGACTCTTATACTGTGGCTTGGCAGAATACATCGCTTTGTAGCTCAGTGAATGGAACTCTGAACGATTTTATAGCGAGAGAAATTGATAACTGAAGGTGTGAAAATTGATATTATATTGTTAGAGTTATCATCGAAGAATACGTTTATCGTTTATCTGGGTAGTTTTGTATCTGCATTTCTAACCATACACTTTCACTGGACTTTCACAAGTCAATTCGATTATGTGCAATCAGGTCAAGGATACTTAATTTATTAAAGAAATCCTCGACGATGCAGTGCCTTGCGCTACCATAATTATGCAGGACTTTTAGTTTGCTGATAATTCCTAAAAAATAACATTATGCTCTTATTAACATTACGTCCACTTTTTGTGTAGTGTATATGAGCTAAACAACGGTGAAGGAAAACATCGTGAGGAAACCGGCATGTCCTATAACCAAAAATTCGAAGACATGCGACATCTACCAACCCGCACTGGGCCCGCGTGGTGGATTATAGCCCATACGCAAAATACGCGCTTTGACGTGGAGTTGCGGACACCAGTCCGATGTTCAGTCTGAAAATACAAAACATTTTCCCAAAATCCCGTCCATTCGATGTCAATCACTTGTTAGAAGTGGACACGGTGCGGGTTAACCCGGGTTGCGGGTCATATTGACGCGACGTTTCAGTTATAGGCAGGAAACACGACAAACTGCACTTTATTCGTGAAATATAGCACTTTTATGTATTATACCAACTATTTGTAAATTAATAGGCACATAAAAAATTCGATTGAAGTGCAAAAGGGGGTAATTTGAGTGGTTTATTGAAAAAAAACAGAACTATTAACCTACGGGCATGAATGAAACGCGAATTTTAATTTTGCCTCTTATAAGCACCTGCCATGTTATCAGTCTACCACCCTTGGGTTACTGGCAGATAATGCCTAAGGCATCAAGTCCGCCTTTGTACCTTCTTTTGGTGTGCGAAAAGTTTAAATAAGTATATTCATAAATCGCGTTAAAATAAATGAATCCCTTTCTTTCATTTTTACGCGTTCATTTATTTATCCGCCCTCATTACATGACAATAGGCTCAGCCCGGCTTGCAGCTCGCTCTCATAGAGAGGAAGCCTGTGTCCCAGCAGTGGGAACATTAATAGGCTGATGATGATGATGATGAGGCTTACCCGGTATTACACGGGACTTACATGCTGGTCATATGAAAGTGCATCCCCCCCTCCCCGCCCGTCCCCTTACCCTCCGTTGAGAAACTAACGCGTATTTGAATGTTAGTTTCTGAACATAAACTTGTATCATGGACGTGTTCCCTTTTGTTAATGGTTTTCGGGTTACAATGTTCCTTCGTGTAATATTAACTAAGTAACATAACATAACATCATGCCTGTCATGCCAGAAGGCTTAAGCAGAGGTGTATCTCTAGTACACTCCCATTTTGCCATTTATATCGAAGTCCGTGTAATAGAGACGACCCTATTCCCATCAACCGGCAACCAATCCAGACTCAGGGCTGTTAGTGAGAAATTCCTGATGGAAAAACCAATATTTCCCAGGATTTCCACCCCATCAGTAGCATAAGTTACCACTAGAACACCGAGATCAGATAAATTAAAAAAGAAGGACTAACAACCGCCATGTTGTGACGTCAGAACAGTAAGCGCGTAGGTACAGTGACGTAACTGGGGGTTGTCGAACCACAAATAAGCTGGACCTTTAATTCTATCTATGTCTGGGGTATACGGTTCACTTTTATTTAGATATTAAAACATGATTACCTTTTATTTGCGTCATACGATCAACCTTTGAATAATGAGTTTTAAACCGTCCTTTTTTACAGAAAAAGTTTACAACGTTCCCTTTGTGCTCTTACAACATTTTATTAAAGTTTTCTTTTCTTCTCAAAGTGAACTAAATGGTAGTGACGTAGTTTGCAAAGGTCAAGTATAGCTAATAATAGAGTAGAGGGCTGGTGTGTCGTGTCTGTCAACGTACTGATATAACAGCAATGATATTAGCCACTGCTGGGACAAAGAAATCATCTCTGTAAGAACTAGTGGGTCATCCACCACCATACAAGTTCAGTGTGTGTTGGTGGATGTCGCAAGTCTTCGATTTTTATGGTTTCAGGATGTCTTCCTTTACGGTTTCGAATCACACACAACCATCCTGTAAAACCCAAGTTCCAATGAACGGATCCAGCATTCATATTGTAATTGACGACCCGAATGGCGCAGCTGTACTGAGACTGTCTTATGTTCGTAGGGTCCCAGGTTCGAATCCTGTTAGGAGCAAATGTTTGTGTGATGAGCATGGGCATTTGTTTCCGAGTCATGGATGTTTATGGGTATAATATGTATTTACAAACTTAAAGTCTACGACACAAGCCTCGTTGCTTAGTGTGGGACTATATGGCGCTGTGTGTATGGGATATTTATTATTTATTAACCGGTAAAACCCAAGTCCGCTACAAGAAACGGATCCAGCAGTCATATTGTAATTGTAAAACAGTTTGACACGCCAAGTTAACTTAGTCGATGTTTTGAACCTGTAGACAAAAGAAAAGTTTACACTTATACAAGAGTTCATCTTTAAAGTCGTGGCTTTTAGTTTCAAACATGCTGACATTAGAAACAAAAGTCACGGGGTATCGTATTACCCAGTCGGCCAGTACTAACTGGGTTGTGGAGGTCAGATAGGCAGTTGCTCCATGTAACATACTGGCTGGCTGGCCGGTTAGACCGGAAGTCGACCCTAACATAGTTGAGAAAAGGCTAGGCAGATGATTATGATGCTGACGTTATTAATTATGAAGTTGAAATGTTGGCGCCCAACAGAGGCTTTTATTACTTTGTTGAAGATTTGGATACACACGTGTTTACTTTTTCGTATTATATTCATGAAAGTCGTTTATATAATGTGAACATAAACTCAGACTAGTGGCATATTATAATATACACACAACATTTATATTAAGTCCAGTAATGTTACTCGAGGACAAAAAAAAACATGTAGCAGTTTGCACCAAAAACTAATTGGAGTCGCAGAAAAACATAGAGGAAACATCCCGGGACAATTGTGTAGAACTTTCCTAATTAACAATTTGGGGAAGTATTTTGATGCCGAATATACTGGTTATTGCTAACATGGAAACATTGTGTTTGTTTGTAGATAAGCTAATATGAGAACAGAATTATAAGTACGTGATGGCAATAAAAAGTCTACAAATGTTGACCTTTAAGTTGATTTATAAAGATTACTAGCTTCTGTCAGCGGCTTCGCCCGCGTGAAGTTTGATAATCGTCCCATGGGATTTTACTACCGAGACAAGAAGTATCCTATGTTTTATTCCAGGTTATAAACTATCTGTGTGCCAATTTTCATCTAAATCCGGTGAGTACTTTTTGAGTGAAAAAGTAACAAACATCCATACATCCAAAATCACTTACTCATATACTCGTAAGAAGAATCCCATAGTTCTTCTTTTCAGTTAAATGATTAAGTAACTGGTGAAGAGAAGGGACTGTCTTAAGTAATTTAAGTTGATTTTCTAATCATAACTAAGTAGGCAGGTACATACTTATAGCATTACAGGCGCCCATCCCTACTGCACACAGCGCCACTTACCGGGTCCAAAACTATTTATCTTTCAAGAGGCAACCTTTTCAAATATGTTTCAAATACACATTCAAAGGATTTCATTGAAATCGGTTGGTTGGTTTCGGAGATTAGCATGTGCGAACATTATGACATGTTTTTTATATAATAAGAAGATTTTATGTGAACATAGTTTAATGTGTCATGAATGATCAAGATATGCTTTTTTCATTCCGCTCAATATAATAGTAAAAAAAGTTGTATTTACAGCGGGAGGCGTAACTCGAACAATTTATATGGCGTGATACTGTGCCATAAATGTTCTTTTCAGGTTTGGTGACAGCTATTAAACTTCGGGAAACTGCTTTACTGTCAAAAATACTATTGTGCGATTAAAAAATTGTATCAGTTTCGGAATTTTGGTTACTTTGACATATATTTGTCGCCGCAAGAGTGTTTATCGGCTAAAACTGTTATTTAACCTTATTAATAGCTTAAAAATCTCATCCACGATAATACTGATGAAGCTGTCGTCTGTGAAAAACTAAACACGCCTTTACTCAAAGCTAGCGTTCGGTCCCACTTGGGCGCCAATAACCTTAAACAAACGCTGGCATGCATTGACCTATGTTATTATTTTGGGCAGCATTACATGCATACACAAAATTACGCATTTTTTTCCTTTAGAGGTAGGCAGAACCAAATTTCAGAACGCCACCTGTTACGATCCTTATATACTCCTCCATTCCGGCTCGACCACGGGCAGCACTAAATGGGAATATTATCAGTAATCACATCATAACGACTTAATTTGGTGAATATAATACGAATATCTAAATACGCGTGTACTCACAATCTACAACAGAGGAATGACAGTTACGGCCTCTGTTGGGCGCCAACATTTCAACTTCATAATTTCTGTTCCACGAACATGTGAGTAAATTTGACGCGAGATGTTCCAGCATTATCCGTCATGTGTGTACCGTGTGTTTATGCTAGCGTCACTCAGCAGTGACTGATGACTGGCCCCACTTGGGCGCCAATAAGCCTGCATTACCAAACGCTGCGCTACGTTGAGTAATGAATTCCCATGCAAAGATGGATGTATTCCTTTAAAATTAACGAAGGCAAAAGGGAAACTTTGAAAAATAAAACATTGCATGTTTTTTTCCTCTTTCCTTGAAGGGGAAAGGGACGCAAATGTGTAATTAATTTGTGTTCGCTTATTACGTCCCTAAATTCAAACGAGGTCTCGACGACATCAAAGCGGGCGAACGGAGCGTTAAAGGGAAGAACACAATCTGTCACGTGGGTGGCGTGTGTTCTCCTAGTACCCGGTGTACTCGCTGAGCGTGAACGATTTTAGGGCTCACGTTGAATGCTTGAAGATGTTGAATGAAAAATTGATTTCTTTAAGGAAAACAGTGTGAGCAAACCTGGACTCGCCTATACTAATCTAATATACTAATATTATAAAGAGGAAAGATTTATATTTATGTATGTAACTATGATCTTTGAATAAACTTAAAAACTACTGGACCGATTTGAAAAATTCTTTCAGCAATGGATAGCTACATTATCAGCGAATAACATAGGCTATATTTTATCCCCGTACTCCCAAGGGAATGGGAACTACGCGGGTGAAACCGCGTGACGTACGCTAGTAATTGAAATTGAAATTGTTTATTGAAATAATTGAAATGCAAAAATATTTACAATATGGCCTTAAAAACTATAGGTAAGTATACAATAATTGGATTCTAAATTAATAAAAATTAATATAAGTCTGAAATTGCCAATCCGCCTAAGGCAAGCGTGGTGATTAACGCTGCTGCATGATCTGCATGAGAAGAAGCTTTAGCCCTGCAGTGGGGTAGGAACAGGGTGGTAATGATGGAATTACATTTTAGATGGCAGGTAATTGAGGTGTTTTGCAAAAAAAGTTACATTGTATTCAATACAGTGATAGATGGGCGAAATGACGGTGCAAAGCTTTCAAGGTGTTTTTCTGCGATTATTATTTTCCTCAAAACGTACCGGACGTACCTGTGTTATAACCGCTATACTTCATAAATTACTAGTCTCGAAAACGGTGTCTGCCTTATTCTGATAATCATTTTCCTCAGAGCGTGCTGTAACGTTGCACGTTTATTCTTGAAAACTTTAAAAAAACAATAACTTATTTATTAAGTAAAAAAACTTGCAACACCACAATTAAAGTGGAATCTTTAGGAATTGTTCTGGCAACACAATTGCGATGACAGCTACGTCGTGATTGGCTGTATTCTCCTTCCACTAATTACTTCTAGAAAGATCCGACAATAAGTTATAAAAGGGCCGGTCTGCTCATTTGACGGGAACAGAGCTACAGTGTCCACTACTTTTAAATCATCTACGAACGACATCTTATTGTGGTCTCAACTTTTATTTTAATTTATTAATTATTAACTTCAGTGAAGTAACAACCCCCGACGGGTGAGTTTCGCAAACATCTATTTCTTCGCCGCTCATATCCGCAACGCAACGCATACGCAATCTCCAGAAGCGGTTACTAACACCAAACCGCCGTCGCCACAGGGGAGTGCCTGGACGACCCTGTTGCGGCGCTACGGGACCCTGGGCCATCTAACTTCAGTTTCCGCTACCTACGTCTGGAAGACCTGCAGGACAGTAGTGTTCTATAGGCGGTTCTAACCTACTCGCGCGCTCGATATCAGACCCTCACCCGGTTCAACCGGCTTGTAATTACTTAGTCTGTAAAATAAAACTAATTTTGTAACGTATGTTTTTATTTAACTTCTACCTACCGCTAGGCACTACCTAACGCATCTAACTTTGTAGTTCCACCACTAACGTGGACTTCAACCAACTAAAAAAACGTTACAGTGCATAATCAATAACAGTCTCAAACACGTACTCATCATCATCTTTTAATGTGATATATGTACAACTAAATAACAGTGAGAAATATTTATTACACATTCAATGATTTACTCATAAAGCAACTGATCTCTAGTTCTGAAGTAAATCAGCTGGGCAGCGACGTACCATTCGAGTCTACTATTGCATTATTCATAAATCAGCTCTAATTTGATAAAAGGAATAAAGAAGCTTCGAGCAAAAAAGTGCCTTTCACAAAATAACCATAATGTGTTGGCTATACTTCGCTATATTGACGGGAATTAATTTCCGATTCAAGAGAAACCAACAAACATTTAATAGGTCGGTAGTTTTGAAATAATGGCCAAACATTTTTTGCTCCAGTTAATAAAATTCTAACAACAAAAAACGTAATGGAAAATAAAATATACAGAGCAGCTAAATAAATTCAAGAGTCGAACGTCAAACAAAATACAAACGAATGTTTGGATAAACATTTGAATCAAATATTTATATTGGGACCATTAAATCAAACGAAAGATAGTAATAGTATTCGGAAGGCAGAATTTGTGACATGCGACGATACCGAACGTCGAGTCGTCACTGACGTGTAATTTAGTTGTCTACGGTACAACTTTGTTAAAATCACCCCCTCCCCTCTCCACCCCTCACCCCCTGGCAGTGCGTCGACCCTCACATTAGTGTCACGGCTGCGGTTTGCCGCCGTTTTTATCCGACTACCTACATATTACGAATTGATAGGTTTGATTCGGCGAAAAAAGCTTCGCGGTGTTAAAATATGGCGGAAGGTTTTGCCGAACGCATTGAACGGTACGTTTTGTAACGTGTTATTAATGATGGAAAAGTTTGATTGACGTTTGATCGTTATTGAAAATTGGTAGTTTTTGTATTAATTTACCCTATTGCTACTGTTCGTCTAGATAATTATCTAACATCATCACCATCTACAGCCTGATTTCACCAACTGTTTGGTAGGCCACTCTGCTTGTGCCGATCACATCTAGGATAGAAGCATAACAAAACGAAAAAAAAAACGTTCATTAAATATTTCAGGTTTTCATATTTAACTGAGTTTTCATAAGATGACTAACTGCAAAGATAAAACCGCATAAACTTTTAAAGTAACGTACCTTTAAACCCGAAAGTCGGCTTCTTATCAAGACCGTCTTGTTCCCGGGGGCGCACCCAATCATAGGACAAAGCTAATTGTTCTAATAAACCTAGTTTCTTTAAGCTCCTCTAAAGATGGTAACAAAAGTCTCCCCAGGCGATCATTCTGCTCTGACCGCTAACCAATTAACACAGAAGATTACACTAACAGTAATGTGAACTAACTATAAAGTGTAGAAGAAAAGTGTTTCTAGTATTTAATGACCCGGAGAAACGGTAGTTGGAGAAAACTATTGCGAATAGAAAAAGGAGTCGACTATCTAATACAATTTATTCAAAAATACAAAATTAATGGTACAACGTTAAATACAGTTTTCAATTAGACCATTAAAGCACTTTTGAATGTCAAAAATTCAAAAAAAGCAACGCTACAGTCACAGTCACAAGGCATAATAACTTGAGAAAGTACTGTAGTTCTTAAACTTAAAATAGATTTAAGAAGCAAGAGTAGGTTTTACGTTAAACTTGAAAAATCTTGACTATAAAGTTTTTCTTTGTTTTCTGCTTAAAAAAATCTTTAACAAATAAAAAATACTCCATCAATTCGTTTAAAGGCGTTTGATTTTCTTTGATACTTGGAGTTTATAACATTTTGATATGATACTACTCAGACGGGCATGTACGGAGCGTGTTGCATAAAATATTACTGTGAGTCAAACAACAAGTACCTGCCTAGAGTATCTTACCTTTATAGAAGTATTTTTGTTAAAGATGTTGGAGAAGGATAAGTCTGATTTGTGTTCAGTTTCGTACACTCACCAGGAGATCCTTACGAGACAAAACAAACAAAACATACATGCCGAATCGGTTTGACGCCATTGTTTAACTATTGTGTCTACTTCGCTAACAGATGAAGGTATACCAACTTCGACTTCGACCATCTTCTTAATGTAGTCATTACCTGAAACAAACGATAACTAATTGTATTACACTTCTCCTGTATTTCCAAAGCAATTCGTAACAACAAAAACATACAGAATATTTAAGTAACTTAATTTAGTAATTCTTCAGACTACACCAAATCTAAAACTTATGATTCTGTAAACAACTGCCCGATACTATCAACTTCTGACTGTAAATATACGCTATGAAAGCTAATAAGTCATCAGGCCATCACTGGCACGTCCGTACTCAGCGCCGACGCGACGACGCGGAACTTGCAAACAAGCGTCGACGCTTCCGTGCGACGACACGATATCACTAGGGCTGCGGTTTGATTTGACGGCATTCGGTATAGCTGCGCCGTAATCGGGTTACAATAGAGTCTTGATGCTGAAAATGGATTTTCAAGAGATCTTTTAATTTTATCGGTATTAAAAAAAAAACCAAAATAAACTTTCTCAGTTTTATTTTTTAATAGTTAGTCAAAATCAACCTTACAATTAATTGTAAGGTTGATATTGACTAACTGTTCTATTAAAGCGTTCGGTGACGGTCACGCGAGTTCCTTCATTTTTGTTCACCCAAAAAGTGCTCAACTCGCCTAAAAAGTTTTCGCTTCAAAACAGTTATGATATTTCTTTATTTCCAATACGTTCCTATACATTCAGTAATCGCAACACCAAATAATATAATTTATTTATTTATTAACATAGGTTCACCAACAGCTTCTGTGTACAGCATTTAGATATAAAAATGTTTTAAGGTCTTGGACTTACACAGTCGCCAATTGTAGGTTAACCAGCATTCACAAAAATAAGTGATAACATAAGACAACAAAAAAATAACAATAAGATGAGTGGCTCAAGACATGAAATACAATAGTAAACCTTACCATTAAGAGTTTACTTAACTAACGAAACATAATACAAAACGACATTGGAAACTCATAGCATACATAGTAATGCTGAGCACAAACAGACAATCAATCGATAGAGGCCAGAGTACAGCATTACCAGCGAACGACGCTCGTCCCTCGGGCGAGATTCAGTTCGGTGCTCATATTGAATTCTCCCGAACTTTTGTATCAGATCCATGTTGTGGAAATTTGTAATCTCTCAGTATTATTCTCGGAGGGATTAGCGGCGTTGGCTCTAGCTTTCAGTAAAGTGAATATTTATATTTATGAAGTTTTTTCGTGTTTATCGTTGCGTAGCGTAGTTGAGCTGCAAACAAAGCGACTCTATAATATTATGTGATATAGCCACACAGCCTGATAAATAAAATATTTATAATGCAAAAGATTTAAAAAAACGAACGAATTTTTTGCTTTTCAGCAATAAAATTCATACTTATCTCATCCCCTAACATCATTTTTCACATTCAATAGCGAAAAAAACACACGTAATACGAAGTCATTCACCAACTGAAGAAAATATAAACGAACAATCCGCACGTAGGGGCTCGCAGAGAAAACATCAATAGGTCTTAATGGCGCCCGCGTGGGCCCCCGGCCGGCTAGTGGCGCCCGACATGGGGCTCGGCGGTTATAGCGCCCTCTGTATGCGGAGAGCAGTCGACGAGCCCCGCGGGACACCTGACCCTCGCATTCACAACATTTCTACTTACTAGTGGTGAAAACTTCTAGACAAATTATTTTTGCGAATATCAGCAAAAGAGCCTTTTCCCTTATGACTTTTATGGTTCTGAATATGAAGGGAAACAATGGTAAACGGAAAACATTTTTGGCCTAAAAAGGTTGTAAAATTGACGACAACAGGCCTTAGCGGTTTTTGATGAGGCACGCGAGTAGATCATGACTTCTGTTAGGACATAGGGTATTTTTTATTCTTGGGATAATTCTTGACCTATACGCGGGAGAAGTCGCGGGCCCTGGGCATAAACTAGGATATTTTAACTGGAATATTTACAATTGCCATTATGGAAAAGCGAATTAAATTGTTTAACGAGCACAAAATTACTTATAGCATATAACGCTTTATGGCGTCGCTTAAATTAACAGACGCCTTTTAACCGACACTTAACTGATTTTACTGCTGAACGGCAAATTAAACTTGAACGTATACGGGAGTCGTCAAAACTAAACATTTAGGATAGAAAACTTTACTATCGTTCAACTAAGCGTCATACAAGTGATGTTTATAATACGGTATCCACTTACCAACTGCTCTTAGTTAAAAACTCGTTTAAAATTTTACATATCATGAAGCATACTTTTCATAGGTGAAAATAAATTCTATATAAATAATTATATATTCTTTGAAAAAAATATTATTCAATATGGGTAGGCTCTCTCACCTCTTTGAAGAATACAGGTAACTAAATCGCCACCCTAGTCCGTTAGATACATTTCCAACAAAAATTCGACACATTTTTTTTTTTTCACCAACACA
This sequence comes from Xestia ashworthii, assembly GCA_950022955.1. Classification (NCBI taxonomy): domain Eukaryota; kingdom Metazoa; phylum Arthropoda; class Insecta; order Lepidoptera; family Noctuidae; genus Xestia; species Xestia ashworthii. Next base: position 12,960,468 of record OX465575.1, on the reverse strand, counting down.
AAGAATGAAAACAAAAATAAAACTTTTTTATTTGCTAAATCAAAAATAACAACCTTGCATAGTTCAATAGCGTAAAAATAATAGTAGATGTAGATACAATTTTTGTTTGTTACGTGTCGGTACTTATTATTATGTTGTTAACACAGAACAGATTCACTCTGTACCTACTAGTATAGACTGTATTACGGTGGATTGTACTCATGGTAGCATACTTGTGACAAAAATACATTTTTTTTTATAACGTAAAGATTTTTAGAAAATTAAAGCAAAGCAGAATACAATATTACTTAAACTAGGGGTAGGCAAACATAGAATAGTGAACATTTTTTTTTGAAGGTGCATGTAAAAGTTGACATAGTATAAGCAAAATATTTCGATGCTTAGTTTGTTTACATTGTGTTTGGTTGTTATACTTTATAATGTTTGCCTATTCAAAAAAACCAGAGGCAAAGTAATTATATTTAAAGTTAAAATTATCGAAAATAAAAGAAGGTCTTGATTATTGGCGATTATCTTTATGTGTAAAAAGTGTACGGGTTGTATGTGTAATGATAAATGTAAGTGACTTGAAGTATGTAAATGTATGTAGTGTTTGTAAAAATATTTGAGTACATTTTTTATCGGAAAGTGACAACACTCATGATCTTTGACGCGTTTTATCTGCGTCAATGTTTATTATTTGATAAAACAGAAAACACTTACCTAACTACCTATCCAATATTTTTTGATAATCTAACTCCGTCAGTTAGATAGACTAAACAGAACCGTATTGTTATTAGTCAGGAATCATCCCTATTGGGGAATGTCCACCAGGGACCGCTTTTCGGCTGGAATGTTGATGAACATTGTGTCACATAGTACAAATTTATGGCAACTGGGAATAATCCACTCCTCCTTGTGAACAACACATAAAACCGGACACAAACTTACAAATTCCTTTAATACACACTAAAACGTAACGTTCATCCCTCTTCCACTGTCTCATCGAACATCACAGTGACGTCACACTATCGCAAGATAATGTAGCTCTCACACGCGATACAATGTACACACAAAATACATACATAGTTAGGTACAGAAGGTCAACTCCTCGCGACTAGCGACAATAGCAGCCCACATGAGATGGGTTATTTGGTTTGTCTGTAAACCAAATAGCTTGTTCGACCTTACGTATCAGTAAGTGCAAGTGCACTCGTTCACTCACATCGACATTATGCGAACGCTATTGGTCGATGCGAATCAAACGAGACGGACTTTATAGACGGCATTGACACTTTCGCCAATCCAAAAAACTAGGGTTACTTGCATGATATGCTTGATGGTGAGATGCTAGTGATGAACCAAGGCGATTTGTATTGTTCTATTTAAGCCTCTATGCTTAAAACCTCGAAAGCCAATTTTTCTTTTTAATTGTCAAATTAAAGATTGGAAGAGGAATGGAAATAGAACGGGGCTGGGAGACTGTTCGAAAGAGATACCGCGGCCCTGAAACACAGAGGGCTAAGAAAGGACATGGATGGGTTTCAGTCAGTAAAAGTCTGACACTCCCTTCTGCTTTGCCCAGGGCGGGAGGATGATTTCCCATAAAAAAAAGGAATGAAAAAGAAGTGTAGCGAGTGCAAGAGCGCCTGCGACTGGTATTTGTTTGAAATTGCTGTACGTGACTATGTGTGAGTGCGCTTGTTTTGACTCGTCGGCCTTCTGCACCTATTTGTTTAGTGACGTAGAGTTGCTATTAGTTTTACGACTACCTTTCCAATTAAACGCAGACTCCGAACGGGTCCGAGTGTCGTTTCACCGACGACGATAATTGATTTTTTCGTGTATATTTTATACCGCTTTCAAAGTATTTATACTGTTTTCATAGGTCTGGGATTAAAACCAAACAAATTGTATTGCCTGTAGTTTTTACATACTAAAGGGATTTAGAATACTGCAGTACTCAGCTATGTACACAGCTGCGGTCTATGTGATCGTGTTTTTAATGTCAATATTGGTTTTTAATCATTGAAATGTATTCTAAATATCCATGAAACATCGAAACCTATTTATTAGTCAGTCTATGGACAAAACGAGCCATAAAAACTCGGTAGACCGGTATATTTAAAGTTTAGTCATTTCCTACTATCATACTTTATATCTTGTTGTTTTGGTAAAAAAAAATCGTTTTATGACACAAAGAAATAAAGCAAGCCAATTCACGTACAGTCGAGGACTTTAATTGATAAGCCACTTTCACTACTTTCCAATTTTGCACTTTTATAAATTCATAAGTACGAATATTCGCGATTAAATCGGATTTGTATTACACGGCTACAATACGAATAGTATTAAGTGGCTCATCAATTAATGTCCTCGACTGTACCTAAAGCATTGTTGTGACGGGTACCGAAAGCACGTAGGAACCTCAATTCTGTATGACTCAATTAAATGCAAGAAGCTGTCCTTTATTTAAACATAAGTACCAATTAGAGGGCGATTAATAACTGGATTAGTATTATAAAATATGTAATGCTAATGCCCGCACAACGATACACAAATTGGTAAGTTACCCTCTAAACTTGATAACATGTACATGCATACTCAATTATCAAAACCCTCCAGTCTTGCTATACACAACTGCACAAGACACTGACAGCTTCTTTATTCCAAGGCAGTAAGAGCCATTTTTACGGTTCCAATGTGCGATTGGCAGTATTGAATGAAACGTCGCGTAGCCCCCGGCGCGGGCGCGGTCGTTCAAGTGGGTTTGGTCAAGAGGGCGCATCGGACCTTTCAAAGTGCTCTAAGCCGCGAGGGTTGGACAGGAAACAAGGAAATGACATTCAATGATATCCCGAGTTGACCCGAGCGTCTCCATAATGTGCAATATACTTTGATGAGTATTAAATGATGAAGAGCATTTAATAGGCTTGTTTCCACCATCAATAAATTGCAAATCTATTTAGTCCGTCAAGTAGAGTATTGGAAAATAATGGACACGTATTTTTTGTTTTTGTAAATCAATGAAAACAAAGATAAAACGCATCAAAACTCGGAAGTGGGGGCTCGTGACGTCACTGTTCGGTATCAACTCACTAAGAATGATACCGAACAGTGACGTATTGGGAATTTTAAAAGCGTCGTATCTTCGTCAATTTTGGTTTATGTGACAAAAGAAAAAATACGGGTCAAATATTTTTTGATAATCTATGTGACGGACTAATTAGATTTTTTCAGTTAACAAGCCTATTTCGTTAAGTAAAGCCAGTCATGATCATAAAATCATGATTTGTATGAATTTGAATACTCATATTTAAATAAAGAATTTAATAATATTGATTTTTTCTAGTTGGTCTGCGTCATCATCATCATCATTTCAGCCGAAAGACGTTCACTGCTGGACATAGGCCTCCCCCAAGTGTCGCCACATTGACCGGTCCCGTGCGACTCGCATCCAACGGATTCCCGCAACCTTCACCAGGTCATCGGTCCACCTAGTGGGAGGTCTTCCAACGCAACGTCTTCCGGTTCGCGGTTGCCACTCTAGAACTTTTCGGCAGTAAATGGTCACGACTTGAATGAACACACACATTTGATTCAGGTTGTTAGCGTGAAATAAAATAACACTTACTTAATTTTAATAGCATGAGAATGCGAATGAATGAGTATGCGGGAATAATTGTTTTTTATTGAGCTGTTAGCAAATGTAGAATAATTAATTCTAATGGCAGCTATAAAGCAAAAGCTTGAGCAGTATTTGACTTGAATATTGACTATTTCTTACTTACAATTTTTATTTTCGCCCATGTTTAGGCAGCACAATGCCAGTACTGGGAAAGAACTCTTTGAAGTACCTCCACATCTCGGACCAGCTCTCGTTGCCTGAAAGTTTTATAGTCTCAAAAAGAATTAACACTGTCTTAATCAAAATTTAATATTTGGTCCTAAATTTTAATAAGAACTCCAACAACTTAAACTCCGACCATAAATTAACATACTAAACTACAAAATTAACGCCAAACTTTCCAAGTTTCATCCAAACTACCCTCTGAAGCACTACTAATATATTCCAAAAGAAATATGTTCTATGCCTCCAGTAATATAGGAGCGGGCGATGAATAAATAAGCCGCAGTCAAAATAAACTAGGCCAATGAGGACAGGCAGACGCCTAGGACGGATTAAATATACATTATCCGAAGCCGTGGCGGGATATCTCCAGGTAAAGGTTTCACGAAGCTTTAAAACAAGACGCAAATAAAGTCTGCTTGTATATTCAGTATGTATGTTAGTACTCGCGAGCTGAGTAGTTTGAAATATACATAGGTGTTGTGTTGTGTAACATTTTCGATTAAGGTTTATGTTCGTTTTGTCAGGGGAGTTGTGAAAAAACGGTCGAAAAGCCGGCTTTTTATCTGCGAAAAATATTGTAAAACTTTTTACACAAAACCACTCTATTTTTATTCAAAGCTAGTAAAAATATTGTGGCTAAACTAATCCTCGCCCGGATCCAGTTTGTAGTTTTTACTGTCAAATCGCTTTATTGCGCCACGCCTCCACTATTCCACAGCGCACTCACGGCTAACAAATGGCGCCCAACGTGGCACCGTAAATATGTTATGCTCAATAAACGGCTCACCTGAGCTCTAATCCGGTTTGCTTTTATTTGAATGTTATCAAAGCGTTATAAGCTTCACATAAACTATATACTTGAAACAATAAACATTTTACACACGCGCAATAATAATACATTCCTATTAAACAAAATACCGTACCAAATGGCGTAACGTGGTTCATACATTAATTTAGTACGGTCACCCACAACACTTGAACTACAAAAAGCGCTCTTACTACTATGAAAGCAAGGCCTCTATGAATGTCGTATTGATCTAAACACGTGTGGATGACTGTACGTCACGAGTTCACGCCGTCAAAGCGGGCAGTTGTGCGTGGAGCGGAATGGCGCCCAACATGGGGCCACAGTAAAACGCGTTGTTCCCGCCAACGGCTCCCGAGGGATACCTGACCCGACATAATCCAATGTGCTTTTAGTAGCTTTGGACCCGCAGCGTTTGCTTTCGCACAAAGTCAACACAAACGTAAAAATGTTTTGAGGAAATTACTATTTGTTTTCCTGTTGACTAAAAATGGTGTTGTTTTGCTCGTAGAATAAACAGTTAAAATTATCTCATGAAATTGAATATCGGTACCATATTTTGGTAACTATAACTAACCTTTAGACGACCAGACGTCTTCGAAACGTATTTCATTCACTTTACCTTACGTCCATTAAATCGGCACAGCCGTAACGTTTTTGTTGGGATTTACTTGACTGCAGTACTTTTGACATTGCGTCAGACTTCAGACAGTTTCGCTTACGGCTAAGAGATGAAAACGTCGAGAAATATTCCATCTAAGTTTATCTCAAGTTAAGAAACTCTAAAACAAGATTTACGCTCATCTACATTACTATATTGTCTTATCGAAATTATAAATTCAAGACGCCTCGACGCTGGAAGCCTTGGCTAAACATCTTTTTGAAAACAATGTCTCAATTAAGCTAAAATATTCTGCTATGCTAAGTTAATTTAAACACCTAGATTGATATAACCTAATTGTTTAATAAAACATGGAAACAATGGCTTTTCCCGCAATAATACAGGACAAACAAACAAAAAGAGTGGCGAGTAAATTGGCGCCCACCGTGGGACTGCCCTTTGCGCAAACTACTTTAGTTCGCGAGTTGCGTGCGAACTTACTCTTGATTCTGATCACGTTATTAGGGTCCTCTGTTATTGAGATTTGAAAGAATATTCATAGCTTTTGATTTTATTGCATTTACACAACCGTGCATATTTGCACGGTTCTTCTTTAAGTGTTCATAAAAAACCAAATTGATGATATAAGGTCATCAATTTGGTTTTCTTCGTTACTTTCAGTAACGTCAATCAGTTCCTGCTATGAGTGAATACGATATTAAGTGCCTAATCGCACGTAGAACGACACCAAATTAACACTCAAGGGCGGAGCACTCATCAGCAATCTCCAGTTGGCACTGTTGATCCTGATCTTCTTTACTAATAGTATTCCAGTCCAACGGTCTCTATTTAAAAAGCAATATTGATGGTTATTTCATGTAATAAGCTGTAAATGTCTACAGCTAATCATCAACGCTCCCCTTCATTGGGGGTTGGTTGATGTCATCGTACCGTTGATGGTCTGTTTAAAGCAATGGAGTATATTTATGGTATGGTAATGCTTTTTATCTGTGCAAAAATGTTTTGGCGCGTGGCCAAAGTTGGTACCCCGTTATTTTCTTTGTTACAATACATTTCATAAAAAAAAAAACTCAAAATTTTGCAACAGTGCCCACTGTCATCAATCATCGCCGAGCGCCGAAAGGTTCTTGTTTTATGATTTTAGTCGATATACTACTGCAAAAATATAAAGCGTTATCGCATTGTGCAAATTCTGCTGAAGTTTCAAACCAGTCGTTTTCGAACAATACTTCGTTAGCACGATAATTCATTGAGTATTTAATATAACAACAGAACTGATTACAAAAGCATTTAAACGTTTAATATCTGAATTCCTTCATTACGAGTCCGCACATTTAATTATTTAATGTCATAACACACACGATTCAAGACGGACAATATTTGCTGACCATTATCGGAACTATTTCCCCCGAGTCCAGGCATATTCACATAATTGAAACTTTATTCTTTATACGCTAAAGTACAGTTCAGAGTGCAATTGATGTAGACAAAAATACCTTACTAGCTAATGCAATTTCAACCTTAACATTTTCCTCATAAAATATAATATGTAATTTGAACATCTAAATAAGGGGAACGTAGATCATTAAAATCAGTCAAGTGATTATCAAATATGAATTTTAAAGTTGAGTGCCTAGAGTCCAGGGTTGTATGGAATACAAACAGGAGGGTGGACAGAACAATAATGTTCTGTTTGACAATTATATTAAGAGTCCTGCGTCCTGCGTGGAGATTAGGAATATTCCTATTAGTAAATCAGAATCCAAAGAAGGCTTACTAAATACCGTGGTTAAAATAGGCTCAACCCTTAAAGTCCCCATTCAGCCTCTCGAGATAAAGGATATTTTCCGTATAGGATCCAAAGACTCCGACACCAGGACTGTCGTCGTGGACTTTGCGAGTAATTTACGTAAAGAAAAATTTATTCAAATGTATAAAAAGTTCAACAAGGAAAACAATAGATTGTCTACCGAGCACCTGAACATCACCGGCCCTGCTAAGCCTATTTTTGTGTTCGAAAACCTGTCACCAAAGATGAAACGATTGTTTTTCCTGGCCCGTGACTTTGCCAGCACTAATAAGTACCAGTACTGCTGGGTTAAGAATGGCAAAATTTTTGTCCGGGAAAAGGATGGAGCCAAACATATCATGATCAGGGATGAGTCTGACCTTCCTAAAAAATGACTAGGTATTAATCAATTAATTATAATATGTCGTAGTAAGGTCGTGTTGCTTAAATTTTGTATTACTATCGTAACTTACTACGTAGAAATATGTACTCGAAGATTTATAAATATAAACACTCTACTATTAATTGTCATGCATGTTCTAAAATTAGTTAATACGTCACCAATGTTATATTATCATTGTAATACGAGTATCACTATATACACACATAACTACTTACATTCGCTACATTCACAACAGAAGATTTATTCTGCTCACTTTGGTTTCTCCTCTACAATCTCCAGTCATTTCGGAATATCCAATGTTACGTTCACTATCACAAATCACCTGTTTGTTCTCAATCTCGATTATGAATGATAATGTTAAAATAATAGATGATATAGAACACCTCTCAGCTTCAGCATCACATCAAACCTCCCCGGAACAAGTTGACTCATACCTGCATAACGTTAATCACGGCCTAAAAATTTTTCACGTTAACATCAGAAGCATCGGCAGCACTGCAAATTTTAACAACCTCCTGATATTGCTGCATCGAATAAAGACACAATTTGACGTCGTGGTCTTATCGGAATGCTGGTTACGTAAATGCCCTCATCTTCCCTCGATACCGGGTTTTGTATCGAATTATTCTGATCACTCAAACCAAAATGATGGTGTTGTGGTGTATATAAGGGCAGAGTTACAGTTTCTTTTAGAAAAGCCTATACTTGCTGATGCAAATTGCCTTATACTCAAATTTAAAAATGAGGTGGCGCTTATTGCTATATATAGGTCACCTTCAAATAGGAATATTCACCACTTTATTACCAGTCTCGATGTTATCCTCAATTCACTAAATACTTTTAAAACCGTTATTTTGGTTGGAGATATCAACATAAACATAGCACCAAATTGGGTTGATTCGAACTCAGACATGTACCTTAATGCTCTTGCGTCACATGCCATGTTGCCGGCTCATGTTTTCCCGACACGCAATGATAGTTGCATTGACCACGTTATGATAAAATCAAATAAACCAGCTATTACCTTAGTTCTTGACTCTCTTATTACTGATCATGCTCCAGTTGTGGTTTTTTGTGATCTCAAATTAGATATCCCTAAATCACCTCCCTATCAGCATCGTGTAGACATTAATGCCTGCGTAGTGGCTCTTGAGAATGTTGACTTTACTCCTGTTATGAGCTGTCAGGACGCTGAAACTGCTGCTTCCAGCATCGTCAAAATTGTTTCCTCAATTGTAAACAAAAATAGTCGTTATTCTGTTGTCCCGAACCGAAAACGCATTATTAAACCATGGATCACACCTGGGCTTCTTAGGTGTATTCGAAACCGGGACAACATGTATCGCAAAATGAGGAGGGATGCTGAAAATGATACTCTGAAAGTCACCTACAATCGATATAAAAATTTTTGTAACAATCTGTTAAAGAAATTAAAACGAGAATATGAACGACATGAATTTGAAAAACATCGCAAGAATCCGAAAGCTACCTGGAATCTCATCAAAACTATCTCCAATCTTCAAAAAAGTAAGGCCTCGGCCAGTGAGTTATTATCGATAACTCCAGATCCAACGGAATCGCTTGACTCTGTCAACGACTTTTTCGCAAATGTGGGAACAAATCTGGCATCTAAAATCTTTAACTCCCCAAACTATTCCTCCAGCAACACTTCTGACTCTTGCAGTTTTGATGTCCACCCTAACTCGATGGCTATTTTTGGCGCGGACAACGAAGAGATAGATTATCTTATTCGTGGCCTACGCCTTAATAGTGCTGCGGGTTGGGATGGCATCCCCGCAACTGTAATCTATAGTGCTAGAAACACACTTGTCCCAGTTATTTGTCACGTGTTCAACCTTGCCCTTACATCTGGAATATTCCCTGCGGTGTTCAAAAAGGCCGTTGTGCACCCTATTCACAAGAGTGGAGACAGAGACAGTGTCAATAACTACAGACCCATATCAATATTATCAATTCTGTCTAAGCTCCTCGAAAAAGTGATTAACAAACGTCTCCTGGATTACCTTAACTCACAAAATATACTAGCAAATAATCAATATGGATTCAGGTCAGGCAAAAACACAGAGGATGCCATATTAGAATTAATAGGTTCAGTAGCTCAGAACCTAAACAGCAAGGATAAATCTATCGCTATCTTCCTAGATCTTTCTAAAGCGTTTGACACTGTCTCTGTCCCCCTTCTACTCAAAAAACTGGAAAAGATTGGTATAAGAGGCCTACCGCTTAATCTATTTAAGAGTTACCTTAGTGGTCGCTCGCAAATCGTCAGGATAAACAACCACACCAGTAAGGAAGCATTCCTCACCTACGGAGTACCGCAAGGTAGTGTTTTAGGACCTACCCTTTTCTTGGTTTACATAAACGAGCTCTGTAAACTAGATCTACGAAACTCCAAAGTAATTGCTTACGCTGACGACACTGTTATCCTGGTTCGAGGCAGTGACTGGAACGAAGCTCGGCTTCAGGCAGAGTCAGCCTTGCGAGTGACTATGAGATGGCTGACACAGAATTTGCTCACCCTCAACTTGGATAAAACCAGATTTATCACCTTTAGTCCAAGGAAAGCATCACAGCCAGCCCCACCCTTCCGTCTGACAGCCCATGCGTGCCATACAACGTGGACTGCCACCTGTGGCTGCCCTGAAGTTATGCGCACGGACTCAATAAAATATCTTGGAGTCTGGGTTGACAGCGCGTTGATGTGGGGTGAGCAGATCAAATCACTGGTCTCTAGGGTGAGAAAATTAATATTCGTTTTTAAAAATCTAAGGTCCTCCGCCAATTTCTCTACCCTGAGAACTGTGTACTTTGCTCTTGCCCATTCCGTTTTAACGTACTGTATTTCGGCCTGGGGTGGTGCTGGTAAATGTCTTCTGTTGCGTTTGGAGAGGGCACAGAGGGCTGTTCTTAAGGTCATGGCCTTTAAACCCTATCGCTTCCCTACCACGGAACTGTACACGCTATGGAAGCTACCTAGAGTGAGGCACTCTTTCGTGCTAAGTACAATGTTGCGTAAACATTCCAACTTGTCTTTTGACCCAGAGTTTGGAAAACATAAACGTCGAACGGACAGAGTCTGCCCGACATCAGCCGTTAAATTAGAAACGGTCCGCCGGCAGTTCATTTTCTTCAGTCCCGTGCTTTATAACAGTATAAATAAAGTTCTAACAATTTATCCTTGTACTTTCCGTGATTGCAAAAGAAAAATTGATCAATGGCTTCATAATCTCACATACGAAGAGTTGGAGAATTTAGTTAAACCTTAAACATATTTCTTCCTCAGACATGCACACTACACTTACACCCCACAGACACGCACTACACTTACATACAACACTCCCACATGCACAACTAAACATTTACCTACTATTATTATTTAACTTTTTCAATTATTAATTATTTTAATTTACTACTTTATTTGTTTTCTCTCTACTGGAACGCTGTCGTCTCCCTCTTGGAGGTGGGCGTTAATAGCTGCGACACAGTTTTGTAACTAATGTGGCTATTTACGTACGCAACAAATTTGTAAAATGTGTTTTTGTTCCAATAAAGATTATTATTATTATTATATTATTATTATTATTAAGAGCTTCCGCGTTTCATGTAGCCCTGGTGGTACTAAGCGCAGGTGAAATATTATCTTCCCTTTCGTTCGCAAGTATTTATGTAATTTTTACAACCACTTTACATTTCTGTTAGCCGGGTAAAAAGGAATATACTTGTTTCTCTTTTGTATTTTGTTTTCAGAGAATATTTTCTTACTCAAAGCAAACCATGGTATGTGCAGACCGTAGTTCAGAATGTGCTTATTTCAATATTGTGTGAGTATGTAGAATTGTGGAGTTACCCCTTGGTTATTCTTCAAACAGTATGAAATGTGAGATTGCATTGTGTTGCTAGAAACTACAATATACATTCTGTTATTTGTACAAAGAATCGCAATTTTAAAGAGGAACATGCTGACATTTTTTAGGGTTCCGTAGCCAAATGGCAAAAAACGGAACCCTTATAGTTTCGCCATGTCTGTCTGTCTGTCTGTCTGTCTGTCTGTCTGTCCGCGGATAATCTCAGTGACCGTTAGCACCAGAAAGCTGAAATTTGGTACCAATATGTATATCAATCATGCCGACAAAGTGCAAAAATAAAAATTTAAAAAAACATTTTTATTAGGGTACCTCCCCCAGACGTAAAGTGGGGAGCGATTTTTTTTTTAATTTTGACCCTGACGTGTGATATATTGTTGGATAGGTATTTAAAAATGAATAGGGGTTTTCTAAAATCATTTTTTGATAATATTAATATTTTAGGAAATAATCGCTCCGAAAGTCAAAAACAATGTGTCCCCCCCCCCCCCTCTAACTTTTGAACCATAAGTTTAAAAAATATGAAAAAAATCACAGAAGTAGACCTTTATATGAACTTTCTAGGAAAATTATTTTCAACTTGATGAGTTGAATAGTTTTTGAGTTATATAGCACTTTTTCAAAAAAACGCAAATGATAACTTTGTTTTTCATACAAATACTATGAAAAACAAAGTTATTTTTGCTGACGAAAAATGTTGGTATTTTTAATGGTCTGGGAAGCTACGGAACCCTACAGTGAGCGTGGCCCGACACGCTCTTGGCCGGTTTTTATTATAAGCATAACATAGTGATGTTCTGATCTTGAAATCTAAGTAACTAAGGGCAGGTCGCTATTGAAGTTTATTTTACGACGGGCATCTAGTAATCTCAACGTCATAAAGTTCCTGCCGTCGTCGCATGTTATTTAAGCTCATCAGCTCAACACGTATTCTTCTTACGGCCATTTTCAATAACTTAGCCGGTTTCGGTAGGTTGCTATCTCTGTCTATTTCACTTTTTGTTTACTGATCGGAGAACGAAACCTCACAGAAAAGCTTTCTTTGATTTTTCTATGAATCAAGTGACAGATAGGTGACGCGGCGCGAATAGGATATTCTTTATTTAAAGAAACACCGATAGTTACGGACGTAGGCAGTTAAGAGCTTATAGCTTAGCTTACCATTAAGTTATAGAAAACTGCCAATGCAAACATTAAACGTTAAAAACAAGGCTAGTAATAGTAATAACCCTTAAAATTCATTACCAAAAGCACTGAAATTTATAAATCGTTCGCCGTTACTCTTGCTTGGCTATTAACAAATGCCCGTGGACACCAACTTCATGTTAGAGGACCTATAAATAAGCTAAGACCCACATAACGAATTATTACCTTCTTGCTACATTTGATAACATATTCATTAGGTCTCATACGTCCCGCTGACCTCTCAACAGTCACTTAAAAGCAATCTTAAGTAGCAGTACGTCGCCGACAAATGCCTAAAACATACCAACTTGAATGTTTGAAGCGGTCAATCCATTATGAATTCATCGGTAGCACGAGAAATTGGGTAAAATGGCGGAATAAATTCTAATGGAAAAGAACAAGGGATGAATTTAAGAGTAATTTTGGAATGTTCATTCGATTAGAGTGGCTTGGATCGAGTCTAAAAATAAGTTTAAGCGGAAATACTTATGCTTGGAATGTAATGAGAGCCTCGGCTTATAAATATCAACGATCAATTACTGGAGTGGGCGGGAACCATATTGCTAAATGGAATGGTGACGTGACATCATGACAACACGGCTGTATTCCCTAAAGGGATTGGCAGGGGGTGTACCGATATTGAAAATCGAGTTATGGAACTCAAATGGAGTTGGGCACGACACCTAGCAAGACGCGGTGATAGTAGGCGTCCTAGGAATGGAAAGAGAAGTGTTGGTCGTCCGGAGGCGTCGTGGGCAGACGATATTGTTGCTATTGCGAGAATATCCTGGATGAGGATGGCACAAAAGCGAGGAGCTTGGCACAAACAAAGAGGGGCCTGTACCCAGCAGTCGGTGAAGTCGGACTGTGGATGATGATGATGATGTACCGATAGTACACCCACAGTGCACCAGTTATGCTTAAGTTCCGTATTACAGGGGGTGAGCTGTGAGCATATTGCTATTAACCGGATACATACTCAAACTCAGTATGCTACTAAGAAATTCTAACGCATCCAAAATCATTATCATCATCATCATCAGTCTAGTAATGTTCCCAATGCTGGAACACAGCCCTCCTCTCTATTAGAGGGAATGGTATTTAGTCCACCACATGGGCCCAATGCGGATTGGTAGCTGTCACATGTCTTTGAATGTTTTGGTTCTAGGACATGGCGGTTTCCTCACGATGTTTTCCTTCACCGATTTAAGAGCAGTGGTGATGAAATAAATTACACAAAATAATGCGCCTGTCTGGGTTCGAATTAACGACTTACTTTTCGTAAGTAGGGGTCGCCACCACTGGGCCACCGCTACTCTCCATAATACATCAATCAATGTTATTTATTGCCCAACCTGAGAATCGCACCCCGCAGCAACATTTGCGACTACGAGGTAGTCAGTGTGGGCTAAAATAAGCCTTTCTATACATATTATACAGGGTGTAAACATACACTTCAAGATCCCGTCAACCAAGCATTCTGTACGTCAAATTAATAAACTCTACGCAAAAATTATTGCAAAAACTCAACACATACATTGTGCTGATGGATGTATTTATTAGTACCGGGGAGGTGTTTAAAATACATCAAAAACATGTTCTTTTCTCTATCTTTTGAAAAAGTTGTGATTTTTATTCGTTTTCTCCGTAACTAGAAGGTTCCTAGCTAAGGTCCGGAACAAAAACAAAATGTTTATACGAGTATGAGAACCCCCACTAAGTATTGGTGATGTAACAAAAACAAAACTGAAAACTTGACAATCGTTTTAAAACTCTGCAAAATATTGGCTTAATATAATTTTTCCGAAGCCTCATCATAAAGATGATCCGAACTCAATAACTGGAATTAGGGACTTTGGCTTTTATGGTCGATATTAAGGCGCGGTCGGAGTTAGGAACAAGAATCCCGTCAATTGGTTCACGTCGCCGATCATTCGGATCCTCATTACTGTCTCATATATTTCCTTATAATTTTGGCGGATGAGATAAAAATGTTATTTATAGTCAAATTAAATTTTGTTGGCGTGATAAGTTATTAGCAGCCACGGAGTCTGCATTTGCAACAACTTGGCGAGAAATGTGGGTCGGTACTACATATTTCTCTCCGACCGTTCTGGGACTACAGGCTAAGTCAACACTAAATGCCGTGTAGGTACTGTTCAAATTTGGCCACTAAAACATCGACAACATAATCGCGACATCAGCCACGCAGTAATCGACACAATAAAAGAATAACGGCTCGTTTACTCCAGCACCCGCTCGACGCGTCAACTGTTTTATTGAAGAGCCTTTAAATCTGCGGCTTACGCATGACGTCACGCAAGCTAGACAGAAATGATGACTGGGACGTAAAGAGATGTATTTACTACTTGGATAATAATATTATCAACATTGTCGTCAGAGGGATTTAACCCAGCATGCACTTTACTTTGTGTAATCTATACAGGGTGTGAACAAACTCATCACGAAGCCGTCAACCAAGCATTTTGTACATCAAACTAAGTAACTTTACGCAAAAACTATTCCTGGGAAACGACTTCTTTTGGGGTGAAAATTCATGTTTTTGCGGTAGAACTCAATGTGACGCATTGAAAACATTGTGCAGATGGATGGATTGAATAGTATGGGGGGTTTGGAGGTGTCTAAAGTAAATCTTACATTAAAAACATGTATCTAAAAAAAATACAAAAAGTTGGAACTTTGACCCCCAATATCTCCGTAACTAGACGGTTCCCAGGTATGGTGTAGAACAGAAAAATGATTTCAATGTAGGGCAGAACAAGTGCCTTTCAGATTCGTCAAGAGTCTTTTTACACCCTGTATATCATAGGCACTATTTGCTAAACGATGGAGAAAACCATCGGCATGTCCTCAGAACGTTGATATTGTTGGTTTTCGTTCTTCATATTATTAGAATTCATCTTCATTCGTTGTTGATACAATGACAATGACACGGCACACAATTCTCCCAGTTCCAAAACTAGAGCAAAGTTACCAGAGGCACATGAAACTAGAGCAACTGATTCATTCACCAGCTGACGGACTATCTCATACATACAGTATTCAGTAGACGAGGCGCCAAAGCTTTTAGTACCCATCTACTGCCGCCCACACCTACGATACGAGGTGGTCAACTTCAATATTCTATAAGGACATGGAAACAATGACTACGTTTGAAGGAGATTCTGAATTTTGTAAATATTCTAGCGTGATTCAAAATGATTTGTTGTTGTATTTATTTATTTGGTACTTACAATTGTCCACGTGTTTTCAGCCGAAACCGAAACCTAACCTTGTCCCAATTTGGCAGAAACCGAAACTTATAAGCGGACCCTCGAAGGCTATTAAACAGAAAAATTTCGATAAGGACATCGGTTGAAAAAAAATACTACACTAATTGTGTCAGCTGATGCGATACGGGAAGTCCAGATTTTTTTTTAACCTGTTCCTTGGGAATTTTGTCCAGTTTGATGGTCTAAATCAGAGATGTTCCGCATATTCGCATCCGCATCCGCAAATGCGGAGCATCCGCATCTCGCATATAAACATGGTGGGAAGACTTTTAATGACGAACTCCTTCACAAAGATCCCTAATTCTACTCGTCCATCATCAGTATGGAATCACCTACTGTTGATATAGACATCCCCTTTCTACATCACCATACCATTAGCCATGCCCAGGTTCCGTGACCTAGATGATATCTTCCACCCAAAGTGAAACATAATACCACTTCTTAAGAATTTATATGAACTACCCTCCACGTACCACAATACATGACTGGCCGGCGTCGCCATGTTTTATTCCAACACAGCGCCTGCAAGGCTGCAAGTCAATCCAGCATGTATGTGACAATCTAACTTCCATGTATACTGGAGCGACCCAGTTGTTCACTTGAGAGCCGCGGACGGACCATTTTCGAGCAATTCGGTATGTAAAGTATTTTTCAGGTATTTTTTTTACATTTTTATTTCGTAAAACATTTAATTTTAAGCAACTAATTTTAAGCTTTTTTTATTCCACGTAACAGTTTCTTTTTTATTATTTTTTAAAGTATTATTCGCGATGACGTCATTTCATAGCCTGAATAGCTTTAAGTCTTTGCCACGTTTTCAGTACATACAAAAAACACTATATAACTTCAAAGTTGACATTGATGACAGTTGACGCTTGACAGATACGTGTTTTTATTTTGTTGTGAAATGTGAATGCTGTGATCGTGACTGTGATGTGAACTTTTTGTTTGAGTTTCTTTTCCTACGATTTTTAGCAAATTTTAATTTCTATCCATTATCCGTGCTGCGTATCCGTGCAATGAATCTGTCATCGACAACTAGTGCTAAATGCTTCGTACCGTCATGTAAAAACACTACAACAAATAGCCGACACAAATTGTTTGTAAATGTGAAAGAAACGCTAAAAAAGAAGTGGTGCAAGGAAGTGAATATGGAATACAAGCCTGGGCGTCGTCTTTTTTGTTGCGAAGATCATTTGAACGCGAAATTATCAGCGCGCGATGCATTCAAATAAATAACACAGTAACTAGCATTGACAGTTTTGATTTGACACTGACGGTATGACAAACAAAAGTTTTTTTTTTTATTTATCATGAAAAGAACGAAGGAAGTAGTCTATTCAGGCTACGTTATGACGTCATTTAGAGGTCAAATGAAAGTCAAATGATTACAAGTATTATTGTGAAAATAAACACAATCTTGTGATATAGAAAGCTAAAAATAGAAAAATAAGGCATAAGACCCTAAAATCTCCAAATGGTTTTGGAATCAGCGTAGGTTAATTTTTACTTTACATACCGAATTGACAAGCAGTATCTATCTTATGCATGTGACTTTGACGAACGTTAGATTTGCTGCGTCAGTGTAATAAAAGAACTCGGTTGCTCAGCAGATTGAAACATCAGATACGCTTATTCGCCGTTTATAGGTAAAAATAAACATTTATTCAATTTGAACATGTTTTTTTTCTCAACTTTAAATTAATCAGCACATTAGACGGTCCGGGTCCCTCCAATCAAACGCGCGCTCTTCGCCTACCGCCATGTGATACGATCATACGACTGTCGGAGAATGACAGTTGCGATTTGAATTTTCGACACTCATCATCTGCCTGCCTTTCCCCAACAATGTTGGGGTCGGCTTCTAGTCTAACTAGATGCAGCTGATTACCAGGAGCGACTGCCTAACTGATCTCCACGACCCAATTAGTACTGGGTAATACGATACCACTTGGTAAGACTGGTTGTCAGACTTTTTGGGCCACTGACTACCTGTAACGACTGTCAAAGATCTACAAATGAGTCGGGACCAACAGCTTAACGTGCTTTTCGAGGCACGGAGGCAACTCGGTATGTAAGGGAGTCACAGACTAACCTAGGGCACGGCTTAACATAAAGTTTCGACCCGAGCGGCTGTTATTATTTGGGCACGAGCTCCTTGGATTTTCGACAGTATTGATAGAATAGTTAATCAATATGCTATACAATAAACTTTTCTGACTGTAGCACAATATAACACGTCCCGAAACACGAGATCAGCAGTAACATGTCCCTTCTGCCGCACCGCAGCCTCATTTATAATGGAGCTTCATTTCGGCGGGATTAGTTGGCAGACTTGTTAGCGTCGCGCGTCGCCGCCACACGCCGCCTGGCACGAGGCTCGTCGGAGTGTTCTCGTATAAAGGAGGTTGGATGTACATGGGGTTATAGGTCATCATTGTTAATTCAGAAATAGGGTTTCAGAATTAAATGGTTTGAAAAACGCATTCGAGTTACATGTTTTGTTAATCCACAAAGGTAAAGTTTCTAGCTATTAACGGTAAGTCCGCCTATAAAGCTGCGTTTCCACCAGCGATGATCGAGGATGCTTTACGAGGGATGCGGGTGAAACTAGTCAATAATATCGCTTATTTTTCACAGCTTGAGCTATTCTAGCTATGTGATTGGTTACTTCCACACACATCTCTGGTAGAAACGCGGCGTATAGTTCCAATTGCTGGTCTACTAGCGATCTCTGTTTTTAGTTTTGAGACCAGCCTGGCGAGGGTTCAACCTAAGATATATTTATATTTCTGTGGATCCAACCCATAACCACGCCTCATCATTTTAAAAATGTATTAATGAAATCCACTCCTTATTGGAGTGAAGGTTCGGGTCCCAGTAATTGCAATATAATAGGCAGATGATGCTGCACTATTGAACAAAACGAACTCCATAACAAATGTTCAATCGGGTGTAACATATGACAAATTGACAATCCAAAGAGTTCTAATTAAACTCATTATGCCGCTTACCCACTGAGGCGCAACACATTGTATCGACGGAAACAGAACAATAAGAACGCCACCTTTTGTCTACTCAACTACGATGCGACTCAGTGGGCAACTGGGCTAAAGACAACACAAAATAATGTCAAAGAAAAAAACCTTTGTTTCTTGATGATAGCTCATCTTTGAAGTCTGCTGTGTCGAAAAAAGTACCTGTAGCAATGAAAAACACATTGATAAGTATCATAGAAGAGTAAGTGGGGAACGTTTGCGGTACAAGAGCAGAGGAAGTCCTAAGAAACTGTGAATGGACTGTGTGAAGGATGATGTAGTTAGAAAGGAGGTGACTAATGAGAAGACGAGTAATAGAGAAGTCATCATCAGCTGGATACCAGTATTTTACATGCAGCGACTGTCTATCTGACCTCCACAACCCAGTTAGTACAGGGTAAAACGATACCCCTTATTAAGACTGGTTGTCAAACTTTTTGGGCCACTGACTACTTGTATCAACTAAAGATCTACAAATGACAGCCGGTGCCAGCAGCTTAACGTGCTTCCCGAGGCACGGAGGGAACTCGGTATGTAAGGGTGGTCACCCATCCACAGACCAACCTAGGCAAGCACGGCTTAACATAAAGATCGACCTGAGCAGCTGTTATCATTTAGCCACGAGCTCGACGAGTACTAGGGAAGTATGGAAAAAAGGCAGTCTGCTCCTGTTCCTTGTTTGCAGGGTGGATAGGATTTTTACAATAAAGAACATGGTGCGGCAGTTTTGAACTGCCGATAGAACTGAAAACTAAGTATGTAATCTATATCTGCTACGGGTCGTGCCCCGCGCACGCCCAAGTGGTGCTACGCCGTAGCGGATCGGCTACGAGTGCTACGAAGCGTTAGGTGCCGGTCACGCGAGTTCCATGATTTTTGTTCGATTAAAAAAGTGTCCAACGCGCCTTAAAGAAGTTTTCACTTCAAAAAAAAAATGTTTTTGAGTTACCAGGGCATGCTCGGAAGAGGGCGCACGTCCCAACATTATGGGAAGCTGAATAGAGGCGCCTGGTAACGTCGTAGTCGGTTTATTTGCCACCGAATGGCTTTTAATCTGCCGGGTGGCAGAATGGCGCGTTTACTTAATCGAGGCGGATTCGTTTTTGTTGATGTGCGTGATTTTGGTTTAGACACGTTTTACATTTAAATATAGGCTTTTGCTAGAAGCTTCACCAGCGTGGATGACTAAATTATCCCACGGAAATTTATTACAGGGATAAAAAATGTCCTCTAACCAATGGCTATGGTAAATTCACATTTGAATCGGTTCAATGACCGCTACGGTTTGGATTCGCCATAAAGAATCATCGACGCATGCAAAAATTCAAAATATTGTTCATTTAGCGCGAAAGGTAAGCGTCTAGTCCCAGTCACCTTAAGTTTCCACAGAAAGTGAGGTCAGCTTATACTGGTTTTGCTACCACTTATCAACGACCTACTGTCTACGTATATACGTCTGTTTACCCCTTCAAGGGATACATGCATGATGTTGAATTAACTTTACACAATATAGTATTCCTCCGCCACCCCGAGTCAGTTCTGTGAACAAAGCCTTCACGAACATATTGAATTTGACAGTATAATTATATTTCAATGAAACCGCAAATTATTCAATCTAACTTTGGATTTAGATAAAAGAGGTTTATTTTAAGCACAAATACTGTGACTCGTACTGGATGACTGAATCGCGCCTAAATATTCCAAGAGCTTCAAGAAATCTTAGTTACTAAGTTTTGTTACAATAACGACGTGATCTAACTGAAGCGATGGTCGCGTTTATTTTGTTCGGCGAACACGAACGCCGCGCTTGTTGATGGCCTTCGACATTTAAGTTTCGATTTCGGTTTCGGCCGAAACTGGAACCAGGGCCGAAGGTTCTGTTTCGGTTCCGACTGAATATCTAGTTTCGGTCGGACACTAGTTGTAATTTGTAATTCAAATTAAGTTCTGGCCTCTCCGTTTGTTCGAATATGAACATTATAACACCCCAGTACAATAACTTTTATATTCGTACTAGCACTTCGCCCGCGACTTCGTCCGCGAAAATTGTGATAGCTCGGCTAGTTAGCATGATATCAATATAATTTATAGCTTATGTTACTCGGAAAAGATGTAGCTTTCTAATGGTGATAGATTTTTTCAAATCGGTTGTGGAGTTCTTGAGTTAAATCGTAACAAACAAAAAAGCAAAAGGTTTTATATTAGTGTAGAAAAACCGCTAGTCTATTAGGTAAAGTCAAATTTAGTCCGAATCAGCTTCACTATATTTTAAGTAGAAGTAGTAGAAAAGCTTTTGACGTTATACTCGTATGAATATGTAACAGCTAACTTGCTAAGCTGTTGAATGCACGTGGGGTCACGCGGCTCTATAAGTTCACAACACACGATAAACTAATAAGTTTCAATAGCACCGTCGAAATAAACACTATGAAAGTTGAACTTTTCTAAAAAGTGTCTACTTTTTCAACAAATTCGCATGGCTTTGGTACTAAAGTAAATATTGTCATACCTACTCTTATCATCAACAGGGGTATTATTTTTATTTATAAATGCGAAACTACTATTATAATCTGTTTGCAATATCATCTAAATCCGTTCAGTAGTATCTGCGTAAAAGAACAACAAAAATCGATCCTTACAAACTTTCGTTTATAATAGTAGTAAGAAGATTGCTTGCTTGCCTGCATAGTGCATACCTTACTCTTTTGTTGACTGTACCTACCTACTATTTTAGGTACTCACATATTAATTAAAAGACAAGTCGTCCAGGTATATGCCTGCTATGCAAGAAAATTATGTGTTTATATTTTCATATCGCGAGTGTATAGCATTAATTGTATCAATGTTGGTGTATAAGATTATCGAATGCGCGCCGTACAGGTGGTGTTCGAAAATCAAAGTATGTATGTACTACAATGGAAAATATTGTAATTCCCAGCCAGCCAGAAACACTATTTAACACCATCATCATTTCAGCCGAAAGACGTCCACTGCTGGACATAGGCCTCCCCCAAGTGTCGTCACGTCACATGTCCTGGGCCCGTGCGACTCGCATACAGCGAATCCCCGTAACCTTCACCAGGTCATCGGTTCACCTAGTGGGAGGACTTCCAACGCATCGTCTTCCGGTTCGCGATCACCCCTCCAGAACTTTTCGACCACATCTGCCATCCGTTCTGAGGCCACTGCCACTAAATTTGGCAATTCTTCGGGCTACGTCGGTAACATTCGTTCTCTTACAAAACAAACAAACATACGAAAAAAAAAAACGTTGTTATTTCATGATATATTCTTATGTTGGCAAGCAAAAACGAAATACTCAGTAAATCCTCTACTGTAATACCAGGTGACTGACATCTGAACGTTCAAGAAGCACTGTCTCAGTCTATTAGTCTAACTCCATTCCGTGCAGAGCTCTTCAAGCCCTGCCCTTTTAGCCAGATAGTCAATTAAATGCAAATGGCTGGAATGAAGACTGTTCCAGACAGATGTTTGTCTAGCTTTCGTGAGGAGTTTATTTGTGTCGAATAATCTGTGCTGGGGTGAAATGTATTAGAGACGTTACTAGAATAATGAGTAGACAAAGAAAATGATTGAATTCCCTAAAGGCAACGCACACCTTACAACCGCGTGAAAAGCATGTTTTGAAAAACAGTTACTTTAATGAAAACTAAGGAAGGAAATTAGAACCTTCTTCTTCTGTTTCTGTAACTTTTGGGCACCCAATACAGAGTGCAGTCTCTTCCAAACCTCTCCACTATTTACAGATTTTGGCATATTCATCCCATGAAGGATTATTGATACAGATTTACAAGAAGTGAGGTGTCTGATGAGATGAAAAGTAAAGAGAAGTATGAAAGAAGATGACATGCTGCTCCAACTTCAAATGAATTGGGCTTCAATGATGATGAAAGTATGATAAACACCATCTGTAAGTTCTATACTTTTTGAGAATTTTGAGAAATCCCACGTTTTGGAGCACTATACTTGTGATTCTAGAAATGTATTCGACAAACCTGATGAGGTCGATGTCTTTAATGCAGTCTGTAGTGTACGTACAAGCAAGTGCATCGCCGTGCATGGGCTATACCGTATGGTTTCTCAGGACAGGACTTAGTAACTAACGAAACCGTTGTACTATACAT
This sequence comes from Xestia ashworthii, assembly GCA_950022955.1. Taxonomy (NCBI): domain Eukaryota; kingdom Metazoa; phylum Arthropoda; class Insecta; order Lepidoptera; family Noctuidae; genus Xestia; species Xestia ashworthii. The sequence goes on along the minus strand of OX465575.1, from coordinate 12,937,472 downwards.
TACATGTCTGTCTACTCTGTCTGATAACATAGCTTAAAGTTATTTCTTTTCAACATAGTTGGCCAAAATAAATCATAAGCTTGGCCCCCATAACTTGGAAGGAAACTAAACCATGAACTTAATTAAGATAGTCCATATCTGTCGCGGCGTAACTCATGGGGGCGCGATGCTGTGACACTATCTCTTGACCACCATGCTGACAAATATACCCTACCCAACCCAAGTAGCTGGAAGCGTGCTCGGCCGCACGAAAGAAGTGTCTTTCCTCTACTAAAACAGTGAGGAAAGTAATGATCCCGTTCAGAAACTAACCTTGCCTGATTTTTTTATGTTAAGTTTTAAAGATATTTAAAAAATATATAGTAATAAAACAACGATAAATGTACCCAATAAAAACGTTACTTTTAACTTGTAAAATTGCAGTAATTTTACATTTCAACAAACAATTATTTTCATGAATAACAGCTCTTTTAATTTTAATAATAAAGAATTATTTTGATTTGCTTTGTGTGAATTTATTTACCTATGATGACTGAATACTTTCTTGCTGGGAGTGGTGAAAAGTTTTGTATACAACATGTGAGCAAGTTCATTTGCTATTCGTTTTGTTGAGTCTTTCGCTTACTCAGGATTGAAATTTATTATTATATTCTATTTTTCAATCCTTCGTTCGCTCAAGACTCAAAATCAAAACTCATAGGAAAAACGAACTTTCCTCACATGTAGGATAAATAGTTTTTTTTACTTTGTTTATTTTACTGTGTGTATGAGCTCGGGGCTAAGGAATAGCAGCCACTCGGGTCGATCTTTAGATTAAGCCGTGCTTGCCTAGGTTAGTCTGTGGATAGGTGCCTCGGAAACTATGTTAAGCAGTTGAGTTACAGGACTTTGAGGCCCAAAAAGTCTGACAACCAGTCTTACCAAGGGGTATCTATCGTATTATCCAGTGCTAACAGATGATCATTTATTTTACTGTTTCCAATAGTTGACAGATATAAAATGCCGCTAAACACGCAAATACCAGCCGTTTGATATATTAGAACATCGCCGTCGTCACCGGGAGCACATAGCATTGCGCAGTGCCTTTCACACCGCGGACCGGCCCGCCCACGCGTGCCGCTACGGCTTTCTACTATTTGCAACTCTGTCAGTTTATAGGCGCCTAGTACTTGACGATGAAAGACATTGTTCGCGTTCCGATCTATGGGATGTTGGTGTTGTTTTTAGCAAATATTTGATAGCTACAATAACCACTCACTCACGTCGTAATGGTAAAAAAACACTATTACGAGTAAACGCCAAAATAAATTATGCTGTAAGACTAGATAATGTCAGTGTTTCTTACCCATATATGCGAATGAATTATTTTGATTTGACAAGCACAGGATTAAACTCGATAATCTTGGACGAGGCATATGAAGGCCATTCAGATTAGTGTCTGAAATGAACTTTTGAGGAAAGAACTACGCGGATTTGAGTGGATCTGGTGGATTCCAGCAAGTGCAAGCATTTGTCAGTAATCGTGTACCTCATCCCAGAACTTAAAAGGAGCTCAATGACTCGACGAACAAAATCAAAGAAACGACGTTTGGGTAAGCCGTACCTATAATAAAGTATAGTATAAAGTACTCAAACTACCAGACAGTCGGTAAAACTTACCTACCGGAGTAGAGGACAACAAGTAGTGATCCGTAACAAAATTAAACTAAAAAATAATGAGAAATCGTCGTCAATGTGTTAAAAGGTTGTTTCGGTAACTTTCGGAATAAGCATGACGAGTATCAAATAATTACAAATCTATTTAGTCCGTCAGTTAGAATATTGGAAAATAATGGACACAATTTTTTTTTTATTTTTGTACATCAATGAATATTGACAAAGATAAAACGCATCAAAACTCGGGAGTGGGGGCTCGTGACGTCAGTACACCTAAAAATTATACCAAGGCGTGACGTATTGAGAATTTGAAAAGTGTCGTATCTTCGTCAATTTTGGTTCACGTAACAAAAGAAAAAACACGGGTCAAATATTTTTTGATAATCTAACTGACGGACTAATTAGGTCCTATTGTAATTAGCTGCCTTTTATCATCACCAAAGTTAAAAAAAAGACTTTGCATACTCAATCCCGAGTACCAGAGCACCAGGAATTGCTAGAAGACTACATTAAACACAAAGAGCATTCAAATTCCCCTTCTTACGCAAGGCGAGCTGAGATACGGATAGATACGAGAAGTTACTTAACGCTAAGTATATTCCGAGTAACTTAGAACTTTGCTTACGTAATTAGTTTTACTTAAGTACGTTCTAAGAGATTTCTAGTTTCTGCGCTAATGAGATGATATATGTACCTGTTAGCTTACTTTGGTAATGTATGTATAGTTTCATACGTTGTTAAAAATATTCGTTGTGCTAAGATAACCCGAGAAATTCAAGTTTTCTTATTTTTTTTCCAGTTTGTAAATGCAAAATGATGGTTATTTGCAAGTAGGTTTTCACAAACACTTTTACACGTAAAAACTAAATGGGACCGGTGTTTCGTACCTGACTACTCTGAGAAGAAACAGCCGAAATAAACTCAGAGGTTCTTTTCAGGTCAAGACATAATCTTGCTCAATTCACATGAGGATCAGTGTCTGAGATGGTCTTTTGAAGAAAGAACCACACAGATTTGAGTGGACCTGTCCAGTCAGTGCAAGCATTTGTCAGCTGTCGTGTAGTTCGAAAAAACGATGAATACGAGTAATATGATAAGATCAAAGAAGGGATATTTGGGTAGGCCAGTAACAGGTCAATGAAATAAACGAATGTTGCAATTATGATGACATTATTTTTTATTTCTCAGTAGCAGTCACAGAGTTTGGATATGTGTTCAGTTGATGGCAATAGGCTCGTGCTAATACAAATCACACCATCCTGTATACAAACTCCATATATCATTCTAATTCGGCTCGACAGTCCGAACACCCTGTGCGTCGAACCCAAATCCTATTTAATCCGAATCCGTTTAAGGCTGTAAATCAGCGGAGATCAGATAGACCCGCGGTGACGTCACACGAGGGCAATCACTATCAGTTATCATAGATTAGATCTGATTACAGCAGAGACGAAATTGAGGATTACATCAGGACCTAGACACAAGTGATTCAAAGTCAAAGATTTATTTGCCGAGAAATATGGTTGCAAATCACTTTTTCGAAAACAGGCCAAAAAATCGCCTTCTCATACAAAACTCGATCAGCTGTTTACATTTTAAGGACAGTTGATTTTTTTGTCTGTTTTCGGAAAAGTCGTAGATCAAATGTTGTTGTTTATGATGTTAGTAATCTACTGCGGCGAGATGGGCAGACGACATAGTTGCCGTCGGGGGAATAACCTGGATGAGGCTGGCGCAGGACCGTGGAAATTGGCACAAGAAGAGAGAGCTTAGGCCTCTACCCAGCAGTGGGTGAGTTCGAGCTGTGGATGATGATGATGACTCTACTCCTGCGAGGTTATTGGCGTTTTACAAATAACCCTGTATCTGAGGCCCTACTCTCTACCGCTTCGTCCGTAAATTCGGATCCATCCGCCTCTCTAACTCGCAATCATCGGCAGACGTGCGCGATAGAGACGGATAGATCCGAATAAACGGACGAAGCGTTAGGGAGTAGGGCCTCTGAATACACATTGGATAGCAAGTCCGCCCATATAATTCAGTTTTCGTTCCAGGAATAATTAATCTATTAGGGTAAGTATCTCGTTTTGAACTTACATTTATCTCCCAGTTTTTCAAACATCTCAGGGTGAGATTTACATATCTCCTCAATAAATAAATACCTTCTAAAGTAAGTATTCTAAGTTTTTGAATAGTGGTTTACAGGAATTCAGTGATTGGTTTTTAGAAGTCTAAGTAATAAGTGAAATGGATCATAATCTACCTGCCCTCCATGTTACTTGAGGTCGGCGCAGCACGTTTTTTTCTTCCATTCTCCTCTGTCCTCCGACACGCTATCATTTACTACTTTATCTTTCATATCACTCCTCACACAATCTAACCATCGTTTCCTTGGTCTTCCTCTCCCTCTCCATTAATCCACATTTGAGAGCAACGGTGGTCCAGTGGTGGCCGCCCCAACTTACAAACAGTAAGTCGTGGGTACGAACCCAGGCAGGCGCATTACTTTGTGTTATTTATTTCATCACCGCTGCTCTCAAAAACGGTGAAGGAAAACATCGTGAGGAAACCGGCATGTCCTAGAATCAAAATTTCGAAGACATGTGACATCTACCAATCCGCACTGTGCCCGCGTGGTGGATTATAGTCCATACGCAAAATACGCGCTTTGACGTGGAGTTGCGGACACCAGCCCGTTGTACAATACAATACAATTATATTCATAATTCTCTTAGTCACATGCGATTCATCCCTTCTCATCACAAGTCCATAAGACCGTCGATTACCTTAAATAAAATTGAAACAACAAATTGACTTTAAAATGTTTGTCTGTATGTGCAATTATATCGCGGGATGCGAGTCGCACGGGACCGGTTGTTGGGAGGCATAGATATGATAGTTGGGAGGCCTATCTCCAGCAGTGCCGTGAACGCTAATAACAGCTGTCATTATTTGTCAGCCCGTAAACTTGGCTATAAGTTTATCATCATTTTGCTGCCCTAATCCCAATTTTGTTGTGGTTGGCGAAGCAAGTCTTCTATACGCTCTAAGCCTATAAAACAGCAAATTCACAAAATATATCAGTTTTTCGAACCGCATAACAGTGAATTCCCTCACTATACATGACTCAGAAAGTAGACATAGCTATAAAAAAAGGTTTTTTTGTCTTTGTCATTTGTATGATAATGTGTGATAGAGAAGGCGCTATACTAACTCGTCTCCGTGAATACACTATAGACATAGATATTCACTTATCTTTTCCGCTGACTATACACAATCGTAGTCACAGACTCGCGCTCGCTAGGACCACACTACCGCTCGTTAAACTGGAGACTGTGCCAAAATCGATGAGAAGAGGCTGAGCGCTAAGAATTGCAAGTAGACGGTGTAACATGGAACCTATTTGTATGTAGATTACACTTAAATGGAGTCGATAGAGAAATGCCGGCTAGAATCACAGCGGTGTATTTGTTTTCTAAATTCTTTTAGGTGATGGAACTTCCGATAGAATATAGGAGTGTTTTATCTTAATATACTTCTTGGTTCGTTTATAGATAGATTATTAACATAAAGTTATTTGAAATAATAACAGCCGCTCGGGTCGATCTTTAGGTTAAGCTGTGCTTGTCTAGGTTGGTCTGTGGATGGGTGACCTCCCTTTACATACCGAGATTCCTCTGTGCCTCGGAAAGCATGTTAAGCAGCGGGTCCCGGCTGTCATTCCTAGATCTTTGACATGTAGTCAGTGGCCCAAAAAGTCTGACAACCAGTCTCTCTGGATTGTGGAGGTCAGTTAGGAAGTCACTACTGTATTCAGCTGCATCTGGTTAGTCTGGAAGCCGACTCCAACATAGTTAGGAAAAGGCTACGAAGATTATTCACATACAGTTAAAACATGGAGAGAGGTTTAGAGGATTTTAAATTTTTAATACACTAATTTGTAAATAGGATTAGAGAATCCAATTATCATAATAAGCTAGGTTATGTTTAAACATAAAAGTATGTAAATATTTCATATGGCACTGTTATAAATAATTTCCAAATCCACTACTTTAAAATTGCTGATTTGTGAATTTCATGTAATATATAAAACTGCTCGCCATTCACGCGGCGCAGTCAACCTACAAAATTCATTAAATATACATTTTTTTCGACTTGTTGTAATTTTGGTGTGCAAGTACAAATAAATTCAGTGTAGCAGAAACCAGTGTTTCAATTAAAAGGGACCCACGGAGCGCCATCCTAACAAACTGGTGTCAGAAGTGGAAAGTTTCTCAGGAAAAATCATCGAGTACTGGGAACTATAGGTGTAGGCGTCGTCAATTCGTTGCCACTCGTCTGCAACCTAATAATTGTTGGCTCCGTGGCCAAGTAGCCCCTTCGGTAAGTGGTCGACGATAAGCCTTGGGTTCCTCAAAAGCCTAAGCCCGCGATACTGCATTCCACGTGATCGACGATCAGCCTCCGCTATTGAGCGTGAGCCCGCATCACCCCGGAACACATCCTACTGCCCGTGATCGACGATCAGCCTCCGCTATTGAGCGTGAGCCCGCATCACCCCGGAACACCTCCTGCTGCCCGTGATCGACGATCAGCCTCCGCTACAGAGCGTGAGCCCGCATCACAAGAAGATCCTCCGTCGAGGTCTCGCTGAAGACCTCCAACTGCACATCATCCTTCATCAACTACGTGGTCGCACCACGTGCAAGCAGAACGCAACGTGTCGTGTCGACGACCCGTAATACGATTCGCTGAATCGCCAGGTCGCCATGTTGCGCGTCGTGTCTCGCCATACTACGTGTGTGTGACGTCATCGTTCCAGAATGTTCGCGTCTACTGCTGCCATATCACTAATACTGTGAGTTTTTCTATCTACTTATCTAGTGAAAGTGATCTCAAGTCTAGTTTGTGACGTGAATTTTCATAAATTTTCAAGAAAACTTAATTTTCCTGGAACTATTTTAAATTAGATTTATCCTATTTTACACCTTTTAAGTTATTTTTTTTGTACCTATACAATTTTATATTGATAATTTATTACATATTTATGTGTGTCTGATGTTCTGTAGTGCTTTAATACGATAATTATATCATCAGCAATTTAATGCCTCTAAAAAAGGAGAATTCCGAAGAAATTGCATCTTCATCTCATTCAGATTCTTCAGAGGACAGTCCAGCACAAAAACTAAAAACAACTAAAATGGCAGACAAAATTACCCTTTCTGTCCTCACAAAATTCATCAAACCCTATAATGGGGACCGTGAGTCGTTGCCCGCGTTTTTAACGAACTGCGAAAATGCGATTGGTCTAGCAACTACAGAACAGCAGAAGGTTTTATGTAAATATATCATCTCGCAGTTGGAAGGCAAAGCCCAATTAGCTTGCTGTTTAAAACAATTTAATAGTTGGTCAGAAATTAAACAATTCCTAAGAACCACTTTTGGAGAGAAAAAGCACTCCACTCACTTACTAGTCGATTTACAACAATGCAAACAGTTGCCTTCCGAAGACGTGATGCAATTTTCTATCCGCATTGAATCATGTTTAACACGACTACAAGCTGACATCCATTATAGCTGCCGAAATGATAAAGAACTTGTAGGTCGCATAGCCGCAATGGAAGATTTGGCTCTTAATACGTTCTTGTTAGGGTTGAACACTAATTTTTCCCATATCGTGCGGTGCAGAAATCCTAAAACTTTATCAGAAGCGATAACAAATGCCATTGAAGAGGAAAAAATATTTAATTTATCAAAACTGTCAACTCGCTCTAATAAACATTGCACAACATGTAATATGAGCGGCCATGTCTCTTCAGAGTGTTATAAAAATAAAAATAAGCGCTCCTCTCCTAATTTCTATCATGTAAACACAGCAAATAATCACGAACAAGATAATTCTAACACTAATCAATATTTTAATCCTAATTTTGATCCAAATAAATTTTGTGCTTATTGTAAAAAACGTGGCCATTTAATAAGCGAATGTCGTAAACTTAAAGCGAAAAACAATAATCATTTGCAGACCGACCCACGTAACTCTACACTATCAAGTGCAACTGCACCGAGTTCAAATAACGTGTCGAGCAATAATCGCTCTAATGTGCATCATGTCGACACTTCTGACGAAAGTGATACTTTAAACTAAACAGGGTTTCGGTTCCGTGTCTGCCGAAACCTAATGTTAACAATATAAATGACACAAAAGACATTTTTATTCAATCCTGTGCTCCTAAATTTGCATCAACACAGGTTAGTACTACTAAAGGTATTAAAAGTCCTTCAAACTGTGTTCCTAAATTTTCTCAAACACAGGTTAGTGCTACTAAAGGTATTAAAAGTCCTTCAAACTGTGTTCCTAAATTTTCTCAAACACAGGTTAGTGCTACTAAAGGTATTAAAAGTCCTTCAAACTGTGTTCCTAAATTTTCTCAAACACAGGTTAGTACTACTAAAGGTATTAAAAGTCCTTCAAACTGTGTTCCTAAATTTTCTCAAACACAGGTTAGTGCTACTAAAGGTATTAAAAGTCCTTCAAACTGTGTTCCTAAATTATCTCAAACACAGGTTAGTGCACATACAGAGACTTCCAAGTGTCCTAATTCAAATTTTAAAAAGAGTCCCTTATCTCGCTATCCAGTCAATTCAATTGTTCATTCTAACTTAAATAAAACTACTTATGAAGAATATATAAAAAAACTGGTTACTAAAACCATCTCTAATGATACAAAGATTGAAGAACACAATCAAAGTTTACATTTATCGAAACAAAAAATAATTGCGTGTCCCGTTTCACTTGACTTCGACAACACTATGCCACACTGCGAACAGCTGTTGTCAATGATACCAAATTCCGCTGAATTGCAATCAGCTGAGCGCGAACTTGAAACCATACAGTCGGTCGATGCAAACAATAAAATGCTCTACTTCTTATTTACTAAAGTTCATCATTATGAAGAAACTTCTTACAAAACAATTTACAATTTATTACTAAAGTTAAGGGATCAAATTATTACAAAAAAGGAAATTGAAGAGTTATCCGTTTCAGATTTTACAGAACCCTTTACTAAATTAGTTTATTTCAAAATATATAATATGATATCATATATTTTCCACGGCACCAACATTAAAATTCATATTTATAAAAACCAAATTCGATATCCAAATCCTGCTGAAGTTCCAAATATCCTTCAAGAAAACCATGGGACTACCGTAGCTGGTCACCCAGGTTTCAAAAGAATGTATAACAGGATTAAAACGTCATACTATTGGAAAAATATGCGATCTGACATTGAACGTTTTGTTAAAGATTGCAAACTCTGCCAAGTGAATAAGCCATTGCGTGGTTCTAATAAGGCCCCTATGGTTATAACTTCATCAAGTACTAAACCATTCGAAAGATTAGCATTAGATATTGTTGGTCCTTTACCTGAAGCTGGGCTTCAGAAATTTAAGTACATTTTAACTTTACAAGACGACCTAACTAAATTCTCATGTGCATACCCTATGATTACTTCAACAACAGATGAAGTTGCACGTAGCCTAATTCATTTTATTTCTCTATTCGGGTTTCCAAAAACGATTCTCACCGATCAAGGTACATGTTTTACATCCGAGTTGTTTCGGCAATTGACTGAAATTCTTAAAATAAAAAAAAATATTTTCCACCCCTTATCATCCTCAAACAAACGGTGCGCTAGAGCGCAGTCACGCAACTCTCAAAGAATATCTAAAATCTTTCGTCAACGACGATCACGATGACTGGCATTGCTATCTTGCAACCGCCATTTTATTATATAATACAACTCCGCATTGTACCACTGAATTTACTCCTTATGAACTATTGTACGGGTTTAAACCATCTATTCCTAGCAGTTTTGAATCTTATGAAAATGTCACTTATCACGAGTATATCCGCGCTTTACAGTATAGAATGAAATACTCGCCAGAAAAAGCTTTGGAAAATATTAACAAAAGCAAGGAACAATCAAAACGGTACTATGATGTATCCGCTAAAGGAAAAAATTACAAAACTGGAGATATGGTATATTTAAAACAGCATCATAGACTGCGTAAAGCTTTGTCCCCAATCTGGAAGGGACCCTACAAAATTATGAAGACACACGGAAAAACTAACGTTACCCTATGTGTTAACAGAAAACGCATAAAATACCACGTTAATGAAATAAAACCAGTCTGAACAGATATGTATATTTTTATCCGTTGTCTCACTTTTAAAACTACCTTGCCAAACCAATTAAAAATTTACTTTAATATTATTGATGATTGATTGCTGTAAAACTAAAATTTCAAATAACAGTGCTCATATGCTTACTCCTGTTGGAGTTGGGAGTGGCAAGCAGGGAAGATGAGGAAGTAATTTACACACCTCAGCTTAATATTGTATATTAAAATACCAATGCGACATTTACTTTTTACATAGATTGAAGTTAGCAGAAAAAACACACCATGGCAACCATAGGGTTGCTCACGTACACTTACATTAGGGATGTGCTACATAATCGATTTGATTCGATTCAACACTCCTTCTCACTCCTAATGTATACCCATACTGGTTCTTAAACGTGCAAGTCTTGGACCCGTTAATCCTTTCGTCAACAGATCTGCCTCCATATCTTCTGTAGGTTGATATTGGACTTCCACGACTCCTTCTTTGATGCAGTCTCTGATATAATGCATTTTGAGGTCTATATGCTTCGACCTCGAAGATACTATTGGATTTTGACACAGCTTTATTGCTGCTTGATTATCATTTAATATTAGTTTTCTCAGATCTTTCTTTTGTTTTATTTGTTTTTCTTTCTCAGGTATTTGTCCCGATTCTTCAACAAAATTGTCGTAGTTTTCTTCTGTTTCATAAAACATTTTGTTTATGATTTTAACATCCCTGCTGATTATTACAGAATTCTTTTCAGGAACGTAAATTCGGAATCCTTTTGCGTTTTTAGCATAACCCATAAATACACCGGGTGTAGCTTTTGCCGATAGTTTTCCCTTTCTTCTTTTCTGAAGTACAAAAGCTTTGCTTCCGAAAATATGAAGGTGATTTCCTGATGGAGTTCGTCCAACCCATTTCTTGAATGGTGTTTCTCCCTTCAGTGCTTTGGATGGACTTCTATTTATTAAATAGTTGGCAGTATAAACTGCTTCTGCCCATAATTGCTTTGGTGTATTTGCTTCTATCATTAAGCATCTGGCTTTATCCATCAGGGACCTGTTTTTGCGCTCGCTGATTCCGTTTTGTTGCGGATTATAAGGCGTACTTAATCTTCTTTGGATTCCATGCATTTTCAGATAATCGTCAAATATTTTATTTACATATTCTCTTCCGTTATCTGATTGCAAATTCTTTATCTTTAAGTCAGTAAAATTTTCCACCTTACTTTTAAATTCCTTAAATTTTTCAAATACTTCGCTTTTTTGTGCGATAAAATATATGCAACAGTACCTGGTATAATCATCAATGAACGTTACGTAATACTTTGATCCAGCTATAGACTCATATTCCAAAGGACCACACACATCACTATGAATTATTTGCAATGGTGCAGTGGTGTATATTTCCTCATGACGCGGAAATGGCAATCTTGACAGTTTTCCTTTAATACAGGTTTCACAATTATCAAGCTTTCCTTCACCTACATCAAGTCCATACATCAATTCTTCTTTTGCCATCCTTACCAAATCTTTTTCATTGATATGGCCCAGTTTTCTATGCCACTGCATGATTTTGCTATCATTTCCAGTTGTGTGTGTATATTTTGCGGTCTCATTTGATTCATCAAATTCGAGGTAGTATAAATCGTTACTTTTCTTTGCTGTCAGTATTACTGTTCCATCATTTTCCATTATGTAAGCCTTTTCTTTTTCAAAAATAACTTTATTTCCTTTTTCAGTTATTTTACTTACTGACAATAGGTTGGTTGTCAGATCAGGAATAAACAATGTTTCATTTAAATTAAACTTTTCTTTTTCTTTGAATACTGTCACTTTTCCTTTTCCTTCAATCATTGCAGTATGTTTATTTGAGGCCAGCTTTAAATTTCCTGACGCTGGCGTCATACTGTTAAATAAGAGGCTTTTACCACAAAGGTGCGATGTACAACCGCTATCAAGACACCACGTGTTTTTATTAGTAACCTCTTTTCCTGTGTTTAGGCATACATTGAAATTTTTCTCAGGTGTTTTCTCATATTTCTTTCTGGGAGCATTATTCTTTTGACTCCAGCACGCCTGAGTGGTATGACCTTTCTTTTTACACTTTTGGCAATATTTTCCTTTCTTTGTGAAAAAGGCTTCTTCATTTTCTTTGCAGTCAATATTTTTTCGTGCCTCACTCTCTTCAACGATTTTTATTTTCAGTTCTTCGGGAGACGGTAAGGTGTCACGAGTTTCCACTGCTATACGGAAATTCTCGTAGGCAGCTGGTAGGCTGTAAAGCATCATTATGCTTAGTAGATCGGGACGCAAGTTAACGCCCATATCCGCTAGCTTGTCTACGATGTCAATAAAATTATTTAAATGTTCACGGACGTCATCTTTATCAGCCTTTTTTAATATCAGCTGTTTTAGCAAAGTTGCTTTCCGAGCAGGACCTTTGCTTTGGTAAATTCCTTTTAGCTTAAGCCATAGCTCGTTGGATGTCTTGCATCCCCGCACTTGTTTAAGTTCTGATGGTGAGATGATCAGTAATAACTCTGATCGAGCAAGCAAGTCATTTTCATGGAACTTACTTTTTTCTTTTTCCTCTTTTGGCTCGGTGATTGATCCACTGGCGTATCCCCACAGTCCATTTTTAATTAGAACTGCTTCAGCCTGCACGCTCCACGTATCATAATTTTCTTTGGATAGAGCTTGAATACGGTATGAGGCAGTGGCGCTCATTTTTCCTTGGAACCACGCTCTGCTACCATTTGTTGGAGTTGGGAGTGGCAAGCAGGGAAGATGAGGAAGTAATTTACACACCTCAGCTTAATATTGTATATTAAAATACCAATGCGACATTTACTTTTTACATAGATTGAAGTTAGCAGAAAAAACACACCATGGCAACCATAGGGTTGCTCACGTACACTTACATTAGGGATGTGCTACATAATCGATTTGATTCGATTCAACAACTCCAATAACCTTAACTGACGTTGAGAGTCCTTAAAATTAGCGACACATAAACTAGACCATTTAGAAAACCAAATTCATGAAGCTGAAAATCAGTCTCACATTGTCAAACATGGACACTACTATTCAACACTCACTATTGTTGTAATTGTTGTTATTTGTTGCTATATATTATTTATAAAGTTTATTTAAAATGTTTTTCTACTTGTAAATATACATCTTATTGCATTCACTTACATAATCAATGTTTTAAGAAAAATCCACCCGAGAAATCGAAAGCCACAAGAGTAACCTCAGTCGAGCTAACGGATTTCCAAAATGAATCTGTAGAATGCGACAAGAAGTCTATCAGATGTCCCCTTGAAATGGAACTTAATAAAAATAAGAATAGAGTCGCTTTTAGAACTTTAGACAGAGCTTCATCTAGCCGAGACTTAAGTAATTATTTAACAAAAAAAAACCATTACTGCTATTGATTTCCATTTCAGAACTTCCTCAAATTTACTTAATTACCCTTGTTTAATACCTATTTCTATGTGTTTCCTGTATTTACCTATTTGTATAATTTTAATTATTTTGTAATGTTAAATGTATTATGTTTACCTTCAATTTGTGACATAATTTTAATTAGTTGTAATTTTTTAATTCACTCTTTTTTTTACCTTTGATTTGTGAAATAATTACCTATATCCTATCTCTATCTGTACCCTTACTTTTCTGTTTGGAGCAAATTAGTTGTTACACTCTATCCTTCGCTTAATTTATTCATTATAAAGCTCCGTCTAAGGGGGGAGATGTTATAAATAATTTCCAAATCCACTACTTTAAAATTGCTGATTTGTGAATTTCATGTAATATATAAAACTGCTTGCCATTCACGCGGCGCAGTCAACCTACAAAATTCATTAAATATACATTTTTTTCGACTTGTTGTAATTTTGGTGTGCAAGTACAAATAAATTCAGTGTAGCAGAAACCAGTGTTTCAATTAAAAGGGACCCACGGAGCGCCATCCTAACAGCACGCTATGAGAAGATTTTTGTAAAGCCTTTGAAATACTCTGATTCTACAAATAATCAACATAAACTAAATTCCAGTACGCAATAAGCAATATATTCAAATTCCACAAAATTCTACACAGACATAACTTCAAAGTTAAAAACAAAAGACTGAGAGACCAAAATACCACAATATTGGCTCCTGGTTGAGACGAGACTACAATACTGCCACAGAACAGATGGTACAGAAGGTGAACTGCATACAACGAAGAAAACGCACGCGAACATAGACACTAAGATGGGTATGAATGTGGATGATTATGATAGGAGGGGAAGATCAAAGAATCGATGGATGAACTGTGTAAAGGATGATAATGCAAGGAAGGAGGTGTCTGATGAGATGACGAGTATTAGAGGGGTATAGAACAACACACATGCTGCGCCGACCTCAAATAAATTGGGTTAAGGGCAGGAGAAAAATGTCTTTGGGCGTGCGTTTGTTGGCGATGGTTATTTGATGGCGTTGTCATGACTATCACATAGCCTACATCCACATTTAATAGACCCCTAACACGTATGGCAAGGCAATATAATGAACGATCTAAACGGATAGATTACCCCATTGATATTTTCTCCATGAGTTTCGCTTCATACAGACGTTCCGTATTTAAACAATGTGATGAGTTCATGTCTAAGTAGTTCAAATTGGTTTGTTTTGTAGTAATCTAGATTAAGGCCTACTAGGCACTCTTTTTATTGTTTTCTTTTGTCTCTAATGCTCATGTACCAATGTCATGCATACCTGTTATTTACATGGTTACCGAAATGTCAATTTTCGTTCTTATGTAATTAGAATTGTAAGTGATTGTGTTGCTGGTGTGTTATTATAAATAAATAAATATAGCCTTATCCCAGCCATGGTGATTTTGGTTTCCAGTCGACGGATTTAGATTAATATGTACCAGTATTTCACAAAGAGCAGCTGCCTATCTGACATTCAAACCCAAGTTACGACTAACACAATACCCGATAACAAGTCTGGTGTTTGAGATTTTCGTAAAGACTGTCAAAAGAGGCAAATGACAGCTGCTTTCCAATGCATAAAGGATGACCCACGGTAGAACGTGTCGGGTGAAGTCGGGTCCGAGCCGGGTATCGGCCGTAGCACGGTCAACTAAACATTACATATATTTTGTATGGACACACTTACGGTATACCGAGCGGCAATGGGGTAAAGGTCAAGCAACGGACACTACGATGTAATACGGCCAGTGAAGCAAGCTAAGTGTCGGTGTGAAATGCATTATTACATACATGCATGGTTATTTGTTCGCGAGGTGTCCGGACTATCCGTGGCAAAAGAAACTTAACCAATCAACCGTTTCGGTCCTTATTTAGCCACGTGCCACCGCTGTGGGCCTTCTGTTTCCATTCCTTGTAGTCCCCGATCACACGTGCGACCACATTCATCACAGACGGACATCGGACACCCGACGCCGCTCGTCGCTGTGTGTACGGGACTAATGCACGGATGTGTCCGACATGTCTGACGGGGAAACAGATGGAAAACGAAAGTGAGGATTGTGAGGTTAAATAGGGGCTCAGTTTGTTTTGTCCGGTTGTTTTAGGCGTGCGATTGTGGTATGGATTTCTTAATTAGGTGAATGGAGGCAGCTGATCTGAGTCAGTTTGAGGTTTAATTAACAGGTTGTATTGTGTTATTTATTTTGTTTATTTCGGTTATTTCTTTAGGAATTTCTCAGTAACTGGCAGGAATCGAGCTAGATAGGCTTGCTTACATTCACATCAAACGCCTCATTTCCTTTACTCAATTTATTTCTGCCCAGCACAGTCCATATTTTAAATCTGCGTGCGCACCTTGATAAGCCGCCAGCTCAGTATTCAATACCTTCCTAGCTACATCATCTTCAAGTCAAAACTCATTTATTCAGATCAGATTATATTGAGAATCAGATCTTGAACGTTAAAATACACATAAGACCATAATATTATATAGTCCCTACTATGAAAGCCATCTGGTTAGACGCGGAGATGGTCGATGAAGCAAGGCTTTGACCGTGTGGTGGCCAAAGTTTGGCCATAGAAACCAGGGCCGTCCTCAAGCTCGTTGGGTTTACGATATTGTCAAAGTCGCGGGAAACACCTGGATAAGGGACGCACAGACCCGGGAAGTGTGGAAGAAAGAAGGGGAGGCCTATACCCAGCAGTGGGAGATTCTGGTCTGACATTATGACGAAGATTACTTCAGCACTTCCTAGTAATCGTATTATATTAGGACAATCAAATCAAACCCCTTACACAGGCTCTAAACAAACACGTGAGCCGATTCATCCAAGAAGACATCCATTACAACAATCATCCCCGGCTAACAATAGCATTCCGTCAGCTTGAGCAACACACGAACATACACGAACATACACGAGCTGACACCGAACACGTGCTACTTAGATGTGAGAGTGAAGGCAGAAGGACAACCAGCTTTTTTGGGTTTACGCGGGTTTAGCTTAGTGGCACACTGAGTTTGATCAGTAGTATTCTTGAGTTCATCTATCGAGGATTTTATAGTAGCAATCCGGATTACGGGTTTGTGCTTGTGACTGCCTGCGGTGATTGTGCATGCTAATTATTCGAGTACAAAGGATGTAAAACACCTTTTAACGATGCCGAAAGATATTTTTTTTTAAATACAAGTTTTTACTGTAAGATTTTTACTTTAGACACCTCCACGACGCCGTGTTACATTGAGTTCTACAAAAATCCATGATTTTGCACGCCAAAGAAAAAAGTCGTTTCCCAGCAATAATTTTGTTGAGTCAAGTAACTTAGTTTGGCGTATTGAAGCTTGGTTGATGGCTTCGTGATGAGGTTGTTTACACCTGTACATTAGATACAGGTTTTTCAATCTAACGTTTCGCTCAATATTTGTGATTGTGGTTGCATCGAGTGAATGTTGAAAGCACATTACAAGTGCGCCTTCTGCACAACACTAAACTTGTAGTACGCATGAGCGGTGCCCACGTGCGCGCCAGGTGCGCTCGCGTCGCCCTGCACTCCCCTACCACCGCCCGCGCCCCTCGCTCTACACCCCCGCAGTAAGTCTAATACGCTGACTGAGACTACTTTTCGGATAAACATGCTGTATAATAGATCCGTGAGCAGAAGATGGAGAAATCTTTTCTATGAACGGTAATAAATTTAGAAAAATAAGGAGAATAAGTAGAGTGGTTCTGATCGTCATATAAAGGAAAGATTTGTATTTTTGTATGTAACGAATAAACTTAAAACTAGGTACTGGACCGATTTGAAAAATTCTCTCAGCAATGGATAGCTACATTATCAGCGAGTAACATAGGTTATTTTTTATCCCCGTACTCCCACAGGAACGGGTACTACGCGGGAAAAACCACTTCGCTAATCAACACCCCACTTGACAAAGCAACCACTTCGATTTCACCACCTGGACATAGGTCACTCAACTAACAACTAACAATGCACACACATTTGCCAACGTCCACTCCTGCGCAGTCACACATCTGCACACTACAATCCTTTGAATGACATCCTCTGACGGCAGCAATTGCAACCTTATCGCTTCAAGAATAACGATCACTATGGTTTAGACAGATTTGTCAGAGGCAGCAGTCTAAAAGCAACCTTATTTCAACGCAAATGAAGCTCATTAATCAGAGATGCGAACATATGTACAATGGGTCGTCCATTATATGACATAACATTGTTAGAGCGAGTCCCGGTTACTAAGCTATCCACAGTTATTGTACGTAGAAAGATGTTTTGAATGCAAGCTATAATATTTAAGTTACTTACGTATAACTGTCAGTTAATATGCCAACTCTCGTAGCTACCGTTGTTTCTATAACCAAAGTTAGTCCTATCACCGTCACCTACCTGTCACTTTATTCATAGAAAAATCGAAGGAAGATTTCTTGTGACGTGTGTTTCTAACCTAAGCTAAATGTCAAAGATAGCAACCTACCGATACCTGTTGGCAGGGGCGTAGCTACCGCTGTATCAGCCGTATCAATGATACGGGGCCCCGAGTAACGCGGGCCCCTGATGAGGACACAAAATCTTCCCACAACCTCAAATATTCTTCATGATAAAAGACCTACAATTGTCAGGGTGCTATTTTCTTTGCAAGTATTTTTTTTACATTAATGATTTCCAGCTCTTGTCGGAATTGACCGCACTCAACGCGAGTGCAGCAAAGGGCCCCAAAACAAGATACTGAGACCTTGATACTGGGCCCTACTAAGACTAGCTCCGCCACTGCGGCTGTTGATAAGCTATTGGAAATGGCCGTAAGTCAAATGAATAGTATTATGAATCTGAGGAATGTTGTGTTGGTAATAACGTAGATAACATGACGTCTGCACGCCTGCCCCGAAAGGACGAAAAGGTGAACGTATTTTGGCCAGCAATGTAAGTCTGTCAGTTATGGCCATAGAGTATATTTGTAGTCTTTGGTTATGGCCAAGTGGTGGCGGCCCCGACTTACGAACAGTAAGTCGTGGGTTCGAACCCAGACAGGCGCATTACTTTATGTAATTTATTTCATCACCACTGCTCTCAAAACGGTGAAGAAAAACATCGTGAGAAAACCGGCATGTCCTAGAACCAAAAATCCGAACACATGTGCCATCTACCAATCCGCACTTCCGCACTGGGCCCGCGCGGTGGATTATAGCCCAATGAGAGGGCATTGAGAGGAGGCCTGTGTCCCAGCAGTGGTAATATTATAGGCTGATGATGTAGATCTCTGAAAGGTGGGTGGTTAATAGCAGATGGGTGACAGTTGCCGAGAGTCGAGTTTAATAGGGCGAGTTGCAGAGGCCCAGCTCCAGCAGTGGACTGTTGGAAACTAATGATGGTGATGTCCAGATTTCATTGAGCTATTCAAAATTTACAAACGCAAAAAAAAAAGAATGTTGCTTTGGAAGGCCTTCCACTAGGTGTGCCGATGACCTGGTGAAGGTTGTGGGAATCCACTGGATGCGAGTCGCGCGGGACCGGTCAATGTGGCGACACTTTGGGGAGGCCTATGTCCAGCAGTAGACGTCTGTGGGTTGAAATGATGATGATGATGCTAAATCTTGATGAGCTAGAGCCAAAAAACAGTTAACCCGCGCTCAAAATAAAACCCCAGAATTGGGTTCAGCATTCCATGCTTTGCATGGCTTTTCTAACCAAGCCGTAATTTCTCCGTAACGTAACATACATAATTGACACTATTGGCTTGAGGTCAGACATCCGGGGAATGCGTGTGCGCACAATAGAGCCAATCAGACGAAAGGTTAACCGAGCATGTGGCTCACCCATTTGTAGTAGAGGCCAAATTATGTTATGCCTATATCAAAATCAATGGGATTCTTTAAAGTTTATCGCAGAGGTTCTTAAACTTTATTTTCTGGTAGACCACATTCGAAATTGTCTGGTATCGGTGGACCCCTGGTGCATATTTTTCAAGTTCTTAGACAAAAAAGCAGCAAGAAAGCAAAATTTTCGCGATATCTGATAGGATTTCATGAGGGCCGTAGGTAGTTTTTGGCAAAAATTCGAAGTTCTTTTTTTAGTCTCGATAGGACTATTTTCACCGAAATACAACCTGTCATCACCGGAACATGTTTTTTTTTTCACTTTTTAACCGACTTCCAAAAAGGAGGAGGTTCTCTATTCGACTGTATGTATTTTTTTTTTTTTTTTTTTTTTTTTTTTTATGTATGTTACCCGATTACTCGAAGACGCCTAAACCGATTTGAAAAATTCTTTTTTTGTTTGAAAGGGTATACTTCCAAGTTGGTCCCATAGTCGCCAAGTCGGGATCTGATGATGGAATCTTGGCGAAATCGAGGGAACTCTTCAAATTTTATAGGATAACGTACAGCAATTTTTATATTTTCTACAACAAGTGAAGCATTTGCGTTTGATAAGAACCATTCTACCATCAGATCTGATGATGAAGCCAAGAGTCACGGAACTCCATAATGAGACAATGTATCCTAGTCGTGTTTGGGCTCGTTGTAATTGTAACGGTATGCACTTTCCATGTGAACCACTAAAAAGTGAAAAATAAAAACTTTTTTGCAAAAAATAAAACCGACTTCAAAAAGAAAAAGTGAAAAATAACTTTAGCTTCTGAAGTCGGTGACAAAAAAATTAAATCAATCATACAAACGTCACCGACTTCAGAAGCTAAAGTTATTTTTCACTTTTTCTTTTTGAAGTCGGTTTTATTTTTTGCAAAAAAGTTTTTCGAGTAGTATATTACCGCCTATAAAGGGTGTAAAACACCTCTTAACGAAGCCGAAAGGCACTTGTTCTCCCCATCATTGCGATCATTTTTTTGTTCTACACCATACCTGGGAACCTTCTAGTTACGGAGATATGGGGGGTCAAAGTTACAACTTTTTTTTTAATTACAAGTTTTTTTTTTTGTAAGATTTCGTCTTTTAACACCTCCACGACCCCCGTACTATTCAATCCATCCATCAGCACAATGTTTTAAGTGCGTTACATTGAGTTCTACCACAAAACGTGATTTATAACCTCAAAAAAAAAAGTTGTTTCCCAGCAAAAATTTTTACGTAAAGTTACTCAGTTTGATGTACAGAATGCTTGGTTAACGGCTTTGTGATGAGGTGGTTTACACCCTGTATTGATAGATAAAGCCAAGCCAACCTTTTTGTTCTTTAGTACCACATCCAGATAAATTTTCGTGGACCCCTGGGCCTCCCGTGGATCCCTGGGGGTCCACCTGGACCACTTTGGAATCAATGGTTTATCGGGTAATACTTAAATAATGGAAGATGGTGATGAAGTTTGGAAATCGGAGTTTTAGTTGTTTCATTCAATTTTTTTGACATTTATTGCCAAGTTCAATGCCGATTATAAAATAAATGGTAGTGAGGCTGCTTTACATTCTTAGAGTCCCGGGTTCGAATCCTGGTAAGAGCAAATGTTTGTGTGATGAGCACGGGCATTTGTTTCCGAGTCATGGATAATTAGTATGTATTTTTACAAAACAAAAAAGTATCTATGTAGCATATTATCAACTATCTGGTGTCCACGACACAAGCCTCGTTGCTTAGTGTGGCACTAGATGGCGCTGTGTGTAATGGCGAGCGATATTTATTTATTTATTTTTGGTACCGAGTTCCAAAACTTATTAAGAAATCTGTAAGTAAAATAAACAATGTTTAGATTGAACATCGCAAGTCTTAAGGGGCCGGCGGAGCATGCGTTTTTCATACAAACGTAATACCAAAATAATATGAAAATCAAACATGTTCGTAAGGATTTACGTATTACTTTCGATTGAATTACAGATTATATAGGTTTCCAAACACATATTTTGAATGTACACCGATTTAAACAAGAGTTATAAGGAAAATAAATGTTCTATGGGAATTTTAAATTCCTCATATCTTGTATTTATATCATTCTCCTTTCAAAATATTTATTTGGGAACATAGATATTCTGTAATCCAATCGAAATAAATACACACTACCTCAAGAATATGTTTGATTTACAAACTATTTTGGTATTACGTTTATATGAACTTCGCATGCTCCGCAGGCCTCTTAAGGTTCAAAGTACTCATAGAAGCCAGACATAGTGCAGTAACAGTGTGCAGTTAGCATAAATGTGCAGTAACCAGTCGACAGACATTGTTGCTATGTTTTATAGCGCCGTTAGTACCGCGCTGCTTCATGCTATGAGGGGTACGTAGAGTTGGAAGAGGTTGCAACACTAAATAAATTAAGACTTTATTTTACTATCGGCATTGAATTTGGCAATAAATGTCAATATTAATTAAAGTTATTTAAGGTCATTTTAACTAAAACTAGGGGACTTTTAAATGAATGCCTAAACAATAGCGCACATTTATAAACATCATGCCTGTAACCTCAGAAGGGTTAGGCAAAGATGTTCCTAATAGACAATAGTACAACCACATTACGCCAGTAATGTTTAAGTCCTACTGAACTGGGCCTATTTGGCGCAGCCGTGAGGCACACAGTGTTACACTGTTATTTTTTCTTTTATTTATATTTTTTCTTTTTGTTTAGTTATAAGTTTTTTATGATTTTTGGTTTCCTTTTTTTTTGATTTATTTCGTTTGTTTTTTTCTTTTATTTTATTCTGTGTGCACTTGTGGCGTGTGCCAAATAAATGTATTTTCTTTCTTTCTTTCTTCTTTCTTTCTACGTAATAGGGGCGAGCCTATTGCCATCAACCGGGCCTAAATCCAAACTCCGTGGCTGCTACTGAGAAATTCCTGATGGAAAAGTCAAAAAACAATTTGCCCGCCCCGGGACCTCACGCTCAGCAGTTGCAGTTTTTTTTTTTTTTTTTTTTATTATCCAATGCAAAGTTTTACATAAATTACTTAAATATATAACCAGCCTACTAAAATCCCGTACATTGGGTTTATGTGTAGACGGCTTGAGTCGTTTATCGCACTTTATTTATGTACGTGAAAAATTAATCTTACATACTATGCGTTTCAAATAAGAAGGAAGGTTTGTTGTGACTTATTCCAGCTTTTTAACATAATACCCGCTTTTATATACTATAAAAAGTATTATTTCAAAAAAACTCCAATAAGATAAAAAAGATAAGATACCTACACTATTAAAAGTTATTTTGCACAAGTACTTCAATGCTACAAGTTATTTTCATGTGACAGTTGACCGGTAAAAGTCATTGACGGCTACCTTCTTCATTGAAACGTACTATAATAAATTAATAGTAATTGTTTCTTGCACACATATCTCCTTAACTATCGATTATTTCTTTACCTTTAGGAAAAACAATTTTAATATATTCTTATTCTTATTCTTTATTGCACACACAAAAATTAACAAACAGAAATTTACAAAAAATTAAAATATATAGCTTATGTACAACGGCGAGCTTAACCCAGAATTGGGTTTTCTTACAGCAAACCATACTTGAATTGCGAGATTTGCAGGAGAGGATAAACCTATGTGCACAAACAATACAGTTAGAAACTTAAACTAACTTATTTTATACACTATATAATCTAATACATACCATACAATATACGTAATAAATACAATATAATATATACATATATATAAAGATACACTTACATATAAAACACTATTTACAAACTAAAATCATGCCGACAGGAAATGTTCCTTTACTTTTTTCTTGAAAACATCTAACGAAGGGCTATCCCGCAAGGAGTGTGGAAGTGAATTCCAAAGGCGCACAGCACGAACAGTAAAAGAACCATCATACCGACTTGAGGAGTGGGGAGGGAAACGAAGGAGAAGAGATGAAGATGAGCGACAAGGTTTACCTCTAGGAACTAGAAATTCGAAGCGCTCCCGAAGATACGAAGGAGCTTTAGGATTATGGAGAATAGAAAAGAGAAAAGAGAGAGTGTGTGAATCTCGACGCTGCCGAATAGGTAGCCACTTCAGCTGCTTTCGAAATTCCGTTACATGGTCGTACTTTCGAAGCCCGAAAATGAAGCGTATACACAAATTCTGCAGACGTTCGAGCTTATCAAGAAGTTCCTCAGTCGCATCAAGGAAACAGACATCAGCATAGTCTAGAAGAGGAAGAAGAAGAGACTGAGCAAGAGTAATTTTTGTCTGAAGTGGCAGGAACTTCTGAAGACGCTTAAGTGACCGATACGAACAAAACACCCTCCTGCTTACTTCAGCAATGTGAGCGTGCCAAGATAGGTTGCAGTCCAAGAACACACCTAAGTCTCTAACTTTTTTGGAGTAGGCTATAGCGACACCATCGAACATAACAGGCGGGAGGGACTGATGATTTAATAAATTGACGAAGTATCTGCCACCAATAATGAGAGCTTGTGATTTAGGTGGGTTAACTAGTAGTCCAAAGTTTTTAGCCCATAGACTGATGTTTTGAAGATCATTATTGATGGCGTCGATGGCTCCTGGAAGCTCTTCGAGCTTAAAATGGCGATAAAGCTGCAGGTCGTCTGCATAGAGATGATAATGGGCAGTTAATATCCTAGTGATAGCGTTAATAAAAACAGAGAAAAGAAGAGGAGAAAGCACGCCACCCTGAGGAACACCCGCAGAAAGATCGCACCAGTCTGAGCAAGCCTCATTCAAGTGCACCGACTGCGAGCGACCCCGAAGATACGAATCAAACCAAGCAGTCACAGAAGGAGATACGTTTAAAGAAGAAAGGATACCTAAGAGGATGTCAAAATCCACTGAATTAAAAGCACTGCTGAAATCCAATAGAACCAATACCGTAAGGAGCCGGTTTTCCATAGCCAATCGGATGTCGTCAGTTATTTTAAGAAGGGCTGATACTGTGCTATGGCCAGGACGAAATCCAGACTGGTAAGGACTAAGCAGGCTATTAGAGAAAAAGTAATGAGAAAGCTGATTATTAACAACGCTCTCAAGGACTTTGGACAGAATTGGAAGTATGGAAATAGGACGAAACTGGGATACTGAAGAGGGATTTGAGACTTTGGGAAGAGGCATAACGGAGGCTTTCTTCCAAGCAGAAGGAAAGGAGCCAGTAAAGAGGGAATAGTTAACAATGTGTAACAGGAATAAGGTCATCAAGGATAGGAAGAAGCATCTGAAGTTGGAGACCATCATCACCCACCGCCTTTGTGGAAATAGATGTAATGGCCCGCCTAATATCCCCTTCTGTAACTGGGTGAAAAGAGAATGAAGTACATATTGGCCGAGGAAGATTAGAGAGATCGTTAAGAGTGTTAGATTTAACGCCATCATTCAGAGTCACTGGTGATTTGGAAAAATGTAAATTTATTTCGTTCAAGTCAATATCAGGTGAGCTGTCATCCGTATTTTTGCCGATTCCCAGGGATTTCAGAAATTGCCATACTTGAGCTGTGTTGGAGTTTTGAATAATGTTGTGTATGTGACGCCTTTTAGCATCCCTACACATACGACCGCAGCGATTACGCAGTTTCTTATAGAGGGACCAGTTCTCATCAGTAGGGTCCTTTTTGTAACGCCTTTTCGCCTTATCCCTTTTCGACATCGCATTTTTAATTGTATCAGACAACCAAGGAGCCGGGAGATGCTTCACTCTGACCTTTTTAAGTGGAGCATGTACATCAAAGAGCTTCAACACTATCTTGGCAAACTCGGCCACCTTAGTGTCCAAGTCATTGCTGTCGTAAACAGGAGACCAGTCAATATTGCCCGCATCCTCTCCCAAACGCTCCAGGTCAATGTTCTTGAAGCTGCGAAGCATGAGGTATTTAGATTTGCGTTTAGGAGGGCGTATTTTATATGAGATAAACAAAAGGTCGTGGTAGGAGAAGGAAGCAGAAAGTTGCCCATACGTGGCTACTTTATTTGGGTCAGAAACAAGAATAAGGTCCAGAAGTGAGGGGTTGCAGTGAGGGGCATGATGAGTAGCATTCAGGGGAAGGATGTGCATGTTGACAGAAGAGACAAGAGACTGGAGTTTACGGCTGCGCATATCATTTTTGATCAGACAGGTGTTAAAGTCTCCGAGTATTATGGTGTGGTCATATAAGGAAGAAAAATATTCAAGTTTTGTTTCGAAAGAAGAGAAATAATCAATATGACAGGACGGACTATAGTAAACACCTAAGAGTAGTTTTGTGTGATTAAATGTAATTTCAATAAAAAGGTGTTCAGCAGATTTAGAATAATTACTCGGAGACTGATCAATAACTTTATAAACAATATCTCCACGCAGATAGATAGCGACACCCCCACCCCCCTTGCCTGTTCTGTCATTACGCACAAGCTTGTAGCCGGGCAATGAATACTGGGTTGAAGGAAGAGGCGGTTTGAGGAAAGATTCAGAGACCAACACAGCATGAGTAAGATCTGAGTCAAATGAGGAAAACAAATCGGCATGATGGGCTGGAATGCTTTGCGCATTAATATGGACTGCATTGAAAAATTTTTTATAGCCAAAAAAAGTAGAAGAAAGTTGGTCCCGTAAGTGTACAGAATCATCATTAAATGCACTAGCATAGCTATCGTCAGATGAACAAGAAGAAGAACAGGAAATAAAACTGTCATCGATGTTATCCATCATGACAGATAAATACAATTTTATATATAAAAAATTAATAAATAAATACACAGTAATACTTAATTACTCAAAATAAATGCTGAATTATCTAACAATTAATTTTATCGAGGATCCTCGATGCACCTTTTCACCAAAACAAAGATTAAAATGCTTGCATCCAAGGCATAAAAATAAATCAAACCAAATGGGAACAGTTTCCGAACGAGTACACTAAAGTCATTTCATTATGTTCAAAACGTCAAAACAGGATATAAATAAAAATAATGACTGACCGACACACAAAATAAATAAATGAAAGTAGAAATCATATAAGCTGTGGGTGCTAACATTTTGCCTGCCTTCGCGGTCTCTTGTCCACAGCAGGGTTGCTAGTAGGTGACGAAGCAACCTTCGCAGCCGAATCAGTAGATGTAGCCGCCGGGAACCGCGCAACAAGTTGTTGGAGATCAGTAGCGGATTCAATCTTTCGGCGCGACTTGTCTGGGAGCAAGATGATAATTTTGCCCTCAGAGGTCCAACACTGCTTCACACTGAAGTGTTTGCGAGCGGCTAGAAACACATCGTGTCTAGGCTTAGTCAAAAACTCCGAGAGGACCAAACCAGAACCCTTTAGTTTCGTTTTGTTGCGCCATACTTCACTGCGCAAATTGTAACTATGGAACCTAATAAGAAGAGGACGTGGCTTGCCTGAATCAACTCCCAAGCGATGGCAGGATGTAATGTCCGAAGAAGAGACGTTTTCGATCTTCATCTCATCCATCAAAGTTAGGACAGCCTGGGAAGTGCAATCTTCATCCTTCTGCTCAGGAAGACCATGTAGGAGTAGAACTTGCCTGCGAGACGCCATTTCATGCCGGTCCAAGCCTACAGTCAGCAACTCCATCTGAGTCTTCAGCGCGCTCATAGTTTTCCAGATGAAGCACTTGAAATCCATGAAGTCCCGAGAGAGGCTGGCTACTGTCTTGTGTGACGCCTCATTACTGCTGACATTCTTCAAGTCCTCCTCATATGTGTCCATCCGTTTAGTAAAAGTGGTAGTTAGCTCCTCCATACAATTTGACAGCTTGGCATACAAGTCCATTTTTGATAATTTGTGATTGTTCACGTTTGTTGAGAGGAATATGGTGGTTTATAAGTGCAGTGAATGCATGCGAGGATAAACCAAAGTTTTAGTGCAAAGGCAACATATAAAATTATAATAAACTATTTTAAATAATGAAATTAAATGAGAGCTCTTTTTAAGTTGTGTACACCTCCAATATATTTTTAAGTTGTTTTACATTTTTACAATTTTTTAATTGTTGTACTAATTCTTTTGGGAAGTTGTTTAGTATGGACGGTAACATATAGTGTCTCGTTCTTTGTCCATATACGTTTGTGTATGTTGGTAACCTATATGTTGGCAAATATGTAAGGTTACGTAGGTTACCTGGCCTCGAATTCTCAGTAATAGAACCTAAGTTGATGAATTCCTCGCTTATTAACATTCATTTTAGTTTATCGAAAACATTCATCACTTTACAGAATTCAAATATTGTTACAATTGCGACCACTAGACCAGGCAGTCTGAATTTCCAATCATGATAACTATGACTAGTAGTGACAGGTAGTCAGTGACCCAAAAAGTCTGACAACCAGTCTTGCCAGGGGGTATCGTATTACCAAGTACTAACTGGGTTGTGGAGGTCAGATAGGCAGTCGCTCCATGTAAAATACTGGTATTCAGCTGCATCCGGTTAGACTGGAAGCTGACCCCAACATAGTTGGGAAAAGGGCTAGGCAGATGATGATAACTCTTACCAGACGCATTTAATTAGAAAAAAACAAACAAATCAGCTCATAAAACACATCAAATCCCTATGCTTCAAAGTATGATTATAGTAGGGCAGTTACAAACAATTACATAATAAACTGGCAACTCCTACAACTTAAGTTCTCAGAGTCGAGTCTCCAAACCCCTAATTATCCGCCTAAGAGCCTGCCTACACGAGCTCACCGGGATGTCTAAGGGGCTGAACACATTTACCGACGTGGAATCCGTTTGAATCGGTCAGAAACACACTTCGTATTGCATTGCTACGTGTTAACAGCTCGTATGTGAGTACAAGATGATGCAAACATAAACAGGGTGCAAATTTGCAAACAACCTCATCACGAAGCCGTGCCGTGCCCATCATCCCATCGGATGATGAGAGTGCACGAGGGTTTGCGCACATATCTAACCACTTATTAAGTATGTATTTACAAACAAAAAGGTATCTATGTAGTATATCAACTATGTGGTGTCCACGACACGAGCCTCGTTGCTTAGTTTGGCACATAGATTGCGCTGTGTGTAATGTCCAGCGATATTCATTTATTAATTAAAGAGTATTTGGTGACCAGCTCAAGTCAATTCCCAGTCGTGAGTGTGGTCCCTCCCTAAAAAGTTGAGTACTTCTGCACTAATACAAGCCTTACTACCTACACCGCATCGAAATAGCCATGACGATGCCTTAACACCCGAAATTCTCGCCCTTTGTCATTCAAATAAACACCGTAGGTTTATTAACATAAAACGCAATACACATTGTTTGAAACACGTACGCATTCGCTCCAGTTTGAGTCACGAACAAGTAAATTGGTACGCAAATGTGGGCTTTATTAACAAAACCGTAAGGTCATAGTGAGAAGTGTACTAGTCATTGCAAATCCAGCTTTATGCTGATATCCATAAAGTACACAACATACATATTTAACCTTGAAAAAAAAAAGATTGCGGGCAAAGAATTGGCGAATACTCGTATTTGTGTGCAAATTGTAAGAAAGCAGTACAGTCGAGCACAGTCAACATAATGTGGATGTTACACACAATCACTTGTGTGCAAGATTGCACCGAAAAAAGGGAGTACTTTGTTTTCCTTTAGTGAGTCGAAATCTAAATAAAGGGTTTGTTCAGAAAAATACAAAAAAAACCGGCCAAGTCCGAGTTGTACTCGCCCACCGAGGCTTCATTAAAAACTTATAGATATTTTGTTATTTAACTACATATTCACATATTTAATAACAGCATCTCGGACCGATACTTAGGTAAAGCCGTGCTTACCTAGGTTGGTCTGTGGATGGGTGACCACTCTTACATACCCAATTTCCTCAGTGCTTTGGAAAGCACGTGAATCTGTTGGTCCCGGCTGTCATTTGTGATCTTTGACAGTCGTTACAGGTAGTCAGTGGCCCAAAAAGTCTGACAACCAGTATTACCAAGTGGTATCGTATTACCCAGTACTAACTGGGTTGTAGAGGTCAGATAGGCAGTCGCTCCATGTAAAATACTGGTATTCAGCTGCATCCGTTTAGACTGGAAGCCGACCCCAACATAGTTGGGAAAAGGCGGGGTAGATGATGTGATGATGATGATGATGATGACATTGCTTCTTGCCAGACGGACAAGAAAGTGATCTTATAAGTGTTCCTTTTTTACTTTTTGAAGTAAGGAACCCTAAAGATGGGAAGTTTTTTATACTTACACTTAAGCTTGTTTTTATTATATTGGTGACTGCTAGACTATCAATTCCAAATATTTTTCTATAATTCTATCCAGGTACAATTCTATATTCCGGTTTATAAGAAACCCCTTACAGATATACCCGGGAATTGTAGCCAGGCCTGCATATTAAGCAGTCGACTAGTAACGACGCAGTCAGCCAGCTAGTGCTAACAGAAATAACTTCCAACCTTTCAACGAGCCAAATCAAATTATTATTTAAAGATAAAACAAAATATTTAACTTCAAACAAAATCAAAGCAAGTCCATTTGTTTCTTCAGATCTCACACATCGACCGCAAAACCCAAATAAACAAAAAATAAAAAACATCGCGCGGGCATCGAACCCGCAGCCCACCACATCGCGATAATGCCGTAACTAATGTAATGAATTGTGATCGGGCCGGCACTGTGTGAGGATGAAGGTTTTATGCAGATTTAATTTTTGCGTTTTTAAGGATAAACCGCAGGTTAAGGGGTCAACTACAGGTTTACGTAATTATACTACTTCATACTCAAAATATTTATCGAGGAGCTCGTGGCTAAATATTAACAGCCGCTCGGGTCGATCTTTAGGTTAAGCCGTGCTTGCCTAGGTTGGTCTGTCGATGGGTGAACCCGACATACCGAGTTTCCTCCGTGCCTCGGAAAGCACGTTAAGCTGTTGGTCCCGACTGTCATTTGTACATCTCTTTGACAGTCGTAACAGTTTTTTTCCTACTCCTCCGCTACACTTTCTGATTAATTTCGTTGCGGGATCCAAGACAGTTAAATTCATTCTCTGGGACTTCGTCGAGCTTCATTGTCTCGACGCTTTTCTGGTGGTCGCCACTGTTGATTCTGGCGCACAGGAGATACAGTGGTTTGGGCGTGTGTGGCGGGCTTGTCCCAAAAAAAAAAGGTTGTAACAGGTAGTCAATGGCCCAAAAAGTTTGATATCCAGTCTTACCAAGTGGTATCGTATTACCCAGAATTTACTGGGTCTTGGAGGTCAGATAGGCAGTCGCTCCATGTAAAATACTGGTATTCAGCCTCAGCTCCGGTTAGACGGGAAGCCAAAACCAACATAGTTGGGAAATGGCTAGGCAGATGATGACTCAATCTCTGTTAAGCCATGTGCCTCTCTCAATCTTTTGTAAAGCCATGTGCCACTCAAATCTTATTGAAATCTTTCTATAGTACATAGAAAGATTTCAGATTTATTTTAGAGTAGGGGCGGCCTAGTGACGCGGCTCCTAATTACGTATCATATATCGCTGGTTCGAAATCAAGCAGACACAGCACAACACACATTTATAATATCAGCACTCCTCTCAGAACGGTGAAGGAAAATATCGTGAGGAAACTGGAATGAGCTAGAACCAAAAGTTAGAAGACACGTGACAATTACCTGCTGCATCTCATGGAGGGGAGGTGTGCGTGCCGTGTGTACAAATGGAGATTTCTGGTTGCAACCGAGAAATTAATAATTAAAACTAAAACAACAACATATGGCCCGACTTGGGTCTCTAACCCAAGACCTCATGCTACCACCAACAGACCAGCCACGCTGCTCAGTGCCCTCATTACGTCATTTCAATTACATATGTCAGTTTGACAGCTGTCACCTGTCACATGATGACGCCATATTGTTACGTGCGGGCTCGGCGCGTGCCTCCAATAGTAATGAGTATTAAGCCCATCGTACACGACGCTACACTAAAACGTGTATTAAAATAAAACATTTATTTCAGGTTGTCCCATATAGACTCACAAGTTACGAAACACGAAATAAATAAAATCACAATTTAGAAATAAATACAATGTATTCAGATCAGAAGCACAATGTCAAAAAAAAAAAATTAATATCAAATAATAAATAATCGGAAATGAATAATATAAAACACACATAATGAAGGTCTAGGGAAAATTTTGGACAAAATATAATAAAAGCTAGTGGTCCGTACACCACAACTTTATTTATAGTGCGGTTCAGCTTCGTACACCAGATTTTGACAAAATATACTTCAGTACATTATCCGTCAACGTCCATTATCCGCTCTCTAGTGCTAGGACTACCAGGGAGATGTGTCTGGCAGGCCCGAGTGTTGCTGCCGACAGTGCTTTTCGACATAAATGTATTTGAATCGCGGAGAATTTGCAAGTTCATTTGCGTCATAGATGTCGCTAACAGTGTTCACTACGTTCGTAACATGTTACTTGTGGACAGCGTCGTGGACGGTGAGCTTTACCTTTCAGCCGAGTCATTGTGATGACTCGTACTTATTGTAATTAATTCAATTATATCGTTATTAACACAAATGGCATTCGTTTATGCTGAAACCCATGCTGGTTCGGTTCTAAGGTTGGGCTAACGTAGGTCCTGTCTTCTAATAGCCCTCCTCCCTCTTTTTGATTGTTAGAGGGGTTAGGTACTGCAAGGACACTGACTGGTGTGATAAAGTGCAGAACATTACTGTTATAATTGCGGTTCCGGGTTTGTTTTCTAGCTTGAGCAGAGGTGCATTTTTGTTTGTTATTTTATTTATTTGAATCAAGCTTCATATTACAGTGTACATCAGAAAGGTGTGCTCATATTTGAGGAAGTTGTAATAACCATCAAACTGTCCGACGAAAACAATGACCTGGCACACACATTTGGACCGACTAGGTATTGAAATTGTGATGGTTATCTGATATTA
Organism: Xestia ashworthii; assembly: GCA_950022955.1. NCBI lineage: Eukaryota > Metazoa > Arthropoda > Insecta > Lepidoptera > Noctuidae > Xestia > Xestia ashworthii. Next base: position 12,905,366 of record OX465575.1, on the reverse strand, counting down.
TTTTTCGCAACATGATAATGACCGAACTCTGCTTCGACAAGTCGTCCCTTCTATTTCCCACCATTCTTAAAAACCGCGTTAACACATATTCGAAAAACCCCCAACAAATATTATAACAATTAATTAGCAGTCAGTTATCTTCATCTTCCAAACTTCTATATTACTCGTCATCTCATCAGACAACTCCTTTCTAGCCATATCATACTTCACACAGTCCATCGTTTCTTCAGACTTCATCTACTTTTATAGCCATCTACATTCATACTCCACATTTTGCTCATTCCTCCGCATCACATACCACGATCACCGATTACGACACAACTTTTCAGTCACCGGCGCCACTGTTAGACTTCCTCTTATATACTCATTCCTTATTTTATCTTTTCGCGTAACACCATACAGCCCTCTTAGCTAATCTCAATCACATGTAATTGCCTACATTCATCAATTTTGTGGCAATACATTCAGATCCATACAAGACAGCAGGTCTACCCATGGTTTTATAAATCTTTCCCCTAAGTTTAAGGGAAATGCGGGAGTCCCAGATTGTCCCCGTGACCTGCCGCCATTTCATCCATCACGTTAATTTAAAAAAAAAACACGACATAAATATCATACGTATACAGAATTTATTCATTTAATACGAATAAAAGCAAGAAACTGCTACGGCGTAGCGTCGTAGCGCTACGTGACTACGGCGTAGCAAGCATTTTGCTTGCGAAAGATACTTTTTTTTTTTTTTTTTTTTTTTAGGATGGGAAATCATCAAATGACTTCTCCCACTCTGGGCGGAGCGGGAGGGAGTGTCAGACTCTTACTGACTAAAACCCATCCATGTTCCTTCCTCGCCCTTTACGTTCCGGGGCCGCGGTATCTCTTTCGAACAGTCCCGCAATGCGAAAGATACTTCACCTAGAGACATGATAATGGATATATCAGTATGTGATATAGAGTATTTACATAGTTCCTGCTTTCTGCTATATCATCACGCTTTTTAGTCAAAGGGATATGAATAATTGGCAATCCGGTTCGAAGGACCGAAAAAAAAAACAATGACTCGGTTGGGACTTGGGACTTTGTAATAAAAGTAGTGAACTGTATTAAAAAAGGTGTAATACCACAATTAACATGTATAAGAAGTTATGAAGACCGTACAAAGAAATGCCCGGAGTGGCCGACGTCTGTGAGCTTAGTGAGTGGTAGGGTGCGCAACGGCGCTCGTGTAGCCGGGTTTACTCTTGTGACCGATCTGAGTGCCTAGAAGACAATTGGCATTCGCTTGTATAGCGTTTCACAAAGGAATCTAAATCTATAGGGTACTGCCCGTTGACCTAGAATCATGAAAGGCCAATGTGTGTGTGTGTGTGTGACCAATGTATTCAGCACATGTAAAGGAAACAATCTTAAAACCGTAATTAACAAAATACCTTTAATAGTTTATACGGAACCGTTCTTGGCGTGATTCTAACTCGCACTTGGTCCGTACTTTTTAAGTTCGAGTACATATCGGTTACCTCACGATGTTTTCCTTCACACTTTTGAGAGCAGTGGTTATTACATAAATTACACAAATTAAAGTGCCTTCCTGGGTTCGAACCCACGGCACGTCAGTCGAGACCGTTACACTGTTCCACCAAAGCAAAGCAATCAAAGACAGAATTACAGAAAAGCGGTTCTAAGCCCAAAATGGAGACCACATTTCTTCCCAAACATAAGGCCTGGCATACTAATTGCTCCCGAATTATTTACAAAGTTTGTTTATAGCGCTTGTTCAAACGTTCACAAAGTTAAACAAATAAAAGTTGAGCATGACTTGAATAATTATCAGCGGCTCCTTGCGGAAATGTGAATTTTGATAATGTTCAATTTTGTGGCTTTGGGTTTTTTATATAACCTATGGATTTTAGATTGGACTGACTTTGACTGCTGCATAGCTTGAGGTCTATTCCCAGGTCAAGTTAAATGGTATTAGGTTTTTCTATACACAATTCCTAACGTTTGTCCGCCCGGCCGTGGCGACCGACGCCGACGGCGCGTTCGTGTTCTGCGCGCGCCTTAAAGAGATCAGCATAAGGAAGAGGTCCGCAAGGGCAGATGCCTGCCGGAGTGCCGGGGCTGCGAGACTGTTCGAAAGAGATACCGTGGCCCCGGAACACAAAGGGTTAAGAAGGAATATGAATGGATTTTAGTCGGTAAATGTCTGACACTCCCTTCCGCTCCGCCCAGAGCGGGAGTAGTCATTTGATGATTTCCCATCCGAAAAATAAAAGGAGTTACCAATGATCTAAATAACATACATTAAAGTTACCATGTAAGTATCGAGTTTGCTATTTACAAGAATTAACGACATTACTTTATGATACACTAGCTGACCCACGCAACTTCGTCTGCTTGACAAACGGGGAAACGAGAAGTGTGAGAAAAACGGGGAAAAATTTAATTGTAAATTAATTGTTGTGTGTTTTTAATTGATCCCCGTTTTTGTTACATTTTTCATTTATGCCCCGAACGTGATGTTACATGTATAGCCTATAACCTTCCTCGATAAATTGACTATCCAACACAAAAGAGAGAAGATTTTTTAATTTTAACCAGGCGTTCCTGAGATTAGCGCGTTCATACAAACAAACTCTTCTTTATAATATTAGTCTAGATATTAGACGAATAATTAATCGCTATTTTATTTCATGCTCATTATATGTATAGTATAAAGATACACCCATTTTAGAACTCCAAGTTTTGTGTTCTTTCCGCATGAACATGATGGGGATGGTTAATGCTGTGCAAAGCAAAATATAGTCAGCAGGATTTGTAGCAGTAGGCCTTATTTTAAAACGTAAAGGCCATAATTATTCCTTCGTAAATGGGGTTGTGCAAATCCGTCTATTCGAGCCTACTCCAGCTCCCTTAACTTAAACTTCTTTGCTTGAAGGCTCAGTAAACTTGAGAAGCTAAAGTTTTCAAGGGTACCTGGATATTAAGATAATCAGCTGGATATTATTCAGAACATGTGCCCGTTTTATTTGCTCTAACCGAAGTTTGAGTTACAGAGCACGGAGAAGCATTAGCGGTCGCGCTAGAGGCGGCCTTGCCACTACATCCATACTAATCAAGCGTTTTTTTCGGATTCATGTGCGTATTGTTTAATTATCACTCGCTTCGGTGAAGGAAAACATCGTGAGGAAAGCAGCATACCTGAGAGATATTTGTCGCCGGCATGTTAAGCTAAGTCAGAGACCCATAAAACTCTGACACTTTATCGTGTGGTGAGTGCCTTACCTAGGCACTCACCACACGATAAAGAAAGAAGAAAGAACCAAGCGTGCCATCGTTTACTCGCACTAAGACAAACTGTGCCCTAAGACAGTGAGATAGAGTCGCCATAAAGGAGATGGCGCGATGGCGGGACGAACTGGACAAGTTCTATCAAAACTGGAAAGAAGACGCGCGTGTTCGGATAGCTTGCCCAGAATTCGGACAGAGCAGACTAGAAAAAGAAAAGACATCGTGACAAATGACTAGGTGTTGGAATGGAGATCTAGGAGCGGAGCGGAGGATATAGGAGCGTGTGCACTTGTGCAGGCCATGAATCAGGATTACTGGGTCGGAGTAGCCGGCAAGAGTCGGGTGCGGGTGGCTCAAGATTCTATAGGGAAACATTTGTATACAGACAGTGGAATTTTATTTTATTTTATTTTATTTAATAAAAGAGAGAGTGAGAGAGTTTTAATAAAAGAGATAATGAACATCTGTGAAAGTCTGCGGCAGATTCGGTGTGAATGTATTGTAGTGTGTAAGTAATTGTAAGCATGTATGTAGACAGCCTTATTTAAAGTGCTTCTTCAGCAATACTATTTTATTACAAATTGTAAGTATTTTAATACACATTAAACCAGACCATGAAACCAAACGGACGTATCATTTCAAGTCTTCCGACCTAGCGACCTGATCACACTACATGGCGACCCTGCCAGTGCTCATGTCACTGTAATTACCGAACTGCAACGACCCTGCCAGTGCTCATGTCACTGTAATTACCGAACTGCAACGACTCTGCCAGCCCTCATGTCACTCTACCATACTGCAATGGCTATGCCAGTCCTCGTATCACTCTAACATACTGCAATGACCTTCAACCATATTCAATTTTTGGAACGTCGCACCGACCTTCGATATATTAACAATTTGGGACATCGAAAGACTATGGGAACTACGCAAAGCAAGGAGCAAGTAGTTATTGCGCAGTCTGCAGCTGGAAGCAACCACGCACAAGCGACGGCGGAACACCTTCGGACGAACAACATTCTTCTGTCCATAATATGCGCCTGTATGCTGTTGGCGGTACTGATCGGATTCTTCTGCCTGTACAAGCGATGCCACACCAACTGGATGCAGAAGCAGATGAGGAGTGAAGCCTTGGAGCGAGTCCTGTCCCGTGTCAGCTACCGACGTCACAAGGAACTCAGAGAGCGTGAGAATCAAGAAAGTAATGCGTAAGCGTGACCACCAAGTAAGTTGCAATTAATACCCACGCGCGTCACATTTCTTATGTTTTATTGAGTAAAATCACCTAGGTACTTGTTTTGTGTAATTTTAGTTTAGTGTAAATTTAAATATTTCATTGGATTATGACTATAGAAATAGAATTAGCAGATATTTTTAAGCAATTAAAACATTGTACGGATTATATTTCTAAGTTAGGTTCTGTAAGAAGAGTAGGTAGTAATTACGAGAGTAAAATTTTAGAAGCTAAGAGCTTATATGTGTCATTTCAAAATGTTTTAAGTAGTTTGCCTAAAGAAGTGTCGAAAGAATTATTATTTCTGTGTTCATGCATAAACAAATGCCATGATAAAATTTTGAAATTTGAGGCGGAATCCAGCACGAGTCAAAGCCAAAATAAATCAGCAACAATGTCAGAAACAGGAGAAAGGTTTAATTTAAAGCCAAGCGCTTGAAGCAGCATGTAGCAGTATACTGCCGTCTCTGTGGTGATTCCTTGCTCTGTGGAGTAACGTATTCTGAAATACTTGAAACTTGAAGCGCGGCTTAATTGCTTTACAAGTCTTTGTTTGGATTTAAATTATTTGCCTTTTCCCTGCGGCGAGGCTCGGCGCGGCGCGGGGCGATGGGGGAGGAGGAAAATGTGGTCAGAAAACATGATAAAAAGCAATTTTTTAAATTCAATAGCGAGTTTTTTCTTTGAAAAATATGTTTATTTACAATTTTCTTACCAAAGGTAAAAAATGTATTATCTTAAGATAGGAAAGAAAAACATCTCTTTTAGGGTCCCGTAGTCCGGACATGAAACCCTTCTAGTTTCGTCATGTCCGTCTGTCCGAGTTTTATAATGTTATAACGGGATACTGCGGAACCGTACACTGCGCGAGGTCCGACAACGTTTTGGTCGGTTTTGATTCACAGTTTGTAACTCACTCACTCAATTCAATTTTGTAAACCTTTAAAAAAACGATTAGAATTAATACTAATGAAGATTGAGAATAAGCCTACAAGAAGAAAAAATAGTTCCTCATAAGCTACTGTTTATTTTTTAATAAATCTTTTAAAAACATCTAAACAGTTCATCATGTCTTAATTCCCTAAAAGGTTAGGAATACCAGTACAGTTATGGTGAAAGTTCAGTTTACAAAAACCTAAAAACACATTTATAACCACAGTATTAAAGCACAATATTCATAACACAATATCAATATTCACGTTCCTCCTAGGGATGTTATGGAGCTCCGTAACCGTAACCGAAACTATCCGAAATAAGAATATATTATCCGTAACCGTTTCACAAGATTCGGATAGTTTCGTATAAGGGCGGAATCTAAATAAAACGATTAGGAATGTTGCGACAGGTTTTTGTTTCACCGCTCGCGCGCCACGTGAATCTTGCAGTTTGTTAGTAATTTCTAGTCATAACATAACCTCTATCATAACTAGGTTGATACTTTTTTAAATTTATCTAATATCCGTAACCGAATCAAACCGAAACTAATGGATTACCCGAAATAATTACATATCCGTAATCGTATCCGAAACCGATATAATAATTATTATTCCTGTATCCATATCCGTATCCAGATCCGAAATATCATATTCATAAAACCCCTGGTTCGTCCCTACCCTTCACAGACACACAGGACCGCAGACGAAGGGGCCGCCCTGCCAGACACTCGTAAATGATGTAGTGGTGTATTGTAGGATTGAGTTACAATGGATGTTAGGTTTGTGGGTACTGGGGTAGGCTTCACGGCTGGGCATTGATTGGAGAGCAATGGTTGTGATGTGGGATGGGTAATATAGTCTCTTCATACTTACATAACGTCATGCCTAATCCTAAGAATACCTAAACCAGCATGTCCTAGAACCAAAAAATTCGAAGACATGTTGCATCTACCAATCCGCACTGGGCCCGCGTGGTGGATTATAGCCCATTTCCTCTCATAGAGAGGAGGCCCAGCAGTGGGAACATGATACCTAATAGTACAACTCCATTCCACCAGTTATGTTTACAAGTCCTATAGGGGGCGAGCCTATTGCCAACAACCGGGCATGAATTTAAACTCCATGGCTGACAAATCTAGCTAAAATCTACTTTACCATCATAAATCCCTATGGGAGTAGTAAAGGTTACTAAGCGAAGTGATAAATTAATCAATATACTTATCGCCATTTTTTTTATTAATTGCCGTGCACTGTGAATTTCTCCTGTATCGTGGGTGCGTTTTCAACCCGGAACAACTACCTGTAGGCCATATAAATATTTGTTCCGTTTTGTTAGTGCTCTGTGGATGTCTACTTTGCGAAATAAAACGAAATCGTTAATTCATTAGCAAATCCAAGCCCGGTTCTTATTGAAGAGTTCTTGATAAAAATCCTGTTACACTTTTTCCAAAACCGGACATGCAACCGTAAGAACAATGAACGTAGAATTCTACAACCACAAACCGCACAGTCGAAATCTCTAATCGCTTAACGACTGTAACGAACTGACTGGTTCCTATGAACTCTGTGAAGTTATTGCTGCATATACTGCTTCTGGACAACCATCGAAATCGCTCAAAAATACAGCTGTCTTCAATACCTACTCGACCCAAATGTATGAAGACAGATTTTGTTTTCGCGTTTGTTATGGTGGTCCCATGAAGAAAGTTGTTTAATTTGATAGTCTCACCTTTCCGGTACATGCTGTATATCAATGTTTAGTCAGTTTTTTCCCTATCTTTCTAGAAAACATGATGTGCCGAACTGCCGACCCCAAATAGAATGAAACAAGGGCTGGAAGATAATGATCTTTTAGCCAATAAGCTTTAAGTCGCTTTTCCTACCATACAACAATTTCGTGAAAATCCCAATATTTGTCAGAAACACAGCGAAGCTTTTCCTATTACCTAAGACTATGTATATAACTTCCTCAAGTGTTGTCGTGAGGCAAACGGCGCGCAATTTTCAAAGTCATTTCACTGTGAGATTGGTACGTTCCAATGATACGCCATTATCGTTTCAGGGACGGTTACTATCTACACATGTGCGAGCTAAATAAAGAGATTTTAGGGGAAGAGTAAATAAAACATGTGTGTTGCAGAGGACCTCGTGACTAAATAATATCAGCCACTCAGGTGTATCTTCAGGTTATTTGATGCAATCAATAAATGAATTGAATTGAATTGAATTGTTGCCTCGGATGGGTGACCACCCATTACATACCGTGTTTCCTCCGTGCCTCGGAAAGCACGATAAGCTGTTGGTCCCGGCTGTCATTTGTAGATCTTTGACAGTCGTATTCAAGGGCTCGAAAGTCTGACGACTAGTTTTGCTTCAGGGTGAGTGAGTGTACTCGTAAAATCCCATTTCATGCTTTTAATAAGTCAACAGTGTTTCTGATTTTTAACCGAATTCTAAAAAAGGAGGACGTTATGTATTCAACCAGCATCTTTTAATTATCACGTATGTACCGATTCCTTTTTTGAATTTCTGGTCTGATTTAACCAAGGTATCCAGGTTTCAAGTGTATGGTGTTAACAGTCTCGGGGTAAAATGGCTTTGACATCAGAGCAAGAACGAATCTATTAGGGTACCGTTTTTATACCACGTGGCTAAGGAACACTAAAAACAATCACTATCTGTAGGTCACAGAACACGCATCTGTCATAGACTCATAGTAGTAACTGATAACTTTATTGTTATATTTGTTAGTTAAACTGGTAGGGACAAATTGTGGACTAGCTGCAGACACCGGACACTGACTGATCCTTCAGTAGTACATTTACGGCACGGCATGGTCGGCGAAGTGGCTGAGCGATTGGCTGCTGAGCTACGTGTCGCGGGTTTGATCCCCGCGCGAAACCAATATTCGTATGACGTACAGGTACTTGTTGCAGGTGTGGCTGTTTGTTAATGTGAGTTTATTGGGTTTTAAACCGACCCACGATACAAGAGGAATTGCTAGTAAGGAGCAAATACAAAAAACATGCGATTAGTTATATCTGCTACAAGTTGTGCCCCGCGCACGGCTACCTACTATACTCGCCTACCTAATATACTCGTAGTCGATCCGCTACGGCGTAGCAACACGCCGTAGCGGATCGGTTACGAGTGCTACGAAGCTTTTGGTGATGATCACGCGAGTTCCAAGTGTCTCAAGATGTATACACTTAAAAAAGAATGGAGGTAACTGCGTCCGGAGCTGCGTCGGTAATTTGACAGTTTGAGCGAAGCTAAGTTAGCACCTGACATTATGACTCCTATGGCTTCCTAAAGATAGATGTTGTTACTGTTACTGAATGCGGTGTTGAAGATAACAGTCGATTGTCTTTCTATAAAGGTGTTATGTGGTGGCAGGTGTGCGACACACCTGACCGTTAATTGTGGATAGTTGACACCTGGCTACTAGGAACAATAACATGCAATATGTTAGTGCTATTAGCGGTGCTATACGCATGTTTGGATTGGCAAGATTTAGAAAGCGGACGGCCAAAATTGAATAGTAATCTAAACACATAAATAAAATTGAAGGGTCTGATTGTTTTTGTCTCTCTATCTGTTTGTGCCGGCTAATCGCCGAAACAGCTGGACCGTTTTTGACGGGACTTTTATTGGCACATAGACGTAGCTATTAATTCTAGATTAGGTTCCTTTTATTTTAGAAAAATAATTATGGTTTCGTGCAAAACAATTAAATAAAATCCTTGAAATTGCTAACAAAATCCGATTTAAAAAGGGAAGTAATTTTATTTATAATAATTTCACGCGAAGTAAAGTCGCGGGCAACAGCTAGTATAATAAAAAGCTTGATTTGTGCTGAACTGACCCGCTCATGGTGTAGCGGAGGTAGAAGCTACACGGAGTTCGCGAATCGACGAGGCCATGAATGCTGAATAACAGTTTTTATAAATTCTACAGATCAGCTTTGTTGTTTCACAAATACTGCTGAATTGGATCTGCCAATCTAAAGTGTGTAGCACAGTTTTGGGGTCATAAATGTTTAAATGTAATGTTTCTGTTGCCGCTATACAACAATAAATTAAAAATTATTGGGGTCTCCCTGGGTACTACAAAGTCCCTTCATGCGCTGAAAAGGTTTAATTTATTACAAATACCAGTAAGTAAGAAAATGAAGATTGAGGAAATAAATAAATGTACGGATTTATTACAATACCCAGTTTTGTGTCGGGACCCTACCCCCGAGGCATCAAGCTAAACAAAAGGAAAGCCATCAGTCAGTACCAATTTGAATAATTTCGCTTAGAGCCAAGGTACGGAGCATAAATCCAGTATCCCCTACACGTGCAATAGGCTTGTTAACTGAAAAAATCTAATTAGTCCGTCACTTAGATTATCAAAAAATATTTGACCCGTATTTTTTCTTTTGTCACATAAACCAAAATTGACGAAGATACGACGATTTTAAAATTCTCAATACGTCACTGTTTGATATCATTCTTAGTGAGTTCTGACGTCACGAGCCCCCACTCCCGAGTTTTGATGCGTTTTATCTTTGTCAATATTCGTTGATTTACAAAAACAAAAAATACGTGTCCATTATTTTCCAATACTCTAACTGACGGACTAAATAGATTTGCAATTTATTGATGGTGGAAACTAGCCTATTTGTCCCTTACCTTGGTAGATAGACATTATCAGACTGATATATCTGATATTAGAGATAATAGATATTAGAGACAATATCAGAGATAGACAATGTCTAGGGCATGAACGTTACCGGGGAGCTCGTTACAGCGTCCCTGACAGACGCTGGATGGCACTGCTATACAAATGTAGGTGCTGTCTGTATGCAACTAGGTATTATTATTACAACTTCATTAACTGTTAGCGAATTAGACACAATAGATAAACAATCACGTCTGACCAATTCGGTCGGGGTCCACAGATGAAGGGTTGATGTTATTTCCACAAACCAATATCAATTTAATACTAGTTTGACTAAAGTTGATTTCACAATCAATAGAAACTAAAGCTAAACTATATTGTCGTTTGCCTTTAATTGTAAAGGCAAACGACGAAGATTAAATGTGTGTTCAAGTTATATTTCCAAAAACATAAACTTGTTTGAAAAGACATCTTTGTACAAATGAATCAGGAACATTATTTTTTAAGTTGACATTTGACTAAAATTTAACTAAGAAACAGAAAAGATAAAAGGTGTAAATTCTCTTAATGAAGCCGAATGGCACATAATCTCCTCGTCACTGAGATATTTTTTTTGTTCTAGCTAGACCATACCTGGGAACAGTGGGAACGATCGTCAAAGTTCCAACTTTTCGACAAGTTTTTTTTTTTTTAATACAAGTTTTGAATGTTATATCTTTACGTTCAACGTTTACCGTTTACTACACAACCCAACTCCCACCATCACAAATACAATGTGTTGAATGCGTTACATTAAGTAAAAAAAAAATAGTTTCCCAGCAAAAAAATTAGCGCAGACTAACTCCGTTTGATGTACATAATGCTTGGTTGACGGCTTCTTAAAGAGTCTGTTTACACCCTGTATACTGCTTGACTATTGGCTAAACCTACCGCAAAATATCACGCCTGCTCCGAAAGGTTACGCAGGCTAATACCTTTTTCGGATGTGAAATCATCAAATGACTTCTCCCACTCTGGGCGGAGCGGGAGGGAGTGTCAGACTTTTACTGACTAAAACCCATCCATGTTCTTTTCTCGTCCTTTATGTTTCGGGGCCGCGGTGTCTCTTTCGAACAGTCCCGCAGCGAAGCGCAGCCCCGACAGGCTGGCCCCTTCACTTTGCTGACATCTCTTTGCGCAGGCTAATACCTAAGGTAACCCCTATGTTACCCCACGAGACAAGGCGAGCCTATTGCCAACAACCGGGCACAAACTCCGAGCTGCGCTACTGAGTTAAGCCAAAATCCAAAGCTAATATAATACTCCTACTAATTAATATACAAACAAGCCATATAAAGTGTAACTTTATAATCAGAAAGTGTGCAATGTCCCGGGTGTGATACGAACCACAGTGAAATTTTAATGTAAGTAATAAAACATCGCATTGTCATTAATAGTACATTGTGATACAAGGGGCTAAAATGACCCATTATAGACGAGGTAAGTTTTACTACCGAGCTTTAGCGAGGTAGTAAATAGAAACCGAGTTATAATGGGATTTTAGCGCCGTGTGTTACACCGTACTTTTCACTACGATTGCGAGAAAATAAAATAACCATATTTAATATGATAGTTTATTTTATTAAAAATGAAATGTACAATTTGTACTGTTGTTCTAATGAGATGTTTTTTCCCGGCAACATAATCTCAGTTCTCTGTGAAGACGAATATAACATTGTGTCGTCTGTGAGGTAAACGTAGGAGATAAAAAGAAATTCAAATAAATAATACAGAAAAAATCTTAAAATTTCGCGCCAATGCCTTTTTTTATTTCTTCTGTAGCTGGAATGCAACGCACACATCCTGCCAAAGAGTTCGGCGTTCGGCGCGTTTGGTTCCATTTTTAAAATAAAATGTTTTTTTTTTTTATGGAACAGTAATAAGTCAATTCTTCATGAATTATGAGTAAAGACTTTGCGCTTTCGAACACCGACTACGAAATTTAAAAAAAAAAAAGCTTATTTTCCCTAGGGCTATAATGAGCAATTTTACGGCCCCTCTGGTACGCTATTATGACGGTCTTTTCGAGCAAGAGGAGTGAAAAAGTTTTTACGACTCATCTCTTTGTGGCATACAGGTATATGTAGGGAAGTACAAGAATATTATGGCCAAAATGTAAACAAAAAAAAAAAAAAAGGTCTCCATCTGAGTTTTTGAATAAAGAATCAAGTTTTATGATTTTAATCAGTCCAGTCCTAGTCAACGCCATTTGGTCGCCAAAATATTCTTGTAGTATAAACTAGATAATGTGCCCGGGTGTTTATATGTGTGCCACATCGAAGTACAGAAATAAACTGTCACACTGGTATGACTATGAGTTATAGAGAGGACACCGACGTCCCAGAATGCAGAACCTCTTACGTTCCTTGATGACTCGATCATGTCGGTTCTTACATACAACGTGCCGTACCTGAAAACAAAAGAAAAACTATTTTAGTTAAGGTATTTGGTGTAAAAGCAACAATTCTTAGGGTTGATGGTAAGTAGTCATATTCGTGAACGGGCTGTCAATTGTGACTGGTCATCAACTTGTTTAACGGTTTTCTTCTAAAACAAACATTCATAGATACAAATAATATAAACTAACGCGTTTTTCCTAAGGTGGTAGGCAGGAGCTACTGAACGCCACTTGATATAGTCCCCGCCATAAGAAGCTATAAATTTTGTAAAAACGCATTCGGGCTCGCAAACTATGGACAAAATTCAAAACTGACATTTTGAAGTAAGATCACGCTGAGGCTTCAAAATGGCGCTCCAAATGATCCGATGTCAGATGCGTTCCAGTACCACAAAACATTAGACGACAGCACTATATCGCCAAAATATAACCCGACCAAGTGAAATTGCTCGTTAGTTTCGTATTACACATATAATAATTTAGAATCTCGCCAAAAGCCAAGGTCGGTGTATGGTATGTCCTCCAAGGCCGTCCCCTCCCAGGTTGAAACTCACACTTGCCATTTGTTTCTAGTCAGGACCCAGTTACAGCAAAATCCTTAGTGACCAAAGAATTGAACTTTTCAGAAATTAATGAACGTTAACGTAGCCAGTTACTGACCCAGTCATCATCTGCCTGCCTTTTCCCAACTATGTTGATGTCGCCTTCCGTTCTAACCGGATGCTTATCTGACCTCCACAACCCGGATAATACTGCAATCGCCTATGCAAGACTGGTTGGTGGTTTAAAACACATCTGAAGAGTATCTACGTATACAGAAGAAAACGAAGGAAATCAGAGTCAGTATCTCATTCATACGCTACCCATTTACTAGTAGATGTTGAGGTACCACAAGACGTATCACTAAGTCCTTGGCTCTCAGTGTCGCGCGAGCGGTGCGCGTTGGTTTATTAAGTGTCGATAAGGCGTTAATGCGCTCGGGCACGCGATCTGCAGCTTATGGGGTGAGGTGCGACTGCTAACGGGCACAGGTCATCATAATCCTCATCATTTCAGCCTGAAGACGTCCACTACTAGACATAGGCTTCCCCCAAGTGTCGCCACATTGACCGGTCCCGTACGACTCGCATCCAGCGGATTCTTGCAACCTTCACCAGGTCATCGGCAGCAAGAGTTAGAAGAATCAACATCAACCATCATCATCATCTTCCTGGCCGTTATCGGGTTGGTATACGCCAGTCCACGTCCGAACCACGTATGTATGTGCGTACGAGTGACAGTCAGTCGGGTCCTGTTGGAAGTTATTGTTGAAATACGAAAGGCTTTGAAGGGACCGTTACTGGTTCAGGTACATACGCTGTACAAAGTTTTATGAAGCTCGCGCAATACGCGGCCACGACTTCGCACGACCAGCCATTCGAGCAGCTGCGTTCAAGATAACGGCCGGTCATGAAAGGAGACGTGATTGTGGGGCCGCGTAGTGCGCAAGCTTCCTTTGTCAGGATTTTTAGCAGCTTCCCAGCAGTAGGTAAAGTCAGGCTGTAGATGGTGATTCTCTTTAGCGTATCGAAGACATTTTTTTTTAAATATGTTGAGCCCAAAATTCAGCTACGTGGACTCCGCTCGCTGATGCAGTCATAAGATCGTCACGTGTCAGGGCACACGGCGCAAGATGGAAGATGAGCCATTAGTTTTGATTCTGTTGTGCACAAACTAAGTAAACTTAATTTAGGCTATTGCTATCTTTTACTAAAAGGCAGTGCGAGAAAAGGACGGCTATAGCCATGAGCTAAGTTAGAGATGTCAAACTAGATTATGCCTTGCGCTTCACCGTGTTTTTAGTCGACATGTTTTTACGTGCACCCTTCATTGGTATGGAAATATTAGTCCCAATTAAATTTGAAAACTCTAAATTACGTCCGTCTCTTTCTCGTTATCTTAGAGAGAAAAAGATAGCAAGCAATAGCCTAAATTAAGTTTAGCTTGTGCACAACAGAATCGACACCAATATCTGTGGAGACACAGCGCATACACATTTGATGAATGATGATGATGAAATGGAAATCTATTCCAGGTATGATAGGCGAAATGTAGGTGTACTATTTACGGCTTCCCCGAAAGCATAGGTGCGTCATCCTTCGAAGTGTGAACTGATACTATTATTTATTATTAACTAATGTAGTTCGCTGTCACTCACACCACACCCTAAAATCCACTAATCGCCGCTATTGCGAAAGAATAATTATTTCGTCTAAATCTTGCAGTCCAAACTACAATCCACCTTATTTTGCCACCGATAGAGTGTATCTTGCTATGTCTGGTTAAATCCAATTGAAACGTTCTACAGAAATTAGGACAAAATATAATGCTAGAATGGAATTGAGTAAAATTAACACAAATATTATTATAATTATTTGGCGTTAATTTGGTTTATTTTAATTAAAATTTATTGTAATTGGTTTTGTTTATGTTCTGAATGGTAGTTTATCAATGTGTGATTGTAGAAATTTATAATGGGGCTGTTTTTATAGTGGTGTGTTTGAAAAGCTTAACGAATCGTTTTATTTTTTAACCCCCGACTTATAATATCCGTGCCCCGACGCAAAATCGACGGGGTGTTATAAGTTTGACGTGTCTGTGTGTGTGTGTGTCTGTGGCATCGTAGCTCCCAAACGGATGAACCGTTTTTGATTTTGTTTTTTTTTTTTGTTTGAAAGGTGAATTTGTCGGGAGTGTTCTCTATGTTTGATGAAAATCGGTCCAAGATGGCCGCCGCCACAAAATGCCGCATTACATATTTTTCCACAACTCCCTCAATATGGGTATCAAATGAAACGGATTGACTAGAATAAATCATCATCATCATCATCAGCCTATAATGTTCCCACTGCTGGGACACGGCCTCCTCTCAATGAGAGGGAATGGGCTATAATCTACCACGCGGGCCCAGTGCGGATTGGTAGATGTCACATGTCCTCGAATTTTTGATTCTAGGACATGCCGGTTTCCTCACGATGTTTTCCTTCACCGTTTTGAGAGCAGTGGTGATGAAATAAATTACACAAAATAATGCGCCTGTCTAAATATGAAAAAATAAATATGTTAATAAAAATCCAAGATGGCCGCCACCACAAAACGGCGAATTACTTGCATATTTTTTTCACAATCCCTTCAATATGGGTATCAAATTAAAGGGCTTGACTAGTAGAATAATGTACATGTTAGACACCAAATTAAAGGCAGTAAAAGGTGCAATTGGGTGTAATATTGGATCACAGAGTCTTATAAATAAGTAACAATATTATTAAGAAAATAAGGAATTTTTAAACGGAAGCCGCCCGTCGCTAGCCAAACAACAACTAAAAAATCCTAGCAACGGGGTTGCCAGATCTGTCGCCAACATCTCTCCCCCCTGGTAAGAACCTAAAGTCTTACCAAAGCAGCTATGGTGACAGATCTAGTTTAACTAATTTACGCGCAGGACGACGTAGGACCCCTGCGCTAGTCCTTACGTCCGCTACTCGCACTATGCCGTCTCTACCAGGGAACACTTGCACAACCCTACCGCGAGGCCAGATCCCTCTGGGGAAATTTGTATCACCGATAAGAACAACATCACCTATTTGTAAGTTGTGGTGTTCCAAAGATGGGCCCCGAGGCAGGAGATTGGGCAGGTATTCCCTAAGCCAACGAGACCAGAATTGGTCAGCAAGGCGATTGGCCTTCAGCCATCCTTGCCTACTGCTGAGGTCCGCGTCCGAGGATGCTGGTGATGGAAGTGTGGAGTGAGTCCCCAACAAGAAATGGTTGGGAGTCAGGGCTGGTTCGTCTTCATGTGCTACCGGCACGTGCGTTAGCGGTCGAGAGTTGATAACTTGCTCTATCTCTGCGAGAAGCGTCAGCAATATTTCATCTCTAGGCGCCTTTTCGCGGAGTGTAACTGATAAGCCGACTTTCACACTTCTCACTAGGCGTTCCCAGGCCCCTCCCATAAATGGTGAGCGTCAGCAATATTTCATCTCTAGGCGCCTTTTCGCGGAGTGTAACTGATAAGCCGACTTTCACACTTCTCACTAGGCGTTCCCAGGCCCCTCCCATAAATGGTGCTCCAGGAGGGATGAATTGCCATTCTATATTGTTGGATGCGGCAAACTCTTGTATTTGAGAGTGATCAAGCGCGTCCCAAGCTTCTTTCAACAATCTGTTTGCTCCGACGAAGGCTGTCCCGTTATCGGATATTATTTTGGTGGGGCATCCGCGACGTGCAATAAACCTTCGAAGGGCCATAATTGCACTGTCCGCAGTCAGACTTGCGACCACTTCTAAATGAATAGCTCTTATCACAAGACATGTGAAGAGCGCCACATATCGCTTTTCACGAGACCTCTTCACGGTGACATCTATGGGTCCCAGGTAGTCGAGCCCAACGAAGGAGAATGGAGGATAGTGGTGTTGTAGTCTTTCTATAGGAAGGTCACCGGTAGGCGGGATATGGGCCTTCGCTCTTTTGAAGCGACAGATTCGGCAGCGTGCAGCTATGAAGCGTACGGATGGCCTTAGATGAAGGATAGCATATTTCTGCCGTAACTCGTTCACCACCGTCTCATTGTTTCCATGCAGAGCCCATACGTGATATCTTGCGATTAACAGTTTTACCGTAGGATGTCGACCGTCCAATATTAATGGTTCTTTTATATCTGAAGTGACTCCGGTGACAGAACTGATTCTTCCTCTCGCCCTTAGCAAGCCGTCGTCACAAAACCTCGGTGTAAGTTTACACAGACGGCTCCTCCTGGAAATGTTCTTGCCTTGACGAAGGCATTCTATTTCTTCGCCGAAAGAATCTCGTTGGGATTGTCCGAGAAGATATATCTCAGCGTTATTCACGTCCCGTGCGAGTAGCGGACGCAATCCTCTGCAGAAAGCATCAGCCGTTCGCGCGTCTCTCCGTCTCAATCGACGGATGAATTGGTAAACGCGTGCGGCTACTCGAAGTAGCCGCCGCCAATCGGAAAACCGTTCTGCCGACAAGGAAATAAAATTAATATAGACCGTCCTTTTTTTTGACTTTAGCTCTACTTCTGGAGAGATAATTTGGTCCACTTCCTGCGGCCAGGTGTCTACCTTGTCTTTTAAAAATGTGGGACCATACAACCATCTGTCTATGGAGACAGTGTTGAGACGAGTGGCGTCGTCAGCTACATTTAAATCTGTAGCTACCCAACGCCACTCGTTCACCTGTGTTAGTTCTGATATTTCGCCAAGTCGATGGCTGACAAACGCATTGTATTTGCGCGAGTCGCTTTTAATCCAAGCCAGGACGGTTTTTGAGTCGCACCAAAAAAATCTACGAGAAGGTTGGTTGCGGATTTCGCTACATATCGTTTGGGCTAGTCTCACACCGAGTAAAGCTGCCTGTAGCTCTAAACGCGGTATGCTTACTGGTTTTAGAGGTGCTACTCTAGATTTACTGGCAATGAGAGCGAGGTGAATGGTACCATCCGGAAACAGAAATCGATGATACGCGACGCATGCGTATGCTACTTCACTGGCATCTGTAAAAATATGGAGCTCTTGTGTAATAAACGTAGAGCTGGGCTTATAAGCTCGAGGAATGCTAAAGGCGTTCAACGACTTAACGGCATCGTACCATTCCACCCACTGCTCATATTCGAAAGTCGGGAGTGGAACATCCCAAGAATTCACTAACTGCCAAGTTCTTTGGAATAAAATTTTGCCCTTGGTAATAGTAGGCTGCAAAAGTCCCAAAGGGTCATAAATGCGCATAAGATCTCTAAGAATCTGACGCTTTGTGAGTTTTGCAGGTAGAGGTATGTCGACGTCAATCTTAAAACTAAAAGTGTCATCTTGAGGATTCCAAAGCATCCCCAAGACGCGCACAGCAGGCTTTGCCTGTGCTCCGCTCAAATTGAGGTCGACATTACTCGTACCTTCTTTTCGAAGATGTGAAGGAATCAATTTAAGAGACTCGGGAGCATTCGACACCCATGATCTCATCTCAAAGCCGCACTGAGAATGTACATGGAGGACATCGCCAGCAAGACGGGTGGCGTCTACCAAAGAATCACACGAGGCCAGGAAATCGTCCATGTAATGATCTCGGATTATAGATCTGGCGGCTTCAGGATATCGATCCTGGAAGTCCATAGCGTTCCTATTTTTAATATAGATCGCGATAAAGGGCGATGCCGATGCACCGAAAATCAAAGATGACATCCGAAACTCTTTCAAATGTCCGTCAGGGGAAAACCAAATGTAACGCTGACAATCTCGGTCATCCTCTCTAATCCTGATCTGGGGAAACATTTCCCGAATGTCCCCATTCAGAGCAATTTGACCTTCACGAAATCTCATTAAAATTCCAAAAAGTGATTGGAGCCGATCAGGCCCGGGGAGAATGAGCGAGTTGAGGCTGACATCCGATGATTTAGCTGATGCATCATGAACTATTCTTAGCTTTCCCGGTTTGTTTGGGTTGGTCACTCCAAAATGAGGTAAATACCAGCGACGCGAAGATGAACTCGGGTTATCATGCCCATCAATGCGTTCTTCGGCATAGCCTTTTTGAACTTGTGCCTCGATGTTAAGTTTATACAACCGTTCATATTCCTTATCCTTATCAAACCGCTTACATAAACTGCGAAACCTCGACAAGGCGAGATAATAACTATCTGGGATACGAGGTTCATCTTCACGCCACGGCAGACCGACTTCAAATCTACCATTGTCTAAACGACGTGTAGTTTTGTCTAAAATGCTAATAGCCTTAGCATCCTCCGACTTTACCTTATCCTCGCGTTTGATGCCGATGGAATCTAGCCGATAATAATCTCTGATAAGGGTATCTAGCTCAATATCTCGAGAGTCGTTAGTGACAATATGATTAATGGAAACATCAGACAAAGAATTTGGAGTAAGATTACCAAATAAAACCCAACCTAAGGCAGTACGAACGGCAGCAGGCTGCCGCGCGGTTCCTACTCTATTCTCCTTTGATAGCAGCAAATGCCAATCTGATGTACCTATAAGCAATTTGGGCGTTGCCATACTAAACACTAACTCGGCTGATAAACCTTGGAGGTGCTGAAAGCTAGTGTCCATAGCTGTGACCTCTTGCGGTCTCAGTTTTAAATTAGGAATGGCGCGGGCTTTACGTATAAAATACTTTTCCTTCTCGTATTTCCCGCGAATCTGGAAATCTACAAATTTAACAGGGATACTATCACTAATTCCTGTAATGGTTTCAATACGCATATTCTCGTCGGTTCCAGAAACACCTAGCTGATAAGCTAACTCCGAATCAAGGAGGGTTGCTGTGGATCCGTCGTCCAGCAGAGCGAAGGTTCCTACCTCGCCTTTGGGGCCAGAAAGAATAACTGGGATTACTTTTAAAAGGACAGAATTCTCATTATTGGACGCACAAGAATACGAAGTATTTGTGATTATATCCTTATTAGATGAAAACCCATTGGAACTAATAAAACCTTTTCTATCACGATCCAACTGAGTTTCTTTTTTATAGTTGTCATTGATGACATGAGATGTCGAGGGTTCTGAATTGACGCATGACATGACATTATTTATATTTGGATGGGATAAAAATAATGTATTATTCGCTAAATGTAAAATTTTATTGTGAAATTCCTTGCAACCATCAACACCACACGGCTTTGCTTTGCAAAACTTATAGCTGTGCTTGCCTTTGCGTAAACACTTCACACAGAGTTTGTTATCTCTAACCCAAGATACGCGATCGATAATTTTCAACGCTGCGAACTCTGGGCAGGATTTCACGTTGTGATTGCTCGCAGAACAGTAGAGGCATGACAAAGGCGCGTTGGTGTTTGATGAGGATAGTAAATTTACAGTTGGATGTTCAGATGAATCGGCGGATGAAAATGTATCTGTATGAAGTGTCTGTGAAATGCGATTCGGTCGTGAGTTACTGCGCTGAGGGACTCCTGCCGGTTGCGATGCCTGTTGCTTGGGTTTGTCACTATACGATGGAGAATTGAAGACTTCACACAGGCCAAAGTTGGCTTGTTTGTCTGCCTCCACCTCAAGGAAACGAGCGAAGACTTCGATCTGCGGATGCCCTGGCACGGAGTGCTCCGCCGCGTAGTCGCACCACTTGTTTTGAAGAAGCGGGTTCATCTTTGAAACAAGAATATGAATGAGTTCTGGTGATTGTATGTACGGTGATTCGCCTAATAAATTGACTATACTTAAACAGTTTTTTACTTTACTGGCAAAAATAGCCAATGCGTTGGGTTCTCGCCCAACTTTAGGCAAACTTCTCACGGAAGCGAGTTCATTGAGAACAATTTGCTTAGGACGAGCAAAGCGTGACTCGAGCGACTGCATTATCAGCTCAGGTTTGGCGGAACATAATAGGAGAGAAAGTACTGAGTCTTTAGCCTCTCCGCTCAAGGCTTTGCGTAGCCTGTCTATGTTCTCGCTAGCTGTATAATTATCCTTCGTGTCATCAAACGTCCGCTTGAACAAGAGCCAGTCAGTTATGTTGCCACTAAACTCAGTAAGCTTTATCTGACAACGGCTCTGATTTTGGTTCGGTTTTGGTAGTGAAGCAATTATAGCATTAGCAAGTTTTTCTATGTCACTTACCCGGGGTACGGTAACATTACCAGAGCATGAGGGCTGAGGAGGTAGATCACACGTAGGTCGCAGTTGACGTGGTGAGATAGCGACTGCAGCCTTGGCAATTGCCGCTGGCGAACGCTGCATGACGTCGCGCACGAGCTCCGTACCTGGTGCTGCGTGTGCAATGTGTTGCGCCATACTATGCTCGCGCAGCAAGCTCCCGTCAGGATCTGCCACGTCGTCTGCCGTTTCTGCGAAGTTATTTTTGTGAACCCAGTCTACAGTGCGACTGCTCCTGGTGCTCAAGGCTTCCTCCACTTCGAGCGCCACGATATTCGCCTCAAAGGTAGCTTCCGCAGCTTCACGTTCAGCAGCGGCTACGGCGGTCGCCTCCCGCTTTGCAATTTCTGCAAGCTGCATCTTGCGAGCTGCTTCCGCCTCCTTGAAGCGAGCAATTGTCGTGGCGCTTGAAGCTGAGGACACTGAGCGTGTTTTTTCCCCGGCCACTTGCTCCTGCGGGTCGGCTTTACGAGTTTGTGCTCGTGTGATCATCTTTAAGAAAATTTTCACACCCGAAAGAAAATTTGAATTTTGACAAACCGCTGGTTCAGACCACGGCTCGAAGGACCAATGTTAGACACCAAATTAAAGGCAGTAAAAGGTGCAATTGGGTGTAATATTGGATCACAGAGTCTTATAAATAAGTAACAATATTATTAAGAAAATAAGGAATTTTTAAACGTAAGCCGCCCGTCGCTAGCCAAACAACAACTAAAAAATCCTAGCAACGGGGTTGCCAGATCTGTCGCCAACAGTACACTAAGTATATTGAAAGGGAATGAGGAATACTAACTAACGAAATGAGATGAGGAAAGTGGAGCGATGACCTAGGTACCTAGGACCTAACAAATTATATTTCATTTAACTTTAAGTACCTACATTATTATGTGTCGGAGGTTTTTTAAACTTTAAATTTAATTTTACTTGTTAACTAGTTGGTTAGCTACTCATTAACTGGCTTTTGGCAACGGCGTGGGTGAACCCACGTGAAGGTCGGAGAACAGTAGAACTGATGGGAAATTTTATTCCCACTAGTTCTACGGCTTTGTACCTTTGACTATGGTAGATCTAATGGGAAAAATATTCCCATTAGATCTACCGTAGAACTAGTGATGGGAATGAACCAAATTATCCATTATCACATCAATTAGCACAATGCTTTGAGAGCTTTTATTGCCGTAAAACGTGATTTATCACCCCAAAACAATAACGTCTCCCTGCAATAATTTTAGCGTAAAGTTACTTAGTTTGATGTACATGTCACCGTAAAATTGTCAAAAACGTTATATTATAATATCTCTAGCGATATTGTAAACTCTCGAATTATTGTCAAACGAACATACTGCTTACAATAAAACGCATTGTTTTTCGTGAAATGCATGCGATAGTTCATAGTACTCAACACACGCGGAATGGAGGGAAAGAGGGGCCCTCCTTGCCCAGTGGTACCACTCTCATGAAAAGATAATGTACCATTCCTGAGAAATCTATACTAATATTATAAAGCAGAAGAGTTTGTTTGTTTGTTTGTTTGTTTGTTTGGTTGAACGCGCTAATCTCCGGAACTACGGGCTCGAATTGAAAAATTCTTTTTGCGTTGGATAGTCCATGTATCGAGGAAGGCTATAGGCTGTATAACATCACGCTATGACCAATAGGAGCGGAGCAGCAATAAGAAATGTTGCAAGGGGGAACAAAGCAGTTTAAACTTCCGTTGAGTAGGCGATGCGTTGCGATATCAAAACTTCACACGAACGAAGTCGCGGGCAGAAGCTATGAGGCTATAATTTATCTTGGAAACTTGAACACCTGATGCAGAACCGCAACAGACCAGCTAAACTATAAGAGATACAAAAATGCCACCATAGCAAAAATTGTTCTACATGATGAGCATTTTCTGCTGAGAGTATAAGTTTGAAGATCTGGAACATCTGATGTGGAACTCCAAGAGCCCAGCTACACCATAACACATATAGGAATGACGTCTTAGCAAAAGTTGTTCAATTTTATGAGCACTCTCTGTTGGTTTATAAAAATCGAAGATCTGGAACACCTGTTGTGGAACTCCAAGAGCCCAGCTACACCATAACACATATAGGAATGACGTCTTAGCAAAAGTTGTTCAATCTGATGAGCACTCTCTGTTGACTTATAAAAATCGAAGATCTCGGACACCTGTTGTAGAATTAATTTCCTTTTCCAGTTATCTTCGTGACTCGGTAGCCTACCCGGTAACGCAGGGGAGCAGTTACTTAGATTTCAATTGATCAGGTATCTTCACAACAAAACTATAACCATGCCTAGAAAGAGGTCAAATCTTTCCCAATGTTCCAAAGGAGCTAAAAGATTGAGGATCATAAGATCCCAAGAATCTATCGAAGAGCGTCAGGAGAGACTTGATGCTGTTCGAGAACATCAGGCTGCAACTTGCTCCGTGGAAACCTCTTCGGATCGCGAAGCACGCCTGCGTTCTCAGCGTTTTTACGCATCTACATCCAGGTCTCTAGAGACCAGTGAAGAATAGATGCGCGACTGACCGCTAATCGTGAACGTCATGCATTGTCTTGCGAGTCGGAGCCGTTCACGGATAGAGAATTGCGCTTGAGTTCTCAGCGTATCTACGCATAGCTTCTTCTAGGTCTTTAGAGACAAGTGCGGAACGTGATGCGCGACTGTCCGCTGATCGTGAGCGAATCCGAAATTTTTACCGATACAGAATCAGGCTTGAGTTTTCAGCGTATTCGCACATCTACTAACAGGTCTTTTGAAACGAGTGATGAACGTGATGCGTGATGCGCGATGCACGTTCATTGAACGAACGTTTGAATTCTGATCGACGTCGACATTCTCTGAACAGAATGTAGATATCATCTGAAAAACCGGATGTGTCTCAAGATATAGCCGTAGGGCATGGCGACCTGCCGTGTCGACGGCGCGTTCGTGTTCCACGTGCGCCTCAAAGAGATGTCAGCATAAAGGGAGGGGCCCGCAAAGGTCGAAGCCTGCCGGGGCTGCGGGACTGTTCGAAAGAGATACCGTGGCCCTGGAACGTAAAGGGCGAGGAAGGAACATGGATGGGTTTTAGTCAGTAAAAATCTGACACTCCCTCCCGCTCCGCCCAGAGTTGGAGAAGTTATTTGATTATTTCCCAACCGAAAAAAAAGGGCATGGCGACCTTCCTTGGGTTGATAAGGCACGGAGTGCATTTACGTCTCCTATGATTGAATACGCCACATATTCCGCCATCGGAGGTATGGCTAAAAATTGTACTTTTTGTGAAGCTGTTAAATGGCAAAAAGAAACAAATGGTATGTGTTGCTCAGGTGGGAAAGATCCGTTATTTTCCCGTCCCCGGGTTCTTAGAATTCGACATCAGACGTTTCAGATCTTCGACGACCCCGTTGTCGCTGGCATAAGCAACAGGATCCGCGTACGAAGTCGCGGGCAGAAGCTAGTATTGATTAATATAACCTAACATTAAAACACTTTATATTCCCCTAAAAAGCGTAGTCGACGGAGCCCCACTTCGCGGGGCCCCTATTTCCGGGTGCAGGGTTTAAAGGAACCTAACTAACCTAACGGGGGGGTGCCCCAAGTCCCAAATATGGGGGCAGAGATACTTCCGTATGCTCAGTTGACAATAATTCGAGACTTTACAATATCGCTAGAGAGACACACATTATATTGTAATATAACGTGTTTGACAATTTTACGGTGACATACATAATGCTTGGTTGGTTGATAGTTTTGTGAAGGTCCGTTTACACTTTGTATACACCTCTTAATAGGGTAGACGACAAAAAGTATCTAATTAGTCTGTCAGTTAGATTATCAAAAAATATTTGACCCGTATTTTTTCTTTTGTAACGTAAGTAAATCAAAATAGACGAAGATACGACGCTTTTAAAATTCTCAATACGTCACCCCGTGGTATAATTTCAGAGAGTAGGTACTGATGTCATGAGCCCCCCCCCCCCCACTCCCGAGTTTTGATGCCTTATCTTTGTCAATATTCATTGATTTACAAAAACATAAAATACGTGTCCATTATTTTCAAATACTCTGACTGACGGAATAAATAGAATAGTAATTTTTTGATACTGTCGTCATGCCTATTTTTATTTGATACCTATCATACGTTACCACCCAATTGAAAATGCACCCACACACACACTATAATATGATCTAATTTTAAATAACAACATTACATAAGCAACAACATTTGATTTCTCCTACACAATAAATTTACTATCTAAAACCGACCTTAACTTAATTACGTAGGGTCCAATTTAGCACGTAGTAATGTATTAAGCAATTAGACTAATAAGTATCTGTTAGTTCGTTAAAACTGTAGGGAATATTCTACTAATTGAATTTGAATCTTATCCTGAGTGGCACAGAGTTTAAATTAATTTAACGAGCGTGCTTAGGGTGTAGTATTTGAAATAGCTAGGGATGTTATACGCGTATGCTTGGCGAATAATTTACTATTTTTCGAATTTGTGTGAGATACCACAACTAAAAACATATAACAATGACTTTAATAGAAAAAAATATCCGACATCCACAAAAAAACACTAAAAAGTGAAAAATAACATTACATTCGGAAGTTGGTGGCAAAAAAGTCAATAAAACAAAGTCACCGACTAAGTACGTATTTCAATGAGACGCCAAAAATAAAATTTAATCAAATATATAATTTAATAATGTTATGTTTGAAAACAGGAAAAGCTTTAAATGTTTAGGGTTAGGGGTCAATAATTAGTTTAACAAATTTCTATATTTTGGTTTGCTTGACCGATGGAACGTAGCGTATTGTGTATTAAGCTCAGCGACAGAATTCTCAATACCACAATACGCTCAAAAACTGGAATCGCTGATGTGGGCAACAAGACTGCTAGGTTGTAGTGGGATTGGGCAGACCACGTCTGCAGAATGCATCCGGACCGATGGGCCAGAGTCGTCACGCAGCGGAACAACCCTACATTTTTTAAATAATCTAACCACCACCATCTGTTTTTCTGCAAGCAACTTTAGTCGGTATATTGTTACAATTTGAAATTGACAGCACCTTTTTTTCGAGTATTTAGGTAGGTACCAAGTAGTTTTTAACAGTTCTATTCACCTGTTGACCACTTGAAACAACCTGCAGGTTATATCCGCGCAACCGCAAAATATCCGCATATCCGCGGCACATTACTACGCTAAACCACACGCATGTACTCGAGACATCAAAGTGAGCGTTACATGAGTGGCCACACTGAACAAAATCCCCACTGGTAGGGATTTCTGGAATAATTCAATATTACCACGATTTTGAGTTCCACTATTTACTCGTAGTTAGCAACGTTAACTGTTACTTAAACATTTTAGACTGGATTCCAAGCAATTAATTTATATTTATTATTTTTATGTAGCACTGATTTTGCTAACGTTTCATAGTCTAAAAAAAATGTGGGGCAGTCTTGGGGACTACCGAGAGAAGTCAAAACTAAATAATCCAAAATAAACTTTATCTTAATTGTAAAAGGTTGATTTTGACTAACCGTTCTATAAAAGCGTTCGGTGGTGATGACGCGAGTTTCATGATTTTTGTTCACCAACAACTGCTCAACGCGCCTAAATCAAAAATTGTTTGGTAAGTATAGTAATTATCAAATGATCTCGGAGCAATACTTAGGTACATGTTCACCGAATAGATAACAGTCTGATTATCTCAAAACAGCTTTCACTGTGACATGTTCCCATACAAAAATGTGTTTTAAACAGCTGTTTTTAGATAATCAGAGCGTCATCTTTTTGGTGAACATGGACATTACAAAGCAATTTATGATCGGCATCATCCGCACTACTGTTCCTGTGATTTCATCTCGCAGGTCACACTTGACAGTCAGGGTCAAAGCAACGGTAGGTCAACGCAAGCACTGCTTATTATAAAACAAAGTCCTTCGCCGTGACTGTCTGTATGTTTGCGATAAAATCAAAATATACTACACCGATTTACACGCTGTTTTCACCAATGGATAGAGTGATTCTCGAGGAAGGTTTTAGTATATAATTTGTACGCGGGCATCAGCTAGTTTAGTATGAAAATCCGTGATACTGTCCTTATTATATTAGTAACAAGTCCCTCAGGCCTGTTATCAAAAAGCCTCCAAGCTCCTCACTTGTCGTGCTACCCTGGTACTTTCATAATTAATAGGATGGGATTATCTTTAGCAGCAGGTAATGTACATGAAGGGACTACTGTATGTAAAGTAGTGGAGGTGACAAGGTGGGGATTATACCTTCCATGTGTATTTATGACTAGCTGACCCAACTTCATCTGCGTCACATAAGAGAGAAAAAGCTCGCAAAAGGAATACATTTTCCCCGTTTTTGCAACAGTTTTCATTTATGGTCCGCTCCTTGGGATCCCTTCTTTTCGCATAATGTTCTTTGTCCTAATATACTTCGGCATAACCATTTTGGCACAATTTGTTTTGGCATAATAATACTTCGGCATAATTTTTTTAGGCATACATTTAATGTTGGCATAATCATCTTAAAGACTAATTTGTTTTGGCATAAATTTGATTCGCATAACGTTAGTAGGCCTAATGACTATTAGCATAATAATATTTAGGCATACAATTAATATATGACTATTAGCATAATAATATTTAGGCATACAATTAACATAAATAACAAAAACAATTTTCATGCAAATGATTTATTTAACATTAACATATTAATCATATTTAACATTATGTAACTTAAACGATTTTTCAATCGCGAGATAACTTTTATCTGAAGAATATGTTAGCTGTTTGTACAGTTTTTGTATAAAAAAATATGTCAATCAGTTAATTCTGATCAAACCAATTTGCTATAGTTTCTGTAACAATTAAATAATATTGTTGGTTAAAAATTTAATATGCTGTGCAACAAAATTTAGTGACAGAACCGAATTGCTGCAAAACCGACTCCACGTAGTCTTGTTTGTCCTACCCCTAGAGTGTAATTTAAAATCGCGTAGGCGCGTAGGGGTGAGGCGGCCAGCCGTCTGCGACGATTAGGACGCGTGGGGCCGCCGGAGGCCCGCAGCGCCGGAGCCGTGACAGAAACCCTGCCTGCTGCATGTTGCATGCTCGCTTGAATGCTGTATGCTGCATGCTTGCTTGCATGCTGCATGCTTGCTTGTTTGCTGCTTGCTTGCATGCTGCATGCTTGCTTGTTTGCTGCTTGATTGCATGCTGCATGCTTGCTTGTTTGCTGCATGCTTACTTGCATGCTTGCTTGCATGCTGTATGCTTACTTGCATGCTGTATGCTTGCTTGCATGCTGAATGCTTGCTTGTTTCATGCTTCCTACATTGACAAAAAACCCACAAAATACAACAACAACAAACAAATTTATGCTTTAGGATATTATGCTTAAAAAAGTTATGCTTTAGAACTTTATGCTTAATAAATTTATGCTTTAGAATATTATGCTTAATCATTATTATGGCTAGAGAAATTATGCTTAAAAAATTATGCGTAAGCTGTTATGCGTAATTATGTTATGCGAAAATATAATTATGCCAAACAAAATTATGCTAAGTTATATTAGGTCTTAAAATTTTATGCAAATGGATAGGGAACCCCGCTCCTTTTGTTCGTAGCGTGATGTTATAACAACCTTCCTTGATAAATGGACTATCCAACACAAAAAGATTTTTTCAATTCCAACCAATATTTCCTGAGATTAGCGCGTTTAAAGAAACAAACAAATCTCCAGCTTTATAATAATATTAGTATAGACGTCGCAGCCAACTGGTTTAATTAGCCGTTCAATTAACCGCCTAGCCTCATTACTAAACGGCGTCGTTCATCTAGCGGCCTGAATGATATGCAGCCGTAGCGTTTGTTACAACATTTAATAATCTGGCTGGCTAATGCTAAGGCCATTCGTACGATAGGTTGAACATGCGACAGAAATAAAAAATGTAAAAAACCTCTAGGTTTAAAAAGCGAAGTCGAATGCCATATTTGGTTGGGCTGGGCACAAATTTAAAACCCGTGGCCGCCACCGAAAAATCCTTGATCGAAAAATGACCAACCTGGGCTTCGAACCGATAGGACATGCTTAGTACGTGTCGCTTGCAAACACTAGACCAACGAGCGAACTCTTCTTGAAACTAATAAGCTGTCAGCTGTCTGGTTGCTCGCACTGTACACAGCAGCCTCACTCGGCTACATGCGACCGCACTAACAACCACGTGGCTTACCATGTTCCTGGCAACTAGTTGAGACATCCCTCAGCTGAGCCAAGACATAGTGCAAGTGTTAGCAGTAAACTAACTGCAAGGCTGCGTTCCCACTATGTCGTGACGATAGGTAATCGGGTTGCTCGCATTGTCAATTTCAATCGATCGCTTACAATACAACGGCCGTAACGATTACTCAATTCTATTGAATTCATCGTATTGTCAATGTCTCGTGTGTGCTCTATACTGGCTAACAATGGCAAACCTATCCATGCACTAGCACTGTCTGTCCAGTAGTGGAGAGGCGCCTTCAAGTCAAAATCGAACTGGTACAGATTTCTGTTCTAATAGATGTCTGAAATGTATGGAATCGCTGTTTTTTTTTCGCGATTCAGGGTTTGGTCCCAAAGTAAAAGTTGTTCATAATGATGAGTACAATGACCTCCTAGATTAGAGATTTCGTGTATCAATAGATACACCTTATAAACGTATAAACTAACACAACAAACCAATTATAACCATTAGAGGAAATCTGAACTTTATCCTCAAAAATGCCAGGTTTTGTACGGAGTGGTCCTACTACTCGTACTTGCATGTTGTGCACTTGTCGCGTCTCGCGTCGGTCGTAAAGCGCTAATTGTCCGTCTAACAGCTGAGATCAAAGCCGTTCATTTATATAGCGCACTATATTTGGACTGGCTACAGACTCCGAGTTAGACAATATTGTTTGTTTTATTTTATTAGAAGACTGATGTAGCTTGAGCTCTCATCATTGGATATGTTTAAATCCTAGGATCGATTTTAATACAGTAGAAAACTGAAGATTCGGCAGATGCATTTCATTCATCTCTTTTGTGGCCCAACATTCTGATCCATACAAGATACTCGTAGCAGGTCTAACCATTGTTTATGATCTAGTGTGCCCACATGAGATCAAAATATTTAAGAGAATTAGTTATGTTGGTACGTTTGACGATGTTCGCATGTGCGCTACGGATGGCTGAGCGTGTGGGAATTGTCGAGTT
The DNA here is from genome assembly GCA_950022955.1 of Xestia ashworthii. Lineage (NCBI taxonomy): Eukaryota > Metazoa > Arthropoda > Insecta > Lepidoptera > Noctuidae > Xestia > Xestia ashworthii. The sequence continues at coordinate 12,874,873 of OX465575.1, read as the reverse complement.
TTATTAGTAGGGACACTTATTCTGAGTTTTATTGGAGAAATGTGTTCGGTATAGTGTGGATAGCTGGTAGATAACAACGGTATTGTTGACAACGAGGAATTTAACAGGTTTTGTCTATTTTAGCAAAGATTAGAAGCAGAACAAAGCAATCGTTGCTGGCAGTTCAATATTATAGTAGAAATACTACTATAATATTGAACTGCCAGCAACGACTAGTAAGAAGCAACGATTAGTAAGAAACATGAAGAACCAACATCTCAAGATTTTGTAACAATATTTTGATTTAAAAGAGTGTCCATGGAGTTTCTTGCCCGTTCTTCTTCATAGAGATCTACGCTAGGGAATGGGCAACTACAGTACTTTCACAGTTTTTATGTCTTGTGACAGGGACTGTAGCTACATTTAATTTTCATATTTCTTTCGACAATTTCAAAGTGCCTGGAATCGGCTTACTTGAAATAAATGTTTTGATTTTGTTAATAGGAATCTCATAATCGAATCTGTATGTTACATTCTGATTACCATGCAGGATGTACCTTTGTGCTCTTCTTTGTTAATATATTGTCCTGTTAAGTATTCTGTGTGTACATAAATACTTCTTCACGATTCTGGCCTCCTGGTACTTACTTATTATAAGACTGTATTATCCTTGTTTCTCATCTTCCACTTGGCCTTGCCCATGTCCTACTGCGTAATCTTCGAGTGTAAACTTGCCCAGTAACCTGAGGCTATTCGTACCAATATACCTACTCCTAGTAAATCCAAAGCGGGGTAAATTCGCATTAGTGCGAGTTTCTCACAGTTTGAATGTCCCATAGTACAAATGAGAACAAAAAACCCATTAGCTTTAAAGGTGTAATAGAACCGGTGGTAGAACAAATGGGAATTTTTAGTCCCCATTAGTTCTACGGTAGAACTGTTGAGTACAACTAGTGGGAAAGCATCCAGGTAGTAGGCGCCAGCATATAAATCTATTTTCGGTTGCTTATGAAATGTACTGTTTATTTTTAATTATCGATGCATAATTGTGATTCATACAGACAGAATGAATCATAGATATACTGAATAACAGTCGAACTTGGCATAAACTACAGAAAAACCTACGTCAATCCTGTCATAAAAAGTTGTAGAAAGACGAAACGTTTTGAAAGCGACCATCTCTTGCCCAAACTGTTTGATTAGCTCTCAATGCCCACAGACTCGGCACCACCACACGATTATAATTCCTGTGACAGCAGTACCGTTTTCCGTCCGCATTCAAATAATTGACCCAATGACTGGACGCATCCTCTTCTATTCCCTTATAAGTTCCCACATAGCTGTGTAGGTCCGATTCCGGTAAAGCCCGGATGTGTAGCCCGTACGGCAATGAGCACCCATACGGTATTAACCTCGGGTAGGGTAATAAGGTATTCGTTACACAGCTGTTTGTGTTTGCATGTGATGTGACATACTTGATTGTAAATGGGTAACCCTGGTCAGGTAGATAGCAAGTACTTATGTTGTTAACTTGTTACAGTAGGACAAAAACTTGCGGAAATTGCCCCTTTAAGATGAAAGCGTCAAGGAAATTCAATTTGTCTTACGTTTTTTGCAATTTTCAGGCCAGTGCTAGGTTGCATGTTGATTAACACATTGTCCGCGACTGTAAGACGTATGTAGTTACAGAATTATAATCGTCAGAATCATCAATACAATCCTCCAAGTTCATAAAGGAATAGGAACGACTTTTTCAATGTCAAAATCGTTCCTTAACCTAGCACTGGCCTGCAAATTGAAAAAAAAATCGTAAAAAAAAAATGTTTTTTTTTTGTGTATTATGTTCAGCGATATTATAGCCAATTGTGAACCGATTTTGATTTCGAACGAGTATGATTTCGTGGAGATCTTCGGAGATATACAGTGGGACTCTTCAAGGACTGCTGCAATCGCTTGAAAAATTTGAAATTCGGCGGGCTACCCTGGAGCATCCACCTTAATTAATGTAGTGGCATATAGCTCGGAGGAGCTCGTGGCTTAATAATAACAGCCGCTCGGATCGATCTTTAGGTTAAGCCGTGCGTGCCTAGGTTGGTCTGTGGGTGGGTGACCACCCATTTCATAGTTTGTATGTTATACAATTGACACAAAGATCACTATGCTATGTACAATTTCGTTGCAAAAACTCGCTTCCATACCATTCCGCGGCGGCGGTGTAAATTGAGCCTAAAAGGGTTATATCCAACGCAAGTTACTCATTCCACAAGTAATAGCCATGCCTCATCACAACACACCGTTACAAGTCCGTTGCTCAAACAACTGCGCAGTAATTAGCACGTGTGCGGTGTGGTGTGCGCAGGCGCGGGCGCCGTGTGGCCGCGAATCTTGACGTACAGTGCTAATGCATATGGGAAAGAGACGGGCACGGAGTGCCGAGGAAATGGAGTGCTTATTGCTTTCAAACCGAACAACACATCATCTGTATAACGTGGATAAAGTAAGAGGAGTACGTAGCAAGAGGTGTTTTTAACTCCCGATAAATGTTTTAACCCCCGACTTATAACATCTGTGCCCCGACGTAAAATCGACGGGGTGTTATAAGTTTGACGTGTCTGTGTGTGTGTATGTGTGTGTGTCTGTGGCATCGTAGCTACCTAACGGATGAACCGATTTTGATTTTGTTTTTTTTTTGTTTGAACGGTGAATTAGTCGGGAGTTGTCAAGATGCCCGCCGCCACAAAATGGCGAATTACATATTTATTCAACAACTCTCTCAATATGGGTATTAAATGAAAGGGCTTGACTAGTAAAATACTATACGCTACGATAAATTTAAAATCCAAGATGGCCGCCATCACAAAATAGTGATTTACTTTTTTGGTATCGGGGTTTTTTACCCGACTGCGCGACGCCACCCCACTTGACATAGTTCATCGACTTTTTTTTTAATTTTGACAATATGGCGTCTGGTTGTCGCTGTGGTGAATTTTGATTACTGTCATGTCTTTAGTGACACTCGCAACTACAGTGACAACGCACTACATACATACATAGACTGACTAATTTAACTACTGACTAATTTAATTTTACTTGTGTAGTTTCTACTTACCACTATTAGGCAAAGGAGTGAGTTCATGGAATACCACAGATTTTATCTGCGGTTCCGTTCGCGTTTATTTAGAATTTGTCAATTAAATTCTTAACACACTACGTTTCTATAGCAATATAATTCAATCATGAATCGAAAGACACTTGGCGCCAACTATTATAATAAAAACGGTTTTGTGGTTCAGGCGTGTAAAGGTAAACCAACAAACAAACTTACTTTCGCATTTATAATATTAGTTAGTTAGGAAATTAGGATGATTTAAACGAAATTTTAAATTCTTAATATGGACTTTAAAGTCTTAACCATAAAGTCCATTTAAAGAATTTGAAATTTTTAACGTGATTCATATTAAGATTCTGCTAAAGCGGACATTTTAGGCCCGCAGGACACGTTGAGTCGTAGTTATTTTCCAACAGAAAATCCACATGTCCAATTGTTTGAACAACATTTTTGATTTAAAAGAGTGTCCATGGAGTTTCTTGCCCGTTCTTCTCCATAGAGATCTACGCTAGGGAATGGGCAACTACAGTACTTTCTCAAGTTATTATGCCTTGTGACTGTGACTGTAGCTTTGATTTTTTTTTCGTTTTATCGACATTCACAAAGTGCCATAATGGTCTAGTTGAAATAAATGATTTGAGTTTGAGTTGAGTTTGAGTGTTCTAACATCGTATTGCACCCATTTCAGATGGCAAATGTACAATCGCAAAGAAAACATCTGTCGCTAGGATCCAGTAATTTCTCCTGTATCGAGGATGCGCTTGTAAACATTTAAACTCACATACACAACAGACCTGTAAGCATATTTGTTCCATATGGGAGTCAAACCCGCGACACGCAGCGCAGCAGTCAATCGGTCAGCCACTACGCCAGCCGTGGTTACCTATCTACTCTATGGTAGAATAGTTAGCGGTTGATAGATCGTGATAGCTACGTTAAAACTTTTAATTGATTATGTAAAAACTGATGATTTTCACACGTAGTAAAAAGAGTGTGGGTTTCTTTTTCGACAACTGTTAAACAAATCTTGTCTCCACAGCACTGATTAAATAAAAGCTTCCGTCAGCGCCTATTGTTAGTTCGGCTGACGAATCATTACTGATAATAATATAATAATAATACTTTACTATTAGTCACTACATCACTACATTATTATAAAACAATGTCTCCCGCCGCGTCTGTCTGTCCGTATGCATGCTTAGATCTTTAAAACTACGCAACGGATTTTGATGCGGGTTTTTTTAATAGATAGAGTGGTAAAGTTTATAATTTTACGCGGGCGAAGCCATCGGCTAGTAATATTATAAAGAGGAAAAAAAATGATTTTTGTGTTGTTTGTTACGATTTAACTCAAGAACTGCTCAACCGATTTAAAAAAAATCTTTCACCATTAGAAAGCTACATCTTTACCGAGTAACATAGGCTATACATTATATAAATATCATGCTAATTAGCCGAGCTATCACAATTTTAAATCGCGAGCAAAGTGCTAGTTACAGATAAAGGTCTCTAGAAATAATAAAAATAAATGACTTTCATTCCTCTAGATTTTCCTCAAAGATACGAGTATCCTATACCAATTTGTTTAGGTTTTCCTCTCTTTCCTTGTAAAGTCTTCTCAATTTACATCAAACATCCTGACTAATATTGTAAATGCGAAAGCAAGTTTGTTTGTTTGTTACCCTTTCAAGCACAAATCCTGACATTTTTCGTATACGTTGTCAGGTGTTCAGAAACGGACATAGGGTACCTTTCATCCCGAAAAAAGTCATGTTCCCGAGGAAAACAACAATAACGTTCTTATGATAATAATAGATGGCGCCATGTGTCTTTCGATCAGATTGAATTATATTAATACAAGCAGAGCACAACCGCAGGGGGGTGAAACTTCTATAATATTGGATTTAAACAACATTTTCATAGATAGTGCTGCCATCTTTTCAACGTTTTGACAGCTTAGAACTGTCATAACAAGAACAGCTATTTTAAACATCTGGTCAGTGAAGTAAATAGCCTAGCGGTGGCAGCGGTTGCCATGTGAATAATAGTTCGCAAGTTCGAATTCTCAGTCAAGAATTTCTTTCTGTATTTTTTTGGTTGAATAAAAACTAACAGCGCCATCTAACAGCTTAGGTACACATTTTTAAAAACGAAAACCAGAGTGCGCATCTATCTTGTATTATATAGTGTATTATCTATGGCACAACCCGACTGATTGTCAAATTCTATACTAACGCGAGCAAAGCCGAGGACAAAAGCTAGGTGTAAAAAAGCCGAAAGGCACGTGTTCTCCGCGCCGTTGCAATATTTTTTTTTTGTTCCACAACTTATCGGAGTTACGAAATTATTGGGGGTCAAAGTTCCAATTTTTTTTTTAATAAGTACGAGTTTTTAATGAAGATTTTTTTACTTTAAACACCTTCACGACCCCCGTACTATACAACCCATCCACCAGCACAATGTTTTGAGTGCGTTACATTGAGTTTTACCACAGAACGTGATTTTTCACCCCAAAAAAAAACAGTTATTTCCCAGCAATAATTTTACTTAGTTTCTTAGTTTGATGTACAGAATGCTTGGTTGAAAGCTTGGTGATGAGGTGGTTTACACCCTGTATAAGGGCTAGGCCACCGTAGTCGCTAATGCGACATGAACTAAAATAACCTCAAAAAGCAAGAGAATAGTTGTCACATTACAAATGCGGCGAGAACTTTGCTCATTTGTTTTGTCTCGCATGTCAGTTAGTCAGTGTGCAGTGTGGTCTGGCCAGGATCACAATAAAATCACTGCAAGTTGGACTTAAAGGGGAGATTATGAAGCGGACTTTAAATTAGTCGCGAAATACAAGTTAAATTAAATAAAAAAATTGAAAAACCCCCGACACGTAGGGTAGTTGCCGTTATTGGCCCTTTCATTTGGTACCCATACTGAGGGAGTTGTTGAATAAATGTGTAATCCGTCTAACTTATAACTCACCGTCGTTTTTACGTCGGGATTTAATAAAACGAAAAATGGTAGGTCCTCTGACACCTAAATCAATGCCTAAATAAAAGCGCTCATGTTACAACTGTTTCTCAGTTAAAACACGATATAACTTGCGTCACAGATCATTAAATTTTTACTGTAAAAACCTCCACGACCCCCGTACTATTCAATTCATCCATCAGCACAATAGAACGTTACATTTAGTCCTACCAATAACGTGATTTTTTACCCGTATAAAAGTCATTTCTCAGCAAATTTTTTGGCGTAGATTCACTTAGAATGCTTGCTTTGTGAAAGGTCTGTTTACACCCTGTATAAAATACAAGATTATTTGAGAACCTCCTCCTTTTTTGAAGTCGGTTAATAATAGCATACAAGATCAGAGCGCGAGTCGTCACGACAGATGCAGCGCAGATAGCGAGCGGCTTTGTGATACCATCTGTTAAACACGACGTCAGTCCGTCTGGAAATAACCTGAGGGTAGGTGGAAACGTCACCAGTAATGACACATGACATTCAAATATTATCCGATCACCGAAAGGTCCCATTATTGTATTGCATACGGGCTGGTGTCCGCAACTCCACGTCAAAGCGCGTATTTTGCGTACGGGCTATGATCCACCACGCGGGCACAGTGCGGGTTGGTAGATGTCACATGTCTTCGAATTTTTGATTCTAGGACATGCCGGTTTCATCACGATGTTTTCCTTCACCGTTTTTAAGAGCAGTGGTGAAGAAATAAATTACACAAAGTAATGCGCCTGCCTGGGTTCGAACCCATGACTTACTGTTCGTAAGTCGGGACCGCCACCACTGGGCGACCGCTGCTGTCATCTCTCAGTCCCATTAATATAGATGGACTAATTTTAACACAGCGTTCACAAAGACATTTAAGCAAAAAAAAGATAAAAGTGTTCTTATTTTGCGCGTAATTACCTACTATGTTCTACTTATCCTAACAACACTATCAAAAGGTTATGTGTAGTCAAGTGATGGTTACGAGGGTTAAATAAATAATGATAATAAGAGGGCGTATTCAGAGAGTTGGCAACCTCGCAAATATCTGTCAAATATTGACTTGATTAATTTCGAAAGACTAAAATAAACTACTTATATAGAAATAAGAAACGTGGCTAACAAAATTTTTAGAATATTGATTATGTAAAATGCTATAATTAGTACCGTAACACCGAATAATCAGTGTTTGATGTAAAAAAAACTATTCTAACTTTCCAAATGCCTTTTTAGGGTTCCGTTGCCAATTGGCAAAAAACGGAACCCTTATAGATTCGTCATGTCTGTCTGTCTGTGTGTCTGTAAGTCCGTCCGTATGTCACAGCCACTTTTTTCCGAAACTATAAGAACTGTGCTGTTGAAACTTGGTAAGTAGATGTATTCTGTGAACCGCATATACATAGAACTGAAACTCATTTTTTTTTTTCATCATACCCATACGTGTGGGATATCTATGGATAGGTCTTCAAAAATGATATTGAGGTTTCTAATATCATTTTTTTCTAAACTTAATAGTTTGCGCGAGAGACACTTCCAAAGTGGTAAAATGTGTGGGGGGACACACACATTTTACCCTGTAACTTCTAAAATAAGAGAATGATAAAACTCAAAAATATATATGATATACATTACCATGTAAACTACCACCGAAAATTGGTTTGAACGAAATCTAGTAAGTAGTTTTTTTTAAAACGTCATAAATCGTAACCCGCAATTTACCTTTCATTTACAACGAACTGCAAGAACTTTTATACTATGTTACTTGCTGTCACGGAACCCTTCATGGGCGAGTCCGACTCGCACTTGGCCGATTTTTTACATTTAGGTTACCTTTAGTTACTCGTTGCTGTCCCTATTCAAACTCAAACTCAAACTCAAATCATTTATTTCAATTAGACCATTACGGCACTTTTGAATGTCAAAAATACAAAACTAAATCAAAGCTACAGTCACAGTCACAAGGCATAATAACTTGAGAAAGTACTGTAGTTGCCCATTCCCTAGCGTAGATCTCTATGGAGAAGAACGGGCAAGAAACTCCATGGACACTCTTTTAAATCAAAATATTGTTACAAAATCTTGGTTACATCATTCATGTTGTGATTATACATATATGTGAGAACGATGTAGACAGACGTGCACATTAAGAGCGTCCAGAGAAAAGATGAAATCAACAAATTAAAAAAATAAATAAATTAAAATTAACCGTGGCAGCCGAGAGTTGACCAGTCTCAATTGACAGCGCCCGTTCACGAACATGACGCATGTATCAGCACCCTTCAGCTCAACCATATTGAAGGGAACTAAATGACCCGACACACCCGCCACCATCACCGAGACATTTGAGTGAGCATGACATTCTCTCAGCCGCCAAGGCTTATTCAAGTCAGAAAAAATAAAATAACTAGATGTAAATGGTGGCTTTACAGTACATAGTACTCACACATGCGCTATGAAGTTATATAATACTGATATATGGAATCTATACAATGCAACGATCTTTTTTACAATCTTCTGCAGCTTCCACAATAACTTGACTGGGAATCAATTAGTTTGCTCCTATGGTTGTGGAGCAGGACCGGCATTGAGCCAAGCATTTTTATCATCAATGTAATCCACCAACTTATAATACGCTTGACTACATAGTGTGCGTTTTACACAAGATTTAAATTTCGTCTCATTCAGTTGTAGAATGTGGAGAGGTATTTTATTGTAACATTTTAAGCAGTACCCCATGAAAGAGGAATCTACTTTAGCAAGCCTGAAACCTGGCTGAACTAGTTGGTCCCTATTTCTAGTATTATAGTGGTGTCTGTCACCTCTTTTACTGAATAAATGCAGATTTTTCCTAACGTACATGATGTTTTCATAGATGTATTGACAAGGTACTGTCATGATATTAATTTCCTTAAACAGCTCTCTTAGAGAGTCGCGTCTACGTAATAATAAATCATATATGGCTCTGATGGCTCTTTTCTGCAGAATAAATATAGACTCGATGTCTGCAGCCCGTCCCCATAGTAAAATACCGTATGACATAATACTATGAAAATAACTAAAATAAACTATCCTCGCGGTATCAACATCGGTAAATTGACGGATTTTTCTAACAGCATATGCTGCTGAGCTTAGGCGTCCTGCAAGAGATGTTAAATGAGGGCCCCATTGTAGCCTTGAATCGAGCGCGATTCCCAAGAAAATCGTTTTATCGACAAATTCTAGTTTCTCTTGATTTAATACTATGTCACAATCACTACTTTTGACATTTGGTAGAGCAAATCTGATGCACTTAGTTTTTTTCCCATTTAGAACTAAATTATTTACAGTAAACCAATTATGAACCTGCAGTAGGGCGTTATTTACGTCGTCAAGATTAGTGGCACGTCTGTTTATCCTAAATATTAAAGAAGTATCGTCTGCAAACAACACCATTTGCGGGTGATTGTTAAATAAATGGGGTAAGTCATTAATATAAACTAAAAAGAGGAAGGGACCCAATATCGAACCTTGTGGTACACCCATTTCTACTTTTAAACCCATTGAATTGACACCATTGATTTGTACCTGCTGCTGTCTATCACTCAAATACGATTTTACTAAGCTGAGCGCAAGTTTACCTAAACCGTAATGCTCAAGTTTCAAGATCAGGGTTTCGTGATTTACGCAATCAAATGCCTTCGAAAGGTCACAGAAGATTCCTATGGCATCTTGTGCCTCTTCCCACGCAGTAAATATGTGTTTTAATAAAGTGACACCGGCGTCAGTTGTACAACGTCCTTTGGTGAAACCATACTGTTGCTCGTGTAATATTTTATTGTTGTTAAAATGGTGAAGCATTTGATTGAGCATTATCTTTTCAAACACCTTGCTGAAAACTGGCAACACGGATACGGGCCTATAGTTATTCGTGTCTTTACTGTCCCCGGATTTAAAAAGCGGTATTACCTTACTGAACTTCATTAGATCCGGAAAGACCCCTTGATCCACGCACAAATTAAATATTAAGGCTAAATACGGAGCTACAGTCTCAATAATTGAGGTACAAACTTTGATAGACAAACCCCACAGATCTTCAGTTAATTTGATCTTGATTTGCTTAAAAGCTTTTAAGACTGTTATGGGGTTAATATGCTGAAATTTAAATTCATTTGGACAGGCTGAAACGTTTGCTTTCAGTAAATCAATAGAAAGCAAGGGACAAGAGTTTAAGGTTTCTGTAGTTTTAATTGGGATACTAGTAAAGAAATTTACAAATTCATGAGCAACTTCACTGTTGGAGCTGACAAGGCCACGTGAGGTCTCTAGTGTTAAGTCATTACTTTGTTTTTTATTTCTATTTCTATTTGTTTCGCTGTTGATTCACTTACACCACGGCCTGTAAAACATCGGTCTTACATTAGATCCATGATAACCTAGGTCTACTGATACCGGTACACTTACACGGTGATACAATCCTAGGTTATCGCGAATCGGGCCATTGGCTTTCGATATGCACGATATTCATATTCTTAGATACTAATCAAGCTCTGAACTTTTAGATTTTACGATGGGAATAAATCTGGGCACTCTAGTAGTATATTTAAATCTAAGAATGATCATCTGCCTAGCCTTTTCCCAACTACTTTTGGTTCAGCTGCCAAATCTAACCGGATGCAGCTGAATACCAGTATTTTACATGGAGCGACTGCCTATCTGACCTCCACAACCCAGTTAGTACTGGATAATATGATACCACTTGGTAAGACTAGTTGTCAGAGTTTATGAGCCACTGACTTTTTGGCGTGTAACGACTGTCAAAGATCTACAAATGACAGCCGGGACCAACAGCTTAACGTGCTTTTCGTGGCACGGAGGAAACTCGGTATGTAATGGGTGGTCACTCATCCACAGACCAACCACAGGCAAACAGGGCTTAACCTAAAGATCGACACGAACGGCTGTTACTATTTAGCCTCGATCTCCCCCTTATATTTAAATCTGGGAGTATTACAGATATATAAATCTCAAAGCAGTATTAGTGTCCGAATCACCATCTTCCTGCCCTAGTCCCATGTTACTTGAGGTCGTCGCAACACGTTTTTATCTTCCATTCTCCTCTGTCAACCGTCACGCAATATTTACACCTTTTTCCTTTTCGGGGGTATGAAGAACAGGGTGTAAAGCTCTTCATCCCCCATAGAAAAGGGAGGATTCTCCGACCAGACGGGTGTTATGCCCGACGGTTTTTGTCGGGTTCTCGTACATACTCATATGTCGCGGAGAATGTTGCTTGCGCGATGTAGGATCTGTGACGTGTTTTCGATTTTAGTTCATCATCTTTCTCATAGATGGCGCTGTAGTACTTTTTGGCCAATGTAGTTTAGTACTTTTTGTAGTGCTGCTACACCTTCATATCACTCCTCACACAATCCATCCATCGTTTCTTTGCTCTTCCTCTTCCTCTCCCTCCATCTACATTTATATTCATCACTGTTTTAGTCACATGCGATTCTTCCCTCCTCATCACATGCCTATACCCCGACAGTCCGTTCCCTTTCAACCATACATGAACATAATTATGGTAAGGATAGGCATGACGACAATATCAAAATATCGCAAATCTAATTAGTCCGTCAGTTAGAATATTCAAAAATAAAGGACACGTATTTTTATTTTTCGTAAATCAATGAATATTGACAAAGATAAAATGCATCAAAACTTGGGAGGAGGGGCTCGTGACGTCAGAGCGCACAAAAAATTTTACCAAGGCGTGACGTATTGAGAATTTTAAAAGCGTCGTATCTTCGTCAATTTTGGTCAAATATTTTTTGATAGTCTAACTGACGGACTAGTTCGATTTCTTTTTCCCGTCTACCCTATACTAGAGGACTATGAAAAACGTTAGTAAACAGATGTTTCGTGAAAACAAATACTTCTAACTCTGCTAATGATTGTCGTTCAGGCTGACACATTGCAACTATAGTGTGATAATGTGACAATATGATGGTTATCAATATCATTTCATTCACCAGGGTGATAACATAATATATCCTTCCAGAGCAAACAAAACAGAGTTACTTCAACAAAATCTGCTCTGTCGTTTACCCACAGGCCACAAACCAAGGCAGAGCAAACAAGCATCTAAATACAGCCTCCCAGCTACCGTGGGACCTACTCTAATCGTAACCATATCGAATGCTAATCTCGCCCATCTAGTTTTATCCTCCATTTCTTTGCGCTAGATCTTATAAGAACCCGCTCCGACGCGCAGGAATAACTAGCTTAGCGCATTACTTACAACTTATTAACTGGTCGTCTTTAATTAGAAAGAATTTAAACAATGTGTCTTGGATAAAGTAGACCGTCCACTGCTACCCACAATTGTTACTACGGTAACTTACTAATTGAATTACAAACTTCTTAATAGCTGATATGCACTATTATCAGCCTAAAGTGTTACCACTGCTGGGATGCAAGCCTACTCTCTATAATAAAAGACCATAGAGAACTTACTTAAATCCATCAAGAGGGTTGAGGAGTGCGGAATGAAAGATGCATATGTGATCGAAGTTTTTGGTTATAGTGTGTCCTAATTATTTCGGTAATCTCAACAATATAAGCACCCAATGGATCAAAGGACACTGGCAGGGATACGCATCAAGGAACAACACCACAAAATGTGGCCGGACCATAGTGAGTTCCTACTATCGACGGCCGCTTCACTAACCGGCGCTCTGGCTGAACAAACTTCAGCTGCGCACAGTTACAGCCGCCACTACTGGACACAGCTCTTTTAATAAACACTCATCTGTCATAAGAGTCACAGATAGCCCTGTGCTGCTGCCGAGCCTGCATAGAGGAAGACAAGACAGCAGTCCACGTGCTTCTGCCCAGATGTAGCCTTATATAGGGCAAAGTACGTGACCAGGTCTCCCTTACAGAAAATTCTTGATATGTATTGTCCAGGTTTGCCGCAGTTCATTTGTTTTAACTTTAAGCCAAATGTGACAGTGGCTCGCAGTGGATGATCCCGCCTGTATGTCATACTAGCACTTCGGCCGCGACTTCGTCCGCGACAATTGTGATAGCTCGCCCAATTTGCATGATATCAATAAAATGTATAGCTTATGTTACTCGGTCAGCTTTATAATGGTGAAAGAATTTTTAAAATCGGTTGAAAAGCTTTATAATATTTAGTGTGTAGTGTAGCCGTGGGCTGCCATGGAGCTTAATTCGCCTTTACTTGACGCCAAGTTAAACATGCTTCAGATATTTACTCGTGACGAAGAATGAGTCTTTTTCTATTTATCCGTAAAAACTGCTATCAAAGCTTGAATGGTATAGATTGCTTTTCAAAATAAAAAGATTACCTTGGACATCCTTGGATGTCTGAAAATACCCTAATGTCAAAGTGCATTGGCACAGAGCCACAAACGGTTTTCTGTCGACCGACGCGACGCCGAAATTTGTCCTTCTATTTTAATGGGCCCCCTATATCTAATCTATTCTCCTTTTATTTGTTACAAAAGGAGAAAAGATTAGATATACGGGAAAACGTACCTATAGAATTAATACGAGCGAAGCCGCGGGCTAATTCCTAGATACTCGTAAATAAGAAGACATTAGGCCCGCCTGCCCCTATAAAACCAATGATTTAACTTTTTCACCCATTATTAGAGAAAAAGAAAACACAAAATCACATTTAATTGCCACATTATTTAAACCCCAAACACACACAACGCAAACATTACGCGTCATCCTCTCAATCCCGATATCCATTTACACATTTCAAACTGACATCGGTAAAGGCAGCCATTTTCATAAACTCGACAACAAAATGGCCGCCGACCGCATTAAATATTCCTGTAAAGTTGGGATCGTAACTATTGGGCCACCACTGCTCTCAATCCATTGTCAGAAGACGAATGGCAAAAATTAAAGGTGAAAGCGTCAGCCCGTAAATATCAAATTTTCTTACGTTTTTTTGGAATTTGCAGGCCAGTGCTAGATTGTATGTTGATGAAAATATTGTTCGCGACTATAAGACGTATGTAGTTACAGAATTATAATCATCAAGATCATCAATACAACCCTCCAAGTTCATAAAGGTCGGACTACTTTACTACTTTTTCAAGGTCAAAGAAGCTTTGTCATGTGTTGTTACGGATTTCGGTTTGACAAACAGAATCGATTGAAGTTAGAACCTAACCATGTATAGTATACAGCCCTAAGTCTAAATCAATAACGATCACATGAATATTTTAACCAAATCTAAACGTTGTAACCTACTCCCAATTTACCCCCTCCCCCAATCTTCCCTTCTCCCCTAATTTCTCAGCTAATTACTCTCCATCATTAATGAATACCATTGGTAATATTTGCAGAGAACACAGTATAGATGAGTGCAGAAGGTCAGCTCCTAAAGGGCTCGTGGGTAAAATAGCCGTAAGAGTCTAAGAGTTGATAAAATAAAAAGACACAAATCATGCGGGACAGTCATTGGGGACTGCCGATGGAAGTGAAAACTAATGTAGCGGATCGGCTACGAGTGCTACGAAGCGTTAGTTGACGGTCACGCAAGTTCTATGATTTTTGTTTACTCAAAAAGTGCTCAACGCGCCTAAAGAAGCTTTCACTTAAAAAAAAACATAATAAAAATGGAAAATAATTTAATTTACTTCCGGAAGTCGGTGCCTTTTCAGAGGTGTTCCTTTTAGTCCACATTACGTCACGCGTCAGTCATTTTTAAGTCTCATATTAAAGAGGGCAAGCCTGTTACCATCAACTAACCGGCCACAAATACAGACTCCACTGAGAAATTCCTGATGGAAAACCTCAAAAAATCTTACACCGACCTTTTTTTTCGGATGGGAAATCATCAAATGACGCCTCCCGCTCTGGGCGGAGGGGAAGGGAGTGTCAAACTTTTACTGACCATAACCCATCCATGTTCCTTCTTAAGGTCTAAAAAATTAGCGATGTAAAAGCAGCAGTGCGAAAAAAAAAAAACGGCAAAATTTGTTGCTTTTTTGTTGCTAATTAGTTGCCAAAAAATTTTTTTTGTTGCTCCAGCCGATCGCAAAAAAATTGCAGTAACGCTAGTTTTTCATTATGATAGCGTGGAAATCACTCGATGTGGAATTATCGATCAAGCGAATAAGGGTTAATTTGTTGCTAATTTGTTGCTAAAAGATGCAAAAGAAAAAAATAAAAAAATATCATAAAAATAAATTTTTGTTAAATATGCCAAAATAAATAAAGTCCACGCCAGCTTAACTCTCAAGTTTTTCGTAGAAAATGCTAAATAAAAATTTGTTGCTGCTCATACTGAAGCTACTCTGAGCACAGAGAGTCAGCAACAAAATAAAAACTGAAAGTCGGATTAGTTCGGAGATCGGTTTACGAAAAAGCCGGCCACGCCAGCTTAACTCTCGAATTTTCTGTGGAAAAACTATATTAAAAATTTGTTGCTGGTTAAATTGCAGCTAATCTGAGTACAAAGAGTCAGCAACAAAATAAAAACCGAAAGTCGGATTAGTTTTCAGATCGGCTTACGAAAAAACCGGATACGCCAGCTTAACTCTCGACTTTTCCGTAGTAAAACTATAGTAAAAATTTGTTGCTGTTCATATTGCAGCTAGTCTGAGTACAAAGAGACAGCAACAAATTAGAAACCGAAAGTCGGATTAGTTTGGAGATCGGTTAAAGAAGAAGCCGGTCACGCCAGCTTAACTCTCGATTTTTCTGTGGATAAAGTAAATTAAAAATTTGTTGCTGGTTAAATTGCAGCTAATCTGAGTACAAAGAGTCAGCAACAAAATATAAACTGAAAGTCGGATTAATTTGGAGATCGGTTTACGAAAAAACCGGCTTCGCCAGCTTCACTCGCCTTTCCCGTAGTAAAACCATAGTAAAAAATTGTTGGTGCTCGTACTGCAGCTAGTCTGAGTACAAAGAGTCAGCAACAAAATAGAAACCGAAAGTCGTATTAGTTTGGAGATCGATTTTCGAGAAAATCGGCTACGCCAGCTTCACTCTCGACTATTCCGTAGAAAAACTATGATATAAATTTGTTGCTGCTCATGCTGCAGCTAGTCTGAGTACAAAGAGTCAGCAACAAAATAGAAACCGAAAGTCGGATTAGTTTGGAGATCAATAATAGGGGCACACTAAGCGGGGCTCCGTCGACTACGCTTTTTAGGGGAATATAAAGTGTTTTAAGGTTAGGTTATATTAATCGGTATTTCTCAGAAATGGTAGAGTATCTTTTCATGAGAGTGGTACCATTGGGCAAGGGGGACCCCTCCTTCCCTCCACACCGCGTGAGTTGACTACCATCGCATGCATTTCACGAAAAATAATGCGTTTTATTGTAAGCAGTATGTTCGTTTGACAATATTTCGAGAGTTTGCAATATCGCTAGAGAGAATACAATATAACGTGTTTGACAATAGGCTTGTTTCCACCATCAATAAATTGTAAATCTATTTAGTCCGTCAGTTAGAGTATTAGAAAATAATGGACACGTATTTTTTGTTTTTGTAAATCAACGAATATTGACAAAGATAAAACGCATCAAAACTCGGGAGTGGGGGCTCGTGACGTCAGTAGGTACTCACTAAGAATGATACTGAACAGTGACGTATTGGGAATTTTAAAAGCGTCGTATCTTCGTCAATTTTGGTTTATGTGACAAAAGAAAAAATACGGGTCAAATATTTTTTGATAATCTAAGTGACGGACTAATTAGATTTTTTCAGTTAACAAGCCTATTTTACGGTGACAATATTATACTGATATATATTGATTAATGTTATAAAGTTGGAGAGTTTGTTTGTTTGTTCAACGCGCTAATCTCAGGAACTACTGATTGAAACTGAAAATATCTTTTGGTGTTGGATAGTCCATTTCACGCTACAACCTACAGGAGCGGAGCATAAATGATTTTTTTTGCAAAAACGGGGAATACCTACTTATTTTCCTTTTGTGGGTTTTTTCTCTTTTATATGACGCAGACCAAGTTGCGTGGGTCAGCTAGTGTATTATAACTTAGCTAAATGCTCCTGAATTGGGGTAATTTTGTTAGGCTGGCAACTTTAATTAATGCCAAATGTCATGGAAGGTTGCTGAAGTCATTGTGATTGCAAAGCCTGGGAAACCACCCCATGAAGCATCGTCATTATACAGGGTGTAAACCACCTCATCACAAAGCCGTTAACCAAGCATTCTGTACATCAAACTAAGAAACTTTACGCAAAAATTATTGCTGGGAAACAACTTTTTTTTTGAGGTTAATAATCATGTTTTGTGGTAGAACTCAATGTAACGCACTTAACACATTGTGCTGATGGATGGATTGAATAGTATGGGGGTCGTGGAGGTGCTAAAAGTTAAAATCTTACAAAAAAAAACTTTTATTTAAAAAAATCTTGTCAAAAACTTGTAACTTTGACCCCCAATATCTCCGTAACTAGAAGGTTCCCAGGTATGGTGTAGAACAAAAACATGATCGAAATGATGGGGAGAACAAATGCCTTTCGGCCTCGTGAAGAGGTGTTTTACGCCCGTTAGACCGACAGAAATATTAAAAACAGAAGAAGTGGCGGCTATGCCGTCTTGTTCGGTGGTTTCGTGCAAAAATAGTTTGTTTTATTTGATTAAAGGGCTTTGTCGCTTAACGACCACATCGCTCAGTACAGAAAAGCAAATTACTTACGATCTACTTAGCACTGACTTACAATCTACTTATTACTAGTTCATATAATTCTTTTGCTTTCTCGGACACTGGAAAAGCAAGGATGGAATGCTATTGGCATTTGTAAATGCCAATAGCATTCGTTTTATATCGTCCGAACACATATTAGGTCTACTATTTTCGTTCCGGACACACTCCATCAGGATATGAAAAACATCATCAATTACTCCACAGTCATCACAATTTGGAGACAAAACTTTCTTCATTAAATTATAGAACTTATTCGAAGGAATATGGCCGGAACGAAGTCTTAAAGCTATAGTAATTAATTTCCTGTTCAGATCACAATCAATCCACGGAGACCGAGAGATCTCTGGCTGGATAGTTCGGTACCAGATCCCCTTTTCTTTTGATCTTCCATCAAAATACTCTTGCCAAAAATCTAAACACTTTTTTTTGCCTTTCCAAAATAGTCTGAATATAGCGGAGTAATATTCGTAGGGACTCCGTCAACACACGCTTGTTTGGCGAGTAAATCAACAATATCATTTTCTTCAAATTGAATATGTGACGGAATCCATTGGAGGCGCACCGTTTTGGAATTAGCTTGAAGTTTTAAGATCAATTCATATAACGCGTAGGCTGTCGGAATACCTCGCATGTGAGAAGTGTGCCGAGCCAAGTGTTGCAGCGAGCTTTTGGAGTCTGTCAGAATCACAAAATCATCGCCATTAATTGACAGTATATAGGACAAAGCTTCCAATATAGCAATCAACTCAATGTGCTTATTAGAAATATCTGAATCAGTGCAAAAATAGAAGGGAAGACAAAAACTTTAGAAGTCATTGCATCAGTTACCACAGCACAGGTAAGTAGGTACAAGTATTTTACAATATTTGTCATAAAAATCACGAAAAACCATAATCCCTAAAATATATCTGACTTGTACTACTTTATTTAAGTTTTTTTGTATTACTTTGACTGTATTATGTTTGCATTAAATACATTGCTCTTTTACAACCACCTCAGTCTGTCACTGAGTGACTGAACAAGCAATGTACAGCGAACATAACGAAACATCATTAAGCCGTTATGTCGCATGGTGCGTCCGCTGCTCTGGTCCGCCGTATTTGAGCGTGAGCTAGTGATGTGCTCGTGGAGGTTTGACAAAGTCTATCGACAAGAAAGTGCACTGCGAATTGTTATATTACTATTTCAGATTTTTCTTCAACTTGTTAACTCTTGTAATCCATGGAAGGACGATGGTTGGAGGGACAATGGTCTATGGTAATTTTTTTTTTGTCTTTGACAACAATAGTGCCTGTAGTCCCAACTGAAATAAATGCTTTGATTTTGTTTTTGAACTACGTGTAACTGTGTTATTTGATTTGTAATTGTTTTTAAAATATTTTTATTAATTGAAGAATGTTTTATAGGTTTCATATTGTTTTCATTTACTTTATTTCCAAAACCTTTATAAAAAATTATCGATATATTTATCGAAAACTCTTCGATTTAGTCAAGCACTGTGTCATATCTGCCCTCGTCTCCCGACAACACACAATGATAATTGTTTTCGTGTGAGTAAATTATACGGAAAAGTACGCTGTGGTTAAAGAATAAGGTTTATATGGCGCGTGTGTGCACTTGGTCGTAGTATTGTTTTGACAGAACTGTGTGTGCAATATTAATAGCATTATGGAGGGGGAACCACGGCAACTGTTGCTTCACCAGTTTTCTATACATTTTGAACTCCACGCCATATTAATTATCTCCTTCTTTATTATATGTATGTGTTATAGTCAAAGTCCGATACACAGTCTCTTCGCGGAAGGACTGGTTTATCCTAGGTTTGGCCAAAGCCATCAGGCAATCCCCGAAATACATTTCAATTTCGCCCTTTGCCTGAAGTATTTTTAGTCAAACCCAGGAGCTCCTAACTTTTCAGTCAAACGTCGAAAGTAAATTATTCTGTTTCGGTTTTGGCCTAGTCAATCCTAGAAGCGACTGCAAAACTCGGTCAAACGTTGATCTGAACATGTTTAAACAGGTTCATAATGTCTCTCGCGGTGTTCCGACCGATTGTTTTGTCATTTCATGTTCGTTCATTGAGCGTGCGGGCGTGTAATTGTGTAAAATTGAAGATGAGTGAATCAAACGGTGTTGTTGTTACTAAAAACGTGGATAAAGAAGCTTTAAAAGTAAAGTTTAAAGAGAAAATTTCTAATTTGAACAAAAATAAGTGTTCATTTCACATAAAAAACAAACAGTTGTATGAGCAGATTATCAGTGAGGTAGAATCCGCTAAAGTAGCTGAAAAGAAAACGTCTTTGCAGTATCGCCGTCTCAAACGCTACGACGTTGTTTGTTTTGGGGACGAAAAAAAATTGATTAAGCCATTGTCAGATACAAAAAATATACAATACTACGTTACGGATGACGAGTTCCAAATAGACTTCCAAATATACGAAGATAAGACACTTCATACCTATATCGGAGTTTGACTCGTCAAACCCCGATTTAATAAAATTGTGTTTTGACGTTGGCCTGACCAAATTAGTCTCTCCCAGGTTTGACGAAAATTGTTTAGTCAAAGGCCGAAAATTTACATTTGTTTGGGCTTTGACTAAGTCATTCAGTCTGACCTGAGGATTGACCAGTCCAACCTAGGAGCGCCGGAGCTTCGGAGTTTGCCTATAACATATGAATATACCTAGTTCTCTGTTATCAAAACTATTTAAAAACTCTTATTGAAACGGTTAAAACCAATAATAGAAGATAGAGAACTTATTCCAAATCATCAATTTGGCTTGAAAACAAGGAAGTCTGCTCCACCGTGCTTTTAGATGTCGCGCAAGCTTTTGCCAAAGTTTGCCATAAGGGTCTAATATTTAAGCTCAGACGCATGCTACCAGAATTTGCAGATATCCTAGAGTCGTATACAACTAACAGAATGTTTAGAATACGGCAGGAGGACGCATATTCCGAGCTAAAAGCTATAAAAGCTGGTGTACCTCAAGGAAGTGTGCTAGGCCCAATTTTGTACTTTTTATACACATGTGACATCCCAGAACTGGAAAACCGCACCATTGCGACCTTTGCAGATGATACTGCAATTATGGCTACTGGATCAAGCCACAGAGAAGTACTAGAAAAAGTTCAACTAGCTGGGAACAAAGTTTATGACTGGACACAAAAATGGAAGATCAAACTGAAAGAGTCAAAATCAATTCACATTGATTTTATAAACAAACACTTGGACTATCACATCTAAATGGTATGCAAGTACCTTAAGCTAATACTAACTAAAACCCATTCACGTTCCTTCCTCGCCCTTTATGTTCCGGGGCCACGGTATCTCTTTCGAACAGTCCCGCAACCCCGGCAGGCTTCGGCCCTTGCGGGCCCTTTCAATGTGCTGACATCTCTTTGAGGCGCGCGTGGAACACGAGCTCGCCCATAGCTTATGTCAAAGAGAAATGACAGGAACTCGATTAGCGATGATCTATGAGTAATTATTGGTTACTCGGAAGGAAATCTTGTCTATCATTGATACATAATAAAATAACCCTATACGAGTACAAGCATAATTAATCTGATGCCAATTTGGACGTATGGCACCCAACTTTGGGGCTCTAATAAACAAAGCAACGTCAAAATTATTTTTGACGTTGCTTCAGAATATGCTTGTTTATGGTTATTTTATTATATTTTATAGGGTTAGTATCGTGATTTATTTGGATCCGCGATATAAATCGCATTTTTTTAACGCCATCATTACAGCGCGGGCTGAATCTAAATGAAATAATAAATGACGATTAACACCATTAAAAAACCCGGATGGTCTGGTTTTTGTATCCATTCGTTGCATCACTACTGTCAATAAAGTAAGTGCTACGGACTTGTGTAAAAGTGCAAAAGTGCTTATTAGTCTTTTAGGCTAGATCTTAATTAAGTATTAAGAATTTAGATCTTACTAATAAAGTACAAAAAAAAAATGATAAATTTGCATAAAAGGCTAAGTATCAGGGCAGGAAAAAGATGACTTTTGTTATGACAGTGACAGTTGACACTGATGACAGCCCGCCGCCCGCGGTGAATGAAAACACCAAGAGTGGAGAACAAGAACAACCGGAAATTATGAATAAATGGGGGTATTAGAAGACATTTTTGAAACGTACCTACAAAAAGCATGTTGAGCATTTAAAGTTTTCTCCCACAAAACAGTAAGTATACATTGTCATGAATGCACTTTGTTTACACTACTTTTCACATTAAAAAGACAGACACTTTAAGGTATGTGTTGACGATTTGACAGTGGGGCATACGGCCAAATACTGAAACGTCACTCAAAATTTAAGTAACACTTATATTTAACAGATACTCAAAAATGACGTTTGGCCATACAAAATTTTAAGTTTAGGAGCTTCTCAAATGTTAAGCAGCTCTTACATTTTGAGTGACGTTTCAGTATTCGGGGGTTAGTTTCCAAGCTTTTCTAAAAGGTACAGGCCGGTTACAGAAAACCAACTCTGAGATTCAGAAAGCTGTTGAGTGACTCTAACAAAACTAATCCGACTTTCGGTTTTTATTTTGTTGCTAACTCTATGTACTCAGTTTTATCATTTGCTGCAGTTTAACCAGCCATATTTTTTTAATATACACACATCAAAGTGTCTAGGGATCAACATATATTTTTGCAATAACTTTTCTCCTGATTGATATTAATTAAAATTTTCTTTAAGGATTCATCAAATAAAGTGTTTTCGTCTGTCACAGTAACGATAAACCAAGTCACCTTTGCATTAATAAAGAAATTTGCCATTTTCCTAATAAAGGGATTTTTGACATTTGAACCACTAACATTAAAGTTCGAAAAAAAGACTGAAATAACAGTTTTCTTTAAAATTTTATTGGGTAACTTAAACAATTAATAATCCGTGTTTCTACCGCGAACACTAACAACACAAGAACATCGGTTTGGCAAACTCAAAATGAGTTCATCCAAATCACGCTGTGGAATGGCCGCCCATGTTCGTTGCAACAACAAAAAAAGGTCTTCTTGCGACTGGATACCCTCCATATTCGGCAGAGCTCTTCTCTGTAGCATATCCCATGCATGCTCAATCGGGTTCAAGTCTGGCGACTGAGCAGGCCAGGGCAGGACATTGATGTTAGCTGCGGCGAGAGTGTCTTACAACTCTTGCGGTGTGCGGTCGTGCATTATCATGCACGACCGCGCACACACACATTAACTGAAATAAGAGACCGATTTGCACTTGTAGAGGAACGATGACGTCTGATACAATCGTCTCAGCATAAATTTGAGCGTTGAGGTTGCCTCTGATCCAAATCAACTCAGTTCTTCCGCCGATCCAAATACCCGCCCATACCATGATGGTTCCACCACTATAAGGATGGACTTCCTGGCAGGATTTTAATCGCTGTTGGCGTCCAGGGGTTCTCCAGTGTCGTATACGTCTTGTATCCGGTCTCATACCAAAACGAGACTCATCAGAAAAGCACACGAAACGCCATTGTTCTTCTGCCCAATTTCTGTGTTCAAGAGCCCATTGATATCGAATCCTACGATTGTGCATTGCTATAGGTGGTACCCGTAGCGGTCTTCGGGAATGAAGGTTCACTTCATGCAAGCGGTTTCTGCCTGTTTGGTCGCTAATTAAGTTCCCTGAAGAGTGATGAAGCCTCACGGCTAACATCATGGCGGTTATTGTTGGAGCTCTTGTCTCCGTGTGGTGCAGCGACACCGTCCTCCATGGCGCTCAGCCGGTACCAGTGCTTCGGTAACGTGTCCAAAGTCGACTGATAACACTCTGACTTGTATTCAGAGCTAAAGCCACAGTACGTTGCCGGGAACCAGCTTCTATCATTCCCACGGCTCTGAGCATTTCTTCCCTGCTTAAATGACGTCGCCGCTCCATAATAACGTTGGTTTTAATCAGTAGTAGGGAAACAGTAGAACTAATAATGTCTTCAATGCGTTGTATGTTTTTATAGGGAAAATATTGACAGCTGATTTTCATCTTTTACTCGAATTTGATTGACAGTTCCTGTTTCAAATTATGAAATGCACCAAAAAGGATCCATATAAATTTATTAAATCATAAATTTATTACAAAGCCACATCTCAATCTCAAGAAATCCGCATAAAAATGCTTGATCCCTAGACACTTTTGATGTGTGTAGTTTCTCCACAGAAAAGTCGAGAGTTAAGCAGGCGTGGCCGGCTTTTTCGTAAACCGATCTCCAAATTTATCCGAATTTCGGTTTCTATTTTGTTGCTGCCTCTTTGTACTCAGATTAGCTGCAGTACGAGCAGCAACAAATTTTTATCATAGTTTTTCTACGGAATAGTCGAGAGTGAAGCTGGCGTAGCCGATTTTTTCGAAAACCGATCTCCAAAGTAATCGGACTTTCGGTTTTTATTTTGTTGCTGACTCTTTGTACTCAGACTAGCTGCAGCATGAGCAGCAACAAATTTATATCATAGTTTTTCTACGGAATAGTCGAGAGTGAAGCTGGCGTAGCCGGTTTTTTCGTAAACCGATCTCCAAACTAATCCGACATTCGGTATATATTTTGTTGCTGACTCTTTGTACTCAGATTAGCTGCAATTTAACCAGCAACAAGTTTATAATGTAGTTTTTCCACAGAAGTCGAGAGTTAAGCTGGCGTGGCCGGCTTTTTCTTTAACCGATCTCCAAACTAATCGGACTTTCGGTTTTTATTTTGTTGCTGACTCTTTGTACTCAGACTAGCTGCAGCATGAGCAGCAACAAATTTATATCATAGTTTTTCTACGGAATAGTCGAGAGTGAAGCTGGCGTAGCCGATTTTTTCGAAAACCGATCTCCAAACTAATCCGACTTTCGGTTTTTATTTTGTTGCTGACTCTTTGTACTTAGACTAGCTGCAATACGAACAGCAACAAATTTTTAATATAGTTTCTCCACAGAAAAGTCGAGAGTTAAGCTGACGTGGCCTGGCTTTTTCATTACCCAATCTTCAAACTAATCCGACTTTCAGTTTCTATTTTGTTGCTGACTCTTTGTACTCAGATTAGCTGCAATTTAACCAGCAACAAGTTTTTAATATAGTTTTTCCACAGAAGTCGAGAGTTAAGCTGGCGTGGCTGGCTTTTTCGTGAACCGATCTCCAAATTAATCCGACTTTCAGTTTCTATTTTGTTGCTGACTCTTTGTACTCAGACTAGCTGCAATACGAACAGCAACAAATTTTTACTATAGTTTTACTACGGCAAGTCGAGACTTAAGCTGGCGTAGCCGATTTTTTCGAAAACCGATCTCCATATTTATCCGAATTTCAGTTTTTATTTTGTTGCTGACTCTTTGTACTTAGACTAGCTGCAATTTAACCAGCAACAAGTTTTTAATATAGTTTCTCCACAGAAAGTCGAGAGTTAAGCTGGCGTGGCCGGTTTTTTCTATAACCGATCTCCAAACTAATCCGACTTTCGGTTTCTATTTTGTTGCTGACTCTTTGTACTCAGACTTGCTGCAGCATGAGCAGCAACAAATTTATATCATAGTTTTTCTACGGAATAGTCGAGAGTGAAGCTGGCGTAGCCGATTTTTTCGAAAACCGATCTCCAAATTTATCCGAATTTCAGTTTTTATTTTGTTGCTGACTCTTTGTACTTAGACTAGCTGCAATTTAACCAGCAACAAATTTTTAATATAGTTTATCCACAGAAAAATCGAGAGTTAAGCTGGCGTGGCCGGCTTCTTCTTTAACCGATCTCCAAACTAATCCGACTTTCGGTTTCTAATTTGTTGCTGTCTCTTTGTACTCAGACTAGCTGCAATATGAACAGCAACAAATTTTTACTATAGTTTTACTACGGAAAAGTCGAGAGTTAAGCTGGCGTATCCGGTTTTTTCGTAAGCCGATCTGAAAACTAATCCGACTTTCGGTTTTTATTTTGTTGCTGACTCTTTGTACTCAGATTAGCTGCAAT
This sequence comes from Xestia ashworthii, assembly GCA_950022955.1. Lineage (NCBI taxonomy): Eukaryota > Metazoa > Arthropoda > Insecta > Lepidoptera > Noctuidae > Xestia > Xestia ashworthii. Next base: position 12,849,112 of record OX465575.1, on the reverse strand, counting down.
TTAACCAGCAACAAATTTTTAATATAGTTTATCCACAGAAAATTCGAGAGTTAAGCTGGCGTGGCCGGCTTTTTCGTAAACCGATCTCCGAACTAATCCGACTTTCAGTTTTTATTTTGTTGCTGACTCTCTGTGCTCAGAGTAGCTTCAGTATGAGCAGCAACAAATTTTTATTTAGCATTTTCTACGAAAAACTTGAGAGTTAAGCTGGCGTGGACTTTATTTATTTTGGCATATTTAACAAAAATTTATTTTTATGATATTTTTTTATTTTTTTCTTTTGCATCTTTTAGCAACAAATTAGCAACAAATTAACCCTTATTCGCTTGATCGATAATTCCACATCGAGTGATTTCCACGCTATCATAATGAAAAACTAGCGTTACTGCAATTTTTTTGCGATCGGCTGGAGCAACAAAAAAAATTTTTTGGCAACTAATTAGCAACAAAAAAGCAACAAATTTTGCCGTTTTTTTTTTTTCACACTGCTGATTTTACATCGCTAATTTTTTAGACCTTCCTTCTTAGCCCTTTGTGTTCTAGGACCATGGTATCTCTTTCGAACAGTCCTGCAGCATACTTACCCCGACTTGACAATCGATCCTAGAACGTTATGTGTTTGGGACCACTTAACCAACCGCAGTCAAACAAAAAAACCTTTGATTCTTGATGACGCTTCATTGCGTCGTGTTGAAAAACGTACCTGTAACAATAAAATAAAAAATCATCAAGTATCATCGAGCCAATGGCCTCGGGCAGTCATTTATAGATCTTTGATACGAGTAGACCGAAGCTCGTAAGTCTGCCAACTAGTCTTTCCAAGGAGTATCGTGTATACGTGTTTCCCAGTGAGTGGGTTCTTCTTCTTCTTAGCGTGTAGATGGAATGGCCCAGAACTGAGCTTCTAGTTTGGCGCTTTCGGTAGCGTCCACTAGTTCCTGTAATGAGTGGGTTGTGGAGGACAGATAGGCAGTCGCTATGTGTAAATACTGGTATTCAGCTACATCTGGATTCAGCTACATCATTCGGAGTTTCTTGCCCGTTCTTCTCCATAGAGATCTACGCTAGGGAATTGGCAACTACAGTATCTTCACAGTTTTTATGTCTTGTCACTGGGACTGTAGCTACATTTCCAGTTCATCTTTGTTTCGACACTTCAAAAGTGCCAGTAACTAACCTACTTGAAATTGCTTTGATTTTGATAGATTGGAAGCCGGCCCAGCTAAAACCCAGCCAGACACGGGTAGATGAGCTCAGATATGGAGCAGAGCTGATCGAACGCAAGCACGCATATACCTGCGCACAGTATACAGGTAAAAAGCGAATCGCTTTCAAGGAGGATTTGGAGGTGACTGCTAAGATCGAGATGACGAGTGACTCTCCGTACATATAGACAAGTTACACTGAATAAGTACAGAAAACATCGTATTATATACGAAAACCTAATCATAAGCGAAGCTTCACAAATTCCTAGCGCGTAAAATGTGAATTTGAAATTCAATCAAGCATTTGCAGGGTTGCTTGGAGACGATTTTATAAGTTAGCTATTGAATCGTTTTCTTTTTTATTAATTATGCTGGCAATACATTTATAAATTGGTTTTCTGATCCGTTTTAAGATTAAAAGTGTGTTAAGTATTGAGCAGTGATTATTTATTTGTAATTGACGAGTTTTAGAGAAGTATGGAAGAAGGTGACATGCTGCGCCGACCACGAATAAATGAAATGAATGATGAAAGTGGCATTCGTTTCAATGTCCCATGGAGTCACCTTCTGTAATTGTCTACTCTGTGTACCAATCTGAAAATCAAAAAGCTGGACCAAAGCTACTCATTTACAAGCACTGATTGATCAGGAACGTTCGCCAAAGGATGGACGCTCCACTGTTGACTTATTGGAGATCGTATTTGTTGAGGCTTTAATTATTCCCATGTTTGTCTGATTGTGGATACTGGCTTTTAATTAAGCATGAATTTAAGGCTGCTGTTCCATCGGGAAAGTGGAGCGGTAGGCAAGAAAAGTCCGCCACTTAAATAGCTTTGAGTTTTCCCGAAATATCCGCAGCTTGAATAGCTTTGAGTTTTCCTGAGAGCTTAAATAGATGCACTTTTCAAAGATATTATGCTATGCACCCCGTCTTGCGTCAAGCGAGGTTCAGTTGTTTCCTTCGCGTGGCAAATGTCGTATAGCGGTGATTAGTGACAGCGATAAGCAATTTCAATCATTTGTTTTTTTTCGCAGTCGCTTTGGCAACTGGGTTTCCGCTTAAGGCGCTTAGACGAGCTAAATTAGCAACTCTATTTGTGGTGATTCAAACTTCGTTTGAAATGCTGTTAGAATAAGTTCTAATCAGCTTGCACTACAAAGTGGTTGTTACGTCAGCCACTGCGGGCCAAATAGCGCGAAATTAGTGGTTTCGATAGATTTACAAAAAAACCATTGATTGGATTAAAAAACTAAAACAGTATCATGCTAATATATTGCTTGTAGAATTATTTGCCAAAAAATCAGAATGATCGCATGCATATTAGTATGTTTTTTATTGTTTGAAACATAATTTTAGAGGTAAGTTCGTGATTTCTTTTTATAGACCCAAATTAATTGTATTATGTTTTCAAAACAGTATCATGCTAGCATATATCCTGAAGAATATCATATATTTTTCTGGTCTTGTTTATAGCAGTGAATCCATATATACTTTTAGTAATTATAAAACTCGCGTTTAGCTCGTGTAGTCGCCTTAAGTAGCTTGTGGAGTCGTGGCCAAGTCGTGGTTAGACTGGAAGGCAACCCCAGCAGTTGTGAACACGCTAGGCTTTTGTAAAACAAAATGAAGGTACAAATAACGCAAATAAAGGGAAAATCATAATCCCACCGTTTTACTCCACTATCATCACAAACTGAAATGTAACGATGTTTACTTCTAAAAGAAGATATTTTTAAGATGCTTTTCACGTCAATAAAATCACAAACAGTTCAGCTATTAAACCAGACTCAATTAAACTCGCTTTCAATTACGAGGTGTCCAGTGACCCTTTGTAAGCTGATTCTTGTTGCGAACTATGGACCATTAAAATGTTCGCGGACGATTAACTCCCAAGTTTTGGGAGGTATGCTGCATTTTAAGGGCCGCGTTACTGGGATTGGATTATGTAAACGTTATTTTATTTAAAATGGAGGGTAGGTAATGAAATAAGGATCAAGGCTCAAGACTGCCGGGGCTGCGGGACTGTTCGATAGCGATACCGCGGCCCCGGAACACAAAGGGCTAAGAAGGAACATGGATAACCCATCCAGTTTAGTCAGTAAAAGTCTGACACTCCCTTCCGCTCCGCCCACATCGGGAGGAGTCATTTGATGATTTCCCAAAAGAATCTTCAGCTTGAAAGGGATTCGCGGGTAAGTCATAACAGCCGCATGGGTTGATTTTCAAGGTGAAGTAACCATTGCCTTAGTGGGTTCGTGGATGGGTGACCACATACCGCACCTCTCGGGTCTGTTGGCCTCGCTCGGCTGTTATTTGTAGATATTTGACAGTTGTTACGTGTATTCAGAAGCCTGAACAACAGTTTGGCCACCAGTTTTACCAAAAAGGAGTCGGGTTACCCAGCAACTACGTTGTGGAGGTTAGATAGGCAGTCCTACAATGTAAAATACTGGTATTCAGCTGCACCCGGTTAGACGAGAAGTCGATGAAAACTTCAATAGATGATGACAAGTTTGAAGTTATTTAAGTTTTGTCTCTAGGGTGAAAATATTGTGAATAATCTCTGATACTTTATGTCCAGGGGCGGCGCTGACCAGTTATCATCAAGAACCATTGATTGCCATCCAATTACATAAAATACAACAATGCTTATAACCCCGTGAACCAACCGCCATTAGATAAATCCTGCCGTTTTGTAAGTATCAGTATACAATTCCGAAGCGTAAAAAACCCCTATCATTTACCGGTGAAATTGCCGTCATTATTATCAAAGGTAGATATAGATACCAGCCATTTGTTACAAAGTGCTTCGATCAATGGGTTACCAAAATGATCAGTTTTTGTACTTTGTGAAATAGATTAGGGCCTGTTTTCGTTTCCGAAATTATCATTTTATGTTTTCGTAAGGTGATGTGAAGTTCGGTAACTGTCCCATGGGATCATATTACAGGGACAAAAAGTATCCTATGTGGTAATTTAGGTAATAAACTATATGTGTGCAAAAATGCATCCAAATTCGTTCAATAGTTTTTGCGGCTTTCGCAATTATAACATTACTCGCCCGCGTCATCACCATCATCATCAGCCTATTAATGTTCCCACTGCTGGGAACATTAATAGGCCGATGTCACATGCCTCCTCTCTATGAGCGGGAATGGACTATAATCCACCACGCGGGCCCAGTGCGGATTGTTACTCGTAGATGTCACATATCTTCGAATTTTTTGGTACTAGGACATGCCTGTTTGCTCACGATGTTTTCCTTCACCGTTTTTAAGAGCTGGGCCACCGCTGCTCGCCCGCGTACAAATTATAAACTAAAACCTTCCTCGAGAACTCGGAAATTGGTGCAGCAGTTTTTGAATGACAGACGCGGCGGAGGATTACCTACTAGTAAGAAGTAAGATTAACAAGGCAGATATGTGAATGTCAAGGCCTAGGAGATGTTCTAGAAGGACATACACGGAACTTCTTGGTGAAGTTCTTCAGAAAGGTCAGGTACTAGTACTCTCAGGATCTACGGCGTGCGTGGATGACCTTTTTTTTTGTGAGTGTCAGTCTTTTACTGACTAAAACCCATCCATGTTCCTTCCTCGCCCTTTACGTTACGGGGCCACGGTATCTCTTTCGAACAGTCACGCAGCCCCGGCAGGCTTCGGCCCTTGCCCTCTCATTATGTTGACATCTCTAAGAGGCGCGCGTGGAACACAAACGCGCCGTCGACACGGCCTGTCGTCGTTAGACGGACGGACGGCTAGCTAGCCCATAGCTAACCGTCCACAGGCCCGCGTCTACGGTGGCCGGTAGCCACCACGTGGCCCCCGACGCCCGGTGCGTCTCCCGCAGCGGCTGGGGCGAGAGGCTCCCTCCCTCTCGCGTCCGCCACCTCCTTCGCTTCGAAGGAGGTGACGGCTTCCCATTCCGTTTCGCGCGTGTATGACCTCATAATGTATGAACGTGGACCAATCAAAAGAAGTATGTTAGTATCGCAGCGGGTGGCGATCAGTAGTTTCTACTACTCCCATCGGAAAAAGGTGTATGATTTGTATGATTATATACAGGGTGTAAACCACCTCATCACGAAGCCGTCAACCAAGCATTCTGTACTCTGTATATAAAACTAAGTAACTTTACGCAAAAATTATTGCTGGGGAACAACTTATTTTTTGGGGTGAAAAATCATGTTTTGTGGTAGAACTCAATGTAACTCACTCAAAACATTATGCTGATGGACGGATTGAATAGTACGGAGGTCGTCGAGGTGTTTATAGTAAAAAAATCTTACAATAAAAACGTGTACTTATTTAGACCCCCAATATCTCCGTCACTAGAAGGTTCCCAGATATGGTGTAGAACAAACAAATGACCGCAATGACGGGGAGAACAAGTGCCTTTCGGCTTCGTTAAGAGGTGTTTTACCAGAGGCCTCCCACTAGGTGGACCGATGACCTGGTGATGGTTGCGGGGATCCCCTGGATGCGAGTCGCACGGGTCAATGTGGCTGATGTGGCGACACTTGGGGGAGGCCTATGTCCAGCAGTGGACGTCTTTCGGCTGAAATAATGATGATGATGAAGTCTCAATCTTGAAGACTTGGAGAATGCTATAACTAAAAGTTTGTCAAAATCCGAGTTCTAAACACATAGTGCTGTAGAACAACAAGTCCTGAATGAAATCATTAATAACTTAAGCGGATTGACAAACAGTGAATGCTAATATTTGTATCCACAATTATTATGCATGCAAGTCCCCGGCTAACTCGCTACAGTCACTAGCCATCAGTAGTAACACTTGCGCTACGAAAACCTACCTTATTGCTATGATGGGAAGGCGATGTTGATGTCAAACAGTTGCGTTGTAGGGGCGGTTGACTGTATCGCCACCCAGAAGTAAAGTATTATGCGTAATACTGCAAACATTTTAAGTAGTTTAGTTACTCTGCAATCTTGTCGCCGTTCACTGTTGATTCAACACGTCATTTCCGATGTAGCATAGTACCTTTCGTTAGCGACTTTGTAGCGTGGAGTTGGGATAGTAAATATCCCACGGGAGCGTAGGTACTACCGACCGAAAGAAAGTGGCCTGAAGAACCTCACGTAAGCAAAGGATGTGAGGCACGTGAGGTTCTTCAGGCCACTTTTATACCCTCCCTTTTATAAATCCACCAGTCGGGCTTACTAAAGGTTGATGAATGCCACACGTTGGATTTGTGGTTCTAGGACATGCCGGTTTTTCCTTCATTGTTTTGTGTGCAGCGCCGATGAAAAAATGTACACCAAGTAGTGGAATGTGGAGGTCTATACCCAGCAGTGGGTGATTCCAGGCTGATATGATGATGAATGAACCGGACCAGGACAGAACTAAGAACCCGTGACTAACAACTCACAAATCGTGGCTGTTTCCATCTGGGTCACCATTATAAATCAATGGCCGCCGGGAAAAAATATAAATAGCCCAAAAAATGAAGTCCAAGCAGGTACGTGACTTAATATACCACCAAGTCCCGCAACAATATCTGCACACACTTCCCACCTCCTTACTCCAACATATCATAATGTAATTGATAAATCAGCCGAGTGCGTGATCCTCTCGCCTCTGAGGATGTACGTGAGGTGGTGTCAAAGGGAGGTTTCGTTGAGAGTCGTCTCGAATACATAGGGTTAGAAGTCGCGAGGAAAAAGGAACCGGAGAGGGTCTAAGATAGTGGAGGGTTCGGTACTATTGTTGGATATTTTGCCGCTGTTGCAAGCGCCATAAACTGATTTATTAATGAACATAAACAAACCGTTCTTTGAACCACATGAAAATTCAGTATCATCCACCAACATTTCTATTTCAGAGCAACACGGCAAATAATTGAGGGTTTATTGCCCACTACGGAACCCGAAAAATTTCCCGGAACCGACGTCACAAGGGACTCTTCCTTTTATTAAAATTCAGATCCGCAACCGGACCCTACAAACTTACGAAAGAAGTCAAAACAATGAAACGTGACACGGTTTTGTTCAGAATATTCTGATTTCGGCCGCAAACGTTAACTTTGTTGAAACGTGCGATGGGCTCCAAAAAGCTTGTCACTTACCAAATGATTCCTTTTCCGATACTTTTCGTAATAATGTAAAAAGGACGATATTATATGGGGTCAAAGTCAATATACTTTAAAAGTAGATTTCGATTGACAGGACCTTCTTTTTCATTTTGTCACATTACAAAGGCATTTAGTGAGGGAATGAATTGGTATTTCAAGTGTGTAACGAATCACCATGTGTTAAGAGCTGTTTACTATGATACGCTTCTTTTCGGTCCTTCGAGCCGGATCCGCACTATCAATAATATGGTCATCACATCATGTTCATGAATGTTGTGTGTGTGCTCTCATGTGCTCTTTCTAATTTTATCCATTCGCGTTACACCACACATCCCCTTAGCATCTCATCTCAGTCACATGGAATTTGTATGATAGATATGGAAAAAAGGACACATTAATAGGGAGACATGACCGAATTCGTATCGGCGAAGAAAATTATATTTCAGCTGACAACCAATCAATCAATACTCTTAATTTGTAAACACAGGTACGACGTACAGCATCTGTTTTTTCGATGAGCAAGCGATTCGGCATTAATAACCTAAATAATTCCTCGTCACCATGATAATTTGACCTACACTGTCAAGATGTCTTCTAACTCTCCCCTAAACATCAGAATTGTTGATGACGACACAAACGATAAATTATTTGTCATCATTCATTTTGCAGTTCATTGCACAGTTGTCTTGGTGACAGATGGGCAACCCTTGACAAAGGGGAGCTCCTAGCAATTCGTCAATTGTAGGAACTGATTTCTAGCGTAGTAAAATTAAGACCAACGGGAAAGAAAACAAGAAAAGTTGTCTTTTGCACGTGTATTTTCTGCCAACAGATTAAATTGCACCAGCTTCTGCCAGTGGCTTCGCACGCGTGAGGTTTGATAAGTTTCCCATGTGATGTTACTACCGGTATAAAAAGTATCCTATTTTTTAATCCAGGTTATTAACTATCTGTGTGCAAAATTTTCATCCAAATCCGTTTAGTAGTTTTCGCGTGAAAGAGTTAAAAACATCCACACATCCTAACAAACTTTTACATATATTATATTAGTAGGCTATATTTCTGGAATAACTGGCTTTTGACAAAACACTATACAGCGCAGTATACAGCTTCCTAACTACAACTCGAAGTTCTACAACACTGAAATGGTTTCTTACGTCACTAACAATCTCTCCCCACATTTCAGCAGTTCATTTGTCTCGGTCTTCACAGATCATTCGCACAAATTAGAGAAAAACAGAAGGTCTGCTCCGTACAAAGATCGAAAACAGGCACACACATTGTCCGTATGCTAACAAATCACCCACACAGGACGCGTACGTACTTCTTGCGATATCAAACCAATGCCGGGCGCGAGTGCGCTTGCACTCGCTGTGGTAAACGAAGTCTACTCGAGGTAAGCATCCACATGTCCGCATCGTGAGCATCGGACGCATCGCATCAAACGGATCGTAGTATTCTTTGTATAGAATGTCACACAAGTGCGTCTACTGATCCGTACCGTGCGGATCGCTCGATCTGCTCATTTGCTGCGAGAGGCGACTTTTACGATGCGTCCGATGCGGACTTATGGAGTATACTTCATTTGGTAAAAAGGCGCTAGGCTTGACTCGAACAATACTGATCCGAACAAACATAATTGGGCAGCGATGCAACGATAGATGAAGAATGGAGTTAACCGATCGGACCGCTGAATAAAAGCCAAATCATCATCTGCCTAGTCTCATCCCAACTATGTCGGGGTCGGGTTCCAGTCTAACCGGATGCAGCTGAATACCAGTATTTTACATGGAGCGACTGCCTATCTGTATATCTGACCTCCACAACCTAGTTGGTACTGGGTAATGCGATACCACTTGCTAAGACTGGTTGTCAGATTTTTTGGGCCACTGACTACCTGTAACGACTGTCAAAGATCCACAAATGACAGCCGGGACCAACTGCTAAACGTGCTTTCCGAGGCACGGAGGAGACATGGTATGTAATGAGTGGTCACCCATCACAGACCAACTTAGGCAACCACGGCTCAACGTAAAGATCGACCCAAGCGGCTGTTGTTTTATTGTAGCCACGAGCTCCTCAAACAACCGAATCAAATCGGAATTAGATCATAGAACATTAGGGAACCGACCTTCTGTATCTGTTTGTGTTGTGTCCAGCCGTTCACACCCACTTACAAATTGTTGAGAGAATTCATTAAATTGTTCCTCCAGGAAATAAATGGAAATTATTCGAACAGCCAGCGAAAAGGACATGATTTTAAATGAGACAACTTTGAATAATTTGCTTTAGACTTCGAGCATTTGTTACAATAACAACGGATTACTTCTGGTGGGTGAGCAGGAATAGAACAACAGACAAGTTTTGGAGTTTAATCGAGCGGATGTAAGCTGGTTAAACATGTTAAAAAAGTATCTTGGACACTCTCAATCTTGCAGGTGTTATAGCTAATCAATCTCGGCTACTCCCTTTCAGAATGTTTCTTGTGCGACCTCACATCATGTTTGCCTCGCTAATAAGACCAGATCATCAGACCATCATCAAGACGGAATACCTCGCCAAAGATGTTCCGTTAGAGGCGGCTTTGCCACCATTTTCAGTATTAAACAAAGTGTGTCGTCATCGTCACCGTTTATTCGCACTTGGCATTGAATGATAGGCCCATAGATATAATAATATTTCTATGGACGGCCCTTACTGCTACTGCAATCATAGGAAGCTATCGGCGCGGAGATTTCGTATTCTGGGGGCCATTGCTATCTTCCTACCCATACTTACCTAGTATTATAAAAACTACTACAGTAACTCAATGAGTCCATCTGTTACGTTTACATGTCTTAACGACTGGACCGAGTTAGATAACATATGTCATACAAGTACCGTAGCATACTTTTTATCCCGGTAGTGAATAGGCTTGTGTCCTAAAAAAATCTAATTAGTCCGTCAGTTAGATTATAAAAAAATATTTGACTCGTATTTTTTCTTTTGTTACATAAACCAAAATTGACGAAGATACGACGCATTTAAAATTCGCTATACGTCACGCCGTGCTATAGTTTTTAGTGCGTTGTGACGTCACGAGCCCCCACTCCCGAGTTTTGATGCGTTTTATCTTTGTCAATATTCATTGATTTACAAAAACAAAAAATACGTGTCCATTATTTTCCAATACTCTAACTGACGGACTAATTAGTTTTGCAATTTATTGATGGTGGAAACTAGCCTATTCCCCAGATCTTTACAAACAAATTATCAAAAGCTCAACGGGATTGTCGACCCAAATCTACATAATGAAATACAATAGTCATTTCATCACATTTACCCAACTACCATTTACATTTGTGACCGACGACTCGAACGCGAATCACAATAATATATGAAATCATCAGCTTATAATGTTCCCACTGCTGGGATACATCATACAAAGCCTTGTAGAGAGCCCTCTAATTATGGAATGGGCTGTAACTAGGGTTGCCAGCTGTAACCCACCGCGCAGCGGGCCCAGTGCGGGTTGTTAGATGCACTAAGTTCCAATTTTTGGTTCTGGGACATGCCGGTTTCCTCACGATGTTTTCCTACACCGTTTTGAGAGCAGTGTTGATGAAATAATTTACACAACGGCACACAATTTTCAGTTAATAGAGAAACACAAAGAGCTGACAATCACACGTCCTGTTAACTACTAAACAGACTTAATGTTAATAAGAAGAGCGAAACTAATTGAATAGAAAACTAGAAAATGGCTATATCACGGATGGAGGAACGGGTTGTACGATCAACTGCACTTTATAGTACGAAAATGAGCTGTATTGCTAAGATATAAGACCGTTGTTAAAATGTTTCCATTGAGTGCACGATAATTATAATTAATACCTAATTGGTAGCAGTAAGCAACGACCTATTGTCGGGCCTACACTGTCCCCCCATACTAAAGTACTAATGCTGTAACATAATAATATTGTAATACCAAATGATTTGAAAAAAGTAACCATGGAGTTTCTTGCCAGTTCTTCTCCATGGAATCGACCAACGCGAACCGTGCACCTTTTTCGACGTTTTATAAGTGCCCATCTAGGTCTAATATGTGAAATTATATAATATTTTGATTTTGTTTTTCGATGATTTTGATTTTGGTAGGTACCAGTTACTATCGTTTTGTATCATAAAACAAAGTATTATACATAATATTATAAACAAAGTCCTCCGCCGCATCTGTCTGTTCGCGATAAACTCAAAAACTTTACCGATTTTCATGCTGTTTTCACCAATGGATTGAGTGGTTCTCGAGGAAGGTTTTAGTTTATTATTTGTACGCGGGCATCAGCTAGTGCTCAATAAATATTCCTCTGAGGTACTTCTGCAATAGAAAAGCAATTTCTAAATGTATTGCCAGAATAATTAAAAAAAAAAATCGGTTCAACAGCTTACCTACAAAGATCGTATGATGCAAGCAACCCCGCAAATGCTTGATTGAATTTCAAATTTACATTTTTAGCGAGCGCTAGTAATTTGGGAAGATTCACTTAAGATAAGGTTCTCGTATATAATACGATGTTCTGTTTACTCAGGGTAGGTACATTTGTTTATGTGTATGGAGAGTCAGTGGCAGATGGGTGATGGTTAGCGGGTTCGTCAATGGTACTAGTTTGTACTGGTTTTAGAGTAAACTAACCGGGTTTTCATATTAAATATTTACTCCTATTTAATTTTCCAAAATCGTTTTGTAACTGCTTACGTCATAAATAACAGGTATCAACCCGAAATACTGCAATAGACATGACAACAGTATCAAAAAAATACAAATCTATTTAGTCCGTCAGTTAGAGTATTGGAAAATAATGGACACGTATTTTTTGTATTTGTAAATCAATGAATATTGACAAAGATAAAACGCATCAAAACTCGGGAGTGGAGGCTCATGACGTCAGTACGCTCTAATCATTTTATTATACCACGGCGTGACGTATTGAGAATTTTAAAAGCATCGTATCTTCGTCAATTTTGATTTACGTAACAAAAAAATACGGATCATACATTATTTGATAATCTAAATGACGGACTAATTAGTTTTTTTGTCGTCTAACTTTTACTACGTAACTCAGGAAGTCAGGACAAACGATTTTATAATTGAAGTCAATCAATAATAGGAGTATTTCTTTGGGGTCTAAAGAGTGACCAGTTTTTATTGCATTCAGAATTATTTAAGAGTCATAATAATAAAGATCGGTTGGCCGGTCCCTTGCGATGCGACTCGCGTCCGTTGGATGAGTCGCAAGGGACCGGTCAATGTGGTGACACTTGGGGGAGGCCTATGTCCAGCAGTGGACGTCTTTCGGCTGAAATGATGATGATGATGATAATAATAAAAGTTCGACAATCTGTTGGCACTGATATAAAAACAGCACGCGCCATAGTAAAAATATAAGCCACTTTTGCCAGTCAGCTAAAGAAATAGTGGGGCGCAAAGTGTATAGCCCTTTTTTTGTTTTTTTTTTTTTTTTTTAGGATGGGAAATCATCAAATGACTTCTCCCACTCTGGGCGGAGCGGGAGGGAGTGTCAGACTTTTACTGACTAAAACCCATCCATATTCCTTCCTCGCCCTTTACGTTCCGGGGCTGCGGTATCTCTTTCGAACAGTCCCGCAACCCCGGCAGGCAAAGTGTATAGCCCTACTAAAGAATAGTTATTCAAGCTCACATCCCTTCCGTTTTTAAACCAGTTTAATCCTTGTCTAATGCAGATAACCCACCCTATAAAAAAAACGATTAATTTAAAGCTTGATAAATGATTGGCAGTTCCCTTTAATTAAAAATTTATATCATCGCATTAAGTGTTAGATTGCGCGCTCAGTAGGGGTGCTGACCTAATAGCAACGAGGTGATCGGGCGATGGATGACTAAGATTATAAATTGGGTCGGCTTAAGTAGGGTTAATCAAAATTGATGGATAACGGCACACCTGCGATTATGCGAAGGTATTTTATAACTTGTGTTTACCCGCGGATGCCCGTTTGGTTGTCGAACATATCCAACGGGAACTTATCTCCAAGTTGTCTACGGCTGTTACCTGGTGTTGGTGAAAATGGGCAATAGGCATTCTCTTAGGTATCCCATAATTCCCATAAGGTGGTAACAGGTATTAGGCATTCAAATTCAAATATTTACTCTACATAATTATACATTTCCAGATGTCAATTGAATGCGCAGTCCACTGTGTTGTACCAATACAGGCATGCATCATCTGCGTAGCCTTTTCCCAACTATGTTAGGGTCAGCTTCCAGTCTAACCGGATCCAGCTGAATATCAGTATTTTACATGGAGCGACTGTCTATCTGACCTCCACAACCCAATTAGTACTGGGTAATACGATACCCCTTGGTAAGACTGGTTGTCAGACTTTTGGGCCACTGACTACCTGGAACGACTGCCAAAGATGGACAAATGACAGCCGGGACCAACTGCTTAGCGTGCTTTCCGAGGCACGGAGGAAACTCGGTATGTAAGGGTGGTCACCCATCCACAGACCAACCTAGGCAAGCGCGGCTTTACCTAAAGATCGACCCGAACGGCTGTTATTATTTAGCCAAGAGCACTCTGCAAGTACGACTTCTAAATAAACGAAGAAGAAAAGAAAAACAACAAACCTCCCTTATTCGTGTCACGTGCGAGGTGCACGCGGTATGGCATTTGCAATAATAACGAGACTCGCGGGAATGCGGGACACCTGCCAGTATTAGCTTCCATATTGCTTGCTGTTTAATATGGAAGATGAGGACTTACTAAGTATCATATTTTGAGGGGAGCTGTTGGATACTTTTGGAGTGAAAACTTCTTCAGGCGCGTTGAGCACTTTTTGGGGAACGAAAATCATGCAACTCGCGTGGCCGTCACCTAACGCTTCGTAGCACTCGTAGCCGATCCACTACGCCGTAGCACCAGTTAGGCGTGCGCAGGACGCCATTTAAATTCTCAATACGTCACGCCTAGGTATATTTTTAGCTAGTTCTGACGTCACGAATCTGCGCTCCCAAGTTTTGATGCGTTTTATCTTTGTCAATGTTCATTGATTTACAAAACAAAAACTATTCTGCCTATTCTGTTCAAAATTGTTGAAGAAATGCGAAGGCCGTCTAAACGACAGCGCAGAACTAAGTCACCAGCGAAGAGCATTTTGTCTTTTACCCAAAGTAAATTCATACGCAGCTAGTGGTAACAAGATACTTATTCCAGTGTTGAACGCCGCGAAGGGACATCCTTTCCTGCCTTCGATCTCTTCTAAACATGCTGCATGCATGGTGCTCTACCGTACCGTCCGCGGTCTGCGCAATGAATCCAGGGGCATTTTTGGTTTTCCCAAAAATATTGGACCCTGCCGGGCATTGGTTGTAAAACCCGAATTTTAGCCTGGTTCATGGCAATATACTTGACTTCCACTACTGGTTGGCCATGAGCTACACGTATAAATAAGGGGGCGTGTTCTTATTGGACGCCTTCCAAATTAAAAGAAACAAATTTCTTAGAGCCTGCCACGACTCATCACGACAAGATTTACGAAGATTACACTTGTTAGTGAACGAACGGTGGAATGACTTTACTCGAATTACCGCACCTGATGCATTGATTACACTGATCATCGCAATGGAATACGAGCCAACGACTAATGCCCGGTTTCCACCAAAGCGGAGAGGAGCGTAGCGGAGCGATTTGTAAGATTCGACCAATCATTGTAGAGACGAGGGCCGCGGTTTAGATTTCAACCCATGTGATTGGTCTGTTTGCACACTTCTCCTTTCCGCTCCGCTCCTCTCCGCTTTGGTGGAAACCGGGCCAAAGACTAGTTTGAATGAAGCCAGACGACTTTCTCCAAAGCGAACATGAACTCATTCATTCAAACTTGGTCGTTTGCCCGTATTCCATAGACAATCGTAGTCGGGCAAACGACCGAGTGTGAATGAATGAGTTTGATTGCGCTATCGTGCGGAGTGACAAACGCCCGCGTCCGATGATACATCCTATCGCTTGAGGACGTAAACGGGTTTTCACAAGGAACTACATCCTGCGGTATGTAGAAGTCCACTGCCCATAATACACTGCTATTCCTTCAAGGAACACAGGCAAGAAGATACGTGTACCTCCCATGAATGTATGCTCATTACACATTTATATCTTAGTCACGAACATAACCAGATTCGAAGCCACCGCAATGCGCTTTTACCCTTAGAGTAGCTTGAAGCTCCACGCCTGTCTTAAATACGTCCCTTTCTTGATAACCATCAGTAACAGGTTGTCAGGTTGCGTTCACATACCACAGGTTCGCTGATAGGCAGAATCAGATCAACTTGATGTAGATAACATGTTACTACAGAATTGTACAGAAGTTCCATACAACGTGTGAAAATCACTATCACTAAACAGGAAGTCCTCCGCCGCGTCTGTCTGTCTTTTCGAGATAAACTCAAAAACTACTGCACCGATTTTCATGCTGTTTTCAACAATGGATAGAGTGGTTTTCGAGGATAGTTTTAGTATATAATTTGTACAAGGACGAAGCAACGGTCATCAGCTAGTAGACCATATTTAAGTCGCTGGACCGGATTTGAATAGTATTGACTCGCTCATTCATACTGTACACCGTTTCTATCGTTTCATTCGGGGTATATGCGACTTCGGACATCGTTTTACTAGACACTTTTTCGCGCGAGTGCAAGCGCACTCGTGACTGGCATTTGTTTTAGATCGCTGCACGGACAGTTTATGAACCTGTCCTAAAATGAGACATTGACCAGCCCGCTTAGCATGACCACCGGAGAAACGAGAGAGACTCGACAAATCTTTTGTTCATCTGTCATTGAATCGACAAAATGAACAAAAGATTTGTCGACTCTCTGTCGTGTCTACGGTGGTCATGCTATGCGGGCAGGAGGGACTAATAGGAGCCGAGGTACTGGGCGCCAATACATCGCCTTGGACGATGAGACTTGCATCAAGAGGGTCACTATGCGTGAATACCGTCGGCGTCGATCCGTATTTCATGTCGCTCACAACCGCATTTCATTGATGTTGCCGCGACATATAAGATAGAAGCATGATTCTACTGCTAGATGTGACACAACCCTTAAACAAATTTTCATTGTTTGTTAACGCTCAACGCGTGTCACTTGATCTAGTATATCGTGGCCAAGAGCTGAGTGATCGTGGAGATGCGCGCGTTTGCGCTTCTTGTACAGACCTGACATTCTGTACTATCTTGTAACGTTAGTGTTTAGAACTTTGAGTTGTCTTTAGGAGTTTGTCGGTGGACAGTAGCATTTTATTTTATGTGATTCGGTAATTAAGCGTGAAGATCTGATAACTTTTTATGAACTGAGAATGCGTTAATGGACTTCAATTTCTTGGAATTTTGGGTCTAAGCCATGCCGGTTTCCCGCTTTGAGGGCAATGGTGATGAATTAAATTACACAAATTAATGCACTGGCTTATTCGTCAACTGGCGACTGTGAAACTCGCGAGTACTCGCGAGTTGGCACCTTACAATTTTATTTTATTTTTTGTTGTCGTCAACTCGCACGCACGTTATAAAGAACAGTCAAATGAAAACGGATTGAAAGCAATATCTAAAAAAAATTAAAAAAAAAACAAGCTTTGCTCGTTTAAAGACATTTTTAGTATATACATTTTATAAGTTTACGTAGCTGACTGTAAATCTGACGTATTTACGTAAGATTTACAAGGTCCCGCGAGTTACGACGACAAAAAAATATCGGATGGTGCCAACTCGCGAGCATTCGTGAGATTCACAGTCGCCAGTTGACGAATAAGCCAATACACTTGCCTTAGTTCGTCCACACGACCTACTGCTCGTAAGTCGTGGCCATTAGGCTCGGTTTCCACCAAAGCGAAGAGGCGCAGAGCAGAGAAGAGATGTGCAAGATTCAACCAATCACAGGAAAGACGAGAAACGCGATGTAGACTTCAACCAATATGATTGGTCGGTTTCCACACATCTCTTCGCACCGCTACTCCCGCTTTGGTGGAAATCGGGCCTTACCATTGGGTCACCAGTTTTCTGCTCATGTCCCGCTAACGGTCAGCAGACAGAGGGTTGCGAAGATCGAGAGGTTGTCTTTAAAAGATCGCTTCTAGCGATAATACCGCTCATTGTGTCACCGCTTGCAAAATGTTTTAAATTTGTTTCTGTAATTTTTAAGGGGTACATAATAAAGACTTCAATCTATCTATCGAGGAACCCGTTTGATCAGTTTGTTAATAATAGCACTAAGTACATGTGTAGCAATTGAATGGGCTTACATGATGATAGGCGGTAGCTAGGTTATCGTATTAGTGCTTGATTACATCAAAACTGTTCTGTTACGTTTTGATAATTATATTTGCGTTGATGAAATAAACATACCTACTCATCACGAAGCTCGAATGCGTCAACCAAGCAATCTGCGGACCTAAAATGGCTGCTTTAATAGAAAATCATAAGAATCAGATTAAAAAAATTAAATTCTAAAAATGGACTTTATTATAGTCATAACCATAAAGTCTATTTCAAGAATTTTAAATGTTTAATGTGATACATAATTATGTTCTGCTAAAGCGGCAATTTTAGACCCCCTGTACATCATCGTCATTTTTTTAGCGTGAAAAATCATGTTTTGTGGTAGTACCTACTCAATGTAGCGCACTCAAAACATTGTGCTGATGTTTTGTGGTAGTACCTACTCAATGTAGCGCACTCAAAACATTGTGCTGGTGTTTTGTGGTAGTACCTACTCAATGTAGCGCACTCAAAACATTGTGCTGATGGATTAAATTGTACGGGGGCCAAAAAAACTCTTACATTAAAAACCTGTACTTAAAAAAAAATTGTTATGAAGTTGTAACTTTGACCCCAATATCTCCGTAACTAGAAGGTCGTCAGGTATGGTGTAGAACAAAAAAAATCGCAATAACGGGGAGAATAATGAAACACCCTTTATATTTAGGCATTCAATTAACGAAACCGCGTGTATACACCTAGTCATTCTATGACCCTACGACCAAATTGTGGTTCAAAGTCAGTGTATTAAACACTGTGTGAACAGATAGTTTACACTATAGTTTGGTAATATGATCCTAAACTTGTTTAATAAACACACAATGTTTACATTAATGGTCAAAGTTGTACAATGTGTTCAGGAAACCACGTCATTAAGAATGGGTGGACATAACATAACATCACGGTCGCAAGTCCATGAAGGATTAGGATAGGCAGAAGTGTACCTACTAGTTCGCATTTCGCCAGAAAACGGTGATAAATATAACCGTATTACAGAAAGAGGGTTTCATCATCATCATCATCAGCCTATTAATGTTCCCACTGCTGGGACACAGGCCTCCTCTCCATGAGAGGGAATGGGCTATAATCAAATAATAGATGTCACATGTCTTCGAATTTTTAATTCTAGGACATGCCGGTTTTCTCACGATGTTTTCCTTCACCGTTTTGAGGGCTGTGGTGATGAAATAAATTACACAAAGTAATGCGCCTGTCTGGGTTCGAACAAACGACTTACTGTTCGTAGGTCGGAGCCGCCACCGCTGCTCTAGCGAAAGAGGGATTACTGACTTATCTATACTTTATATATATAATTATATCTATACTAATATTATAAAGCAGAAGAGTTTGTTTGTTTGTTTGTTTGGTTGAACGCGCTAATCTCCGGAACTACTGGCTCGAATTGAAAAATTATTTTTGCGTTGGATAGTCCATGTATCGAGGAAGGCTATAGGCTATATAACATCACGCTATGACCAATAGGAGCGGAGCAGCAATAAGAAATGTTGCAAGCGGGAACAAAGCAGTTTAAACTTCCGTTGAGTAGGCGATGCGTTGCGATATCAAAACTTCACGCGAATAAAGTCGCGGGCAAAAGCTATGACGCTATAATTTATCTTGGAAACTTGAACACCTGATGCAGAACCGCAACAGACCAGCTAAATTATAAGAGATACAAAAATGCCACCACAGCAAAAATTGTTCTACATGATGAGCATTTTCTGCTGAGAGTATAAGTTTGAAGATCTGGAACATCTGATGTGGAACTCCAAGAGCCCAGCTACACCATAACACATATAGGAATGACGTCTTAGCAAAAGTTGTTCAATTTTATGAGCACTCTCTGTTGGTTTATAAAAATCGAAGATCTGGAACACCTGTTGTGGAACTCCAAGAGCCCAGCTACACCATAACAAATATATAAATGACGTCTTAGCAAAAGTTGTTCAATCTGATGAGCACTCTCTGTTGACTTATAAAAATCGAAGATCTCGGACACCTGTTGTAGAATTAATTTCCTTTTCCAGTTATCTTCGTGACTCGGTAGCCTACCCGGTAACGCAGGGGAGCAGTTACTTAGATTTCAATTGATCAGGTATCTTCACAACAAAACTATAACCATGCCTAAAGAGGTCAAATCTTTCCCAATGTTCCAAAGGAGCTAAAAGATGGAGGATCATAAGATCCCAAGAATCTATCGAAGAGCGTCAGGAGAGACTTGATGCTGTTCGAGAACATCAGGCTACAACTTGCTCCGTGGAAACCTCTTCGGATCGCGAAGCACGCCTGCGTTCTCAGCGTATTTCTACATCCAGGTCTCTAGAGACCAGTGAAGAATAGATGCGCGACTGACCGCTAATCGTGAACGTCATGCATTGTCTTGCGAGTCGGAGCCGTTCACGGATAGAGAATTGCGCTTGAGTTCTCAGCGTATCTACGCATAGCTTCTTCTAGGTCTTTAGAGACAAGTGCGGAACGTGATGCGCGACTGTCCGCTGATCGTGAGCGAATCCGAAATGTTTACCGATACAGAATCAGGCTTGAGTTTTCAGCGTATTCGCACATCTACTAACAGGTCTTTTGAAACGAGTGATGAACGTGATGCGTGATGCGCGATGCACGTTCATTGAACGAACGTTTGAATTCTGATCGACGTCGACATTCTCGGTCTGAAAAATCGGATGTGTCTCAAGATATAGCTGTAGGGCATGGCGACCTGCCGTGTCGACGGCGCGTTCGTGTTCCACGTGCGCCTCAAGAGATGTCAGCATAAAGGGAGGGGCCCGCAAAGGTCGAAGCCTGCCGGGGCTGCGGGACTGTTCGAAAGAGATACCGTGGCCCTGGAACGTAAAGGGCGAGGAAGGAACATGGATGGGTTTTAGTCAGTAAAAATCTGACACTCCCTCCCGCTCCGCCCAGAGTTGGAGAAGTTATTTGATTATTTCCCAACCGAAAAAAAGGGCATGGCGACCTTCCTTGGGTTGATAAGGCACGGAGTGCATTTACGTCTCCTATGATTTAATACGCCACATATTCCGCCATCGGAGGTATGGCTAAAAATTGTACTTTTTGTGAAGCTGTTAAATGGCAAAAAGAAACAAATGGTATGTGTTGCTCAGGTGGGAAAGATCCGTTATTTTCCCGTCCCCGGGTTCTTAGAATTCGACATCAGACGTTTCAATTCTTCGACGACCCCGTTGTCGCTGGCATAAGCAACAGGATCCGCGTACGAAGTCGCGGGCAGAAGCTAGTAATTATTATAAAGCGAAAGAGTTTGTTTGTTTGGTTGAACGCGCTAATCTCAGGAACTACTGGTTCAAATTGATAAATTATTTTTGTGTTGGATATTCCATTTATCGAGGAAGGCGTTAGGCTATATAACACCACGCTACGACCATTACGAGCGGAGCAGGAATGAAAAATGTTGCAAAAACGGGGTTTTTTTTTCCTTTCGTTTTTCTCTCTTATGTGACGCAGACGAAGTTGCGTGGGTCAGCTAGTAGTTTATTTTTAGCTGTCATTAATTACCGACAAAGTTCCATTATCTAAGGATGTGGTCGACACTCCTCAGTAGGTAATTGCAGCCTGCCGGTCTGCTACGAGTATATGATGGGTTGATGTGGAGCGATCGAGTCGCGGCCGACGCGATTGACTGCGGTTGAATGAACTATTTATATCTTATGAACCAGTTGTATGAGGGTTACGAGGAGGGGTTAATTAGTGGCGACGGATTTATTTTTAGTTTTCTTATCATCTCGCCTGTATTCCGCGAAGGCTTGGACAGAAGTTATAGTTAGTAAGTTATAGTACAGTCATTGACCTGCATTACCTGACCTCTCTTCTTTTGTTACTGCTCCGCCGCGTCTATCTGTTTGTTCGCGATAAACTCAAAAAAATCTGCACCGATTTTCATACTGTTTTCACCAATGGATAGACTGTGGTTCTCGAGGAAGGTTTTAGTATTCATTTAATAATATGTATGTGCGAAGAATAACGCGTCCAAGGATAAATTCGAAAAGGCTGCAATGATTAGAGCGCGCTCTGGGAGAAAGGAAATCTTTACCTCCAAGTTACATGACATGTGTCCTGTCCGGTCCAGTTGGTATACGCAGTGCCTTGATTTTAAATAGAAGCATGAGCTTCGGTTTAGAGACGAAATTGTATTAAAGTTTCTTTTGTCAGGCCCCACGACCATTATTTTGTTTGACGTTCGATTCAAAATTTGAATTTCGAAAAAGGAAGCTGGCCTACGCAAACCGGGACGGCATGGCCAGGGACTTAATTTTTCACTAATGGACATTCAAACGTATTTATATTAAAATACGACATAAATTGCTATGCTTTAAATTAAAATGATGCCGTGGCATCGAAAGGTTGCATTGAAAGTCGCGCCACGGTCATATTTCTATATCAATACATTTGAATGTCCATTGGCAAAAATCCCTTGCTATAGCGGTCCCGGTTTGCGTAGGCCTTTAGATGTTCTGCTTTTAGGCCATCGTCAGAAATGTTATCCAAACTGTGAACTTTTCGATTGAAATGTTTTTTTTAGAAAACATAAAAAAGTAACTCGTGCGAAAAAAAATAACAAAAGAAGTAAAATGTCAGGATTTCTTCGCAAATGGCCGGTTAATTTCAAAATGTTAGCCCGTAAGTACCAGGGCAACAGAAGCATACAGCACGTTTCGCGCTCACTGCCGTAAGTCAGCTAATTGCCGACGCTGTCCACTTCAGAACGGTTTAGAACGAGACTTTCACGACATCAAACGGCTTATTTGTCGAAGTTTCTATTAAGGAAAGGTGTTTGAGATATATTACGTACCTAATTATAGGTCGGTTTAATTAGGAGATAAGGAAGTAAAGGAACGATTTTTTTTTACAAAATGGGTCTGCGCTTGACCTTGGTCACGGCTGATGGAAAGCGATGAGGTCTATGATGGAACGAGCGTCCCTCGAAGATGTCAGTTTACTCTTGCTTTGAAGGTAGACGGGTTTAATGTGAGTGGGAACACAGATGATTGTTTGGTTTTTAAGACATGGACTTTTAGAAGAATGAAGAACAGAACAGGGTGTAAAGTGAAATTCCTCATTCCTCTATTGAAAAAGGGAGGATTCTTCGACCAGACGGGTGTTGTCTGGTAGGGTAGTGCCCGACAATTATTGTCGGGTTGCTGTACATCCTAATTTCGCGGATATAACTCTGCTTGAGAGATACCTTTAAGTAGGACTTTGCGTAGGTGCGATTTGTAATTCAAATGTGGCGCTGTAGATGGTGCCACTCACATAGATACCTACTCGGTAAACCAAAAGCAGACCTTTCTTCACACGACAACCTCCTCTTCCTTCCGTCAGAAAAAAGATAGATTCTCTTAAAAGTAAGGGACATAGGATCCGTTTCATCTTTCCTCAAAACGTATTAACAACCTTTTTTAAAGCTCAAAACATTTACGGTAATAATCGTAGTGGTAACAATACATAAATACAATAAAAAAGAAACACAAATGCATTGTATCGGTGATTTACTGAGAGAACGTGTGCGCGAATACGACGCTTGTCACAGTATAAAAGTTTCCAGTAAACCAACTAGGCCCAATATCGTAATAATTACCTACCCTAGAATGTTGTTTAAGATTTTCACACGGACGAAGAACGCGGGCAACATCTAGTACACTACCTACCTAACAAAATAAAGGTGTAAAATCATAAATAAAATAAGTGTTACAGGATAGTAAATCGTATCCAGTTATCTTGATGCGATCCCCACTTCATAAGGAACCCGTTACCTGAAGTATGATTTTATTCGTACAGTGTAAAAAGCTTGCATGTGTTAGCCGACAGCGAACATTTGTCCCGAGTTAAAATACTGTATGTTTAGTTGACTGTGGCACGTGCATCGCCGCGCCGCCATTGTTGTGAATTTACGCGGGAAAGACTGACGTAATTTATTCGACGCCATGATTCCTGAATTTATTTATTGTTAACGAGTGGATTAATCGACTGTGTCTGTTTATTATTCAATGGATGGAAACAACCAAATTTAGATTATGAGTAATTCGACGACTTCACCGCTTGCAAACGAGCTGCACGCCCCAACGACATGGACTTGCAAGTGCTAATGTCAGCAAAAAGGAAGGGGTCCGCAAGGGCCGATGCTTGCCGGGGCTGCGGGACTGTTCGAAAGAGATACCGTGGCCCTGGTACACAAAGGGCTAAGGAGGAACATATTTAAATGGGTTGTAGTATAATTTCCCATCCGAAAAAAGGGGACACAATTTAGAAGGTTGTATCTCTGGTCCACCATGCGGTGGAGAGCGAGAATTATTTTTGAAAATTGTATCGCTATCCACCACCAAATAACAGTTTGCCCGAGCTCCAAGAATCCAAGAATTTCTGCTCACCACCAGCGCTTGCGTCCATTAGAGTCAGTCTTATACAGATTGTTTCTAAAACTTTTCGACAGGACCTCGAGGGAAATCAGTTACAAAACCCTTGTACAGAGAGGCTTGTTTAATTTTAATATAGCCTTAGGATTTATTAATACTAACCCAAAACTGTAGCGAAGTGCTTTCGTGTCGTTGATGTTATTTTAGATCTAAGAACCTTTTTCACTAATTGCATTACGCGGTTATAATTAGTCTCTTCATTATCTGCCTAGCCTTTTCCCAACTATGCTCTGGCTCTGATATGATGATGATGCTTATAACTTTAGTCGAGATCTGCGTCCGGATGACTGGACCAAGAGAGATGTTTGATGTTTGATCTACGTGGTTGATTAGAGCCCGCTCCCACTCGCAAAGGTAAGACATGATAGCAGTGGGAAATTACCTACTTACAGATTTTATTATTTTTCATTCGCGTCTCGCTGGTCAGTCTATGAGGCTGGCTTTTGCTAAACCGGACTATCACTGTGGGTGCCGTAAGGCCTCCAGCCAGGGGCAGGGGGGTGGGTTGTATCCTCGGCTTAGAGCGTCGCTGGGAAAGGACAGCAAAGGCACAGGCTGGACCTGTATGGTATCATTATTTACGGACTGATTTTAAAACTGGCTCCGCATAGCGGCTTGTCCCGAGAATGTTTTGGGGGGGGTATGAAACAGGGACATCGTCGCGACGGGCCTAGACGACGGCGAGGCCGGTATGACGGCGGTTTATATATCTGTGTTTACGAATTGTACTGGTTTTCCAACAGCTTTCCTGAATTGGAGGGAAGTGGAAATCACGGTTTTTTCCTACTCCTCCAATACTTTTCTGATTAATTTCGTTGCGGGATCCAAGACAGTTAAAATCATTCTCTGGGACTTCGTCGAGCTTCATTGTCTCGGCGCTTTTCTGGTGGTCGTCACTGTTAATTCTGGCGCACAGGACAGTTTCAGTTACAGTGGGCAGGGAGGTGTGGCGGTTACCCTTCTGATTTCCTGAAGTAGGGTGATAAGGTCGTCGTCGGGAGTGTATAGACTAATGAAATTAGCTATGCGTGTTTAGTTTTACGCACGACTAATACCATTGTCGATAAAGCGCTAACATTCGTGTACAAATATCCCAAATACCTACTCCGCCTAAGCCAGAGGTATGCATAGTTAGGCGCAAGAATTCACAAGATTGAGTATAGCTACAGCACCTAGGTAGCTAGGTGTAGGATGTCAGAATTCCTTGTACCTACCAGCTTTCTAAATACTTGGTACCTAGTTGGGTTTGTTGCCTATTGTCAACACAATTGTATGAACTAAACATTTGTGTTTGCGGAGATGGTAGGTAGGTAGTACCTATATGTATGTCTGTGAATTTGTAGGTACCTACTTAGGTACTACCTACCCATTTTATTAGATCGCGATTCTTTTGTTTTGTAGCCAGTTTAGTTTCTAGGGTTCTATTGCGCTCTCTCTTGGCCCTCTTTAGTCGCCTAGTAGGGTTACATATCTTGGTAGGTATTAGCACTTTTTCTTTGGATTTAAAGCGCTTGCCACAACGGCATGCAGCTGGCGAGCGAGTCGGCCGGGCTTATTTTGATTCTTCGGTTCGGCTCTTTCGATAGTTAGCGGTGCGAACCAAAGTATGAATATGAAAAGAGGAGAAACGAACGATCGCTCGCTCGCTCACTAGCTGGCGGTGTGGCAAACACTTAAAGCCCGGACATCTAGGAAGAGGCACCCTGGTGCATGCTGTTTGCCGACGACATTGTTCTTGTCGATGAAGATGGGCCTGAGGTCCAAAGCAGATTGGAGAAATGGCAACAGAAACTGAGGGCCTAAAATTGCCGCTTTAGCAGAACATAATACGAATCACCACAAAAAATGTAATTACCTAAAATGGACTGTATTGTTATGACTGTAAAGTCCACTTATAGAATTTAAAATTTTTAACGTGATTCATTTAATGTTCTGCTAAAGCGGCCATTTTAGACCCCCTGGTGAACGTTGGCTTGAAAATCAGCAGAAGTAAAACTGAACAGGTACCTAGGTACATGTGCTGCGAATTCGGCGGTCTCTCCAGTTCTGCAGCCATAGCGTCAAATGGCGCGCCTCTTCCCGTCTGCTCCGACTTTCGGTAGGTATCTCGGTTAACTCGTGCAAACATAATTATTATGGTGAAATAGGTAGATCGTAGTGTTATGCACAGAATTAAAACGGGATGGATAAAATGGCGGCAGGTCACAGGAACAATCTGCGATTCCTGCATCTTCCTTAAGCATAAGGGGAAGATTTAGAAAACAATGGTTAGACCTGTGGTCTCGTATGGATCAGAATGTTGGACCACAAAAGGGATGAATGAATGTCGCGGAGATGAGAATGCTAAGGGGGATGTGTGGTGTTACGCGAATAAATAAATTATAGGTACATTAGCATTAAGAGCAAGTCTGAAAGTGGCGCTGGTGACCGAAAAGTTATGAGGTAATCGTGTGATGCCGAGGAATGAGGAAAATGTCGTGAGAAAAGTTTTGATTATGAATGTGGATGGGTAGGTATATGAGTGGAGAAAACCAAAGAAACGATGAATGGACTGTTAAGAATGATACGAAAATAGTCTGATGACGAAAAATAGAGAAGTAGGTACCTACCTATGGAAGAAGAAGACATGCTGCCCCGACCGCCAACGAATTGGGATAAGGGTAAGAGAATGATAGATTATTTCTGTTGCCGTTATAGGTACCTAACAACAAATAATAAAATTAAAGGAGGAGCCCCCTTTAATTTTATTATTATTACCCTACTACTATGGTACGGAACCCTTCATGAGCGAGTTGACTCGCACTTGGCCGGTTTTTAGGGTTCCGTAGCCAAATGGCAAAAAACGGAACCCTTATAGTTTCGCCATGTCTGTCTGTCTGTCTGTCTGTCTGTCTGTCCGCGGATAATCTCAGTGACCGTTAGCACCAGAAAGCTGAAATTTGGTACCAATATGTATATCAATCATGCCGACAAAGTGCAAAAATAAAAATTTAAAAAAACATTTTTATTAGGGTACCTCCCGCAGACGTAAAGTGGGGAGCGATTTTTTTTTTAATTTTGACCCTGACGTGTGATATATTGTTGGATAGGTATTTAAAAATGAATAGGGGTTTTCTAAAATCATTTTTTGATAATATTAATATTTTAGGAAATAATCGCTCCGAAAGTCAAAAACAATGTGTCCCCCCCCCTCTAACTTTTGAACCATAAGTTTAAAAAATATGAAAAAAATCACAGAAGTAGACCTTTATATGAACTTTCTAGGAAAATTATTTTCAACTTGATGAGTTGAATAGTTTTTGAGTTATATAGCACTTTTTCAAAAAAACGCAAATGATAACTTTGTTTTTCATACAAATACTATGAAAAACAAAGTTATTTTTGCTGACGAAAAATGTTGGTATTATTAATGGTCTGGGAAGCTACGGAACCCTACAGTGAGCGTGGCCCGACACGCTCTTGGCCGGTTTTTTTACATATTGTTATGCCGCCGTGCGGGAAAGAGAGGGTGAAATGCCATAATCAGTGTATCGTATGGACTCAAAGGCAATGATATTATAAGCAAAAAGGTGCCTTTTTTAATTAAAATATCATTGCTCAAAGGTTTTTGGGTTGCAATGCAACAATGTTAAATTTTATAAGCTTTTTTCTTTCGGGCCTAAAAAAGCTCGCAGAACGGAACTCCTTAGTTAACTTTAAAAAACATTATGATTCAGTTCTATTCCCAGAAAATCTATTTCTGTGGCAACAGCGCACAATACTAAGCTTATAAATTAATCACTCTTAACTAAACAACTTTTAAACCATGAGAAGCTTTTGGAAGCTCTCCAGAACTATGCCAATAGGAACTTACGCCATTAAAGTTTATTATCTGTTCACAAAAGGAATTAAACCTCTAATTGACCCGAAGCAGTCAATAATGCTGTATTTATGTGCATCGTTAAAATTTGAGGGGGAAGCGCTGACGGCGAAGCCCTAAACACAAGATGTAAGTACGAACTTAGCATACATATTTGAAACGAGAGGCATTATGACCGAATGCATTGGTCACAGTTAAAAAAAAACGAAAACAATAAAAAAGTAAATAAACCCTACACAGCTCCACTGCTCGGCATTCAAAGTACATATAGCTTGAAGTCGAGTGAAATCGACTCCAAAGCGTTTCAACTCGAAATCATACATTCAAGTACGGTATCTGGATTACATCTAGATGCAATTTTCTGCATAATTACAGATACCCTATTATTAGCGACAGTTTCAAGACCAAAGATCGATAGTAAATGGTAATATTTGTAAGGAGCTTACCTTGAGCGTATGTAAACAAATGGAGACAGGCGAACAAGAATATCCAGTTCCCGACACCGAATTGAAACATCTCTGTCCGCCACATGTTGCAAAACACTTAAACAACACTACACAATATGTTTTAATTCATACGATTCACATTTTCACATAAAATTCACGAATATTTGTGTTATAATTCACACAGCTATATGTCGATGTTGCTACCGATCCGCCATTTTCGAGCGAGCGCTACCGCGTTCAGAAACACAACTCAATAATGAAAGGGCAATGCTCTTGCTCGTGTCGGGTTTATGTTACGTGAAGTTTGCAGCGTTTGAAGGGTTGCTTGCATTGAAGATAGGCGCAGTACTAGTGCTGCGTTCATACGAAACTCCTTGAGTCGATTTAAATTGATTGTAATAATCTATAAATAAACATTTAAAAACAATAATTCGGAATCATTTAAGGGGCCGGCGGAGCATGCGTATTTCATACAAACGTAATACCAAAATTAATTGTAAATCAAACATATTCTTAAGGTAGTGTGTATTTATTTCGATTGGATTACAGAATATCTATGTTCCCAAATATATTTTTTGAGAGGACAATGATATAAAGACGAGATATGAGGAATTTAAAATTTCTATAGAAAACTTATTTTTCTTATAACTCTTGTTAAAATCAGTGTCCAATCGAAATATATATTTGGGAACCTAGATATTCTGTAATTCAATCGAAATATATACACACAACCTTAGGAATATGTTTAATTTACAAATTATTTTGGTATTACGTTTGTATGAAATACGCATGCTCCGCAGGCGTCTTAAGTGAAATATGATCTGAATGAAAATGAAATGATTATGAAAGAAATGTACTAGTGATGCCATCAATGAAAAGATTCTAACGTTCGATAATTTGATGTCTCGGAAACGTGATGCTTTGGAAAACAATTTATAACATAGTGATATTAATACAGGTGATTAATACAGGTTTTATGAGTGGCCACTATTTTGACGATTATTTACTATAGGTTAGAGCGGTACTCTAAGTGTGTTCCGCGGAACCCTAGGGTTCCACGATACCCCTGTAGGGGTTCCGCAAGAACTTAGAAAAAAAATCATAACACCTCTCTCTGGTCGAACGTTTTGACTCCACCCGCTGCGAGTATACTCTTGTGAGCGCGCAGTCCCTTTGATAAAAGCCGCCTCTGAATTAGACGCTATAGTTGTGAACAAGCGACTGTCGGCTCTATCTTCAATACATAAAGTCGAGATTGTTTACAATGCATTTTTTGTATTTCTATTTTTATTATTTCCGCTTTTAACCGACTTCAAAAAGGAGGAGGTTCTCAATTCGTCGGAACCTTTTTTTTTATGTATGTTCCCCGATTACTCGAAGATAGCTGGAGCGATTTGAATTATTCTTTTTTTGTTTGAAAAGGTATATTCCCAAGTGGTCCCATAATTTACCAAGTCGGGATCTGATGATGGGATCTTGGAGAAATTGAGAGAACTCTTCAAATTTTAAAGGCACACTTGATGTGATTTGGGTAGTTTTTGGAAGAATACTTTCTTAAAGTGAACCCATTTCAATTTGGTGAAGATCTGATGAAGAACTTCGGAGATAGGCAACGGAACTCCTTAATAAATGATAGCAAATGGACTGGGATTGCTGAGATCTCATGTCTAACTATTGTTTACACCAGTTCATAACATAACATCACGCCGCTACGCTGTGAAGGGGTAAGCACAAGTGAACCACCACCAAAAAAGTTTTTATTTTTCACTTTTTGTTTATCAAAGGCGCCGACTCTAGTATTTTTGAGAATGTTCGAGATCGAGTCTAGGAATAAGTATAAAAGCGGCGATCGCACGTCGCGCCTCGTCAGTCAGTTGACGATTAGCGTTGTTCCAGGCCTTTAACAAAATAACTGCCTTCAAAAGAAAATAATAGATTTTTTGATTATTTGCGTTGGTAAGAGAGAAATAGAAAGCTTTACGTCACTCAGTGAGTTTGTTAGCGATAACGACTCAGAAATGTTTCAAGATGATGTGTTTGAAGAATTGGTTCAATATCTCACTTCGATGCGCGCATCTTTTGAAAAGTATTTTCCCGAAGAACAGAATACAAAAACGAAGCTGAATTCATGGATTCATAATCATTTTTTACCCAACTTGCAAAAGCCCGAAAGTATGACAAACGAGATATTATATGAATCTCTTTTAGAAATGTCATTAGACACAAGTACGGAGTCACTGTTCAAAACGACGCCTCTCAACGATTTTTGGTGCAGAATCCGTGATGAACATCCAATGCTTGGCAAAATGGCTCTGAATATTCTTCTCCCGTTCCCAACAACATATTTGTGCGAAACAGGATTCTCAACCTATGCAGCCACGACAGCAAAATATCGCAATAGACTGGACGCCGAACCTGTTATGATACGTAAACTGTCTTCTATCAAACCTGATATCAACCAATTGATGAAAAATTAAAAAAAAACAGTTTCATACCTCCCATTAGTTAATATTTTTTCTTTTTTAATATCTTCTATTATTGTGCCTGCCATGTGGTAAAGTAAGTAATAATTAGTAACTGTTACATTGTACTTTTATTATGCTTATTAATAAAGAATACACTTTTAAAAACTATTGTTTTATTGTAGGGTTCCGTCAAGTATTTTGCTTGTCAAAAGGGTTCCATCACCAAAAAAGTTTGAGAACCGCTCCGTTATGCAGTCAAACTTAATACATAAATCTTCCAACCTCTGTGTTAATCACCAGTAAAAATATTTAAAAAGTGATAACTAACCGCGGTCTGACGCCGTGATGCGGTAACGAAGCGGTTTACCATCCCATAATAACTTCTTCAAAAAGCAAAAGCCTAGGTATCTCGCACACGCTTTGTATCGAAACAAAATATTAATCGATTTAGGATGTCGCGGTATCGTACTTATTATGCCCTCGAACAGTTTAAGCAAAAATCTTGGAATTATTTAGTGCTCTTTGCAGTGTTCCTTTGTAAATGAATCAAACCTTAATAACTTATTATGAAATTGATTCAGAAAACGGTACCTACTCGTCAGAGACAGCATGCCAGTCAGTTCCTCTACACCAGCCCTCCTAAACCTTGTTCCTGATCCGCGCCACTGCCATATTAAAACATATACATTCTAAATACCTAAATATTTTATCAAATTATTAAGTTTGATTGGTGATTTAAGTAATCAGACAATGTTGTGTCTTAAACAATAGTAAATATCGGAGTGATTCCTGCATCACTAGTCTTCGTTTTACTTAAATTGTCAGTTGAGTTAACTGTCAGTTTGACACTGACAGTAACTTTGTCAGGGCACAGCATAGTTTGTTACATTGAATTCGGATTGACACAAATCCGATCCGGTCGTGTCACACGTTTTTGTGAGATTTAATTTTTTTTTACATTTAATGTACGGGATATTGGCAAAATTGTGGTAAATCTTCCACAAAAGCCATTAACTAAGAGTTGAAGTTACATTGAATTCTTGGTTGGTTCATTGGTTGGTAAAAATATTGTTAATTAGAAAAACTCGCATCAATGCTGTATTACAATTGAAATCTGTGAAGTAACGAAAGAAAACCATAATGGAATTAATATACTCCATGAGGCGGAAGCCTTTGAAATGCGAGCCGCCGCACTTTGAAAGGTAACAAACAACAACACAATTTGTTTGTGTTTATGACATCACTACTTTTTTGATTTGAGCCACTGAATTATAAACACAACGTCTCGCCTGTAATACCATAGTGGTTATGCAGAAGAAGTGTACTCAGTTCACCCACATAATTTGTAGGTAAGTGTGGTTTGGGTGTGGGTTAGGTGTGGTTTGTTAATAAATGTAGGTAGGTCAATGACAACTATACAATCCGTACATACTCCGTACTCCTTGTCCACGTTCATACATCACTTAATAATTACCATATTGTCCCCAGCACGTCAGACCATGAAGTAGTCCGTCCAATATGCACGATATCAACCTGCAACATCATAGCGTTCTCGTCACCCACCGAGCTGGAGGACACGGAGGGGGACACATGGGGCGGTCATGTGTTTGTGTGTGACCTGGACACTCCATGGGACAGCCATAAAGTTACCAGCACTGCATATCCTGTGAGTGTTATTAGTTCTTTGAATGACTAGCTTTAGAGTGCGGCTTCACCTGCATTTTTTTTTAGAGTGACCCAAGGGTAAAAACGGGACCTAACCTACTAAGACTCCACTATCCGTCTGTTTGTCACCAGGCTGCATCTCATGATAGCTAGACAGTTGAAATTTTCACAGATAGTGTATTTCTGTTGCTGCTATATGCAAAATGCAAATAATAAAATTAAAAATGTAAATGAAAAGGTGGCACCCCTACTGTGATGGTACAGAACTCTTCATGGGTGAGTTCAACTCGCACTTGACCAGTTTTGTCCCGCTTGTGGGCACAAGCCTCCACCATTCTTTCAACTTCTCACGGTGGTGTACTTCTTCTCGCCATTTCTCGAGGAAGCCAACCAAGACGTCCCGTCATCTTCTCTTCGATCTGCCGCGACCTGCATTATGATCTGACTGAAATTAGGATGGTATTTAAAAGTACTTCAATTTATTCCCATTTCATTTACCTAATTTTGCCTGTGTTCCACCAAATATACTGAATGTGCACCAAAATATGTTAATTAAAATATGTCATAACGAGCATCTATTTAACAATTAAACACTGTATATTCTCCTTAAAGCATAGTCGACGGATCCTATTTCCGAGTGCAGGGTTTAAAGGAACCTAACGGGGGGGTGCCCTAAGTCCCGATTATGGGGGCAGAGATACTTTAATATTTGGTGCACGATCAGTATTATTTGGTGCATGATCAGTATTTTTCGGGGAAGAAAAGATTTTTGGTGAACACAAAAATATTATCCCTGAAATTATACCCTTTATTTTTCGGATGGGTAATCATCAAATGACTCCTCCCGCTCTGGGCCGAGCGGAAGGGAGTGTCAGACTTATACTGACTAAAAAAACCCATCCATGTTCCTTCCTCGCCCTTTATGTTCCGGGGCCACGGTATCTCTTTCGAACAGAGACTAGTCTAGTTAGTTAGTCTAAATGAGACAGTCCCCCAAATGCCCAACCTTCGCAACTTCTAAGTGTTTTAGCCGGGAAGTGGAAGTAAATTGGCTGGCTTGCCACGACCTAGAAGTCATAAGACGGACTCTAAAGCCTCTGCACCGCTACTTACCAAATATTTATTGCTTTTATATTGTTATGTTGTCAGGTATCAGTCCTGGAGTGGGACATTGAAGGCAAGCAGTTACTAGTAGCGACGACCGTGGGCGAGGTGTCCGTGTACATTCAGAAGGATTACCTGCTCAACGATTGGAACTGCATCTATACTGCTAACTTCCCAGGTAATCAGTTAAAATATTCTTTACTTAATTATAAAAAAGCGGCCAAGTGCGAGTCGGACTCGCCCATGAAGGATTCCGTATCAAAATTGTGTAAATTGCTGTTAAAAAAACTACTTACTAGATCTCGTTCAAACCAATTTTCGCTGGAAGTTTACATGGTAATGTACATCATATATTTTTTTAATTTTATCATTCTTTGATTTTAGAAGTTACAGGGGGGGGGGGACATTTTACTACTTTGGAAGTGTCTCTCGCGGAAACTATTCAGTTTAGAAAATAACGATATTAGAAACCTCAATATCATTTTTAAAGATTTATCCATAGATACCCCACACGTATGGTTTTGATGAAAACAAAAAATGAGTATCAGTTCCAAGTATGGGGAACCCCCAAAATTTATTGTTTTTTTTTACATTTTTGTGTGAAAATCTTAATGCGGTTCACAGAATACCTACATCTACTTACCAAGTTTCAACTGCATAGTTCTTATAGTTTCGGAAAAAAGTGGCTGTGACATACGGACGGACAGACAGACAGACAGACATGACGAATCTATAAGGGTTCCGTTTTTGCCATTTGGCTACGGAACCCTAAAAAGCGTGTATTGGAAATGTATGGTCATATAAATGGTGTAAATAAACTCCTATCGAAGCCGAAAGGCACTTGTTCTCCCCGTGTTGCGATCATTTATTTGTTCTGGACCATACCTGGGAACCTATTTCAAATACTTGTTTTAAAGGTCATAAATTTACTTTAAATACCTCTATAACCCGTTTTCTTTCTAATGATTTTCTATTAATGAAATTGCATCAGCTCAATGTTTTGAGCGCGTAATATTGAGATTTACAGTAAAAACTGATAGCCCTAAGCAAAACTCGTTTCCCAGCAATAATTTTTGCGTAGTTTTGCTTAGTTTGATGTTCTTGTTAAGCCGTGCTTGCCTAGGTTGGTCTGTGGATGGGTGAGGAAACTCGTTACTTAAGGGTTTACGTACCGAGTTTTCTCCGTGCCTCGGAAAGCACGTAAAGCTGTTGGTCCCGGCTGTCATTTGTCCATCTTTGGCAGTCGTTACAGGAAGTTAGAGGCCCAAAAATCTGACATCCTGTCTTACCAAGTGGAGTCGTATTACCCAAAATTAACTGGTTTGTGGAGGTCAGATAGGCAGTCGCTCCATGTTACATACAGGTATTCAGCTGCAGCCGGTTAGATTGGAAGCCGAACCCAACATAGTTGAGAAAAGGCAGGCACATAATGATGTGTAACATGTTATCATCAGGTGAACACATAATACGCGCGTCCTTCTTCCACAACGGGCGCCGGCTGGTGCTCGTGGACAAGAAGCCCGACGCGCCCATCACTGAGAGGATCCAGATGCTGCGGCCTACGCCCACTCTCAAAGGATTCGGGTGAGCACACATGATAATACCCTGCTGCATTTCGAGTAGGACGGCTAATCTTAGCTGAGGTAAACCGAGTAAATCACCACATATTATAAAACAAAGTCCATCGCCGCTGTCTGTCTGTTCGCGATGAACTCAAAAACTACTGCACCGAATTTCATGCTGTTTTTACAGTGTTTAGAGAAATTCTCGAGAAAGGTTTTTAGTATATAATTTGCACGCGGGCGAAGCCGCGGTCATCAGCTAGTTGTTTATAAATAAATGAGAAGAAATCTCTCGTATTGGCACGTCCATACCAAGACAAACGATTACGTTTCAACTTTTCTTGAATTGACACAACTTTCCCATTTTCTTTTTACTTTATCCGATCTTTATTATCAGTTTAATTTCATTAGCAATACAAAATGTTTTAGTGGCATAGCGTGCGAAGGTGCGTGCGTCATCACAGCGACCGGTCTGATCGGTGTACTGACTCCGCCCGCGGAGGGGACGCGCGCACACGTCGCGACCGACTGCCTGCGACCGACGCGCGACCACATCACCGCCGCCAGTATCGCACATAAGAGTAAGTTGTTCATATGACTGCCTCACACCGCCGAACGGGACGCGCGCACACGTCGCGACCGACGCGCGAAGTACTAAAAGTTCGTAAAAAAACTAAATTTTAACTTTACTAAAGTTAAAAAAACTGAAGTTTAAAACTAAAGTTAGTTCCAAACTAAATAAATTCAGTATCTAGTTCCCCCCCTCTCGCAGATGGCAGCCTGGTGATAGCGGCGCTGTGTCGCTCGGGTGGGGTGGGAGGGGCGGGAGGGGGGCGCTGGGCGGTGCGCTGCGCGTGCGCAGCTGTGACGTCATCGTCGCCGGCGCCCGCGCTCTCGCTCAAGCCGCTACCAACCATCTATCTGCCGCACCAAGACTCAACGCCAGGTATGTCAAATTACACAATTCACGAAGCCGGCAACCAAGCATTCTGTACATAAAACTAAATAACTTTACGCAACAATGAGTCATACCAACGTTTTTTGCTATCAGCATGTTTAAAATATAGACCAGTAACACGAAAAAAAAATGAATTTGTTTATTTCCTATCTTCAAAAATGACTGAAATATGAAACATAGTACGGACTCCGCGGTAAAATCCGACTAAGCGACCGCGCTGATGTGTGACGTCACGCCGCGAACTGCGAATAATTTTATTCTTATTCTTTATTGCACACAATAATAATACAGAAAAATAAACACAAAATTAAAATACATAGCTTATGTACAGCGGCGAGCTAAACCTAGAATTGAATTTTCTTACAGCAACCCATACTTGTGTTGCGAGATTTGCAGGGGAGGAATTAATTTAATTTTATGGCTGGAGACCGCACACACTAGAGAGGTACTTATGGAAGAAAAAAGGGGAGGCCCTTGCCCAACAGTAGGACACCAAGAAGGCCAAAAAACAAAAATAAAAAATTTAAACACAAACACTAAAAAATAATAAGTGCAATCCACTTTACAAATCAAATTTTATGAACGTTAACACTCCGCATAACCCGCAATCGGACATTACACCGGGGCGTGACGTCATCGCAGTATCTTGCGAAGGAACGCAAAGTTAAAAAAGCGGTAAAACTTTTGACAGCTGTAACTTTAGAAATCCTGGCCCAATTTCGACGAAACAAAAACTATAACTGTTTGCACTAGTATGTACATTAACTGCAGTAACTTTTATAGTATTACTAGCTGACCCACGCAACTTCGTCTGCGTCACATAAGAGAGAAATCGAAAAGAAAAAAAAAACCGTTTTTGCAACATTTTTCATTCCTGCTCCGCTACTTATAGTTGTAGCGTGATGTTATATAGCCTAAATCCTTCCTCGATAAATGGACTATCCAACACAAAAATAATTTTTCTATTAGAACCAGTAGTTCCCGAGATTAGCGCGTTCAACTAAACAAACAAACTCTTCTGCTGTAGAATATTAGTATAGATTTAGTGTGTTGGTGTGACTCATTATTGCTGAAAATTACTTGTTTTTTGGTGAAAGATTACGGTTCATAATTATCAATGCAGGAGAGTTGTAATTTTGTCTCTATGTGTAATTTTGTCAAGACATGTCATACATGTCAAAGACGCAACTTTCACTAACAAAAAAAAACTTGAGAGGTGTCAAGGGACACCCGGATGGAACGAAGTTCTTTCGATTAACTAGTGAAGGAATTGTAATATTTTTTTTTTTTTTTTTTAAGTTATAATAATATTTTTTTATTATTAACAAATATAATGTTCACTCAACAAAAATAATCGTCGCGACACCACACTGTTCAATGCGAAATAGAAATGAAACAAACGCATTGCAACAATCATTTATTTTTAAAAAGAAAAAAAGGGTCGTGACAACTTTTTCGTAAGATTTTTTTCCGTCTAGCCCCCTTTCACAACGCGCGATAAGGAACTTCGTAAGTTGTTTAGTTTCATGGTCTGAGTTACACCCTTTATAAAGGCATACCGATTTTCAAATGTGTATCTTTATGTTAGTATCAATAACGTGGTGTCAGCGCGAGGACACAGACTCGCTGCTGATCGCGGGCGGCACTCTCACCATGTGGAAGTGCTCCGAGCGAGCGCATCAGGTGCACAAGCTCTTCGCTAAAGGTACTGCTGGAACCTCTTTAACTGCTTGGAGAAGGTTGGAAATAAAATCACAGAGTCCAGCATAGGGCCTGCACAGACGACAGACTATCCGTGACGGAGTTTTTAGTCTGTGAAAATAAAACCTTAGCAAGTATATGCAGTAACGCATACGACGCGCAAAAAGTTCGAGCACAAAATACCTTGTCATTCTGGCAGATCGTGCCGCGCCGCGCAAAAAGTGCGCAAAAAAATAGAACGTTTGCTCCAAAGCCTGGTAACGCAGACAGCGCACACTTATACACCGTGTTTCCGGACGATATCCATAAACTTCGACCGGTCATTGTACTCATCATTATGAACAACTTTTACTATGGGACGCAAAAAATGAATCAGCAGTTCCATATCTACACATTCCTACATTAATTAATGAAATACCAGAAGGAATGATCGATCGTGTCAAGAATAAAAATCACCTAAAAAGCGTCCTTAGAAAACACAACCTGTCGATGTGTCCATAGTGGCTGCGGACGATGGACGGCCTCGGTCGGCAATTATTCTTGTTTACCATACACTGATGACTTATATGACGAAGGGATGGTCTCATGACATGGGTTTGCTGATAGCGCTGAGTAAAGTGGCTTTGATTAACCCAATGCCTAAGACAGTCTTAGTTTTACAATAACCTAGTTTTAACTTAGATTTATACTTTAACTTAGATAGAAAATTATTAAGATTCCGCGAGAACTTACTGCCGACAAATTGCTTTGCAGTTTAGCAGATGTTGTATTAAGTAAAACTATTGTATTATGGATCATATAAATTAAAAAAAAAAACATTTTGTCGGGTTAATGCGAATATGGTACAGCAGATTTTTTTTCGCGATTCAGTGTTTGGTCCCATAGTAAAAGTTATTCATAATGATGAGTACAATGACCGGTTTATGCATATCGTCCGGAAACACCGTGTATTATGCAATCTGCACTCGTTAGCGTGCGTTGTGTCTGCGAAATCCGCGACGGTCTTTTTATATGTTATGCAGACATTTTGTGCGCCACAGACTTGATGGCACAAAAAATTAGTCGTCTGCGCAGGCCCATCAAGTATATTGATGATAACCAGGAAGCAATTTTTACAGTTACGTTTCTTACATTATCTAAATAGCACACAAGTTACTACTACGGCGCGGCGAAGCATCGTTAGCAGTAATGTTACCTGTAGTTCCTACAAGTGTTAAAATATTGATTGGTGCTACGGAACCCCTTCTGCGCGACGCCGATAAGTTGTGTCATGGCGACCGCGAACCGGATGACGTTGTATTCGAAGACCTCCCACTAGGTGAAGCAGTGACCTGTTGAAGGTTGCGGGAATCCGCTGTATGCGAGTCGCACGGGACCGGTCAATATGGCGACACGTGGGTAGGCCTATGTCCAGCAGTGGACGTTTTTCAGCTGAAATGATGATGATGACATACGAATCGAATTCAAATAAATTGTTTGTCGCCATGAAGGTCCTCTGCAAGGCAGCACAACTCCTGGGGGAGGTCCCAAGCCCGGGACTGATTGTTTCAACACATTGGTAAGTACTGCTTTAAAACTAGACATTTAAATAGTTCTATACAGTATGTTAGTTTAAACGAGGGACTTATTCAAACCCGCAATAGTCCATGCTTACATGATACTAATAAACATATGAACAAAAAGAAAACACTAATACATAACAGATAGATCCATACCAAAAACTTCGCCTAAGTTTCGCAACGTGTGCGCCATGCGCTTATCGCAGAACATGTGTGCGGGTCAATGACCTTTCTAGGTATAATCCATTTTCCCTTCATACTTTAAATCTGGCTTTGGACAGGCAAATATCTAGGTAACTAGGTACTGACCGAATGTTCGCAGTCGTTGATTGACAACTTGCATAATAATTAACGGTTCCACGCACAATATCACTAGATAACACTTAAGCACGAACCATAATCCCAATATTCTTCACTGGATAAGACGTAATTTTTGGTTATTCAAGAACACGTTTACAGGACACTCTTAATATCGCGAAGTAAGCGGGGTTGTTTATTAAATGCGATACGCGGAAACGCAATATTAGACATTCGGAAGTAACGGCGCTCGCGCATACACTGAGGTCAGCGCGGGGGTGTGCCCTGTCGGCTGTCGGTGCATCGGCGACAGTACAAAGGAATGGGGCGGAGTTTGCGCATGCAGCTCAGGACCGGCACGTGTTTTGCCGCGTGACACCTACTTGCGCGCTCAGTGTCCATGAGTGATGTATTTAATTAGACAATTATGTCAAAAATTAAGGTTATAGGTTTTTTACATATTTGGGTTGAGAATCGAATACTGAATACCTTCCCTCAATATGTCCCTCGTTTAACCTTACACGCTGTATAAAGGCTGTAAAAATACTCTTGTTTTTGTTCTTCATCTACACCATACCGGGGAACCTTCTAGTTACAGAGATATTGGGTGTCAAAGTTTTTCACAAGTTTTTTTTTTATGTTTTTAATGTAAGAACTTAACACACCTCCACGACCCCTTTACTATTCAATCCATCCACGGTGTAACGAAACGTTCCATGAACTATCATTCAATTGCACAGATTACAAATAGTGTCTAGTTCTGTCATGTACGACTTTGGATGTGCGGGGGGCATGTGCGGGCGCGGGACGACGGCAGTGAACGAACTAGTTCGCACCGTTCGTCTCGCAGAGCGCGCCCGCACATGCCCAAATTTTTTCATCAGATCCATCTTGAATTTTCATTTTGACCTCATTTCCATTACTGGCGACCCCGAAAGCCACGAAAATGATACCCATGACGAAAAAACCGAAAAGAAAGAACTCACATAAATAAGTTAACAAAATAAAAAAACCCACCTACTTGAAACCGAATACGATATCGACCATACTCATTCTATCTCGTTCACCCCACAGACTTTATTTTTCTGTCCCTGTCCTAACTCGATAATATTCGACTTAGTTCTGAATTCTGGAACCACAGCACCGCCTTAATTATTTGGCGCTACCTGTTGCTTTCTTTGTTGATATCAAAAATGTTGGCAGTTTTTAAATGTTTTCGTGTTTTGGTGTTGTCTGTACTGTAATGATGATACCCATAGATATGAATGTAAAAAATCATCAAATTACTACTACTACTATTTGACTACAGTAGACACCTGAACACTACGTAGAGTGCCGTGTTCCCGTAGGGAAACCAGCAAGAATCGGCTTCTTAGGTGCCTTCGAGCCTGGACTGTGTTTACATTTCGCCAGTTATTGTTTTTTTGCTCTCTTTATTTGTTTCTTTGTTTAACTATAACGCTGTTTGTACCGTTTTGTAAATTTATACATTAGTTTATAAGTGGAAAGTTGTAATTTTCTCTTTTCTACATATCGGGGGGCACGGCAGTGCCCCCGCCAAGTCGAGCGCCAAGGCAAACACTGCCGTACCATCCTTTACTGGAATCATTTCGCCGCATTTTCAGGCCCCTATTTGAGACCCTCTGGATAAGACCGTAACGCAAAAATTTTCGTCATCCAGTAAGCTATAATCACATACTTAAAATCCAAAATTTCAAGTCTGTAGGTCATTTAGTTCCGAAGTTAAGCGAAAGTCAAGTTTCGCATTTATGACACTCACTCATGATCATCAAAATAGAACTAGTACTTTCCATAAACTCAAAGAGCTGAAATTTGGTACAGAGTTAGGGTTTAATGGCCACATAAAGGGAAAACTATAAAAACTAGGATAATCGAAGATCTGGAGTACCTGGTGACCCTGATTAGAAAACACAAGAGCCCAACCAAACTATTAGAGAGATCGACATACCGCCTTTACGAAAATATTCAACTTGGTGGGCCGCTTCATTTGATGTCAAAAATCGAAGGTCTGAAGTATCTGATGAAGAACCCTCAGCTGTATTAGAGATATTATGGTAATGCCGCCTTCTACTATTGGTACATAAAAAAAATCGACTGTCATTGCAAAAATCCAGCGTAGTGGGACACATCTTCTAATTTAATCTAGCCTATAGCGTCCCACTGCTAGGCGAATGCCTCCCCTTCTGCTTTTAATACGCATATAAATAAAATTAAAAGAAAACTCTGGATAAGACTAGACTGGCTTTTATACTTATACTTACAAGTTTACAAGAAGAAATAGTCGAACGATTAACTTTATATTCTACTCGAACATTACACAAATTAAATAAATTACACTAAAATATTAATTTTGCTCAAAATTTTGTCAAAATATAATGCATTGGACTAAGAGTGGCGGTGATACCCGCAAACGTCGCTAAATGGCGCTGACTGTATTTTAAAACGCGCTTTTGTTTGTTTTTCCGATAACCTTATATGGCGAAGTGGCAACCGCAGGCAGGCAGTCGTTTTCGCCATTCTTCTACTGCGCTTGAAAACGTTTGCTAGGGATTAGGAGGGATTATTTGCATTTCGTTGATTTCACTTATTATTTCGTGAGGTTTGCTAAGGTTAGCAGGTTGTTATTATAACAATTCGAAGATTTGAATAGGTTAGGAATTTTATGAAGAAACAGAACTTCGAAAATTCGCTAGCTATTTGATTCACGAATTATTGCCTATTAAGTCAAAATTTCAGATCATACCCCGGGCATACGTGTACAGAGAACAATTCCCAATCTGTGTGGCGTATGCCCTAACAATTCACAAGAGCCAAGGTCTAGGTCTAATAAATGCCCTCATGGACATTGACACCTCCATATTCTCTTGTGGCCAAGCCTACGTGGCGCTTTCACGAGTAACCAATCTTCATGGGGGGCACCTCATAAATGTTGGCTTCAAGAGTATAAAAGCTCAAGCTTCAGCGATCACCGAATACAACTGGCTTCTTTAGGTGTAAATACCGCGCCGATCTTTCAGAAATTAAACCGTCTAAAGAATACATAATGAACGCGAATGGGCAGTACGAAAAACTGTTGCTACTGTACAAGAATCTGAACCGGAAAAAAAGAAAAGAAAGATTTGTAATAATAAAAAAAACTACTCCTAAAAAGAAAAAAACTGTGTCAAATAAGAAAATAAAAGAAAATTAAATAAATGTGTGACTTGGCCGTTGAACATTCTTTATACGTTAGTGGGTACAAGTCAATTTTGTAGTTACAACAGATATAACATTACGTGTATACAAAATTAATTTTCAACGCCCAAGTCACTCAACATTAACTATAATAATAAAGAAATCGCAGTAAGGAACCTTAGACTTGGCACGACTTTGTCTAGATTTCATTACTTTTTAGAGATAAACAAGCAGCTCCATCGAGACTTGGCTAGTTTTTTACAGACTGTTTTTGGTGGGATTACTTCTACTAATCGAATGTATTAGCTGTAACTTTTCTTAAAATTAATAAAATAAAATAAAGTCGTCTCGTCCATGACTAGGTTTGGCAGAAGACAGCCGCGTGGGGTGTGGAGGGCGGCGAGACGGCCGTGTGCGCCGCCAGCAGCAAGCTGCCTGTCGGTGCGCCGCACGCCGTGTTAGCCACGCCGCGCGCGCTACATCTGCTGGCACGAGACACGCATCACTATGTAAGTAACACAAGCTGCCTGTCGGTGCGCCGCACGCCGTGTTAGCCACGCCGCGCGCGCTACATCTGCTGGCACGAGACACGCATCACTATGTAAGTAACACAAGCTGCCTGTCGGTGCGCCGCACGCCGTGTTAGCCACGCCGCGCGCGCTACATCTGCTGGCACGAGACACGCATCACTATGTAAGTAACACAAGCTGCCTGTCGGTGCGCCGCACGCCGTGTTAGCCACGCCGCGCGCGCTACATCTGCTGGCACGAGACACGCATCACTATGTAAGTAACACAAGCTGCCTGTCGGTGCGCCGCACGCCGTGTTAGCCACGCCGCGCGCGCTACATCTGCTGGCACGAGACACGCATCACTATGTAAGTGACACAAGTGCCTGTCGGTGCGCCGCACGCCGTGTTAGCCACGCCGCGCACGCTACATCTGCTGGCACGAGACACGCATCACTATGTAAGTGATACAATACGACACTCGTTATGCATTTTCTACCGAAGCTCGCCCACCTTCGGCTTAGTACTTGTTCACGTAGGAAAGCGCGGGAGCGGGCGCGGGTGCGGGCGCGGAGACGTGCCGAGTTCGTGTTCACATTGGCCGCCAGGCGTTTGCGCGAGTCCGTTTCTAGCGACAAGTTCATACTGGTTGAACTTACCTGACGTCGCGAGTAAATCGCGCGCTCCGCCGCTAGTTCGACGTGAACACACAGAAACATCTCACGCGTTTGATATTGCCGCGAGCCCGCCGGGCGCGCCAGTCGCTAGCTTCCCCGCTACTTAGACCGCACGTGCGTTGTGTACGTGAACACTTAGATATTACGCCATATGTTTGATATTTCGTGACCGCGCCCGCCACCGCGCCCGCGAGTCAACGTGAATGAGTACTTAGGCCGAAAAAGGCCAAAGACACTTTTGACTTCGGCCAACCGAAGTCAAAAGTTTTTAGCGAGCTTCGACTTTTGATGAACTATACAAATACACGAGAGCGCTATGAAAGCGGCGTGGAGACGCGTGCGACGTCGAGGACACACTGTGTTGTTAAAGTGTTAAGCGTTGCATTGTAATTGTAAAAATCTCGTCAAGTTCTTAATTTCGCCTCAACTTTCACTAGCAAAACACTACAATTTGTAAACATAATGTAGGTTACTTGTGTTAGATGCTAAAGCCAATTCACAAATATAAACACAATAAGTAAGTAAATAATCAGTCTTCTTCTTCGTCGTGTCGATGATTTCCCCTTTTTTTATTTTAAATTGTTTTCGACCAGTACTCTGCTACCTCGACAGCGTTGGGGGTGGCCTCGGAAAGGTCCCTCAGAGTGCAGGTGAATCAGTGAATGTGCAAGTGCTTGTTAAAGAAAAAACTTTACGTGGGGAATCGGAGATGCCTGTACACATTAATTAAGACCAAAACAAAATGTCCACAGAAACATCATGTTAATAATGCTTATTTTTATAAATAAGTTTCTAGTAACACTTGTACACCTGCATTACAGTGCAACTGGGCCCGATCCTCGACATAGATAACGACGCTGTTGCAAACTTTCGATCGCTAATTAAACGTGA
Source organism: Xestia ashworthii (assembly GCA_950022955.1). Classification (NCBI taxonomy): domain Eukaryota; kingdom Metazoa; phylum Arthropoda; class Insecta; order Lepidoptera; family Noctuidae; genus Xestia; species Xestia ashworthii. The sequence goes on along the minus strand of OX465575.1, from coordinate 12,804,162 downwards.
AAATAATTCGGTTGCAGTAACGATGCTTGCGAGAAACGCAAGTCTCTACATTGAAGATACATTTATTTCTCGCAAGCATCGGTACTGCAACCGTTTTTTTCGTTTTTAATTAGCGATCGAAAGTTTGCGACGAGCGTCGTTAACTCGTTATCTAGAAAAACTATAGTAGGTTCTCTAACAAGTACAAAGTTGTGTGTCAGTTGTGCAGTCGCGCGGTGGTGTCGCACGGAGGGGTGGCGCCGGTGGAGGCGGCCTCCACGCCGCCCAAGAAGACCAAGTACGGACCCAACACTGCGCCGGTAAGTAAACACTATACAGAGCGGAAACGGAAGCTTTCAACCAAGCATTCGGGGTTCGTCCCCACTAGTTTCACCAAACAGTTCAACGGTAGAACTCATCATCATCATCAGCCTATTAATGTTCCCACTGCTGGGACACAGGCCCCCTCTCTTTAAAAGGGAATGGGCCGCGCGGGCCCAGTGCGGATTGGTAGTTGTCACATGTCTTCGAATGTTTTGGTTCTAGGACATGACAGTTTCCTCACGATGTTTTCCTTCACCGTATTGAAGGCAGTGGTGATGAAATAAATAATTCAAAGTAATCCGCCTGCGTGGATTCGAACCCACGACGTACTGTTCGTAAGTAGGTGCCACCACCACTGGGACACCGCCACTCTACGGTAGAACTAATGGGAATAATTTTTCCCACTAGTGTTACGATATAAGATGGTAAAAGTCATAGAACTAGTGGGATAAATATCCCGTTTTTAGGATTCCGTTGCCAAATGGCAAAAAACGGAACCCTTATAGATTCGTCATGTCTGTCTGTCTGTCTGTCTGTCTGTCCGTATGTCACAGCCACTTTTTTCCGAAACTATAAGAACTATGCTGTTGAAACTTGGTAAGTAGATGCATTCTGTAAACCGCATTAAGATTTTCACACAAAAATAGAAAAAAAACCGTAAATTTTTGGGGTTCCCCATACTTTGAACTGAAACTCAAAAAAAAATGGTAAAATGCCCCCCCCCCCCCCCCCCCCCCGTAACTTAAAACTAAAATAAGGGTATAATAAAACAAAAAAAAAATATATGATGTACATTACTATGTAAACTTCCACCGAAAATTGGTTTGAACGATATCTAGTAAGTAGTTTTTTTAATACGTCATAAATCGTAAAATCGTAGCTTTTATATTATGTTACTTGCTGCTACGGAACCCTTCATGGGCGAGTCCGACTCGCACTTGGCCGCTTTTTTTACTTTTCTATTACACGATTCTACTTAAAATGAATGGGGTTTTTCTTCTCACTACAGTACGACGTTTTGGCGTAAATTCCCGGATTTAAAACGTAATATTGCGCATAACAATGATAATGAATAAAATAAATATCGCTGGAGATTAGACACAGCGCCACCTAGTGCCACACTAAGCAACGAGGCTTGTGTCGTGGACACCAGATAGTTGATATACCTCATATATACCAGTAGCGAAGTGTAATTTTTGTCAAAAGTAAGCCGGTGTACATATCTTTAATGTTGTCATATCATTTGTTCATGGAATACTGAATGTGCCTTTTTTCAAAGGGAATCCGATCAGAATCGAGTTGTATGGAACCTTCGCCACTGATATATACTATTTGTTTGTAAATACAAACTGAATGCCCTCCATATTACACGGCCGATTCTATAACCCGTCTTTAGTAATGAGTTGTTCGTCCAACAGAGCGGGTCCGGGTGCGCCATCGTGTCGTGCGTGGAGATGTCTCAGCTGGGCGGCGTGGTGCTGGCCATCGACACTCACGCGCAACTGCACGTCTACAAACTGCCGCAGCCGTGGTGCGACATACGTGAGTTAAATAAACGACTATACTAAACACATCTCCCTACAAACCAAAAACTAATCATTTGTGATAACCCGATACCCCCTAACCCCTAATCCCTCATAGCGAGGAGGCGATGATGATGATGATGAACCTAATACCTTGTGTTTTCCATTATCTAATAATGCTTTGTAATTTTGTAGTAACCTTTTGTTGGAAATCCTTTAATTAATAAATAAATAAAGCCTAATACCGTGAACCGTATTAACCAATAATTCCCTAAACAAAAAAAAAATATTTAACGTAAAAAACAAATTGGTTTCAATTAGATTCATGTTACATTCACTGTAAAATTAGATTTTTATTTACTTTGATATCAATAAATAGTCGACTCATAAAAACATTCTAGGGAACCGCCTTTTACACATTTAAAAAAAAAAGAATGTCAATTAATTGGTGTTGCAACTACCGTGTTGGAAAACTGTATTAGGGGTTGTGTTATTAGTGTACCATATCTAGTTATTAGTCGTCCATAATAAAATAAAAATAGCCTTTAATCATCAAAAAATTGACAATCTATAATTTTCTAAAACTTAAAGTATTAAGTAAGGGGTCATCCGTTTCTGGGTGAGAGTCTCCTGTTACCTTGTTTAGGCCTCGTACAGGACTAATTTAGTTTGTCTTTTTTGTGTTATTGTTTGTCCTGGGTGTCCAATAAGTGTTTTGCTTTCTGTGTTCACCTTGTCATCTTGAAATAAAGTGTTGTATGTATGGCAGCGACTCCCATAGCAGTGCAGCACGCGACGTGCCTGCTGGAGTACGCGATCGTGTCGGGCTGCGACTGTCTGGACGTGCTGGTCGCGTGCACCGGCGCCGCCAAACATAACATACTGGAGCTTATGTATGAGAGGTAAATAACTAAACAATTTAAGTACTACATTTTTTGTTCAATTTTTCCCTTTATTTAATTTTTTTCTTAATTTTTCAGACTTTATTTCCATAGTTTTGTTAGTATTTTAGTGTTAGTAACAATGGTGTTTCAGTAAATGGGTTAAAAAAATAGGAAATGAAAAAAAAAATATATATTTAAGCGACAACAATGAACTAAACTAATAAAGAGACCAAATTGGCATTTAATGGACTTACTTAAGTCACACTATTACGCCACAATATAAATTCGTCGAATTTCAAGTTATAATATCTATCTTGCATGCTGGATGCACACAATGAATGTTTAAACAAATAATCTTAAGAGGCCTGCGGAGCATGCGTAGTTCATTCAATCGTAATACCAAAATAATTTGTAAATTAAACATATTCCTAAGGTAGTGTGTATTAATTTCGATTGAATTACAGAATATCTAGGTTCCCAAATATATCGACACTGATTTAAACAAGAGTTATGGGAAAAATAAGTTTTCTATAGAAAATTTAAATTACTCATATCTCGTCTTTGTATCATTGTCCTCTCTAAATATGTATTTGGGAAACTAGATATTCTGTAATCCAATCGAAATAAATTCACACTACTTTAAGAATATGCTTGATTTACAAATTATTTTGATTTTACGTTTGTATGAAATACGCATGCTCCGCCGGCCCCTTAATATACAAAAAAAAATGTAAAGGAAACTAGAAAAAAAAAAGTTGTGAGCGGTGAATTCTTGTTTTAACTACAAACTTCTAGGAACTTAATAAAAAAAGTCCCATGAAAATCCGACCACTATAAAGTTCGTTCCACATTTTGTCTAACTGCACTCAACTAACAAACGGAGTAAGCATTTTAGCAGTATTCTATAGCTTCCGCCTACCCCTATGGGAATAAGAAGTGAGTTTATATTTGTATGTACATACAAGGTGAAAAACGGAGCCTTCACAAAGCCGTCAACCAAGCATTCTGTACATCAAACTTAGTAACTTTACACAAAAGTGATCGCTGGGAAATTTTCATTTTTTTGGGTTAAAAATCACGTTTTGCAGTAAAACTCAATGTATCGCACACAAAACATTGTGCTAATGGATGGATTGAATAGTACGGAGGTCGTGGAGGTGTTAAAGTAAATCTTACATTAAAAAAAAAAACTTGTGTAAACGTTGGAACTTTGACCCCCAATTTATAGAAGGTTCCCAGGTATGGTGTAGAAAAAAAAATTGCAATGACGGCGAGAACAAGTGCCTTTTTACAACTGTCTTAATTAATTTCCAGATTAACAGAGTCATTCCAGCGTCAACCGGCGGCATTCCAACAGTACTACTTCCATAGCTGGTTGAAACTCAGGATAGCACTGTGCAGGTCTGTATGTCTTCGCATAATATGACGCCTCTAAACCCCCAATAGACGCCAAGACATGTTTAGGGGATGTATTGCTATGATGACAATATTTTTTATTGATGATGATAATGCAATTTAATTTTTTCTGTAAACGATTCTCACAGCAAAAATATCGGTCTCTTATGCCCTTTATAAATTTATTTACAAATCAATATAATTTTTTTTAAAACCTTAGAAAAAATATTATAAAAAACGGGAACAGGGTCCAAGCTACCGGCTGGTCAGGGATTCATAGAGAGAAACCTCCTAACGATACGAGGCTAATTGTCCAGGTACCACACATTGCAAATTTTGAAAGTAGTCTATGACAAAAAATAGTTTGGGAACCTCTGATTTGATAAGTTCCTACAACTGATCTATTTCAAATACAGAATGACTGTAACTGTTATAGTTAAGTTGTAATTTGCTTCTCTAGACTTATCCCGTCGGCTCAAACCAGCCTATCTTGGCTGACATGTCTCCAAAGCCTGCAGGCGTCGTGGGCGGCGGTCTCGTTAGCTCTGCGACCTGACGACAAGCCTGACGCCGCTCCTCTTGCCGCCATACTTGATGATCACACACATGAACATGATAAGGTGAGAAACATCATCTGCCTGCCTTTTCCCAAGGTTTGAGATCGGGTTTCAGTCTAACCGGAAGCAATTGATGACTACCACGTTGCATGGAGTGACTGGCTGCACGTTTTGTGTATGCGGCCGGGCGGGTGCTGAATCCCGAATTCAATTTTGTAAATATGTATTTATTAAATGCGAAACATTTTTATTCCAAAGCTAGACTTTCCACCATCTTCATCTCGATCGCTGAAAACGAAAATGAGGTCATAATACAGAAAATAAATACAAATTATTATTTTATTTTTTTATTTATTTTTCTTCGGCTTCTTCTGACACAATTTAGACCCTTCGCCCCTGCGAGCTAGACCGGCCATAATAAACATTGAAGGCTACAATAATTCGCATAGAGCTAAAATTGGTACGAATGTAAAGAATACCATTACAAATGAAATACGAAGTCGCCATCGGTGCCATATTATTATCTGCAACAAAATATGTGTTGGGTAAAGGCTAGGCAAGATGATGATATGCAGGGTGATTGTGTCTGGACCCGCCATAGCAAATTCGCGTATAGAGGAAGGCATTTGCTAATTATTGGGCCCTACTTCAGACTTTCTAGTTAAGGTTTTTTTGTTGTTTTATTTTTTTTAAACTCATTATCTTAAACCATAGTTTGAGGGAAGTTCCATGGTATTTTAATTACCAATTTATATGACTACCAACAAATAAAATTAAACGACTAAAATATTAGTGACCTCCTTTATGTGCGAATTTGCTATGGCGGGTCCAGCCAGACACAACTTTTTTGTTGGTCACTTCCTCCTTCCATGTCTCACGCCATAAGTTTATGTCACAGAGCCTCCTAGCAATAGAAGCGAAGCCCGAAGCCCTGACGGAAGCGACCTCCCTGCAGCCGCTCCGCCTGTCGCTGCAGCGCTCGCTGGACATCGGTCTGACGGCGCTGCTGTCGCTGGCGTACCAGCAGCAGGGCGACACGCAGACGCAGTACACGCTGTGGTCGGACGGCGCGGCGGTCACAGTGCTGCGCAAGCTGGCGGCGGTCGCGCGGGGGGCGGGGCGCGCCGCCGAGGCGCTGTCGCGGCCCCTCGCGCGCCTCGCCGCCGCGCACGCGCCCAAGCAGGACCTCATCGGTACTGTCTACTGTCTACTGTGCACTGTGGAACATTTCTGTTTCAGTTCTTGCCTTGCGAGCTTGTGTTTGATTGAGACATGTTGTGTCCACAGAGGAATGCGCGCTGCTCAGTACGCAGTGGACGGGCGCGCGAGTTTGGGAAGCACTGCCGCGCTGTAGTGTCGCCGCGCCGCACGGACAGCAGTGGCCGCTGTATGTGAGTACAACTTGTGTCCTAGCACGCAGTGGGAGGCACTGCCGCGATGTAGTGTCGCCGTGCCGCACGGACAGCAGTGGCCACTATATGTGAGTACAACTTGTGTCCTAGCACGCAGTGGGAGGCACTGCCGCGCTGTAGTGTCGCCGCGCCGCACGGACAGCAGTGGCCGCTGTATGTGAGTACAACTTGTGTCCTAGCACGCAGTGGGAGGCACTGCCGCGCTGTAGTGTCGCCGCGCCGCACGGACAGCAGTGGCCGCTGTATGTGAGTACAACTTGTGTCCTAGCACGCAGTGGGAGGCACTGCCGCGCTGTAGTGTCGCCGCGCCGCACGGACAGCAGTGGCCGCTGTATGTGAGTACAACTTGTGTCCTAGCACGCAGTGGGAGGCACTGCCGCGCTGTAGTGTCGCCGCGCCGCACGGACATCAGTGGCCATTATATGTGAGTACAGCTTCTGGCCTCAGAGGACAGCAAGGGTTTTAATTTTTTTCACAAAATCCTAATACTTTTTCTAAAATAAAAGTAGTCTAAGTGACTGCTTATAACATCAGCTAGCTGCCTGTAAAAGTGCCCTCAACATCGGTGCAGCCGTTTATTAGATTAGCCGGACCAAACAGACAGACCGAAAGACAAACAAAAATGATAAAAAAAGGCAAGCCGAAGCTGCGGTGGTGAGCGTTAAACCCATCTGCCACGATAAGTTCGCGTGAAACCGCCGGAGCCCCGCAGCGCCGGAGCCGTGACAGAAACCATGCCTGCTGCATGATGCTTGCTCGTTTGCATGCTGCATGCTTGCTTGCATACTGTATGCTTGCTTGCATGCTGCACGCTTGCTTGCAAGCTTACTTGCTGCATGCTTGCTTGCTGCATGCTTGCTTGCTGCATGCTTGCTTGCTGCATGCTTGCTTGCTGCATGCTTGCTTGCTGCATGCTTGCTGCATGCTTGCTTGCTGCATGCTTGCTTGCTGCATGCTTGCTTGCTTGCTGTATGCTTGCCGCATGCTTGCTACATGCGTGCCGCATGCTTGCTTTTTATTGATGAGTTTTTGTAAGCGGTGAGCCGTAGTAGATATCTTTAATATTATTTGTCTATAGAATACTTATTGTGCCATTTTTCAAAGAGAATCCGATAGGAATCGAGTTGTATGGAGCCTTCGCCACTGGTACCGTATTTACTTTCATATGTATTCAATAATTAAAGCTGTTATTTTGAAATTACAAACGGACACTCCAATGAGAGGTTTTCTTTTTGTGTATTAAAAAAAAAACATAGTTTCCAAGAATTTTGTAGATGGCGTTGAGTAAGAAGAAGAATAATTTATTTGCTTAAAATACAGGTGTTACCAGTTGTTACAAGTCGGTGGTTTAGGCACAAACCATATTTTGCCTTTTTAGGGCATGCAAATATAATTTTACATTATTTTATAATGCGTATTTATAAGTATTTTCAATTTAAGCTTATTAAAAGTAAAGTAAAATAATTATTAAATAAAAATAAAATGTAAAAAAAAAAACTTAACACATATTGCACAATGAAACTATTACCTATATCTTAAAATAGAAAAAAATCTTAACACATAATATATTGCACTTGAAATGAACACTTATATTATCTTGAATTAAATTTTGTGTTGCAGAAATTCTTGTAAACTGTAAAAACAATTTTCTGTCAACCATTTGCGCAATTTACTTCTAAAATATTTAAAAGGGAGTTCTCCAATATTTCTGGGTAATTTATTAAAAATAGAAATACACATTCTTTTTAATTAGTGTTGTATTGCAAAATGGTATCATAATTTTTGTTGGATCTCTTGGCCTCTGTTTAGTGTAATAGTCACCTTTGAATTTAAAAAAATCACTATGTTTCCTTACAAACATCGATACCTCAAACAAATACGTACCGGTTAAGGTCAAAAGCCTAAGGTCCATGTTCACCGAAAAGATAACAGCCTGATTAGCTAAAAACAGCTGTCACTGTGACATATTTCCATACAAAAATGTGTTTTAAACAGCTGTTTTAGATAATCAGACTGTCATCTTTTTGGTGAACATGGACCTTAGTCTTTTAAATAAAGGTCTACAAGATTCTAGTGGGTCCACACCGCAAATGGCTCGAATAATTTTTTTTGTACGATAAACGCCTTCTCATAGTCTGTTGAATTGCCCCACATTATTAGTCCGTATCTTAAAATGGATTCAACGTATCCACTGTATGCTATACGAGCAGTTTTTTCATCTGAAACAATTCGAAGTTTCCGTAACGCATACACAAATCTATTGAGTTTACTGCATACGCTGTATATGTGTGGTTTCCAGTTACAAAATTTATCGAGAGTTATACCTAAAAATTTGATATTTTCTGTTTCTTCTACAATTTTATCATTTATTTTAATGTTAATACTATTAGAGGGTTTGCATTTGTATGTACTAAATTTAATAAATTTTGTTTTTGAAATATTTACACATAAGTTGTTAGATTCAAGCCAATTTATAACAGTCTGTACAGCTTCTCTTATTTTGTTTTCATTTTTATTTTATTTAATTTATTATTGAATTTTTATTTTTATTTATTTATTTATTAAAACTTTATGCACAAGTAAAAACTGTACAAAGGCGGACTTAATGCCTTGGGCATTTTCTACCAGTCTTACCTTAGGGTGATGCAGAGACAATACACAGTAGGTGCAATAACAGAAAACAAATAGGTACGAAAATATTTAAAACTAAAATAAAATATAAGAATAGATACATAAATACATACATAAAACATAAATATATACAGGAAAAGTTTTTAACCAGTGCGCAAATTTTGACATGATAAACTTGAATATATTTTAATAGACACGTATTTTTTATTTTGATATGTGTTAGTAGTAAAAAATAAAGTTATCGCTTACGAGACTTATTTACCTATAAACTTATTTTATGGTCGCTTGCCAGTCGGGCGCCCGGTCGACCGACTCACGCGTCGACCGGTCGCCCAACCGGCAAGCTGAGATCAGCTGAGTTTTGCGCTCGCTCGATGCGACGGCGCCGACGTAAACTTACCTACCTACGCGCTGACGGTTACTGACCGCCGTTTCGCGCTACTTTTTTAAGTTTAGGCTGTGATATGTTATTTGTAAACGTAATTCCAATTTTTCCTTCATACTTTCATGGGCTTAGGACCATCAAAATGCAGAAAATAAATCATACTTAATAAGTAATAATTTCGCTGAAACGTATTTGGTGATGCGTCTCTCGCACTAAATGGGGATTATTGAAAGACCACCAATGCTCATTATGGACATTGTACAGTCCCACACGTGTGAATAATGCCTCATCCGTCCACAAGATGTTTACATCACGGTGATTTAAAATCCACTCACAAATGGCTCGACGTGATGCTGGGTCTGGGTCATGGAGTTGTTGTACCGGCTGGAAGTGGTATGGATGGAGTCCGGCTGTATTTAGCAGCCTCCATACTGTGCGTTGGCTCACACCAAAACGACGTTCCGCGTCGTAGGTACTGGCTCTCGGATCGCGCTCAAAAAAATCGAATATGGCGTCTTCGATTTCGACTGACAGTCGAGGTCTGCCAGATCCTAGTGCATGGCTCGGGGTTCTGAACTGGCTGTGATCAAGCAGCCTTTGATTTGCTGCAAGAATTGTCCTTTCATTGGGACCATGGGATTACGGATCCCCTGGGCTCGCATACGAGGTATGCTCTCCCTTGCATACATTCTACGTGCTGCTCGTAGATTTTCCTGGCTATGTAAATACACTCGCACCATTTCGTAATATTCACGGTTACTTAAGTTTGACATCATGATCGTGAATACGCGCGCAGGGGTGAATTCGAGCGGACGTTCGGATCCCGCTTCCACAAGTGATGTACTGCGGGCCCGCACGGCCCGCACATGGAACGCCGCGCCGCCGCCGCCGGCGCTGCAAACCCCGCCCCCTTGCCCCGCGGGGGTGCGGGGGAAGGGGGCGGGGTATCAGCGCCGGCGTCGGTTTGATGTGCGGGTCGTCTCGTACGTCAGCAGCCAGCGCGTTTTCATTCACAGTATTACAATTAAATTATGTCCATGTTATGCTTATTTTAAAATGGGACAAGATGGAAAAATTTGAAAAAAAAAATTAAAAACTAAAAATGGGAATGTGTTCTATTACTAACACTGAGCTACCAAAAAAAATTTACGCAGTGGTTAAAAACTTTTCCTGTATATATATAAATAATGAGAGGTAAACCAATAAAAAAAAAAAAAAAAAACTACAACAACTTAGTTCTGAGACGAATCTGCCAACGTCTTGTGTATGTGTTCTCGAGCTTTCACTTTAAATGTGAACCGATTGGATACCGTCCTGATATTCTGCGGGAGCGCATTCCAAAGGAAAACCGCCTGGACAAAGAAAGAAGATTTTATAAAACCAGAGCGATGAGAAGGACAACGAAGAAGACGATTATTCTCAGACCGAAGATTCTTGCTGTGTGCAGAGCATAAATATTGACAAAGAGAAGTTAGATAAGAAGGAGAAGTAGGTTTGTGAAGAAGAGAAAACAGGGTTGTCAAAGCCCTCAACGCTCTGCGCTGCCGGATAGGTAACCACTTTAAAAGTGTTCGGTGTGCGGATATATGATCATACTTCCGGAGATTGAAAACGAATCGAATGCAGCTATTAAGAAGTCGGTCAAGTTTGTTGAGGAGATCTGCATTCAGGTCATAGTAGCACACATCACCATAGTCAATTATGGGGAACATTAGGGACTGTACAAGCATTGCCTTGATGTGCGATGGAAGAATATTTTTCAGCCGTTAAAGCGACCGCAACGTCCCAATGACTTTCCTGCTCACAATCGCGACCTGCTTACGCCAGTCAAGGCAAGTGTCAACATGCAAACCCAGATCCTTGACCTCAGAGCTAAAGGGAATCACTGAGCCATCAAAGGTAACCGGTGGCACCGTTAGACCATTCAGCTTCCTCAGGCTATGGGGGCTCCCTATGATGATAGCCTGACACTTAGCTGGGTTAACGGCCACCCCGAAACGATCAGACCAATTTTTGACAAACTCGTAAATCCCGATTCAGCTCCTCGACCGCACCGGATAAGCTGTCAACACCTGCCTGACAGTAAAGCTGCAAGTCATCAGCGTAAAGATGATACGCACACTGAAGTTCGGTAGTTATGAGATCTATAAAGATAGAGAACAGAAGTGGAGATAAAATGCCGCCTTGAGGGACGCCAGTTTCAAGATCACACCAGCTAGACTTAGAGTCACCAGCAAGAACTGATTGCTGACGCCCCCGAAGATAAGAAGAAAACCATTCCAGAACCTCGGGAGAGACCATGAGATAGGAGAGGATGGATAAAAGGACGTCGTGACTGACGGTATTGAAAGCATTTGAAAAGTCAATCAACACTAAGACCGTAACCTTAGTGTCTTCCATTCCTCGCCTTATATCGTCAGTCACTTTAAGGAGGGCAGAAACGGTACTGTGCCCGGGCCTGAACCCGGATTGGAATGGACTGATGAGAGAGTTTTTGTGAATGAAATTCGAGAATTGTTTATGAACACAGGCCTCGAGTACTTTTGATAAAAAGGGAAGGATGGAAATAGGACGGAAGTGACTGAGAAGAGTGGGATTAGAGACTTTAGGAAGTGGTCGAACATGGGGTTTCCGCCACAGGGCTGGGAAAACACCGGAGAAAAGGGAGAAGTTAACTATATGGGAAATTGCAGGAAGGAGCTGATCAACAACTGTCACGATCATGTGTCGACTGATGTTGTCACAACCAACGGCTTTGGATTTAATAGATAGGATAATCTTTTTGATCTCTCCCGGGTCAACTGGGGTGAAGGCAAAGGGAGTAATATTAGGTCGCGTCAGACCGGCAAGGTAGTCAAGGGTTTGACATTTGGTTGGACTATCAAGGGTGGGAACAGTGGAGAAATGACGATTCAGATCGTCCAAGCCAAATGTGTTAGGAAGGTCTGAATGCCGCGATTTGCCGATACCTAGAGTTCCAAGGAATTTCCAGATATCAGCAGGAGAAGCACAAGTGATGTTATTAAGAATATGGTGGCGTTTAGCGTTGCGTATCATCTGATTACAACGATTGCGAGCAGTTTTGAAGAGAGTCCAGTTATCATCCGACCGATCCTTTTTAAACTTACGGAACGCGCGATCCCTACGTCGCATCGCCATCCGAATCCCCCTATTCATCCAAGGCGCAGGTGGGCGCTTTAGCTTGACTCTCCTGATAGGAGCGTGAGTGTCATACAGCTTAGTTACAACAGTGTTAAAAAACGTTACCGGTTATTTGGTACTATGACAGAAATATCATCGGCGAAAAGGACACTATCGTATTTTAATGAATCTGGTAAGTCATTAATGTATATCAGGAATAATAAGGGCCCCAGAACACTCCCTTGTGGTACGCCATAAGGATTAAATTTAGAAGAGGATCTATAGATAGTGGATTCAAGATTTTCATTAAGGTTAGAAACTTCGACACATTGTTGACGTCATGTTAAAAAACTTCTAATCCAATCCAAAGCGACGCCCCGGTTGCTTTGAACTACGTTACTAGGTGCCAACGCCTGAAAATAAAACTCTGCGTCATGTCACATACGCTCGTTCAGCGCCATCTATCCAGCGACTAAGAGGACGAGTTTAAAAAGAAAATCCCTTTTTTTATTTATTTGAGTAGATAATAAAATGCATATAAATAAACTAGCTTTGTTTTTGTTTACCACGAATCTCTTGAGGGGGCAGCGTCAGGGTAGCCCGCGAAATTCAAATGTTCTTACGTTTTTTGCAATTTGCAGGCCATTGGTAGGTTGTATGAAGTTTATTTCAATTTCAATTCATTTATTCTCTCTTCACAATATAGGTTCTTAAAGATTAACAATGTTTTGACAAGGTTATATTCCACTATTGGAAGAGACTGGTGCCTTTTTTTTTCTTTTTTTGGATGGGAAATCATTAAATGACTTTCTCCCACTCTGGGCGGAGCGGGAGGGAGTGTCAGACTTTTACTGACTAAAACCCATCCATGTTCCTTCCTCGCCCTTTATGTTCCGGGGCCGCGGTATCTCTTTCGAACAGGCCCGCAACCCCGGCAGGCTTCGGCCCTTGCGGGCCCCTCCCCTTATGCTGAAATCTCTTTGAGGCGCGCGTGGAACACGATCGCGCCGTCGACACGGCCTGTCGTCACTAGACGGACGGACGGCTAGCTAGCCCATAGCTAACTGTCCACAGGCCCGCGGTACGGTGGCCGGTAGCCACCACGTGGCCCCCGACGCCCGGTGCGTCTCCCGCGGCGGCCGGGAAGCGAGGCTCTCTCCCTCTCTCGTTCCGCCACCTCCTTCGCTAGCATGACTGCTTCGCAGAAGGAGGTGACGGCTTCCTATTCCGCCTCGCTCCGGACCATGGATTGAACCAGGGCCGGACGCAAGAGGTCGCCGCCGCCGATCGCCGCTACGAGGACACGGCGGTGCTCCGCCCACGCAGGGCAGACTTCCACCGTGTGCTCCACCGTGTCCTCCGGTCGATCCTCGCAGTGGAAACACCCGGGCGTTTCCTCCCGCCCGATTCGGTGCAGGAACCTCCCGAAACATCCGTGTCTGGTGAGGACCTGCGTCAGGCGGAAGGTAAGGACGCCGTGGCGCCTCTCAAGCCACTCCTCAAAGAAGGGACTTACCGCCACTATCGTGGCGTGCCCTGCACGGGGTTGCGACAGTCGCTCTCTCCATGTCGCCATGAGAAGAGACTGGTGCCTGAAATAGGCTTCCGAAGAAGCCTGTGTTACAGGTCACCAGGTTGCAGTTGCAGTTTAATATCGTTCGCGACTGTAAAACGTATGTAGTTACAGAATAATAATCATCAAAATAATAACCGAATTTCGCGGGCTACCCTGACGCTTCACCTTAAGGGATTCTTGTACTCATCATTATGGAACAGCCTTTAAAATCGACCTAACCCTCGCAAAAAACAGGTGTCCATACGGTACTGATACTGTTAGCTTGCGTCACCCCACTCCTACGCAGAGACCTTTTTCGTGACTTTCCCATCTAAATTGGACCACTGCACTGGTCGTTGATTTTATCCAACTCGTCCAGCCATCGTCTACGAGGTCTGCCGCGACGCCTTCAAGGCTCCAGAAAACAGTTATTTTGGCCCACAGCTCATTGTGCATGCGGCAGACGTGGCCAGTCCAATCTCACTTCAACTTAGCGGCTTTTTGAGCAACGTCAGTAATTTGCACGGTCGGTTAGTTTGACGCCTAGTATGCCGCGCTCCATTACCCAAACGTTACGTACCTACGTTATGTAAGTAAATTGCCGAAAATGTATGGGTTTCTTCTTGCAATTTCAGGGTTAAGGCTTAACAGGTTTATTTTAAAAGAAAACTAAGGTTGTATACAGGGTCGAATTAATAAAACTATAGACGAGATTCGAGAAGAGTATCTTTAAGTATCTAATATAATTAATACTTTTCTACATGTAAACCGCTTAACTCATAGGCTTAACTGTACAGATTGTTATTTTCCCCGTGAGATGCACTGCACTCGTAAAAAAACCGGTTTGCCCGTATATGAGCTACGGAGCCACACAGACAGACACACATGACATAGCAGTCAAAATTATAACAGCCCTCGGGGTTTAAACACTTTAAACATAAAACAGACCATGTCCCAAAATGTTAAAATACTATATGACAGAAATAACCATGCCGGAAATGAAAAGAATTTGCCGCCATGCCGCCATCTCGGAAAAAGACAGCAACATAAGTGATGTCCAACATCAAGTATCATAATCAATAATCGACTAATTTAGTTTGACAGTTTATCTGACATATGTCAAAATAATAAAATATTTTTGCATCCCCCCATCTCGGGAAGAGTATTTTTGAATTTAGAACATCGTGTGCACTAAGCATGTGAATTCAAAACATCATTAAACCTATTTACTTCTACCTCTATGGTGCCGAATTTATCATATTTTTTTTTTGTTAAGAACTCAGACTTTTCACGTCATATTGTTAACACCTTAGGTTAAAAACAAGAAATCCAACTCATTATCTAGCTACGAGGAAGTTTATTTGACGCCAACAGAATTAACTGAATTTGTTAGTAAGGCGCAATTTTTTTTTTGTGTTTATTCATTTCCTCGCTGAGGTGGGATGAAAAGTTACGTGTTGCACTCGAATGCAAAGATTTTTCACCACGAGCTCTTTTGATTCCCTCGCTAACGCTCAAGATTCTAAGTTTTGAATCACTCGCTTCGCTCGTGACTCAATTTTAGAATCTTTCGCTTGCTCGGTCATCAAAATTGAGCACGCGGTTAAAAAACAACTTTGCACTCTTGTATAACAAATAACTATTAATGTCAAATTAATTAAACTAGCAAAACTTGAAAGCCATGACTGGTGTCAAACAAAATCAACCAAAAATACGACTAGATATCTCTTTTGGGTCAGTCACCCACCAAACCTGCAGACCTTTTGCTACTTATCTAAACTTGAACAATACATACAAAGACGCGACATATAACGAAATTGCATAAACATTAAGACGTGAAAAACCGTGGAAGTCTAAAACAGTACATTAAGACGTAATGCTTTTTCTTCGTCGTGTCGATGATTTCCCCTATATATTTTTTTCGTTTTGTTTTTTTTAGGTAATTAATAAATAGGTAATATTTAATATCAGGTAATTAATAAACCTTGTATCTCTTACTAGTTGGAGTACGGTGTAGAACCAGAAGCTTTACGCTACAACCCCGAGCCGCCGCCGTACGCGCAGTGTGAGACCACGCCCTCCATCACCATGGACGCCATACGGTAACTATACCGGCTGTAAGAGACATCGGCGACCTACCCGCTGTTACCTTAAGAAGCCTGTTACAAAATAACGCGAAATTACGAGATTTACTCGTTGAAATTTCATGTCTTCCGTTCGTTGCTTGAAATAACAATGACTTGTTATAAATACTTCGTTTCTTCTACTTCAATAATAATAGAACGAATTTTAGATAACTTATTTTTTTTATTTTGTAACTAGCTTCTGCCCGCGACTTCGTACGCGGATCCTGTTACTTTTGCCAGCGATACCGGGTTCGTCAAAATCGAAGATCTGAAACGTCGACTTCTAAGAGCCCGGGGACGGGAAAATAACGGATCTTTCCCACCTGAGCAACATATACCGTTTGGTTCTTTTTGCCATTTAACAGCTTCACAAAAAGTATAATGTTGAACCATACCTCCGGAATATGTGGCGTATTCGATCTTATCAACCCAAGGAAGGTCGTCATGCCCTACGGCTATAACACCCGATTCTTCAGATGTTATCGACATTCTGTTCAGAAAATGTCGAAATCCTCGCGCTCTTCTTCTGTCTCTTCATGCCGTACTCCAGCAATTCTTTCTCTCTCACGTTCTAACTGATTATGAATATTTTGTTGTGTGTGTGTTTGGGGCAATGTATGATAATCTCGAGCAGCAGTTAGTCGCGCATCACGTTCATCGCTCGTTTTAAAAGACCTGTTAGTAGATGTGCGAATACGCTGAGAACTCAAGCGCAATCGTCTATCCGTGAACGCAGTCAGGCATCTATTCTTCACTGGTCTCTAGAGACCTAGATGTAGATGCGTAAATTTGCTGAGAACGAAGGCGTGCTTCGCGATCGGAAAAGCTTTCCACGGAGCAAGTTGCAGCCTGATGTTCTCGAACAGCATCAAGTCTCTCCTGACGCTCTTCGGTAGATTCTTGGGATCTTATGATCCTCAATCTTTAAGCTCCTTTGGAACATTGGGAAAGGTTTGACCTCTTTCTAGGCATAGTTATAGTTTTGTTGTGAAGATACCTGATCAATTAAAATCTAAGTGCCCTGCGTTACCGGGTAGGCTACCGAGTCACGAAGATAAATGGAAAAGGAAATTAAACACTCAAATAACATAAGCCCGAAGACATATTTATTCGATAAAATGAGCTTTGGTCAGTAGAGTCAAATTTTCAATGATATACCATCGTCATTGAAAATAAGTCCTAAACTGTTACCGCCTTAACCGCGTGGAGGTACTCCCAGTTTTTGTTATTTCATAATTTTATTATGTAACAGTGAAATTAGTGATAGCTTTGCAATAATTTTCACATCAGATGTTTCTGATCTTCGATTTTTTATAAGTCAACAGGAAATGCCCATCAGACCGAACAACTTTTGCTAAGACGTCATCATTCCTATATGTGTTATGGTGTAGCTGGGCTCTTGGAGTTCCACAACAGGTGTTCCAGATTTTCGATTTTTATAAATCAACAGAGAGTGCTCATCAAATTGATCAACTTTTGCTAAGACGTCATTCCTATATGTGTTATGGTGTAGCTGGGCTCTTGGAGTTCCACAACAGGTGTCCCAGATCTTCGATTTTTATAAATCAACAGAGAGTGCTCATCAAATTGAACAACTTTTGCTAAGACGTCATTCCTAAATGTGATACGGTGTAGCTGGGCTATTGAAGTTCCACGACAGGTGTTCCAGATCTTCAATTTTTATAAGTCAACAGAAACTGCTCATCAGATTGAACAACTTTTGCTAAGACGTCATTCCTATATGTGTTATGGTGTAGCTGGGCTATTGGAGTTCCACGACAGGTGTCCCAGATCTTCGATTTTTAAAAGTCAACAGAGAGTGCTCATCAGATGGAACAACTTTTGCTAAGACGTCATTCCTATATGTCTTAAGGTATAACTGGGCTCTTGGAGTTCCACATCAGGTGTTCCAGATCTTCAAATTTATTCTCAGCAGAAAATGCTCATCACGTGGAAAAATTTTTGCTATGGTATCATTTTTGTATCTCTTATAGTTTAGCTGGTCTGTTGCGGTTCTACATCAGGTGTTCAGTTTCCAAGATAAATTATAGCCTATATGTTGCCCAGACATAATATCTATACAACAAAAAAAAATCATTCAAATCCGTCCAGTACTTCCGAAGATTAGCGTGTACAAAAAAACAGACAAACAGACATACTTTTTTTTTTGGATTCGTACTCTATTACTGTTTCTAAACCCCCTTCAATTATTATTTTTTAAATATATTCAATGCGGCACAGCTTTTTTACTCTTTTATTATATGTATAGATAATCATTTTCCAGATGCATGATTACATGAGCTAAATGCTTCGATCAATAATAGTACTAGATTAAGGATCAAGAACAAAAATACGCCGCTCAAGTGTCCACGTTTGCACACACGTAAACATCTACATTGCAAAGCAAAAAGTTTAATAATATTAACAACTACAGTTTATAAACGTAAAGTTTAATTAGCATTGCAAAATATATTTATTTAAGCCCTTTCATCGAAGAAAGAATTAAAAGAACAAATTTAAAATGTTGCTTGAAAGTAAAAAGTCATAAGTACAAAAACATTTATTCTAAAATGAACCTTAAGTCTAAGTGTTTAGGTTAAAAACATTTTGTTTACAATCTCGTGCTTATTCTATTGTGGAACTAAACGTGATTCTTGGTGTCACATTTCAATATTCAGAACACAGTAAGTATTGAAAGACGTAGAGTTGCAGAATATATTTTTTAAGTTTCGTATGTATGGTGTCAAATATTTTTGACCGATTCAAAAAAGGTAAAGATGCTATTTTGCATTGCCGCTATTACAGCAAATAGGTAATAAAAAAATAAAAATAAAAGTTTAAAAAACTAAAGGGTATTAAGAAACGTGTTTTCGGCGTATTCTTTATACAAAAGTATCTGAAATAGTAATGTAGGTATGTTAATTAGTAACATTATAAGGGTTGCATATTTCTTTCCCTCTTTCGCGACAATATATATCCATTCTGCACAGCGAAATGGGTCACTAAAAAAACTATAAACAAAATTAACAACACTACTCCATGCGTTCCCTGTGCAAGAACTGTCGATGTTTGATACAATGGTTGGTGCGTTGCAGCAAATATTGGCCAAACAATTATAATATTAGCTAATTGAATTTATTTACTATTTAACTGTTTTTATTTTATAAATACTTAATGATATAAACTTACCGGAAAAAAAATATTTCTTCCAAAACCTTGGTGTTACGGTGGTTATTTACACAGTATTTGAACGCGCGCTGCGGCATTTTGACGTCTTAATGTTGGCTATGCTTGGACCATACTAATTTGAAATAAGACCACAAAAGTATTTGTGGTCTTATTTTTCGGGCCGTTTTTGAAGCGCTGATCGGGAATCTAGTACTATTATTGATCGAAGGCTAAACGTGTGTTTTATAATGACTAAAAGTATATGATTCACTGCTATAAACAAAACCAGATAAATATATGATATTCTTCAGGATATATGCTAGTATGATAGTGTTTTGAAAACATAATACAATTAATTTGACTCGATAAAAAAAACATCACGAACTTATCTCTGAAAATATCTTTCAACCAAAAAAAAAACATACTACTTTATATACATGCGATCATTCTGATTTTTTGGCAAATAATTCTACAAGCAATACAGTATGTTAGTTTAAACGAGGGACTTATTCAAACCCGCAATAGTCCATGCTTACATTATACTAATAAACATGAACAAAAAGAAAACACTAATACATAACAGATAGATCCATACCAAAAACTTCGCCTAAGTTTCGCAAAGTGTGCGCCATGCGCTTATCGCAGAACATGTGTGCGGGTCAATGACCTTTCTAGGTATAATCCATTTTCCCTTCATACTTTAAATCTGGCTTTAGACATCCAAATATCTAGGTAACTAGGTACTGACCGAATGTTCGCAGTCGTTGATTGACACCTTACATAATAATTAACGGTTCCTCGCACAATATCACTAGTGACTAGATAACACTTAAGCACGAACCATAATCGCAATATTCTTCACTGGAATAATGATATGACGTAATTTTTGGTTATTAAAGAACACGTTTACAGGACACTCTTAATATCGCGAAGTAAGCGGGGTTGTTTGTTAAATGTGATACGCGGAAACGCAATAATAGACATGCGGAAGTAACGGCGCTCGCGCATACACTGAGGTGAGCGCGGGGTGGCGCGGGGGTGTGCCCTGTCGGCTGTCGGTGCATCGGCGACAATACAAAGGAAAGGGGCGGAGTTTGCGCATGCAGCTCAGGACCGGCACGTGTTTTGCCGCGTGACACCTACTTGCTCGATCAGTGTCCATGAGTAATGTATTTAATTAGACAATTATGTCAAAAATTAAGGTTATAGGTTTTTTACATATTTGGATTGAGAATCGAATACTGAATACCTTCCCTCAATATGTCCCTCGTTTAACCTAACACGCTGTATATTTGCATTATTGTGTTTCAGTTTTTTAGTCCAATCAATAGTTGTTTTGTAAATCGATCGAAACCACTAATTTCGCTCTATTTGGCCCGCAGTGACTGACGTAACAACCACTTTGTAGTGCAAGCTGATTAGAACTTTATTCTAACAGCATTTCAAACGAAGTTTGAACCACCACAAATAGAGCTGCTAATTTAGCTCGTCTAGTCACCTTAAAGACAATGTAATTAAAACACTGCATTAAAATTTGATGTTGTAACTCTTTTAAGTGTAGAAAAGGCATTTGGAAAGTTTTGTAGTTGTTCTTATTTCCATACCATTAGGTAAATATTCGACAGCTACTTGCGACGTTGCCAACTTTCTGGATACGCGCTCTTAAACCGTAAACCGCATTATGAATTCATGAGATACCCATCTCATGATGATTCCTTCATTACGGTGAAAGTAAAATACTGATAGATATGTTGTATGGTGCAGGTACATGTACATAGGCGGCGGAGTGCGGCCGGCGCGCTGGCGGCAGTGCGGGCGCTGCGGGTCGCGCGCTCTGGCCGCCTCGCAGCCCAACAAGCATCCGCTGCAGGGCGCTTACGACGCCAGGTTCCTGTCGGCTTGCAGGTCACTGAACTAACTTATTACACAACTTATATTCCTTCATTCATTTCCAAATGTTACCGGAAATGTGCTGTCGTTCCCCAGCAGATTTTCTTCTGGATTTTTGAATCGTTTTGGGCTGCGACTACATCTTCTGGGAGCGTATGCCACGCTCTGACGGTTTTTTGGAAAGTATTCGTGACTGATGTGAAAATAAAAAAAATATAATTTGTACTTAATAGCCCAATTCTTTAGAAACGGCGGGTGAAACCGCGTGGCACAGCTAATCCAATGATAAATAAATAAATTTCCTTTTGTTACAGATGCGGCGGAAAGTGGACATTGTTTTCTAATATATAAATCTCCGACTTGTTTGTAAGCATTAAGAAAGTGAAATAGTATTTAAAGTTATATTTAATAAATATTTTTTTGTACCATAACGTTGTCTTCTTCAGTTAAATAACCTACCTAGACCCCTTACAAATGTCTTCCGGACAAAAAAAAAATGATAATAGCACTAGCAGAAGCGCGCAGTGTATTGCAACGCAAATATGTAGATTTTTTTATCGAAAATACAATAAAATTGTCCTATAGCGTTTTGTTAAATTGTTTGCAACAAGCACAATCAGTATCGTCAATAAGAGTATTATTATATGTGAAACGAGTAACTATTTTTTAAATGTAGGTACGCAATTAAGTTACGATTACGTTTATAACCCGCGCTCGTGCCTCTGGTTTAGATTTTACAATCATACTTTACGGCGACCTCTTTCTCTCGCTCTCTCAACACACAACGCGCTACTCTCTTGCATTTATTTGTGACTCGCTTATTGTTCGTGGAAACCGGTATACAACAGTGGTTATCAATATAAGGGCTCGGGTTCCTGGCAGAAATCGCAGATTCGACCTGCCATGGTTAATATTTTTTTTGCAGGCTCCTGCAGCCTGCAAAAGCAGCCGAGCCAAATATATGTGCTCAGCCCAGCTTGTTTCGGCACAGACGGGCGGCAAATTTACACCGTGTAGTTTCGGTGTAAAAGGACCCTTCATGAAGCCACTAAAGTTTGGTACATCAAACTAAGTAACTGCGCAAAAATTATTTCTTGAACGCCTTTTTTTGGTTTAAGGTAACACTCAATGCACTGAAAAGATTGTGCAAGTGGATGCATTGAATAGTATAGGAATCATGGAGGTAGGTATTTTTAAAATTAAGTTATAACATTTAAGTTAGTTAGTTTAGTTAAGAGTGTGGTAAAGTGTGTTGTAGTAGTGGAGAACTAAAATATAAATGTTATTATTTGAATGCCTATTGAAGACATGTAAATCTTCATTGTGAATAAATCATAAAATAATGTAAATGATTGAATATAATACGTATGTAAAACTGTGTCTGATATTTAATATACTAAAAGAATAAAATTTAAAAAATTGATTCTATTATAATCATTGTATTTAATTGATTGATAATATGTGATGTCTTAATTGATTGATGTGTAAATTTAAAAATAATTAATGCAATAAAATTGTACCGAAAATATTTGCACGCCATGAGAAATGGCAGACATGTCGTGAGCCACTCATATTTAAGATCTTGCATGCATGTATTATTTTATTTTAATTCTGTATGTAAACACATGTTTGAGCTAGTAAAAGTTCTTAGTCTTATTCTTAAAGAATTAAGTACCTACTTTAAAAATATAGGGGTAAAAAAGTTGACCTTGAATATCTCCGTAACTAGAAGGTTCGAAATTATGAGAAAATGCCTCTCTCTCAACTTTGTTGAAAGTGGTTTTTATACCTTTTATGCAGACACATTATATTGGGATAAGAAAACCACAATGTTTTCTGGTTAAAACATATAACCAAGTTTCAAGAGGACATTTAAATATTGACCGTTTTGCTTGTGACCTGCAACAATTTTATTTAGTCTTCTGTGTATGTTGTTACTCATCCTCTAAAAAAAATCCCTTATATTTGTACCGTGTTGACTCAGGATCTTGATTATTATACCTAATAGGATATACCTCGGTATCTGGTATTTTCTACTTGATTGACAAAAAAACGATCCTAGAAGGGTACCCTTCCTATCTTTTGAGTTACGGAACCCTAAAAATCAAAACAAAACCTAAATCATACAATGGAACTTTATTAATTCAGTAGATATTAGCAAGCCCCAGAACTCCCCTAATCAGCAATTAGGTACTGGAAACTGTGTAAAGTGAAAATCTATAACAGCTTTGAATGCACCACCCCCACCCACTGCAATTCGCGCATGTCATCCTGCAACCAAATGGCACCGCCCGAAGCCCCGAAGATCGATCGATTGACGACCAGATTTACGAGGTCAGTTAGGGACGTTGCTGTGAACAATTGTAAATAGTTTTATTTTTAGTAGTATTCGGAATGGAATCTGGTTACTGGTAAATTGGTATCGCAGGGATTGATGGGATAATAATATCCCGAAATATCCATCAGTTGATTGATCATTTATTTTTTAGGTAAATTGTTATTTTCTGCTTAATTGTTCAAACTGATAGCCTGGTTTTGGTTTAGGACTACAGTAAAAACATCAGAGGTTTGATTAAGGAATTATGAACGCAAAAGCTTAGCGATCACAAAGCCCATTTGGTGCCCCATGGCCTAAGCATTTTTAATTTTAGTAGGTATAGCAGAAACTTTTTTTCCAGTACTATGTGTGACTTTACAAAAACCCAACATGTATATCAGAAATTGTTTCTTAATCAAAATTATTGTTTAAGGTAAAAACTAAAATATTACAATTGAAAATCGACTAAAATAATTTTAAGTCGATCGCCTGACAATGACAGCACTATTGAAATCACTAGTTGTCGTTGCGAGATTCCTGCGAAGCGTTTGCTGCGACTACGTCCAAGTTTAATTGCGAATTTCCTGTATTTCTCGCAGCCTAACACAAAATATTAACGTTTTGACTAATATTCAAATAGTTATCATATAAATGGCAGACAAGAAAGGTATGTAATCTGTTGATTTATTATTTTCTTTGTTCTTTTCTTATATTACGTTCTGACATGCGTAACGTCACGGCAGGGCCTTGAAATAGAAGTTTTCGCTATTTAACAATGATTTAATCCCCGGACGCGAGATTATTGCGTCGTACGGTGGTTATTTTGCGTTGGTTTAGCTGTTAAATTGATATCAAATAGTTGCGCGGTAGATCGATACTCGCGATAAATTCAAGATGGTCGTCCACCCTTAGATTTGCAAGGCGGGATCTATTTGTTCTAATTTTAGGTCCATTCATCAGTAGAACTGATTCATAAGCCCTCGTTACGGCGGCCGAGGTTGTCTTTCAACGTTATGATGATGTATCTCGCGAAAATTCGCCATTACGAAGAACATCTGTTGTTCCCTAAGTGGAATACCATGGTAGGATAAACCTACTGTTGTACCGACCTGGTGTCTTCAATCGATTGTGTCGAGTAAATATTTTATCCCCTGCTGACCTTTTCGAATCTAGGTCAACTAATTCTACAACTGTAAAAACATAATTATTCAAACAGTCATCTGCTTATTAAATTTATTAAATTTATTCAAAATAATGTGTCTCTTTGCAACTGAAGAAAATCCTTGATTGTTCTAAAGTTAAGAGCAAGGAAACGTGGTCCAATCATCCAATATTCTGATAAAATTAAAAAAAAAATGCAAAATGATATTTTTAACTTATTGTTCTTTATGCTCATTGACTGTCCACCACAATTTTTGATGCCCTAATTTTTAGAACTGATTTTGAGAGAAACTTATACTAAAATGAAAAATTGATTGATGATTGTTGCACATTTGTCTTTTGGGTTGTGCCATCATGTGCGTATGTAATTCTTGACTAAAGATGTTTGTCCATCTTGTCATCAATCAGACAACATAAAAGAATATAAATTGAAATATAACCTTGGGTGGCGTTACAAATGTCAGAACGAGCGTCAACTCCATAATATAAGCTTCGTAGTTCATTATGTTTCCAAATATACAATAACTATGTATATTAAGAAATCAGACACTGGATGTATGCAGAAATACATGTGTCATTTAAGAAATATTATTAAATATTTAAGGCCTAAGGTTGGCTGCAAAAGTCTTGAAGTTGGGAAAAATGTTGGAACCAATGTTTATTGGGAACCAACCTTGGATATGCGGAGAAATCTCATTCATATTGTTTACTTGACATTGCAAAAATAGTGAATGACTCAACATTTTGAGCTAATAAGGTTAACGACTGGTGTAGTTGGAGATCAAATAATTGAAGATTTATTTTTTTGATATGCATTGTTCTGGCTTTTTATACCCTTTGAACGCTTCTTGTAATTTTTTTTAAGATTTCCAGCCACACTGGCCTTTAATAATTTAGAATTTGTCAGAAATAATGGTGAGGTTTCTGCCGCATAGCGTGAGGCAGCGTTGACTCTTGCGCGGCTCATAAGACATGATGATAATACAAAGTTACCCGCACCCCCTCCCCCCCTCCCAGCTGCCGGCCCCCCTCTACAGGAGCCGCGGGCCCGCCGCCGCAGTCGCCGCGCGGCAGTCGACTAATCGCTCTCATGTAATGAAATCATATAGAATTTTTCTTTCTTTATTTTTCTTTTTTTTTGGAAACATAGTTAAAGAGAGACAAATATATGATATGTGCGTATCGGCGTGTGGACGATCGTATGTGTTATTAATTCGATTGTAACCTGTTCGTTTGGGGCTAGTCTGCTGTAATCAGTAAAGGATAAGAACTACAATTTTAAACTACACTGCTCCCAAAACAAAGCTCATACATTTAAAAGCGCACAAAAGGAGGCGTTACAGGATTCTATTGAGGTACTGGGGTTGATTGAATGACCAAAATTCGCCCATTGGATATGAAGCTGCGGACATCACCTTAATGTACAATACAATCCAATTGCACAAATTGAAATGCTTGGCATGGTATGGAGAGATGGTGGATACTGACACACTCCTATATTTGAAAATCCTACAGCAGTAATGTTTAAATATTAATTTGTTAGTGGAAATAGACTAGGATCTTTCTACTCTGATTATATTGAATAAGGAAAGGCCAGAAAGACAGATATCTTCCGAAAATAAACATTTTAAAAGTTAAGTTGAATAAAAACTCAACCTTGAAGTAAATTACAGCAGTCAAGTCCCTGTTATGTTTTTCTATACAAATCAGACAAGTATCTATGTTTGGAACAATATTTTTTTTTACTTTGAAATGTGTTTGTAGTAGGCAATTGTTTTAAAAAAATAACACAAATCCTCGTGGACTATTTGACATGAAGCTAAATGGTTGGCTGTACAGTAGATGTCTTTGGCTTGAAACTATTTGTATAGTGTTATGAATAAAGTCCAGGATTTGTGGCTGCAAAAAAAAACATAAATACTCGTCCGGTTTCTTAGTTAACAATGTCTTAAAAAAATAAGTTGTTCTAAGTCACAGAGTACCATCTAATAATAAAAAAGGAGATTTTTTCTACAATATCTTCAATCGCAATATTAAGATGGGATTCTTTTATTTAATTAAAATATGTGTCTTAGCTATCTGGTTATTTTTTCTTTGTTTTTTTTTGACCATTTAGTTTACAGCTTATTTTTATTGATTTTTAACACTATAATTTTAAGTTGGGATAATTACTGGTGTAAAATTGGATTTTTCTCAATTTTTTTTTACAACACATAATTACATAAAAAGAAAGACCAGTAATGATTGTTGCTAGTTTTGTGCACCTTAAATAACAATGAGACAATGTTTTCTATATTTTTTAATGTTTAAAATCTCGGTCATTGTCTCATTAGTTATTAAGCTTCCTTATGGTTTTAAAAAAGTACTAAATAGGGATGTCTTGTGTTTGTTTTGTTTTTTTTTCGTTTTCCTTATTTAGATTAAGCTAACTATTTAGCATTAATGTTTATCAAAATGAATGACGAATAAAAAGTAAGACAATAATAAATTTTAAAAAAAAGTACCAAATAAGTAAACTCTTCTATTAATTATTCTCAAATCCGTCATTTATTTTAGTTTTGTTCTGGATTCTTAAAATCATTTGGAATCTATTACAAATGGCACAAAAAAGCTACCTATTTTTGTTACTGACAGCTAGATTCGACTTTTACTACAGAATTTAGATAAAAATAAAATATGGTTTTTTAAACGTAAAAGTCGCGTCTTAATATTTAAGGTCGTGTCTATTACTAACCGAAATAAATGCAAAATAGTAACAGAAAAAATACAAAAAAAAAACAATTGGATTTTTTTGTTTTATTAACTTAGTATTTTGCATTTTTAATGTTTACAAATGTATGTTTGTAGACATTTTAATGTAAGGTGATGGTGAAATTGGCACTAACAAATATAGATAGAGACCGTTTTTTTTTTTTTTTTTAAATAAATTATTTCTTTGTTAATGCCAATTTTTCTAGTTGTATGTTTAATTTACACAATATGTTTAACAAAAGTTTTAGATTCTGTATCTTTTTTTTAGTGATACACTATCTAAAATGGGACATTTAATCCTTGCTGAGGTTTTTCATTTTTTTATTTTATTTGACCACACGGGCTTGAAACAAGAAAGGATTTCAGGTCAACACCGAGTCAATATGTTAACAGGAATGACACATTGTTAGTGCGTGTGTGTATAGATTTAAGTTAGCGAAAACATACCACCAGAAGTACATGAAAAAAAAAATAAGGAACAAGACAGATATTTAGAAAAAATCCATTTTTTGTGAATGGTTGATGAAAAATCTGGTGATGTGAATTCGTTGAATGTTGCCTTTATCACTACAAAGTGGTACAGGCATCAATGCATGCAAAAATAAGCTTAATTGAAGGACAGGGAAGTATGTCAGTTGTGAAGGTCTCAAGTATCACAGGATGGTTAGAACACTTTAAACTTAAAACCACGGACTTAATATATTTCAACACCATTTCTATAGGAACCACATTTTTTTATTATTATTTTTTTCTCAAACTTCTTTTTGGTCTTCTCTATGTCGGTTCTTTAGAGTCTTTTACAGGGATCCAGAGGCTCAAAATAAGTTTTTATTAACTAAACTAACTTTATTCACAGCAGTCGTAAGCGACCTTCGGTTTGCTCTTATATCTCACGATATAGCAGTAAACTCCCCCTGCTTGTTGCAATTCAATAATAAATTAAGCTTTTACAACATTTGACAGTATTTTGTGTCGGCCATATTGAAAAGTTTGCATATTTTTATCAGACAGTTAGAAATAAACTGAAGTATAATAGCATTCTTTTCAGTAAAGGTTATAATTTAGTAATAAATGTTTAGGTGATGGATGTTACCAAGTTTTTTGTGGTTTTCCAACATCCCTGTATATGACAATTTTGCTGTTTCTTAGCAGCAAGTTCTGTTTTATTTGTGACAAGCATGTGTTGCTGCAATTTTGTTTTTCCTCAAAGCTTTTCTAGTTGTTTATCGTTTGATGTTTTAGTGTTGCTAGTAATAGTTTTTGATGATGCATCTTTGATAAGTAGGTAGGTACATAAGTTTATTTTTGTATTTTGCTGTGTTTGTTGGTGTATGTTTAGAATTTGTTTTAGAACTTGTGTTGTCACAACAGCATGTTTCTGTGTCCTTCAACGCACTGATATCATTTATAAGTTTTTTTTTGCTTTTCCTGCATCGAAATGCTTTTTAGATTTGAACAGCAAAATATCGTATATGAAAGTGATAAAATCAACAAAAAATCTTGGTACAATTGTTGAATAGTTAGTAAATAAATAGAAAATGAATATATTTTTTTATTTCAAGGAATGTTCACATGTATTCACGTTTGTTCGTCTATTTTGGCGATCAATTCTTATGACTCTGAACTTGGTACAAATAATAAACATGCTAACAAAACTGGGACTATAAAATGAGTAAAAACAATACTTTTCTCAAAGTTACGTTATTGTCACTCCATATTGACAAAATGGGGGCGCCATTTTGTCAATGTAACAAGCAAAGTTCAAAGTCATTATAAATAAATATTGTACTTTTAAAAGGTTCCTTATCGTGTGATGATTGTTTTGTTATTTAAGAATTTTCTTAATGAAAAGACGTTTGAATGGTCACACTGGCTACTGCACAAGGCTTGAAATAATCTACTGATTATATGGATTTTAGCGCCCTCTGGATTAAATTATCTTAGTAATACAAAGTGGATTTTGACAACTGTCCAGCATTTACAATAAATGATGGACACTTGGTTGATTTTAAGTGTTTTTAACAAAAATGTCTTCATATAGTCAGTTCAGCTAGGGTGACCATTAAAAATAAGGAATGCATTGTAAATAACTAATTTGGTAGGCTTTCAGCACTCACAAATTGTGTTGAACCATTAACTCGGCCTACCAAATTGAATGTATTTTTCTTTGGCTCGGAAAGATGAATATGTTTTAAGGAAAAGTAAAGATATTCATTTTTGTGGAGCTGAAGTATTGTCACCACACTGACGGGTCTTTCAGAATGGTACTTTTAGTGTTAAATGTTTTTGAAAGGCTCAGTTTAGTGGTAACGCGTTGTATGGGCATCGCTTGTCGTTAACACTGACGTATGTGAATATTGCGTGGGTGAAATTATTGAACAAAAAATAAAAAAAATATTTTCATAATAATTATGAATCAGTTTTTTTTGGAGATATTTCAAGAATCATTGTTTTTCACCCACGTTCTGGGTCATGCTAAAAAATATTGCTATAGTTTTTTTGAGTTATTTATTTTGTCTTATTTTCACATTCCTCGTACGTAGCTAAGTGAAGCGAGACAAAATCGATCATTTTATATTTTTATTTTCTTCGCAAAAAAATCATTTTTTTTCTAAAACTTGGTAAGTATAACAAAGAGGTTGTAACTATAGCAGTATTCAAGTAAGCATGGCAACACCGCTGCGTCAAGCGTGAATGCTCGGGCTTGGGTTGCGGCGCGCCACCGCGCGACTACGCGTGCGACACACTGACTTACTATCACATCACTTTACATTTATGGGTATTTTAATTTAAAAAAAAATCTGAAACGTATCTGTCAAAATAAGAAATGTCAAAAAAAAATTAAACTACCTGCTATTTTAATTTTGGAACGCGTGTTGTGTTCGGTTAGTGATGTGGTCGATCAGTATGCCGCGCGTGTGTATCCGCAGTGTGGGGCACCGTTAGAGCTGAGTGTTGTTGCAGTGACGCCGCCGCTGGGTGCGTACCCTCAACCTCAGCCGCCGCAGGGACCCTTCCTGCCGGCGCCGCCGCATCAGGCTGCTCCGCAGTATGGAGGTTAGTTTAACGACGTCATTCATCATCATCATTGACATCAACATCATCATCATCTGCCTAGCCATTTCCCAACTATGTTGGGGTCGGCTGCCAGTCTTACCGGATGCAGCTGAATTTTACATGGAGCGACTGCCTATCTGTCCTCGACAACCCAGTTAGTGCTGGGTTCATCAATGACATCAACATCGACTAGTAACTAGTCATGGGCCTCCCCCTACCGT
This sequence comes from Xestia ashworthii, assembly GCA_950022955.1. Taxonomy (NCBI): domain Eukaryota; kingdom Metazoa; phylum Arthropoda; class Insecta; order Lepidoptera; family Noctuidae; genus Xestia; species Xestia ashworthii. Next base: position 12,773,685 of record OX465575.1, on the reverse strand, counting down.
CAACACACCGACTGGTCCTGGACCCCTCACGAATGTCATTCGCTTATAAAGTGTATTATGTTTCTACAACGCAACGGGATTGGTAAAAGCGTTTCGGTGGGTTATGTTGATCGGACACATTTTTCTTGACTTGAATATGTAGTTTCGATTTTGAAACCTCGTAGATGGTTTGGCAATTCGTATTTGTAATTCGAGGCTCCACATTTTCATCGATAAAAGTGCTTTGTCGTGTGCAATGCAAAACAATATTACGCGTTGGGCGATGAGATAGCTGCACCCGATGCGCGCGCAGGTAGTGGAGGACCGCGCCCACTTGCCAGTTTTCCATCTGCCTATCCGATTTATTCCTTCTCCGATCGTTGTAGCTCCTTTCATAGGAGGATTTTTAGCAGTGATTTGTGCGTACATGTCCCACATGATGATGAGTACTGAGATTTTTTTACCAAAAAGACCAATTAAATTGAGCTAGAAGTGAGATGGAGAATGATGATAGAAGAATTAACAGTAGTCATAATGATAATAGGCATGACGAAAGTATAAAAAAAATACAAATCTCTTTAGTCCGTCAGTTAGAGTATTGAAAAATAATGGACAAGTATTTGTTGTTTTTGTAAATCAATTAATTTTGACGAAAATAAAACGCATCAAAACTCGGGAGTGAGGGCTCGTGACGTCAGAACTATTACGTATTGGGAATTTTAAAAGCGTCGTATCTTCGTCAATTTTGTTTTATGTAACTCAAATATTTTTTAATAATCTGCCTGACGGACTAATTAGATACCTGGACCTGTACTATTGCATGCTATATATTGGCCAAATGTGTGTTACTAAATATTTTATGTAAGAACTTCATGTACCTACTTTGATGCAATAAATAAATGAATTGAATTGAATTGTCGTCTACCCTATTATCGACAAAGGTTACCTCAGCCCGAAGAATTGCCCAACTGAAGTGACGTTGGGCAGGGCACATTGCTCGTAGAACGGATGGCCGATGGGGCCGAAAAGTTCTGGAGTGGGGGCCTGTGGACGGTTAGCTATGGGCTAGCTAGCCGTCCGTCCATCTAGTGACGACAGGCCGTGTCGACGGCGCGTTCGTGTTCCACGCGCGCCTCAAAGAGATGTCAGCAGAAGAGAGGGGCCCGCAAGGGCCGAAGCCTGCCGGGGTTGCGGGACTGTTCGAAAGAGATACCGCGACCCCGGAACATAAAGGGCGAGGAAAGAACATGGATGGGTTTTAGTCAGTAAGAGTCTGTCACTCCCTCCCGCTCCGCCCAGAGTGGGAGAAGTCATTTGATGATTTCCCATCATAAAAAAAAAAAAGTTTTGGAGTGGCGACCGCTAACCGGAAGACGTTGCGTTGGAAGACCTCCCACTAGGTGGACCTATGACCTGGTGAAGATTTTGGGAATCAGTTGGATGCGAATCGCACTTGACCGGTCAATGTGGCGACACTTGGGGGAGACCTATGTCCAGCAGTGGACGACTTTCGGCTGAGATGATGAAAATGACGATAATCAAATAATTAACTACACTTAGAACTAAGCAAAATATTACATTAACTTTTCTTTGATATTAATATGTTTTGTTTTTTTTTTCCAAATAAGATTGTTACCGCACAGTGGCCGGTGGGTCGCCTTACGGGGTAACGTTCGGGGGAGCAGGCGCGGGTGCCGGGGGGGTGTATGCGCCTCCGCCTTACGAGCAGCTGCAGCACCATCAGGCTATACCGGCGCTTAGCCAGCAGCTACCGGTAAGTTACAATAAACTGTATTTCTGTGTGGTTAGATGGAAAACGGAAAGAACTGGCGTTTCCGACATACCTTGCAGAGGAAGCAACCTGGAGGCCTAAAACGCCGCTTTATAACAATCGCAATAGGATAATGATATAAACTACAAAGTCACACACGCAGTATTATGAATGGTCACTGCGACCATTTTACGAATTGAAACGTAATTCATTAATTAAGGCGATTACATGAGCTAAACGCGAGTTTAATAATGACTAAAAGTATATGATTCACTGCTGTAAACAAACCAAGAAAAATATATGATATTCTTCAAGATATATGCTAGTATGATAGTGTTTTGAAAACATAATACAATTAATTTGACTCGATAAAAAAAATCACGAATCACGAACTTATCTCTAAACATTTCTTTCAACCAAAAAAACATACTAATATACATGCGATCATTCTAATTTATTTTAGTTTTTTTGGTTTTTCAATAGAGTTTTTGTAAATCGATCGAAACCACTCATTTCGCACTATTTGGCCCGCAGTGACTGACGTAACAACCACTTTGTAGTGCAAGCTGATTAGAACTTTATTCTAACAGCATTTCAAACGAAGTTTGAACCACCACAAATAGAGTTGCTAATTTAGCTCATCTAGTCGCCTTAACCTATTATGGTTCTGCTAAAACGGCCGTTTTACACCCATGAAGTGGCAGTAGGTGAATAAATTTTGTCAAAGGCGCAATAGCTGCTGGAGGAAACGAATCCAGCACTGAGTAGACTGAGTAGTAGAGTATTGGCAAATGTAGTGTTGGAAGAAGTTGATCGACGACCGTAAAAAGGAATCTGGGTCAGACATTATGCAGAAGATGTAGGACAGGGTGTTGTGGCACAGCTTAAAATATTTTGGTGCAAGATAATCAAGCCAGGATAAGAAAGAAGAATCCGCCCATCCACCAACTTGCACAGATAAACCTCATAAATTCATAATCCACCACCATGGTCATTTTCTGGCAAATCTTTCTTGGCATACCTGGGGGTCTAAAATGGCCGCTTTAGCAGAATCGTAAGAGAATCACGTTAAAAAATTTAAATTCTTGAAATGGTCTTTGTAATTGTAATCATTACCAAAAAGTCCATTTTAAGAATTTTAAATTTTGTTCTTTAAATGGACTTTATGGTAATGGTTACAAAATAAAAAAAAATATTTTTTTTAACGTTATTCATTTATGATTCTGCTAAAGCGGCCACTTTAGACCCTCTGATAAAACCATTTAACTGAATTCCAACAATTTAATATTGTTTAAAACAGTTCTCTAGTGGTTCGCCTTCGCACACGTACCATTAGCAAAAGCTTTGTTCCTAGAGAGTTAGGTTCCACAGAGGTGGCCCCTTAGAGAGGTACTAAATCGAAATGCAAACAAAATTCTATGTTCTCGATAACTTCCCCAGCAGATGTACAGCCCCGCTGCGGCGATGTACGCGGCCGCGGCCGGGTACCCGGGCTACATCGGATACCCGGTGCAGTACTACCCGTACTACCCGACCGCTGTGCAGCCCTCTATCCAGCCCCTGCGGCCCACTATCATGATTCCCGTGAGTATATACATGGTTTTTGTTTAAGGGTTTAGGCACGCTTGCACCATAGACTCACTGATAAACCGCTGTTCTGTTTCTGAGAGGTGTTTGAAGTACAGAGATAGAATAAATAATACACACACATTTTTAGTTATTTGTAATGCGGTTCAAATCTTATAATTTGAGTTAAATATTAGAAGATATGTTATCAACTTATCACTTATTAAGTTATCATGCTTACAAAAAAAAATGCATTGATTTTGTTTTAGATTTTAAAGCTTTTTTGAATGCTTGAACACAGTGATGGATATTCATTTCATAATGATTTATTGTACAAAATGAGTTCTTATGTCACTGTTAATCAATACCAAGGTGGTCATTTTAAAGTAAAAAAAAAAAAATAATAATACCGCCCCCTCCCCCTCCCCCCCCCTCTTCTAATTTGTACTACTATATCTTACAATTCTATATTCACAAAAAAAACATCGATTTACTAATAAAAAACAAGAAAATGAAAATCTTTTTCTTAGCTTACCACAAGGCACAATGCTATGCCCTCTACTACTCCTAACTGAAGTTGTCTCCACACAGAACGGTTTCGAAGCCGGCGGTAGGTTCGAGGGCTTGGCGCAGACGCTGCTGCCGCCCGCGCCGCCCGGCGTGCCGCCCTCGCCCGCGCATCTCGCTGCCATACAGCCGCATCAAGTGCTGTGAGTCTATATCTAGCTTTATGTTCTCATCAAGACATTGACGAGATACATATCATCACATCAGTCACAGGAAAGCAATAACTACCATTGAATACTGTCCTCACCGCGCTGTCATAACAGGGTAGATGTCATCATAAAACAATGATTCGAAGACACCAATCTCTTAAAAAAAACATTATTTTGGGCCTGAAAAACCGATTTGTTTTCAATTGAGTACTTAATTACTTAAGTTAATTACTAAAGTTTGTATTGATTTGAACTATCGATTGATACACGTTTTATGCGTGTCTGATCAAATCAAAGTTGTGCTGAAGATTCCATCAGTGGTTTTATGGAGTTTCTTGACCATTCTTCTCCATAGAGATCTATGCTAGGGAATGGGCAACTACAGTACTTTCACAGTTTTTATGTCTTGTGACTGGGACTGTAGCTACATTAAATGTTCATTTTTGTTTCGACAATTCAAAAGTGCCTGTAACTGGCCTACTTGAAATAAATGCTTTGATTTTGATTTTGAGTGAATGGACTTAAACTTTAGTAGCTTATATTTCGGAAACATGACACTAGAAAATTTTGCCTCATACAAAACTTGTTGGGATTGATACCAGCTATCCATTAATATAGGTCGTATGCGTGGTCGCTACTTTGAAAAAAAAAAAACAAAATGGCTGGAGTTATTCCGGCCGCGCTTCATACAAAAATCTTCCAAGCTCTTTTGAACAGATAGAGAATACTACTAATATTATCGTTCACTATTTCAGTTGGCGCTAAACAAATCATCTCACGGATATCCCGACGTCGGACATCGCACTACGTTACATTACTTACCTTAGAGAGCGAATGAATTCCGTTCAGTTCACTCACTGTCTAAGCCGTTCACAGCTAGGTCACTGAATGAGGCGACTGTTACAGGTACCACTCTCTTAACATTCATTCATTCACTTCTTTATGACTTCAGAATATCAGCTGTCAATATGCTGACAGCCTTTTGGAAACTTGTGGTCTAACAAAAATTAACAAAGATGTATTTTAAGTTGATTTTAGATTAAAAACTCTCGAACATAAAAACTTAGCAGTATGTCTAATGGTAGCTATTTTCAAAATATTGTGAAATTTATGTATGAGTAAAGAAATAATGTTTTTATGCACCGTAGAAACAAAACACTACGGGATGAAAATAAATAGAGCAAAATTTATCCAGTTTTTGTCAGTGATAGAATTATTTGAATGCTTAATTTCCTTAAAATAATCAGTCGCCTCACAAAAGCTGTGATTTTCCAAAATTATGGAATCAAGCCATTGTACGTAAATGTACGTTTTTATTTAAACTATATTATACAATGTATTTTAAAACTTATAAAATACATAATATTCTATACTTAAACATTTTATCTGTATGATGCATACAAATCTTTGTATAAATTATACAAAGATTCAAGTATGTATAAAATACACATGTAAAGTTAGTCTATTTGTGATTTGTATGTAATTGTGTTAGGTTTTGATGACAATTATGTTTAGGAAATATACACACTACCCCTAGAAACTAAAAGCCAAGTCACTGGTCAGGCTAATAAACACAGCATAGCCGGTGTACCGCCAGTAGTAGTCAGGTGTCAGAGGTATATCTAAAGAAGTTTTAATATACATTTTGCGAAATTCCTTGTTATAGAGCACGAGCCTAGTACCATAAACCAGTCACAAATCCAGGCATATATTAACTGTGTATATTTTCTAACTTAGTTGTATTAAGACTAAGCTGTATTTAATTATATATTACGATTATATAAACATATATATTTGGCAGTGCGTGTCACAACGTCGGTATCTTAGCCTGTTATTTGACTGTGATGTCGCGTGCGACCGCTACGCTCGCCGCTTCTAGTAAATCGACCTTATCATCAAGTATTAGGGTTTAAAATCAAAGAAAGTATTAATTATAAGCAACGACATAGGAATATCTGCTTTGTCTCTCGAAATTGAGTACGAAATTACGTGGAAAGTTATCTGAGGTGATAAAATATCATTTTTATAGCTATAGGTGTAAGTGCAGAAACTGAAAAAATATTTTGATCTGAATATAAAAATGCTCTCTAACTTAGTTATAAGTCAAAAGATCTTCACGAGTCGAAACAGTATCTTCTAAAATCTCAATTTACGTCAAAAGCATCACATTTATCTAAAGTACCGTAGGGGTCCACCAGAGGGCGCTAGTTTCGTGCAGACTTGTCAGTGTCAGTGTCAGTGTGGTGGCGGCGAGCGAAGCGGACGGACGTGTGTGCAGCCGCCGGCTGTCAACGTTCTAGTATTATGCCGGTGAAACTCCGGACACACGAGTAAGACTAGTTTAGATACGTCGACGGCTGTAGGGGACGAAAAAAAAATACTCGATAGAGAGATGCAAGCGGGGATGTTTTTGTTTGGTTCTCCGTGCAATGTAATTTATTTTGAAAATAATACAGGGAGCTTAAAATTATTTTTTGCTTCTAGCAAAAAAAAAAACGTTTCCTATTTCGAAATTTCATTTTATGAAACTAAAAAACTGTGTGAAAGTGATATTAGTACCGTTTTCATTTGAAAAAATAAAAATGGAGTTAAAATACACCCGACTTTTTTAAACTTAACTATAATTAAAATCAAAAATTGAAAAAACTATTTTGACTGATTTTAAGCCATTAGTTTGCCCTACTAATGGAGTAAAGCACAAAATTTAAAAAAAATGAAATACACGAGCCGTCGACGTAATTAGTTATTATAATAAATAAAAAATATAAACAAAAGCGGTTGTGCGTGACGCAAGAGTGTGAGAGCGAGACAGACATATTTCTGTTAGTTACGTTTGAATAGGGCGTGTTAGGAGGTAGTAACGAAATATTTATCAGAAAGTTACTAAAATGTTAGACTCTAGTCTATATATTTATATTATAACTTATTTAATAGTCTATTCATCGACTATATTGTGGTTGGCCCGTGTAGCTATCAGAATTTTACATGGAGCGACGGTCTGTTTCAACTTTTTGTTAAAATTATGTCAATATGGTCTATACTATAGACGTAATAAATATGTATTTGTTTTCGGGAATCTTCTGTTACTAAATTGGTCTTTTTTGGCGAAACGCATGTCTGAGATAGTCCAAATAATAATATAAATGAAAATATTTTTAGTTTCCTACTCACGTCCTTACGAACGCAGCGTAATGATATAATATGTATATTTCAGCATGAAAGTATGAAAGGCATTATTAAAGCCAAACGGTTGTTCGTATGATTGGTCCGTCGACTGCCTGTTTTTATAAATGGCAACACTCATAACGTGTTGCCAGATTCCACGAATAAAAAAGCACAACTTGGAAAAAAAAGTATTAAAAAATCTTCTAAATATTTTTACTATACAATGCCAAATAATTTACTGGCAGCACAGTTGATTGGTGTTGCCATATGCAAAAATGTATCTGTTAGGTATATATCCAGTCTTTAAATCTTGGTTTGTAAGCATGTGATTCTGAGAAGATGGGCGATGGGAGAATCTCACTTATATTATTATTATATTAGAATATTAAATAGAAAAATCGGTTTGTTTCTTGAAAAAGTACAAACTGGTTAAATTCTACTGTTTTAGTGACACTTCAAGTTAAAGTGAAGAATCTCATATGTATATGTTTACAAGTTTCCAGTGTGTTACTCGAATATAGTAACTTGAAATATGTGAACCACCAGTTGAGCTATTAGCCGAGTGAGTATTTACATGTTTCAAGCTACTAAAAACGAGTAACCGAGCTTAGATGAATAACTTCAAGTCATTAATGGCATCTTACTAAGCATTTAAACTTCAAATAAATTGAATATCAGTAACATTCAGTAATAATTTTTGTGTTCATAAGCTTTATATCTGCCAACTCACATGAAAATGTCAAATAAATGTTGATAGATATTATTATTTTAGATAGTAAATAAGCATGTAATACACATGTCTTTAAAGAGTATTTCGTGACAGTGTACGGCCCGGAACATTTTCGCAGTATATTTTTTATCTACAAAGTCGAACTGTAGCAATCACCGCAGATATTGAGGTTCCATTTGGCTCGTCCTGATCGATAAACTAAATCGTCATTAACCATCGCTGAATAATGTCCGCGTCGGCGTGGCATAATCGTATCTGCCGAGTGGTTCTTTACCGAACGAATACCCGGTGCCGAACGTTGCTAGCATCTCTTCTAGACACGTGTATTTGCAGTTTAATTCGACAGTTTATGTTAATACCAAAACAGATTTCAGTGGTTATTTTCTCGAAAATAATGTAATGAAGTTCAAATGATGAATTTGAAAAGCATTTTTGTGCAGTTACAATTTTTTTTAGAATGTTAAAGTAATTTGTTAAAATTTAAACATTTTTTGGTAATGCTTTAGTAATATACAGTTGACTCAACTTTGGTTGATTACAACTATGTTGGGGTCGGCATCCAGTCTAACCGAGTTCAGCTGAATACCAGTATTTTCCATGGACCGACTAACATATCTGACCTCCACGACCCAGTAACTACATAATCTGATACGGCCTTTTAAGACTGGGTTTACTGGACCTCTACTACAAGTTACATTTGTGTTACAAAAAAATTGCAAATAAAAAGCATATTCTAGTATGCATTATTGTTTTAAATGTGAGATTCGAGGGCAACTAATAAATTGTTTGCTTTGTTTCTGGGCGATCTGACCATATTTGCCCCCACAAATATTCTTGCCATGCATTCAAAAATATCCAGACTTTTAAGTCTAAATCATATCTGTAGACGTAAAAAAAGTATTATATGTAGATTGAAATAGTCTATGGTTGTATTTTTTTGTTTAGTGGGGTAATGTTGGTCACCTCGCCCCAAACAATGTTTTGCCCAACTGTGGGCGAGAAAGATCTTTTTGTACTAGTTTATATACTGAGCCTTTTTGATTATATTGCATTTTTGTTGATAAAATCATGTTATTGTGTGGGTGAAGGAGTCTGTGATTGTAAAGCAATCTTGTTAGTGATTATAAAAAGGGCTTTGATTCGAAAATGAAAATATTTTTGACAAACAACAAGAAAAAATCAAATTTTTAATAATATTTTCTTAAGTTTGACCTAGCTTTTGCAAGATACTATGATATACTAAAGTAGATCTTAAAATGACCAAAAAAAATGAAATTAATCGAAATTATTTAACTTAAAAACTTTTAATTTTCAAAGGAAATGTATTTAAAAACAGTTTTTATAATCACTAACATAGTTGCAAAGGAGAGTACCCATTGCGGTAGTTATTAATTCCCATTTAGGAAGGGACCAGCGGCTTTGAGGGCATTATCGTGGCACTACATTATGTCAGAGTTCACAACAAATCTTATAGTATCCTGATCATCTGCCTAGCCTTTTCCTAACTATGTTGGGGTCGGGTTCCAGTTTAACCGGATGCAGGTGAATACCAGTATTTTACATGAAGCGACGATATCTGACCTCCACAACCCAGTTAGTACTGGATAAAATGATAACCAAGAAGCAAGACTGGTCGTCAGACTTTTGGGCCTCTGACTATCTGTAACAAGTGGTTCAGTCCAGAAATGATAAAGTATCTTGCCACGATATTGCACTCTGAGCCGCCAGATTGATTGAAATAACTTTATTTTACAAAACCCAATTTCAAAATAGTTTCCAAAGCATCTTTTTAACGACAAGAAATATCGTCCGAAGATTTTGCCTGAGCATTTTTTTTCTTTTAAAGATACAACGAAATTTTTCGGCGGTAATTCTTGTTTGAATCTTATGAGGGCACATAGATTTGGGTCACCTATTGCGGTACCGGCGGCACAATCTAATGTCTATCTTACCGCCAGTCCTACCGAACAAGACGGACCCGGATGTGTGTAGCGTGCCCCACTCAAGTTGATGTTTTTTGTATTTGGTTGATAGCTTTCAAACGCAGATGTCTTCTGGTTTTGAAAATCAAAAAAAATCAGTCTTTGGAATAAAAAACGTAATTTTACATCTTAACTAAACTTGACTTTAGTAAGTAATGACCGATGCCAACAAATATTTAGTTTCTTATAACTTTTTGCTAGAGAATGGAATTTTAATGTTTCAATATCAGATGTTTTCTATTCTCAAGACAAATTTAAAAATATCTCTGAAAGGGATTTTCGTATTCATTTATCAATAGTAAAGATTTCTATTCTTGAACTGTAACAAAATATAAAACCTCTCTTTCTATCAAGATTTTCTTGTAATGAGTTATAAGGGCAATATAAAGAATCTTTGTGGTGAATATTCAATTAAACAGGCAGAATATATAAGTATTATGGAAATAAGTCGATATAAATTCTCCATAAAGTTTCAATATTAGCAGTTTTAAAGTTAAACGGTATCATAGAGCCGAAATTGGCATAGTCATCTTATCCCCATTTTGAATATTCTGCTAAGTGCTGAGATAATTGGAATGTAGATCTCATTGCTTGGCAATGTGGCACTGTAGAGTATATCCCGGGATAATTCTTTGAGCAAGTGTCTTAAAATCATGACTGTTATCACCGAAATGTTAGATAGATACTAAACTCCAAGTCCCATGTGATGTGGGGGTGTCCTCGACCCATAGATCATCATCAGCCTATTAATGTTCCCACTGCTGGGACAGGCCTCTCTATGAGAGGGAACGACCCATAGATACCAGTTCACAATTACGATGAGGTGACTATGCCAACTTCCATAGTAGATAACAGGTTTGATTACTTTTTGTTGAATCCACAGCACTCAGCGACATCTTACGTCAGAATTGTGTAACATTAAGTGAAAATGGGTTTTGCTCAAAAGAATGTATCTAGACTAGCGAGTCACGTGCAATATATAGCATAATTATTATTATTTTTGTTTTGAAATAAAACTTATTAAAAAACGAATTTTGTGTTTGCTTTTTCATAACCTATTTTGTTGAGCAACTTTTTCAGGTGTTAGGCTGCGGGGTCGCGCGTGGGCCTCCGCGAGGCGAAGGCTAAACAAACTATTTAACCCCCGACGCTAACGGGGTATAATGAATTTGACGTGTGTGTGTGTCTGTGGCATCGTAGCTGCCGAACGGATGAACCGATTTTGATTTTGTGTTCAAAAGGTGAATTGGACCGAGTTGTGCCAAAATGTTCCAACCCACATATTAATCGAAATTGAGTTATCTATACTAACCAATCTGAAATGAGCCTTATTTTCATGTGGCAAAGACTCATTTTATTATCTGCTCCCTAGGAAAAGATATACTGAAAGTATCCCACTCCACATCTATGGGATTTTTGAAAAATAAATTGCGGAAATGATTCATGTCTTTTGGAACAAAATTTTTCTGGTAAATACAAATCGGTTTTGCCACAATGATTCAGGTACACTTGAACCCTTGATTTCGACATTGAAGAGGATTAGTTCTGATAAGACAGTTAAAGTTTCGATCTCGTTTTTTCTCTCCACAAATTTATTATGTACCTCAATAAATTAATTAAGTTTTATTATTCATCGTCACTGTTTATATGAAAAACTTGCGTAGATATTAAACTGTTCATAGAAGTGATTTGGATCATTATTCCAAAATTAATTTTGACACATTGTCATACAAAATTATTTTTTGGTGAAATGATCCAGACGATATTCCTCTCAATATCTTAAAAAGTAGCAGCGGCTGTATATTGTAAAACATACTATTAGAAACCATATTCATAATTTCAAATATTGATACTTTCATATGTAACAAAATCGGCATGATTAAATGGAAAAACATCGTCTGAATGTTTAAACTGAAATAACTCAAAATGTGTTCATTGTGGGGTGGAACATTTTGGCACAACTCGGTCCAATTAGTCGAGAGTGTTCTTAGCTATGTTTGATAAAAATCAATCCAAGATTGCCACCGCCACAAAATGGCAGATTAAATATTTATTCAACAACTCCCTCAATATGGGTATCAAATGAAAAGGCTGGATTAGTGGAATACTAAACGCTATAATAAATTTCAAATCCAAGATGGCCGTCATTCCACTGCGAGGATCGACCGGAGGACACGGTGGTCTGCCCCACGTGTGGGCGGAGCAACGTCCTCGTAGCGGCGATCGGCGGCGGTGACCTCTCGCGTCCGGCCCTGTGTGTGGTTCAATCCATGGTCCGGAGCGAGGCGGAATGGGAAGCCTTCACCTCCGCGCTGCGAAGCAGTCATGCTAGCGAAGGAGGTGGCGGAACGAGAGAGGGAGAGAGCCTGTCTTCCCGGCCGCCGCGGGAGACGCACCGGGTGTCGGGGGCCACGTGGTGGCTACCGGCCACCGTAGATGCAGGCCTGTGGACGGTTAGCTATGGGCTAGCTAGCCGTCCGTCCGTGTTGACGGCGCGTTCGTGTTCCACGCGCGCCTCAAAGAGATGTCAGTGCATTGAAGGGGCATGTAAGGGCCGAAGCCTGCCGGGGTTGCGGGACTGTTCGAAAGAGATACCGTGGCCCCGGAACATAAAGGGCGAGGAAGGAACATGGATGGGTTTTAGTCATTAATAGTCTGACACTCCCTCCCGCTCCGACCAGAGTGGGAGAAGTCATATGATGATTTCCCACAGAAAAAAAAAGATGGCCGTCATCACAAAATGGTGATTATTTTTTTTTCGCAACTCAGTAATAAAATGGGTACCTACTACTACCTACCTACTACTACATTTTTTTTTTTTCATAAGAACCTTTTCCTGACACTAACAAACACAACAAAAAAAGAATTAGTGAAATCGGTCCAGGGCCAGCAGTCTCGACAGAGATAACGACAAAATCGCTAACTTTCGATCGCTGATTACTAACGAATAAATTCGATTGCAATAATTATGCTTACGAGAAACGCGTCTAAGATGGATCATCGTTCATTACTGGCAAGCATCATTATTGCAACCGAAGTTATTCGTTAGTAATTAGCAACCGAAAGTTAACGATTTTGTCGTTATCTCTGTCGAGACTGCCGGCCCAGGGCCTGCAGTCTCGACATTAGTAACGACGCTGTCGGAAGCTAACGTAACATAAATAATAACGAAAAAATTCGGTTGCAATAACAACGCTTGGGAGAAACGCAAGTCTCTACATTCAAGTTAACGTGCAAAGTCGTACATTATCTTGACATATTGATGTCGGTAGGCTAGCGAAAAACGTATTCATAGTTCGGCTATTTCAAAGACAATTTTATGCTTTCACAAAATCTCCTTGAATATGGGGAAAAGCAGAAAACATGATTCAATAAAAATCATTGTTTTTTTTGTATCTTAAACTGAGACTATAAAAGCCTTATTTTGATGGCACTATTTTTCATGAAAACTCGTAAGTAGAGCCAAAAACGTTTTAAAAAAATAAATAAATCGTTAAATATTTATGGAAATTAGAATTTGCCTCCTTGCAACATTGGCTTAATGTCAATGTCAAACTTGTCAATTGGTTTTGTATTGTTTTCATTGTCATTGGAATCCAATATTTGTTGTGTTTATGTTTTCAATGGTATTTTCTGAAGCATTTTTCATTGATAGCCAACAGTACAGTACCTCTACTAACTTTTTTCTGGCTAAAGCTGCGACCCCACCGGACATACTTCTACATTCACTTATTATAAATGTCGTGAAGTTATACTGGAACTCGACCTAAAGTTCGTAAGGTCGTTGTGTTTGAAGAGATGGCTGAAATTCATAAAGGAGCTCCATGAACAATTCTGTTGTTATTCCGTCCGGATACAGAAATAAGCAAATTCAAGGAATTTTACATTTTCACGCTGATGTCGTGTCGAAGCATGCCGAAGCTATCGGAAGCAGCACGTAGCGAGCTGTTGAGCCGTTGTGTCACACCACAGAAGGCCTCCGAGCCGGCTGGAGACTATGGTAGACAAATGACGAAGAACAATCAAAAAAACAAACAGTGAATTTGTGTAGTGTTTGTGTATTGATCAGATATTTCCAAAACTATATTTTTGTGTAATCGCAGTGTTCCAATATTCGATATTACCATGTTATAGTTGTTAGGGATTCACAGCAGAGTAAATGACACAAAATAAATGCTTGTGTGCAAGACAATTCCAAAATATTCAATTTACAAAGGTTTGAATCTTGTCAACCGATCTGCAAATCACAGAATCATTTAACTTAAAGGAAAAGAAGTGGTTTTCCATTACATTTTGTAACTATCCAAACCTGTTAAGTGTACAATGAAACTCTTTCAAATAGAAATAACTCAAACATGAGAGAAGTCACTCGCAGAATTACCCGTATACAGAATCTTAATATTTAGAAGTTGTACCATTACCATTAATTTATAAAGCTCTAAGTACCTCAGAAAGTAGTTAACCTATCCTATATATTTTTTGTGCCTTATGGAAAATGTATTAAAACCATGACAAGTTCCTCAAAAATATTCATCTCATTCTTCCCATATTAAAATGCATTGTGTAATTTAATTTTAACGTTGATTTTCATGTTAGTATTTCAAAAATTGTTAACTTTGCATTGTTTTAAGAAAGTATTTGTGTGTATTATTGTTTGTATTGATGCAGATATTTGTTTCTACGCCGTGTTCAGTTGAAATAAAAGTGTAAAATGTTTTGGTGGTAATGATAAGATTGTACGTAGGTACATATTTTTTAGTAGACTGTAAAGATGATGTGTGTATTAGTTATTATGTCTTGTTTAAAATTTTGACATAGGATAAGTATAGAGGATATACTGCGATTTGTAATTTTTTTGCCGTATTCTGAGTTTGATGAAATGTGTCCTTTTTACTTCACATTTTATACAAATAATAAACATACGTACACCTTCATTACATGTTTTATACATTTGCTTTTAGACAGTACATTATAAGATTTAAAATGTGTGAGCGACCTTATTTATTAGTAGAATTATACTTGAATAACTTTGATATTAATAAAGTTGATAATAGTAATAGATTACAATATTGTGTGTTATATTTATTTAAATGAATCCTCTTCCTTCCAATGAAATGAATATTAGCGACGCCTGTTCACACTAATTCATGTCCGGAACCTACTTATTTATAGGTTAGGTTCAGCTTACGGTCATTAAAGGCCGTAAGCACAGCATACTTTGGTACAGACAATAGACCTTCGAGTAATAAGCCCGTCCGGCACAGGTTTGGTCAGTAATTCCGTGAAAACCACCAATAAATTAATTTACATTGGTAACGATTCACTTTGCGGGCTGTCAGAAATGCTCGCAAAATATATTCGTAAACTTTACGAAATTCGTTGAGTTAGCTACAAAGGTTGTTAGTAAACCAAGGACACTCGTTACCTTTGAGTGTAGAGACTACCAAATATCGTTAAATCTGGATCGGAGAGTCTTTGCGACCGAATTCGTTAGATTTGCGATCGCTATCTATGTCGAGACTGCAGGCCCAGGCGTTGTTGAGTACCAACTTAAATGTGCGGACGTAATTTAGAGCTGTCAAATTTAATTCGAACTAATATTTCCATACAAATGAAGGGTGCACGTAAAAACATGTCGACTAATAACACGGTGAAGCGCAAGGCATAAACTAGTTTGACATTTCTAACTTAGTGCATAGCTATAGCCGTCCTTTTCTCGCCCTGCCTTTTAGTAAAAGATAGCAATAGTCTAAATTAAGTTTAGTTTGTGCACAACAGAATCGACACCATTATCTAGCTTTACACTAAAAACTACACCATTTAAGTAACTTGGGCAGAGAAAGACAGTTTAATGAATGTTAGTAGTATAAATAAAGACAATTTTAAAGCAGCGCCATCTATGAGATTTCATAAAAATCAAACAGTGCACTGATAAAGACGAGGTGACCAAGTACCAGTCTGGTCGCTACATCAGCACGTCTGAAGCGGTTTGGCGGATACTGGCGTTCTCTATACATGACAGGCATCCTACCGTCATGCATTTAGACGTCCACCTAGAGAACGGCCAGCGCATATATTTTGATCCCGACAACGATGCTGAGCGCTTGGAAAATCCGCGCCAAACCACTCTCGTGGCATTTTTCAGGCTCTGTGAAGTCGACCAGTTTGCGAGATCCCTTACGTATGACGAGGTGCCTTCATATTTCACGTACGACAAGCAAAGGGGTGTATTTAACCGACGTCGACGAGGAGGTGCTGTGGAAGGTTTTCCGGGAATTTTCAAGGACACCGCATTGGGTAGGGTTTATACCGTGCATCCGCATAGTGGCGGTTCTCTTCTGAGCAAAAACAAATTTATGACACCGTCCTTGAAAGCGTTGGGCAAAACCAGGATAAAATGTTTTTCTTGGATGCTCCTGGTGGAACAGGAAAAACATTTGTTACCACTGGCATACTTGCAGAGGTCAGGAGGCAAGGCAAAATTGCTATTGCTGTAGCGTCGTCGGGAATCGCTGCCACACTGCTTCCGGGTGGCAAGACAGCACATGCCATGTTTAAAATTCCCATCGATTTAGAGAGCGCCGAAACGCCTGTTTTAAGTGCTCAAGGATTGCTGTCTGATCGTATGGGATGAGTGTACGATGACCAATAGGAAGGCAGTTGAGGCCGTGGACAGAACCCTGCAGGACATCCGCAGGAACGAACATTTGATGGGTGGTGTCACAGTTCTGTTCAGTGGCGATTTCCGGCAAACGCTTCCCGTGGTGACGCGGGGATCGAGGGCTGACGAGGTGAATGCTTCGTTGAAACGATCATCCTTGTGGTCACGAGTTCGTACGCTGCGCTTGACCATTAATATGAGAGCTCGGCTCGGCGGCAATGCATGTGGTCAAGAATTCTCAGATGTCCTTCTAAGTCTTGGCGAAGGCACTCTACCAGAAGACAGAGGTGGACAGGTGGTGCTTCCAGATTCTCTCGGTAGAATTGTATCCAGCTTAGAAGAACTCATTCGCTGTGTGTACGGGGACATCAGTCGTATACCGCACCAGCAGAATTCTTGGGTGTGTGAGCGGGCCATTTTGACGCCCAAAAATGATCAGGCTGCAGCAATTAACGAATGCATTCTCTCCTAAATTGAGGGGGATGAAGTGGTCTACACCTCGATAAACACTGTTGCCGAGCAAGATGACGCCACACATTTTCCCGTGGAATTTCTGAACTCCCTGTCAGCAAGTGGACTTCCAGCGCATACCATCAAGCTGAAGGTCGGTGTCCCGATTATGCTTCTTCGGAACCTATCTCCTCCGAAGTTGTGTAACGGGACCCGCCTTAAAGTCATCTCGCTCCACAGACATACCATTGAGGCAGAAATTCTTACGGGTTGTGGCGTCGGCGAAGCAGTATTTATACCACGCATTTCCCTCATACCTCATAACTTCCCGTTCCAGTTCAAGCGCGTACAGTTCCCCGTGAGTGTTTGCTTCGCAATGACCATCAGTAAGTCGCAGGGGCAGACACTGAGGGCAGCGGGTGTCGACCTCAGGACGAGTTGCTTCTCACACGGGCAACTGTACGTCGCATGCTCCCGCGTCACCAGTCCTGACTCTCTTTACATTTTGGCTCCTGGCAGCATAACTACCAACGTAGTTTATAGGGAAGTGTTGTAAGGCATGATACCTTTCACTCTTTTGTGTCCTAGCTGGAACGTATTCCTGCATTATTTTCTCTATTTCCTTCAGTCACATATTATGACTGAACTCAGCAGGATTCCCATATTTAAAAACTCTCTTCATTTGCTTCGCTTGCAAAAAAAAACTTATATTTTAATGCTGTTTTAAAAGTTGTTTACTTATAATGCTATAGCAACACTGGCATCTTAGGTATTTTTGGTGCTGTAGAGCCTTCACGCAGACGACGTCGCGGGCAGCAGCTAGTATTAGTTAAAACTACAAAGCCACTCACTGATTGACATGCTGTTTCTCGGAATGGGTGAGAGATGGGTTAGGAGTAGAGGAAAATTATAGAGGAGATTGAAATCCAAGATGGCGGCCGAGTCCATTTCCGGTTTCGGCGAGGAAAGGACTTGGACCGATTTCGACACGTAGGTTTTGTAAAAGGTCCGAACTGATTTGACAAAAAAGTAAAAAAAAAAACAACAAGATGGCGGCCGCGGTGGGGCATTTTGAAATTTGCGACTTTTTTCACTCGACTCGAGTTTAAAAGTCGCAAACCTTAACGTTGCCAATTTGTAGGTCATTTCAATGGCAATTGAGAAAAATTATGACATTTTGAAAATCCAACATGGCGGACGCTGTGGCGGCCATTTTGTGAAATGGTGGAATTTTCGTTTTTTTTTAATGCATTTTTAGTGTAGTTGGCAACATCTGACGGGTTCGAGTTGTACCGAGCGGTTGTGTGTTTTGTTGAGGAGTGTTGCCTGGTGCAAAAAATTTCCCCATTTTCAGGGTATTTTCCGAGATTTTCCCCGAAAACATGAAAAGTAGAAATAACGACGTTTTGAGTGGAGACTTTATCTTGCTGGCAACTTTGGGGTGCCCCAAATGACATTTGACCATTTTCATCACTTTCGACTGGCAACCCCAAAAAATATTGAACTTTTTCATTTTTGGGACTTTTTCACTTTGGCGAATTACTTTGTTCTACCAAACTCAAAAGTTGGCAACACCGAGTACACCGGTCGGTGGCCTGTATCCTTGAGATTTCCAGAAAATTATGTCTTTACAGAAAAACAAAATGGCGGCTGGTGTGGCAGCCATCTTGTAAAAACGACCAAAAATCCGAATTTTTGACACGATCTTTCGGGTAGTTGGCAACATCTGACGGGTTCAAGTTGTACCGAACGGTTGTGTGTTTTGTTGAGTAGTGTTGCCTGGTGCAAAAATTAACCCCATTTTTAGGGTAATTTTTCATATTTTCCCCAAAAACATGAAAAGTAGAAATAACGACATTTTGAATAAAAGTTTTACATAATCACCAAGAATGGGATGCTCCAAATGACATTTGACCATTTTCATCACTTTCAACTGGCAACCCCGAGAGCCATTGGGGCTTGAATTTTCGGGTCAGACCTGACTTTGGCGAATTGTTTTGTTCTACCAAACTCAAAAGTTGGCAACATAAAGTACACCGGTTTGTAGCCTATATCCTTGAAACTTCAGAAAAATTATGACTTTTTAGAAAAACAAGATGGCGGACAGTGTAGCGGCCATCTTAATAAATACGAAAAATCCCACTTTTGGACACGATAAATGGGACAGCTGGCATCCCCCGACTGGATTGCGTTGTATGAAACGGTTGTGTGTTTTATCAAGGCGTGTTGCCTGTTGTAATTTTTTTCCCCATTTTTAGGGTATTTTTACAGATTTTCCCCGAAAACAAGAAAAGTAGAAATGACGACATTTTGTATGGAAATTTTGCATAACCACCAATAATGGGGTGCCCTTAATGACATTTGTCCATTTTCATCACTTTCATTTGGCAGCCCCGAGAGCCATTGGTTCATAAATTTTCTGTTCAGACCCGATTTAGGCGAATTCTTTGGTTCTACCGAAGTCAACGTATGGCCACCGTTTGTTTACTGACATGTATTTTTTATCCTGGTAAGTTTGGAAAAATTGTGACATTTCAGAAATTCAAGATGGCGGCCGTGCCATTTCCGGTTTCCGAAACCTTGTCCAATTGGGGTCATTCAATACTCAATACTCAATACTCAATACTTTATTGCGTTCCATAATGTGTACATGTAACAGATGGTATGTTAAAATATAGAATCAATTATGGACCCTGTCGGGCACAGCAAAGTTAATTTTTAATAGGAGAGAGGATGAAGGCGCTGTTTGTTAAGAAACAAATTATTTAAATATTAAACTAAAATAGTATTTGCTTGGATGGCATTTAAATAAATATTCATATGTTTGGTTTTGGTTTGGTGTTAGAGTTTTTTTCAAATTTTAAGATATTTAAGGGGTTTCGAGGGATCTTTACTGGTTTTAGGGCTTTGCCCCTACAGGAATATTTTGTAGACGCGAGCTGTTCGCGAACGAATAGTAGTAGTAGTTTACGATTGGGTTCCTTCAAACGGTTTCGACCGAATGAGGATTGATTTTGTACATGGAGGGGTTTATTTATATGGTCGATTTAAGGGTTCCTTTGGTGGTGAAATTTGTGTATCCTTCTCACCTCTCCCTAACCTCCCCTCAAATAGAAAGGGCTGTAACTTCATTACGGTTAGAGATAGCCGATAGGTCTTTGAACAAATATTATATTAGGCGTTGAAACCCGTTCGGTGGTGGTGGGGAGGTGGCGAGATAAACGAGCCGGCGATCCCGTTGCATAAGGATAAGGTCTCGGTAGCATTCCGGTGGTAGGCAGGTCCTGAGTGGAACAAAGTGAGGAGGTGGAGAGCGTAACGAGCAGGCGACTATTACCAGTGGTAGTACCGGTAAGGTGAAGGGGGGAGGAGGCGAGCGAAGCGAGCCGGTGACCCCGTAGCGTGGGGATAAGGTCACGGTAGCTTTCCGTTGGTAGGCAGGTCCTGGGTGGAGCGAAGTGGGGAGGTGGCGAGCGTAGCGAGCCGTCGACTGAAAACCTGTCCGGTGGTGGTACCGGTAAAACCAAGGGGGAAGGTGGTGAGCGAAGCGAGTCGGCGACCCCGTAGCGTGGGGATAAGGTCACGGTAGCTTTCCGTCGGTAGGCAGGTCCTGAGTGGAGCGAAGTGGGGAGGTGGCGAGCGTAGCGAGCCGTCAACTGAAAACCTGTCCGGTGGTGGTACCGATAAAGCGAAGGGGGGAGGTGGCGAGCGAAGCGAGCCGGTGACCCCATAGCGTGAGGATAAGGTCATGGTAGCTTTCCGGTGGTAGGCAGGACTTAAGTGGAGCAAAGTGGGGAGGTGGCGAGCGTAGCGAGCCGTCGACTGAAAACCTGTCCGGTGGTGGTACCGATAAAGCGAAGGGGGGAGGTGGCGAGCGAAGTGAGCCGGTGACCCCATAGCGTGAGGATAAGGTCATGGTAGCTTTCCGGTGGTAGGCAGGACTTAAGTGGAGCAAAGTGGGGAGGTGGCGAGCGTAGCGAGCCGTCGCCGCGTCGACTGAAAACCTGTCCGGTGGTGGTACCGGTAAAGCGAAAGAGGGAGGTGGCGAGCGAAGCGAGCCGGTGACCCCATAGCGTGAGGATAAGGTCATGGTAGCATTCCGGTGGTTGGCAGGTCCTGAGTGGAGTGAAAAAAGGAAGTCGCGAGCGTAGCGAGCCGTGGACCGAAAACCTGCCCGGTGGTGATATCGGTAAAGCGAAGCGGGAGATGGCGAGTGAAGCGAGCTGGCGACGCCGTAGCTTGGGGATGAGGTCATGGTACTTTTCCGGTGGCAGGCAGGTCTTGAGTGGAGTAAAGTGGGGAGGTGGCGAGCGTAGCGAGCCGTTGACTGAAAACCTGTCCGGTGGTGGTACCGGTAAAGCGAAAGGGGGTGGTGGCGAGCAAAGCAAGTCGGCGACCCCATAGCGTGGGGATAAGGTCATGGTAGCTTTCCGTCGGTAGGCAGGTCCTGAGTAGAGTGAAATGGGGAGGTGGCGAGCGTAGCGAGCCGTCGACTGAAAACCTGTCCGGTGGTGATATCGGTAAAGCGAAGCGGGAGGTGGCGAGCGTAGCGGGCCGGCGACCAGGACCGGTCCAAAGTTGGTTTGGCTATCAGACTATTGTACTGTCCTTGATCTGTTGGTTTTAGCTGTTAGTCTCCCATGTTATTTTAATAAATAATAAAAACAATTATCAAAACTCCCGTTCTCCCCCCCCCCCCCCCCCTCATCGTATCTAGGAAACTAAGAGATTCGTGTTCTGTTTTTTTTAACGGATTCGTATAGAGGAAGCTCGACAAAGAAAAACAATTTTCAAAGCTGCCCCCTTTGCCTTTTCAAACTAAAGAAATTGGAACATTTTTTTCACATTCATAAACAGCGACCGCTTCTCCCTTCCCATCACCCCGCCCCCCATCCCCATCGTATCTCGGAAACTGGCACACATAGTGGTTGTTTTTAATTCTCACTTAATGGGAGTCAACCCCAACACAAGTGTTTCTGACTACTTACTGGGGCTGTCTCAACTCATGTATAGCATGTAACATTTGAGACTCAATAAACATTTTTGATTTTGATTTGATTTGACTTAATACTATTGAGGGGCGTTGAAATTCGTATACCCTCTCCTCCCCTCCCCAACCTCCCCTAAACTTGGAAGGACTGTAACTTCATTTCGGTTAGGGATAGCCATTAGGTGTTTGAACAAATATTATCATAGGCGTCGAAACCTGTCTGGTGGTAGAGGACCTTTCCGGTAGCAGGTAGGTCGACAAGCAAATTGTAGGGTAATATTTTTTAATGAGAGAAGGTCTGAGTTTTTAAATAAGTTCATAGATTATATTAGGAGTTCTTATGGGGCCTTCAAATCTTTAAATTAATTCTCAAGTTTAAATTCATTTTAATATCTTATTTTTATTGAATTAGTTTTCAGAATGTGTTAGGGGTTCTTAAGTGTTTTCATACTGATTGATTTAAGGATTCCTATTGGTTATCAAAATGTCATAAGGTTAAGGAAAACAATTAAATTATGGGTAGTTATCGTTATTCGAGTGATTTGAAGATGCTGATTTATAATGATTAGAGCTTAATCAAGTGGAAAACTTTACTCCTTTTGGGCTTTATTTGGCATTTCACTAGAGTTTGAAAAGTGAAACACCTGTTTTAGGGTCATGTTTGAGAATAAATATTACATTTAGGGGTTTTAACACTTTCAGCTGAGCATCTGGGTATTCAAATGTTTGTTGTGCGGCGCACTATTTTGTCATACAAAATAAATGACGATTAATGACGTTTTGTTTTTCATACAACCAAAGATAATATGAAATGTGACACAACCGTTACTACACGTCGACGTTGCGAATGTATGCGGAACTAGAATGTATGTGTGCGAGTAGCTTTATAAAGTGCACAAAAAAACTAACGTGGAGTGGCGCTAGCAGTCCCAAAATTTAAAGTGATACGGCGCGATGACGTAGCTTGAAGGAATTTGTATAAGCCTCAGCCGTTTATACACGTTCTTTGAAGAAAGACATATTTTTTACTGACGTGATTAAACGTTGTGTCAAATAGCGTTTATCAAGTTTTACGTATTATAACGTTGCTCCGCTCAAAGTGTTAAAAGTCAAAAAAATAAAGCTACCACCACTAGCACGCGAGCTGCTTGCAGCTCGCGCAGCACGCAACAACTAGTTTTGTTTATAAAACTAAATATTACTTATAAAAAATCATATTTTATCTACGATATTGAATTTTAAACACAATTTGGATATTCAAAAAATATTTACAAAGAAAGACGTAGATCGCTTTTCCGAAATTAAAAAAAAACATCAAAAAAAAAAGAGTATTATTATATGTATCTGTGGCAATTTTGCTTTCGGCACATGTGTGGAAAAAAACATGAAAAACGCACACGTGTGAAATACACTGCATTTGAACCTAATCGTAGTGCGAAAAGAACCAGTTTTCGAGGAAGTGTATTGAAAAATATATTTCGGTCCCACTTTGACACAAACACATCATCACCTGAAAAGTTAAAACATCATGTTAATAACATTACACCCCGAGGGGGTGTCACATAGAGAGTAAAGTAAACGGGGTCTCTGAGGACAGTTGAAGTCAACATAGTTATTCATGGCGTAACGACCTCAGAGATATTGTGGGAAACAGGGATCTCTGAATTCATATGCGACGATAGAACCCGGACTCCTCTAAGGCGGAGTCGAGACGTGAGGTGAGATGGGTTGTCAACCTCCAATAGAATTTCATGCCATGCCACCAGAACTGCGACGCGGCAGCCATGTGTTTATATATTAAGGGGCCGGCGGAGCTTGCGTTTTTCATACAAACGTAAACCAAAATAATATGAAAATGTATCTATGTTCCCAAATAAATATTTTGAATGGACAATGATATATAGGCGAGATAATTATGAGCAATATAAAATTTCTGTAGAAAAAATATTTTTCTCATAACTCTTGTTTAAATCAATGTACATTCAAAATAGTGTTTGTAACCTATATATTCTGTAATCCAATCAAAATAAATACACACTACCTTAAGAATATGTTGATTTACAAATTATTTTAGTATTACGTTTACGTTTTTATGAAATTCGCATGCTCCGCAGGCCTCTTAAGTTCACGAACCATTGTTTTTCCCCCATTATAACTAGAAACCTATTTAACATGTCTACCTAATCCTCCGGGATCAAGGTGTGCGTGTGATGTTATGTCATGTAGAATGACTCACAGTACGCTCGACTCTTATTTCTTGTTCGCACGACATTGTAGAGGTAGAGACATGGAGAGGTATTTTCATAATGATGATAATTTTATTTTATTCAAGTGATTTACCTAAATTAATTTTATGTGTTAAGTATGCAGTTAAACTTATAAGATTGCATGTTGTGAGTATTGTGTGGTGACTGGTGAGTAGGTATTCGTCTCTGATTCTTTGATGACTAATAGATATTTGTTTTTTTTTTGAGAGCAGCGGTGGCCCAGTGGTGGGAGAGCAGCGGTGGCCCAGTGGTGGCGGCCCCGACTTACGTTCAGTAAGTCATGGGTTCGAACCCAGGCATGCGCATTACTTTGTGTAATTTATTACATCACCGCTGCTCTCAAAACGGTGAAGGAAAACAACGTGAGGAAACCGGCATGTCCTAGAACCATAAATTCGAAGACACACTGGGCCCGCGTGGTGGATTATATAGCCCATTCCCTCTCATAGAGAGGAGGCCGAGTCCCAGCAGTGGGAACAATAATAGGCCGATGATGGTGATGATGAGGTGATGAGGTGGCTTAAGTGTTATAACATTATGGATCGTTTTATTTACAGTAATAATATAATAAAACTACAAAAAACTAACAACAATACCATTTATTTGGTTATACAGATTTTTACATATAGCAACAATAATAGGATAGTTTTACTAATTTTGTCTCACATTATAAGTGATCAAAAAGTGAACAGTATATTGCGTCTAAATGCTAAACCTTTCGAAACACTAGTATAATTATAATAAATACTATTATATCTTTTAAATATATATTCACACATAAAAAAACATGTAAAGAAAATTAACAAATGATTCGTTAAAATGGAAGACAATTTTGGAAGACTTCGAAACTATAATTTATATTATTTTGACACTGAAAACATATTTTCTATTTTAATAATTATATTATTCTCCTTACAAACTAAGCAATTTGGAAGCACTGCGATTCAATTGTTATAGAGACACCTATCGATAGAACAAAGAACTACTCTGCTAGCGTACTGCCATCTGATATCGAGTATTAGAATTAAGAAGATTTTAGAGTAATATAACTTACTTGTAAAGTTGTAAACTAAAATATGCATTAAAAGCACAAGTAGCCCAGCTAATGATATTCACACGCTACATATTTACATATTATTAATGTTATAATTTGACTGATATTGTCATTTAATTTCGAACTAAATATTTCTTAAAATTTCTGCTATTGGCCGCTAGAGTAGTAAGTCAAAACAATTAAAGCCAGAAACTAATTTTCATTATCGATTTATCCTTTGTCTAATATTACCACGAACACGACATTTATTAACTTTAACCCGCCCTCGAGATTGTCTCTCCATCTCAAACTATTCTACTTTTTCTATTGTCATCGTCACATCGTATTTTTCGTATATTTACATACTTAATAATTACTTATTAACTACAAGATCAAATAAACGACAATATTATCGTACAAACCAAGTACCAATCATAATTAAATACAGATTAAAAATTGTTAACAGAATGATAAACAAATTAATTAATTCAAAAATATTGACAATTATTTATTAAATTAAAAAAAAACAATCACGCCGAAATGAATATGAATTTAAATAAAAAGTACACCTATCCTAACTTATATCTGAACATCGAAACACGTCAAGTAAATCAATATAATTTATTGCAATATTACACATAAAATTATTTGTTCTTACGTTATTTAACACAGTGCCATCTTTTGTCTATAAGAAAAACATTAACTTAATCTACTCGTCACAAGATGGCGCTAGTTGATTATTTTTAATTTTTTAACGTCTCCAAGACGTGCCTTTGGCGGTAAATTAAAATATTATATTTTGTAAACAAGCACCAAAAAGCTGTAAACTACAATGCGTTTTTACAACATATGAAATTTAACAATACTCTTTAATTGGCAAAACGGGAGATATGTTTTGTTTAATGTGATTTTGATATTAATAAATATATATTTATTTTATAATTAAGATCCGATTTTATACAAAGTGAATGATAAAATAACAATTTGATTAAATTAAAAATATATTATATTTTATAGTGTAGGCATAATTCACTTTGTACAAAATCGCGTTATAAATAATCTATATAAATATAAATAGTCAGCAGAAATCATGTTGATATAAGTGGGGAAACTTTGTTATTGCATTCGAGGCGAATTTCACACTCGAGCCGCCGGCGAGGTTGTTAGGGAGCCGAGAACTGCAGTAACAAGTGCCCACATTTGTATCAAACGACGTTTTCAATACACTTTCGAAGAAATAAAATAACATAACGAAAAGTATCTTTGTAGGGAATTATTAGGAAACTATGATTTAGTTTTCGTTTTTTCCGCGCTTTGCTTTCAACAGGTTGGAGGAGAAGCAAAGGTATGAAGCCGTTATTCAGTCTATTATGAAAAGTAGAACATTAAAATGTTTTTGAATTAAGAACAAACAAAAATAAATGTGAATTTCTTCTTAGAAGTTACATGTTTATTATGATATCCTGTTTTTAAACACAATAAAATTTAAATATTTAAAAAATATTTACGCCGTGAAGACGCAATCTTTGAATTAAACCATTTTATATTAGTTTAACTAAGTATTCGTTGTAGCATTAACTGTTTGTGATTTTTTTTATTTCTGCACATAATTTTGTAATAAATGCAAAAAAAATACCCACGTGTGTAAAATACATTTCATGTTGAACCTAATCGTAGTAAGATATGAGCCAGTTTTCGAGGAAGTGTATTGAAAATAAATTTATAGCTCTCCAAAAAACAGTCACTTAATTCTATAGTAATTCTAGAGTAATAATCAACCATTGATAGGTATTTTCTTCCAGATCTTTCATTATTCTTCTTCAAGAGTGCTTAACATTACATAGTTATTTCAGATCAATGGTCAATGCATAATTTAGTTTTAATACATAAATAGACATTTTAATTATTACTATAGCTACACACGTCATACACTACACATTAAACACTTACGCACGCACGTACATCATCTTTTGCACACACACACCCTCTGACACAAAATCTACACAAACATTTTTTCAACAACATTGCCAAAAACATTCAAAAGAAATGGCTACACACCTGACCCACTACGCAATTTGAGCTTTGTTATCTCATTTTTTTTGTTTAAACCTACTTTTTAACACTATTTGAAAATACATTTTCAATGTCAATATAAAAACCAATGATATTAAAGTAAATTAAAACATATTTAATTACTATATAATTTTTTAAATATTTATGTGAAGGGACCAACATTTAATAAATAAGTATAATATTTATTTTAATATATTTTTAGAGATGGCTCGTTACATTCTCTTAAAATCATTTTATTTTTTTTTGAATTATTTAACGTTTAGGGAATACAGTGGACCGCTAAGAAGAGATGAAGAAAGAAAATCATGTTTATTCTTAAAAATAGTATTATTGGAATTCTCGAGAAATTTGCTTAAGTGTTCTGTTCAGATTAATCCTATATTTTTTTTTTATTCTTGTTCGAAAAGTCACTTCAAATGTAACAAAGATTCGTAAGAGAAAAAGCGGAGATGTAACTATTTTATATTTAAAAAGTAAAAAATGTGTCGTTGTTGATTTTACTAGAAATACTAATTTCTATACCGACTTATCCGTTGAGACTCGTCGAGATGCTAATAAAAATCAGAAATTCTAAAATCGTTCTCTAAAATTAGCTAAAAGTTTTAAATTACTTATTCGAACGAACAAGACACACTCGGCCAATTTATAAATTCATTAAAAAACCAATCGATTCCATTGTTTTGTAAAACTTTCCAATTTTACAACAAAATACTCAATTTTAGTTAAATTACACGAAACTTAGTTTAGCTACTCCTCAATAGATGGCGATAGTGAAGCTTGTAGTGAAGTAGTTTTATTTGAATGAGTGATTATTTTATACTCCCTGGCACACCTAAGATTTCTATGCATTTTTACAGCAGATAACATCTATGTAAATAAATCACTAGATCTTTTGATACATGTATGGAACATTTATAATGTTTAAAAATACTTAATATTTGATAACGGCGGCGACAATTTCTTAACCTAAACCACAGTTATATTATAATGCACATTGATTGACGTAGACTTTAAAGGAAAACGAGTGAATATTCAAAGTCACATTTAACACCTAGAATTATTTGAAAAATCTCTAAAAATCAATAAAACTGCCAAGTACGGACACTCCTCCACAATTTTCCTTCCAGAACTAAATAAAATATCTCCGCCGTTACCCGGTTCATTTAAAGCTTTAGTCTACGATGATGTCTTGTCCAAGACGGTCCATCTCCGCTAGCATGAAGTCGACGTCCTTCTCGTTGACGGCTGCTGATGAGATGATGCTGCGGTAGAAGTTCGGGCGACGGTCGTCGGGCTGGTAGCCGACCATCAAAGTTCCCGACTGCATCATTTTGCCCTTCAGTTTGGCGCACACCTGAAATTTGTAAGTTCCGCTATTAGATACTAGATGGCGCTAGACGTGGTGACAATGCTGGTGCAACATTCATATTTTAGTCAGTTTTTCAATTAATAATAAATAGCATACTGTTTCGGAACTCGTGAACTTTCCTATTCTTCGCTTATTTATGAATCGATTCTACAAGATCGAAATAAATTACCTATTTACTACATACGCCAGACATCGAAACGCGATAAAACGAAAAATAAAGATTAGATGTTTTCGTTTGTTGAGATGAACAGCCGCTGATAGTGTAGTCACTTGAATGTCAGTAGAGAAAATGCGTAACCACTTGTTTGTCCTGTTGAGATTTCAATATCCGTCGCAAATAATTAAATTAACTGGGTCCTAGTGGAGCTCGTGTCTAAATAATAACAGCCGTGCTTTCCTAGGTTGGTCTATGGATGGGTGACCACCCATTATATACCGAGTTTCCTCCGTGCCTAGGAAATCACGTTAAGCAGTTGGTCATTTGTAGATCTTTGACAGTCGTTACAGGTAGTCAGTGGGCCAAAAAGTCTGACAACCAGTCTTACCTTACGATACCACTTGTTGGGGCGTAACTCCCGATAGTGAAATGTACTTGTTATTCTTGTTATGTAGACTTGTAAGGTCTGTTATGTTATGTTATGTAAATGAGTAGACGACTGTTTCCCTTGATGGATTTATTGCTACTGAATTATAATGATACGATTATAAACTAAGTTACAGAAATGCACACATAAACAATATCGATACCAATGCATAAAATAAGTATTACGTACAAACTGCCGAAAGATCAATGTACAGCGTAGCTCGTACACCACTTGTATCGTATTATCCAGTATTGACTGGGTTGTGGATGTCAGATAGACAGTCGCTCCATGTAAAATACTGGTATTCAGCTGCATCCGGTTAGACTGGAAGCCGACCCCAACACAGTTGGGAAAAGCTAGGCAGATGATGTGATGTAACAAAATTAACTAAAAATCAAAAGCTCCATGAAGTCCCACCTTCCCCAGCTTGATCTCCTTGTGTGCGTCATGCGGCACGCCCCGCAGCTGCTTGGGCAGGTACCAGAAGCAGACGTTCACCATCTCGGGCTCCAGGATGAGGTGGAACTTGTCGGGCTGCTCCTTGATGCGGCGCACCTGGTACTCCGCCAGCTCCATCAGACGGTCCATGTGACGCTCGAAGCCCGAGGTGCCCTGAGTTAGGAGACAGTGATAACAACAATTAGTAAGTACCTATAACGTGAAAAGGTACAAAGGGGGTAAAAAGTCCCTTAATTAAAGAAGCCGAAAGGCACTTGTTCTCCCTGCCATTGCTATCATTTTGTTCTTCTAGAGTCTAGAATCTAGACCATACCTGGGAACCTAATAGTTACGGAGATATTGGGGGTCAAAGTTTCAACATTTTCACAAGTTTATTCTGAAAACAGGGTGTAAACAACCTCATCACGAAGCCGACCACCAAGCATTCTGTACAATATCAAACTAAGTAAGTAACTTTACGCAAAAGTTATTGCTGGGAAACGACTTTTTATTCTTTTCTCTTTGAGTCTGGCTTAAAAAATCATGTTTTGTGGTAGAACTCAATGTAAGTGCTGATATCCATCAGACCCCCCGTACTATTCAATCGGATGTATTGTCGTGGAGGTGTTAAAGTAAACCAAAATGTACCTATTCATTTTAATATTTTAATTTAACTTCGTCTATTTGGCTGTCTTTAGGACAAGCCCACCACACTATTCCCAAACCACTGTAAGCCAGACTCAAAGAGGCAATGAAACTCGACGAAGTCCGAGAAACCTGCCTGTCTTGGTTGCTTGACACTTGACGGCTTCGTGATAAGTTTGTTAACACCCTGTATTACCATTAATATTTAGTTGCCTGTTATCTAGTACGACATACCTTGCCGCGCCATTGCAGCCACAGTTTGAAGATGTCGTTGTGTCTGCCGCACTGGATGACCTTATCTCCGGTGTCGTATTTGGGATCGTAGATCTTGTCAGTCATGAACAGATACTCGGCTGACATCGCGTTGCAGTTCAGAAGAATACCCTGGGAAGAGAACGGAGGTTTTAGAACAATGATAGAACAGAAAAATACATAACAGTAAATTAAATAACATTCATCTGACTTGTACTGACCAAGCCCACCACACTATTTCCAAACCACTGTAACTCCTGTGCGCCAGAATCAACAGTGGCGACCACCAGAAAAGCGCCGAGACAATGAAGCTCGACGAAGTCCCAGAGAATGAATATAAATAACTGTCTTTGTTTGTCTTGTCTTGTCTGACGGACGCATGGAATACAAGAAGAAGCGTGCCCTTAGCAGTGCGTAGAACGAGGCTGTTCATGATGATGATGATTATGTTATCAGCCCAATATGTTCCCACTCCTACTGCTAGCACAGGACATACACCACCACCCTGTGAGGGGGATTAGGGAAGGGTGGAGTTGTCATTGTGCACAATAGTGCAGATTGATATTATACGCCAATCTACATTTATATCCTCGAGTTTTGGTTCCATAGAACGCCATCATCTGCCTAGCCTTTACCCAACTACATATGTTGGGGTCGGCTTCCAGTCTAACCGGATGCAGCTGAATAAATACAGAAAGAAAGAAAGACAAAGCATTTATTTGCCCGAATAAAAAATGGTTTTATATCAGTATTTTACATGGAGCGACTGCCTATTTAACCTCCACAATCTAGCTTAGTACTGAACAAGCCGATGCCGCGGCTTCGTCCGCGTAAAATGATATACTAAAATATTCCTCTTGAATCACTCTATCTATTAAAAAAACCCGCATCGAAATCCGTTGCGTAGTTTTAAAGATCTAAGCATATATAGGAACAGACAGACGCGGCGGGAGACTTTGTTTTATAATATGTAGTGATAATACGATACCACTTAGTAAGACTATGGAACGTTTTTTCACAGTTAGTTCTTCATTTTACTGGCGAATGGTCGCAACCTTTTGAGTACGAGGTTCTGAGTTAGATTCCCGACTCGGATAAAGTGTTAAGAGGAATTTGTCAGTAGCAGCCAAGAAGATTGGATTTGTACCCAATTGATGGCAATAGGTAAGGAGCTCGTGGCTAAATAATAACAGCCGCTCGTTTAGGTTAAGCCGTGCTTGCCTAGGGTGGTCTGTGGATGGGTGACCACCCTTACATACCGAGTTTCCTCCGTGCCTCGGAAAGCACGTTAATCTGTTGATCCCGGCTGTCATTTGTCCATCTTTGGCAGTCGTTACAGGTAGTCAGTGGCCCAAAAACTCTGACAACCAGTCTTACCAAGTGGTATCGTATTATCCAGTAGTAACAGGGTTGTGGAGGTTAGATAGGCAGTCGCTCCATGTAAAATACTGGTATTCAACTGCATCCGGTTAGACTGGAAGCCGACCCCAATATAGTTGGGAAAAGGTGGACAGATGATGATGATGGCAATAGGTTCGCCCCTATTAGATAGGACGTAAACACTGGTGAAATGTAGGTGTACTATTAGGTACACTTACCTATGTCTAACTCTGCGGGGATTAGATGCGTCTTGTTTGTTATGTTTCTCCATCGATTTAATGCTTTTATAAATACGCCTGTATTTTTAAGGCGTAACTAATCGTATTTTGGTTGCTTTAAATTGCGCTATAACATCGCTTGGAATGTAGGACACGATATTTTACCACATCCGCGACCCTACACTTAGCAACTAGGCACTTTAAATCAAAATGATGTAATTCGATAATTTAATAAAGGGTGTAAAACACCTCTTAACGAAGTCGAAATGCACTTGTTTTCCCCTTCAGTCATTGCGATAATTTTTTTGTTCTACACCATACCTGGGAACCTTCTAATTACGGAGATATTGGGGGTCAAAATTCCAACTTTTGGACAAGGCTTTTTTTAAATACAAGTTTTTATTGAACGATTTTTACTTTTAACATTTCTACAACCCCCGTACTAATCAATCCATCCATCGGCACCATGTTAAATAAGTGCGATACATTGAGGTCTAACATAAAACATAATTTTGCACCCCAAAAAAAAAAAGTCGTTTCGCAGAATATTTTTTGCGTAAAGTTACTTAATTGGATGTACAGAATGCTCGGTTGACGGCTTCGTGATGAGGTGGTTTACACCCTGTATATCATCATTCAAATTGAGAAAGATGTTGTAACCAAGGTTTACAATATTTTGATTCAAAAGAGTGTCCATGGAGTTTCTTGCCCGTTCTTCTCCATAGAGATCTACGCTAGGGAATGGGCAACTTTGGGTATGTGGGTATGGGTACTTTCACAGTTTTTATGTCTTGTAACTGGGACTGTAGCTACATTAAATGTTCATTTTTGTTTCGACAATTCAAAAGTCTCTGTATGCTTTGATTTTATTAGTTGACAAGATTCCACATTTTCAAATTAAAATTACAGACTTAACATGCAAAACACACTCCTCTTTTGAAACCCATTAACAAATTCAAAATAACTCAAACTAAACTCTTCAATCTGTGTATGAACAGAATCACAGAGCTTGTAGAGCATTATGTAGATTCGCTATCTGTCGAGCACAGCTGTTTGTCTGTGGATTTATATGCTAAATAGCCACACCCCTACTCGAGGGTGGTGTTTGCGGTGTATTGGAATACTCGTACCTACCTGCGTAAAGTTATAGAGTTATTGGTATGTTTACGGACTTATGTAAAGATTTATTACCAGGTCTCTTAGCCAGTTTCTCAAATCGTATCGGTCAAACGGGCATTTTCAATAAAGTACTTACTGTTCGGTATCGACAGGTAGCTATCTCTGTCTGTTTGACATTTTGCTTACTGGACGGTTTGAAACAAAACGTCACAGAAAAGCTTTCTTTGCTGATATTTCTATGAATAAAATTACAGGTGGGTGACGCGGATAGGATATTTCAAGCTAACTTTGTTTATAGAAACATCGATAGCTGCGAGACGTGGCATATTAACTGACAGCTATACGTAAGTAAGTTATGGAAAACGGGCCTAAACAATACACGATCAAAGTAAACTAAGTCAAGAGATTCCTCAAACGAGAGAGATAGGTATCGTATCATTATAATAAACCAAATCTGAAGACAATAATTAGAACCCAAAACACGTCTAATGAAGGCACGTCTGATGTATGCATAATTGCATGCACGATTATAGCTCATACGCAAAATATGCGCTTTGACGTGGAGCTGTGGACACCAGCCCGTTGTACAATACAATACAATATCACTTGCATCGGTGAAGGAAAACATCGTTACGAAACCATGCCTGGGAGATATTTCTCGACGGCATGTAAAGTCAAATCAGAGGCCCATGGGTGTGGCATAAATGCTCTGAAACCAGGTTAGATACCTACTAACCACACGAAAAAAAATTAATAAACCAAAATACGCCATAACTACCTACCAATTACTTCGCTATCAGCGGCCATTGACTCCTAATCATCTGTACTTATAAGGTTTTGACTAGAAAAAGAAAAACCCAAAAAAAACCCAATTTACGTTTGCCCGACGAGAGTTTCGAACTCATGAACTTTGTTCTGATTAGAGCTTGCGTCCACTAAACCAACGAAACACGCGACGCATCTCACTCAACAAACAAATAACTAACCATAAACTGAATATGCCAAGCGATTGTAGACCTTAGTGCATTAAAGTAAGCCAAACAGTTTGGCTTATAAATGGTTGTAGCCTGTCAGAACAATATGCTTCATGATAAATTCCTGTGGGCCCCGCCTACACTTCATGTTTGAGTTAGGGGTGGGGCTGTGTCGATATCGAAACAGTCGTTATTTTATACAAAAATAGTAAAATCAGGCTCTGAGCTTGTTTTTGTTCTTGGGACAAACCCACCACGCTGCTCCCGGATCACTGTAACTTCTGAAAGCCAGAAGCAACAGTGGCGACCAACAGAAAAGCGCCGAGGCAATGAAGCTCGATG
This sequence comes from Xestia ashworthii, assembly GCA_950022955.1. Lineage (NCBI taxonomy): Eukaryota > Metazoa > Arthropoda > Insecta > Lepidoptera > Noctuidae > Xestia > Xestia ashworthii. Next base: position 12,738,981 of record OX465575.1, on the reverse strand, counting down.
AAATCCCAGAGAAACAATTTAACTGTCTAAAATCCCGCAATAAAATTAATCGGAAAAGAATAGCGGAGGAGTAGGAAGGATAAGCGTAATTTCCACTTTACTAATCACTGAGCTATTGTTATGATTTTTTCCATACACTTTTAGGGTTCCGGAGAGAGTGTAGTTAGTAATACTACCGTATTACTCTAGCTACAGTCTCTGCTGTCCATCCGTCCGTCCTGTCTGTCTGTCAGCGTGCTGTATCTCTTGATCCGTAATAGGTAGACAGTTGAAATTTCACAGAACGTGTCTTTATATTGTCGCTATACCAACAAGTCATTAAAATAACTTTAAAATTAAGGGGGGCTCCTATAGAGAATGTCACACAGGTATTTGTTAATGAAAATTCGATGTCAGCCAGGCTGTGGCTGTTGATTTACTTTCTTTTCATGATTTCGATCCAATATTAACATGAAAAGCCTGGGCTTCAACTCAATTATAGCCACCAATATAAAGTGTTGTCTCAATGCCTTGTAAACACTTACCTAAACATTCTACAGCGTACCACAAGGTGCTGAGCAAACGATTGACTATTGGAAATAACCGCTGCGCTGAAATGAATCCTGTTCATTGGTTGCCAGTGTTGCCACGTTGATTTTACATCGATTGGTTGATGCTGTCTTTCATAGCGCTCAATGATCCCCTCAATTTGTTTTTTATCGATATACCGACACCACGTTTACCTCCCTAAGTCCCTACCCTGTCAGGAACGCGGTACATTTAATTAAATTCCTCTTTGCGACACTTGCCAGCATATGTTGCCAATTTGGGTCGACCCTTATCACCGTTACAGACGAATATCAACCTTATTTCTTTTAAGGAATGTCTCAACATCCCTTGTGCTGTTATTATTATATTTTGGTAAGAATTATTGGCTTGTTGTGTAACGGAAATTGGGCTTTGTAACATGGTGATAAGGTTGGAAGTGTTTAAGTGAAGTGGGATTTGTTCAGGAATTTTGATATTTGTTCTGTTAGCAAGTGGCTTTTCATATTAGCTACTTGGGAATGTTAATATTATGAAACGCAGTATTTTTGACGGAATTTAATCGTCTAATTTTCGACTAACCTGCTTTCTGTAGTCAAAAAAATTGGTGAATAGTTGGAAAATGTAATTTTTACTAGATATTAATCCATTAATTGATAGATGTCTGATGAGATGACGAGTAATAGATAAGTATGTAAGAAGAAGACATGCTGCGCCGACCACAATGAATGGGGAAGACCGTTAAAAACTAATTGTAGATGGCGCCACCAAAGCTGGTCTCTCAATCTGACCAATGAGGTCAAGGTATTTTAAAATATGAAATGACATTCCTTTATTTTCAACCAATGCCGATGCTTGGAACCAGCTATGCTAGCGCCATTAGTTCCACAGTGTGCATTCCCATTGTGATAAGGACTTGAAATGTTGATGGTGATTAATCCATCCATCAGTCATTTACCAGTAACAGCCTGGAACTTCGATCTGTGACCATATTGCATGGGACTTTGACTCTCGAAATGTGGATGTACTACAAGTACAACTCTGCCTAGGCTTTCGTGTATTTCAGGTCTCATGAAGCTTGTTTATGTGATTTAAATTTACTATTTTGGAAGTGAAAACTTCTTTAGGCGCGTTGAGCACTTTTTGGGAACTCGCGTGACCGTCACCTAACGCTTCGTAGCACTCGTAGCCGATCCGCTACGGCGTAGCACCACAATGTGTGCGCGACGCACAACCCGTAGCAGATATAGATTACTTAGTATTCACTTCTATCGGCTGTCACCAAAGACTGCCACATGTTTTTTTTTTATTTTATTTTTTAACCGACTTCAAGAGGAGGATTTTCAATTCGGAGCCGTTTTTCTTTTTTTCATGTATGTTCCCCGATTACTCGAAGATGGCTGGACCGATTTGAATGATTATTCTTTTGTTTGAAAGGGTATACTTTCCAGGTGGTCCCATAATCATAAAGTCAGGATCTGATGATGGGATCCTGGAGAAATAGAGAGAACTCTTCAAACAAGGCACACTCGATGCGTTTTGTGAAGTTTTTGAAAAAAACCTTCCTAAAGTGGTCCCATTTCAATTTGGTGAAGATCTGCTGAAGAACTTCGGAGATAGGCACCGGAACTCCTCAATAAATGATAGCAAATGGACTGGGATTACTGAAATCTATTGTCTGTCTATTGTTTACACCAGCTCATAACATAACATTACGCCGGTACGCTGTGAAGGGGTGAGCGCAAGTAAACCACAAAAAAGTGAAAAATAAAACCGACTTCAAAAGACACAAAAAGTGAAAAATAACTTTAGCTTCAGAAGTCGGTGACAAAAAAACTAAATAAATCAATGAAACAAAGGTCAAGACTTCTGAAGCTAAACTTATTTTTCACTTTTTTGTGTCTTTGTTAATTTCCTGAAATCCGCAGCGTGTCCTCAAAAGTCCTCTATTAAAAATAATAGCTGTTCTAAAACTCTTATCAAATAACGTTAACTTATGATCGCTCCACACACATAAATCAGAATCACCCTGCCATAACATTGAGCTATATGACACTGCCATTACACGCAGACCTGCGCTGCGCGTCTGCAAATAATTGCTCAGCTTTTACTTTTGTCTGCTATAACGATTCGAGATACATTCTTTGTTATTTCGTATAAGAATAAGTACCGTAACTTTAAATTTAGCGATTAGATTGAAGACGATTTACCTTTAATATGAAACAAACTTTTTTGTATGCCATAACTCTGTTGTATAAATGAGACCATAATTATTATCAATGAATCAACTGGTATATGAATTATTTGGCTATCAACTAACTGCCTTGGATCCCGCAACGAAATTAATCAGAAAAGAATAGCGGAGAAGTAGGAAAAGCATAATTTCCACTTCCCTCCATAATTGTCCCTTATGGCACGGATTTTTTTTCTGATTTCTACAAGGTCGGTTAGTAGTAAATACCCCGGATGTAACCTGTACAAGTGTACACTATCCAAAATAATATCGCGTCTTTCTTCCATAAAATACGATGTACATAGACTATTCGTATTTGCAGCTGACTGCGAATACGAACAATCTGTATGTCTGTTCTACATCTGAATGTAGAACATTGACAAAAAGGCGAGGCAACAAGCTTGAATGAAAACAACGGGCAATACAGTGATCAACCTCCAGCCATGTCATGGCAGGCCGCTCACGAACGGATGAAACGATCAGGCTGCGTCCGCGGTCTCTCGTGCGTAATAGTACATTGCAGCCCGTCGCTGCACTTCAAGATAGACTGGAAGTACACCTAAAAGTACCGGTAAGGTTTCAGTATACTAGCTAAAATGAGTTTAGAAGCTATAGAGCTGAGCACTCACCTCATACGAACCAAAAAATTCGAAGACTGATAAAGTGCGGATTGGTAGAAGTGATATCTACCAATCCGCACTGGGCCCGAGTGGTTGATTATAGCCCATTCCTCTCATAAAGAGAAGGCCTGTATCCCAGCAGAGAGAAAATTAATAAGCTGATGATGATGATAATGATGACTCACCTCATACTTGAAGTGCACGGTGGAGCACTGCAGCAGGGTTCCCATCAGCTTGTGAGGGTTCCAAGTCACGGAGTCAGCCCTGAGGACAAGCAAATACTCGGTTATTATAGAACTCCTTATCATCTGGCTGCCTTTTCTAAACTATGCTGGGGTCTTAACGTAACTGGGTAATACGATACCCTTTGATAATGCTGGCAGTCAGGATTTCGGGCTTCTAAATACTCCTACGTTGATGACGGTCACGTACGGTCGGTCGCGCACGTCAGCAAAAAAATATTTAAAGAGGAACCATGGAGTTTCTCGCCGGTTTTTCTCCATGATGGAAACGACCAACGCGAACCGTGAACCTTTTTCGACGTTTTATAAGTGGCCATCTAGGCCTATGTGAAATAAAATATTTTGATTTTGATTTTGAAGCGAGAAATATATTATAAAATACGACTGACGCACACGCCACAGAAGTCAGCGTCGTAGTATGGTGCTATAAAGAACACATTAATTGTATACACGTACGCGCGACCGACGTACGTTACGTGACCGACATCAGCCTAAGAGGACGTTTCACGGAGGAAACTCAGAATGTAATAGATAGTCACCCATTCACGGAGCAACCTAGGCACGTACTGCTTAACTTTGAAGAAGATCGACCGGTGTGGTTGTTATTAATTAACCACGAGTACCACTCATCTACCTCCAAATAAAATCCCACAATTATTACGGAAATTAAATGTTAAATTCAATGTTGAATTTTGACAAACGCAAGGTCGTTCTCTGCAGCTACCCCGGGGGGTGACATCGGGCAATTTGCATAATGCCGTAATGAATTGTGAATCAACGCGGATGCAACCCCTTCTATTAGCTTGTGGGGAATTGATTCTCAGTGTGAGGGGAGAGTTGAGAAGAGGGTAGATAGGGCATTGTGTGATGAGCTAGAAAACTGCTGTGGATTATGTTTTTATGATTATTTTTTTGGGGTTATTGTGTTTTTGTAAAGTCACACTTTGTGTTTGTTTTAGTTTTTTAAATGAATCCTGATTTTTATTACTACCACTACCTACCACCTCTCTACCTACTATTATAAAGCTTAAGAGTTTGTTTGTTTATTTGAACGAGCTAATCTCAGAAATTACTGGTTGGAATTTAAAAAAAAATGTGTTGAATAGTCCATTTATCCACAAAAGCACACATCACGCTACGACCAATAGGAGCGGAGCGTCATCTACCTAGCCTTTTCCCAACTATGTTGGGGTCGGCTTCCAGTCTTACCGGATGCAGCTGAATACCAGTACTTTACCCATCTGACCTCCACAACCCAGTTAATACTGGGTAATACGATACCACTTGGTAAGTCTGATTGTCAGACTTTTTAGGCCACTGACTACCTACCTATATTGGGCATGTTATGTTAGTTATTTTCTACACGACTGCCCAAAAAATGAGTAAAATGGATAGTTTGGAACTTAAGATACAAAATAAAGTAGTCCTACCTAAAACATGAAGAAATAAACGTTTGCTCCTATTTTTCCTACAAAAATCCAATTTACTTCAAAACTTCACTCAACACCTATTTACCTAAGTAATGCAAAACAGATGTAAGTTATAATTCATGAGCTCACAGCAACTAAGTATAAAGTAAAACAGTACGTATTGTATCGACACAGTCACACTGTGCTGTCACAGTAAAAAGATAAACAGTAGTGTGATTCCGACGTGTGCTTGAATTCAATCTGACGACCCGAATGGCGTAGCGGTAGTGAGGCTGCCTTACGTACTTAGGGTCCTGGGTTCGAATCTCGGTAGAAGCAAACGTTTGTGTGATGAGCATGGACATTTGGTTCCGAGTTATGGATAATGTTTATATGTATAATAAGTATGAACTATATTTACAAATAAAAAGTATATTATGTAGTATCTGGTGTCCACGACACAAGCCTTGCTTAGTGTGGCACTAGGAGGCGCTGTGTAATGTTCATCATCATCATCATCATCATCTCAGCCGAAAGACGCCCACTGCTGGACATAGGCCTCCCCCAAGTGTCGCCACATTGACCGGTCCCTTGCGACTCGCATCCACCGGATTCCCGCAACCTTCACCAGGTCATCGGTCCACCTAGTAGGAGGTCTTCCAACGCATCGTCTTCCGGTTCGCGGTCGCCACTCCAGAACTTTTCGGCCCCAACGGCCATCCGTTCTGCGAGCAATGTGCCCTGCCCACTGCCACTTAAGTTTAGCAATTCTTCGGGCTACGTCGGTGATATTTATGTATTTATAATGCCTACTGTCGATCAGAGGGCTATGTGTTGCCACTATCGGGTATGATGTGTGGTTTATTGTTAGGAAAATGTTGCGGCGCGCGCGACTATCAGTCTGTTTGCACCTTAAAGTATCCTTACGGGCGGGGAAGGGTCGCTCGGTTAACTACGTCAACGTTTCGGTCGTTTTTTTTAAGTCAACCTACTGCTTTTCTTTTTACTGTGGTGCAGTAGTGATGCAAGTGGCGCGCTCTGGCGTGACTGCGGGGTAATCCTCTGTGTTTACAGCTTCGGGGGTCGCATGGGGCGGTGTTTATACCGAAATGTAATGAAAGGGATTCAAGGTTTACGGTTAGTATTTATTTGTTACGCGTCTTTTTGTGTGTTTTGTACAAGAGTTTTTTGTTATATTACTTGACTAATATACATTCAAAATTGAATGGGCTGTCCTAGTTCGCGTTTATGAGATGTTAATTTTCTGCTACAAGTTTCACTTCGAATGTTACATTGTAAGCAGTATGTTCAGTTGACAATATTTCGAGGTAACAATTTCGCCAAAGAGATTACAATCTAACGTGTTTGACAGTTTTACGGTGACATAATACATATAGATGTTCTGTGTGATAAGACTGAAACCGATGTTGTGTCGTCAAATAACACGCATTCTATTACAAATCAGGAACGATTTCCTTTCTAACTTCTTTCATCTGTTCTGTGGTCGCGACGGTGCGGTGTGACTGCGTCCCAACTTTAAACACTCTCTTGATAAATGAGCTGCGCGCAAGTGCAGACATGTGTACGAACAGTTTTTGTTATTTGTTACTCACAGACTATACCCACAGCCCTCTCTGTTAACATCAGAAAACTACAGTCTAATAGGTACCTTACCATCACTACTTTAAAGATCACAATAATTTTGTCATCGGGTCAAGGGTGGAGGTAAAATAATTTTGAAAGGACCGTATGCCCTCTGTAGAGGAGACTTTTAATTAATCTTAAAAGAGGTTTAATAGCAACGTTTCTGAAGGGAGGGAGAGAGGGATTGTTCTTTTTTACCTTTGTTGGAAGAATGGCAGTGCTAATTGTTTTCTTTTTGGCGAAGTTTCTGTAGAGTTTTGTGCGTAAAATAGAAAGAAGTTATATCACAAGCGCGTTTATACGGAGTATTAGAAGCAGTTAAACCTATTTTCTCATATTTTTTTGTCTTTACATTTACTCTGCTCAACATGAATGATGTGACCAAGATTTTTTAACAATATTCTGATAAAAGACAGTCCATGGAGTTTCTCGCCAGTTCTTTTTCATAAAGATCTACGCTTTGGAATGTGCAACTGCTGTACTCTCATAAGTTATGATTATGAAGCTACTGCCTGTCTGGTTGTCATACTTTCGAGGCATTGACTACATGTAACTATTATGTCGAAGAATAAATAACAGCCAGGACCAACGAGACACGGAGGAAACTCTACAGTGTGTAAACAACCTCATCACAAAGCCGTCAACCAAGCATTCTGTGCATCAAACTAAGTAACTTTACGCAAAAATTAACGCTAAGAAATGACTTCTTTATTTGGTGTGAAAAATCATGTTTTGTGGTAGAACTCAATGCTCACTCAAAACATTGTGTTAGTGGATGGATTGAACCAGGACCGTAGAGGCGTTTAAAGTAAAAATCTTACAATAAAAACTTGTATTTAAAAAAAAACTTGTCAAAAAGTTGGAACTTTGACTCCGAATATCTCTGTAAGGTTCCCCGGTATGGTGTCGAACTAAAATGATCCTAATGACGAGGAAAACAAGTGCCTTTCGGCTTCGTTAGGAGGTTTTTTATCCCCTTTACTGGATGCTCACCCATCCAGAGGCCGACCTTGGCAAGTGTTACTTAACACAGCGCGGCTGTTATTATTTAGCCTCCTTAAATCATAAAATAAAGCCTTCATTTGTAAATAAACACAGCACCTCTCAGTCGTCTCCCCGATCAAAGCGATCAGCTGGAACGCTTACCCCGGATTGAGAGCTACGAGATTGACATGTGAACTCACGGCCTGCTACGCGGCTACGCGCTACGGCGTAGCAACGTAGCGCTACGAGCTACGCGTAATCCTTGACGTGGAGTGTAGGGTTGGTAAGTGGGACATTTTTTGGGTTTATTTCAGGATAATTATTTAAACAAATAAATAAAATTGTAAGTGTTTGTATGTAATTTCAAAATATCGGCTTTTTACTAAAACTATAGACGGTCCTTTAAAACAAAAACATTTTCTTTTTTTTTTGTCTCTTTGTTCCGGCTAATCTCTGAAATGGCTGGACCGATTTTGACGGTACTTTTACTGGCAGATAGCTGATATTATAAGGAGTAACTAGGCAAAGCTTACTTTTACTTTTGAAAAACGATTAGGGTTCCGAACAAAAAGTATTGATTTTGATTTGATTTGGTTTTAGTTTGATGGTTTCAATCGGACCCTGAAATAAGACCTCACCTTACTGGTACACGCTGAAACAGTTCCGGTCTATATTTTAATGTGTACATTAAGTTTATAAAACTTTCATGAGTACACAACAAGCATACTGTTCATATTACAGAATAAATAAATTCCATTATGTTTGGCTTAATTTACTTAATATTATCGATACTGCTATTGATTTCATTCTTTAATTACATTTTATTCTGCCTTTTTTTCACTGTTTAATTATCTATTTAGGCGCGTAATATAGGGCTGCGGGACTGTTCGAAAGAGATGCCATGGCGCAGGAACGTAAAGGGCGAGGAAGAAACATGGATGGGTTTTAGTCAGTAAAAGTGTGACACTCCGTCCCGCTCCGCCCAGAGTGGGAGGAGTCATTTGATGATTTCCCATCCAAAAAAAAAAAGAAAAAGGCGTAATATAAAGGGTGTAAAACACCTCTTCACGAAGCCGAAAGGCACTTGTTCTCCCCATCATTGCGATCATTTTTTTGGTCTACACCATACCTGGGAACCTTCTAGTTACGGAGATATGGGAGGTCAAAGTTACAACTTTTTGACAAGTTTTTTAAAAAATACAAGTTTATTTGGAAAGATTTTAATTTTTAACACCTCCACGACCCCCGTACTATTCTGTCCATCCATCAGCACAATGTTTTAAGTGCGTTACATTGAGTCCTACCACAAAACATGATTTATAACCTCAAAAAAAAAAGTTGTTTCCCAGCAATATTTTTTGCGTAAAGTTACTTAGTTTGATGTACAGAATGCTTGGTTAACGGCTTTGTGATGAGGTTGTTTACACCCTGTATGTATAGTGCATGTAGTGGTCTTCTTTAAGTAAGATTTAATTTTGAAATGTTTTACTAAATAAATGTAATAGTGTACTCATAGTTGAAGAGCCAAATAAAATAAATAAAAATATTACAAAAATACCTTCATCCAAAAACTCGTTAGTACCACCCCTACCGTTGCTTGTCACACGCTCCACCGCCTACATCTGCTGCATTTAGCAAGATTTCCCCCACCACCCGCACCGCACTCCCCGCTCCCCGCTCCCCCACCACCCCGCGGGGGTACCTAGCGCGCGGCTTACTCCGCCGGCATTTAGCGCTGAACACTCATGATTGATGGACGTTAATAGCGCGCGGATTAATAAGGGATAATAAGGAAGTTTCGGTGTAGGTAGCTTGTTTTTAACCGACTTCTGTTTGAGGGTTTTTAGGGATTGTATTGAGTGGGGTTGCTGTTAATTGTAAGGGTATGATTAAGTGTTTTGGGAAAACTATTTGGAGTATCTTTAAAAGCGTTGTTGTGACTGAATTGGAAATCTGTTAACTGACTTTGAACTCAAGTCTGCAGGAGCAAATACAACGTCTACAGCTAGGAGATCATAGACAGCTCATTTCCATGTGATATTTACTGTGTTGTTGTTTTTATATACTAACTAGCTGACCCACGCAACTTCGTCTGCGTCACATAAGAGAGAAAAACGAAAGGAAAAAACATCCCCGTTTTTGCAACATTTCTCATTCCTGCTCCGCTCCTAATGTTCGTAGCGTAATGTTATATCGCCTCAAGCCTTTCTCGATAAATGGACTATCCAACACAAAAATGATTTTTCAATTTGAAGCAGTAGTTCCTGAGATTAGCGCGTTCAACCAAACAAACAAACAAAAACAAACTCTTCTGCTTTATAATACGCGCCGCGGCCGTGTCAAGAAGTACTGCTTTCTGAATCAGGCCCTTGATTCAGCTGCCAAGCGAGAGCCTCCTAAGATGTTGGTCGAGGCTCATGGCTATTAAGCCATTGGCCGAGACGACTTCAGCACAATGATAACTTATTATTTTCTTAATTTTTTTCTGTACAAATTCATTACATTCAAAAAACATAAAGATTGTAGTTCACCGGTATCGGGAACAGGGTCCAAGCTCAGGGTCAGGGCTCCAGAGAGAGGAACCTCCTAACAATACGAGCCGTGTCCAGGAGTACCGCTTATTATTCTTATCATCTTACCTCTCAACACCCGTCAGACGAGGATGACGGTACTTCTTGGAGAACAGCAGACCACCTCCCCAAGCAGCCTGAGATCAACAGAACACTTTATTGGAACAAGCAATCAAGATTATCAGATCAGAAGAGGATTACAGTTCAGAAATTTACAGTCAGTTGAATTAGAAGTAACTGCTTCTATAAAACGGTTTAAATTCCACAGTTTTCAAACTTATGCCGTTTAAAATAGAGTCTGATTTTTGTTATTTTGTTTAGACATAGGCAAGCAATACTTGCTACAAAACAATGTGAATTGATTTATTTACAGCAGATTTATTTGCTGATAATTTTGATGTGTTTTGTCCTGTGCGGGCTAATGCTACGGCCAGACTTGTAGGCGAAGATTCGTGTTCGCGTTGTCGCGATAATAGTTCGTGTTCGATCTATGACGAAGTGCTTGGCCACACCAAAAAAAACTTCTCTACTGTCGCGATAATCTAGAACGTCGCGATAATTCATTTCGCGGAAAACATGGAAGAGGCGGTTGCGCTGTATCACATGGCGGCTAATAATTATTTACTGCATCTTTCCTTATCCTCTCATTATTCCAATCCAAATCAAACACGTTCAACCCTCTCGGAGTATGGCAGCCAACTAGAGCGCGCGAAGTGTAGCCAAACGCACGAACTTTGTCGCGACAAAACCCTTTGATGTGCGGCAATTTACCGACAGCGGCGTGAAGGGCTTTCGTATTCGCGAAGATGATTCGCGATAGGACGAATTCTTTGGCGAGACGTGTCGCGACAATGCAAATCTTCGCGTTATCGCCATTATAGTGTGGCCCCAGCATTATAGATGCTTTTTCTTTATTTCTAAATCAGAAGTTGTACTGATTCATTATAAAACTTATGTAAACGGGTATTTATCGCGAACATTAAATTTAAGCCCAACGTTTCGACTGGATTATACCAGCCGTGGTCCCTGTGACCACGGCTGGTATAATCCAGTCCCGCGACCACAGCAATTTTATAATGTGTTCTGACCGTGAAAGTTTAACTGATTCATTTTAATTTTAATAGGCGGGTGTTTGTGTAGTGAGAGTGAAACATACAGGGTGATTGGTAATTAAGTGCAGGCCTTGAAATGGGGAGTAGAACTTATTTACAACAATTTTGACCCGATAACTTGGGGTCCAAACTGAGTGGTTTTTGAGAAATCGAACTTTTAAAGTATTCCTTAAAATATTCCACCTTTACACCATACAGTGCCGATTGTGAGAAATCTACGCCATTTAGGATATTAAACTGATGCTTTTTTGATAGCTCAGAGAGATAAGATGTCCTTTATGGCGCCTATTTTCCAAAGGCTGCTATACTGTTTTGATAAATTGTTTTTCGGAGGATACATTTGTTTATGAGCTATCAGAAAAGTAGTATAGTAGTATAGTAAAGTATAGTATTTAGTATCCTAAATGGCCTAGATTTCTCACAATCGGCACTATATGGTGTAAAGGTGGAACATTTCAAGGAAAACTTTAAAAGTTCGATTTCTCAAAAACCACCCAGTTTGGACCCCAAGTTATCGGGTCTAAATTGTTGCAAATAAGGTCTTGTATCCCCAATTTCAGGGCCTGCACCCAATTACCAATCACCCTGTATTTACAAGGGCAACGCCAGCATTGTAACAATTCATTCACATTCAGCAAGATAAGGACTTCCTTCGGATCATATAGCAATGTAGCAAATAGGGTGCTATTTGGTTCTGCCTATGTTCTGGAAGTACCCATGATCTGTAGTGATATTATCTTTTACTTCGATATACTTACATCCACATGCATCCACATGTCGTGCTTCTGGCAGATGTCGGCGATCTCGTTCAGAGGGTCGAACGCACCCAGCACTGTGGTGCCAGATGTGGCGTTCACGAAGAATGGCACCTGGTGGAGAAGAAACAGAATTAATAACATTTATTGTCTCGTATAATCGGAAGACATAGAGGGTGTAAGAAACCTCTTGACAAAGCCGAACGGCACTAAGTTCTCCCTATTATTGCGATATTTTTTTTATTCCATACCTTCTAGTTACGAAGATATTGGGAGTCAAAGTTACAACTTGAATTTTTTAATACAAGCTTTTATTGTAAGATTTTAACTTCAAAAACCTCCACTACCCCCGTACTATTTAATCCATCCACCAGCACAATGTTTTGAGCGGTTACATTGAGTTCTGCCATAAAACATGACTTTTCAACCCAAACAAGAAGTCGTTTCCCAGAAATCCTTTTTGCGTAAAGTTACTTAGTTTGATGTCTATTTACATCTATATCTGTACTTAATATTATAAAGCAGAAGAGTTTGTTTGTTTTTTTGTTTGGTTGAACGCGCTAATCTCAGGAACTACCGGCTCGAATTGAAAAATTCTTTTTGCGTTGGATAGTCCATTTATCGAGGAAGGCTATCGGTGAGTTGCACGAAACCACCATTGGTTTAACGGAGACTTTAAATTTATGCTGTCACTTTCTTTTTGATACATAATGTAAGGGATGGCATGAATTTAAAGTCTCCGTTAAACTAATGTTGGTTTCGTGCAACTCAACATATAGGCTATATAATATCACGCTATGACCAATAGGAGCGGAGCAGCAATAGTAAATGTTGCAAGTGGGAAAAAAGCTTCCATTGATTAGGCGATGCATTGCGATATCAAAACTTCACGCGAACGAAGTCACGGGCAGAAGCTAGTCCTGTATAAAAGGAAAACTATGCATCCCTTGCCTCGAGTCTACGCAGAGACCACGATGCGGCGAGTGAGCAACAAGCCTATGTTGCCCCTGATCAAGCGAGCGAGGTGCACGACTTGGGTACTAAGCTAGTAGCACTGTTGGAGATATATGTCTGTACTTACATTGCCCCTATCCTTGTGGTAGTTGACGAGGCGCTCCAGCTCGCGAGGGATCATCCGTCCCTGCTCGTCAGACGGCACACTTATGCAATAGTCGGTACCGAGACCGCACACCGAGGCGCACGACTTCACTGAGTAGTGGCACTGGTGGGAGAAAAAAAACATTAAATAAATAGATAATTGTGTAATTTATTTCACCACCTGTGAACAATTGTGAATGCACAATTTGTCCTTATTATGATAATATCATGAATTCGGCCTCGGGATTGAGGAATGTAGCAGATTTCAATGTAACAATAAAAACTAAATATGACCAGGGGGCCAGGATGGACAGGATAACAGTATAAATTAAAGCGGTTTTGCACTACGTCCGATCCGAGTCCGATCCGTACCCGTAAAAAGTCGGTCATAAAGTATGGTATCTGTTTACCTTTATAAACCACAAGTACTAGTACTCTACACATGTAAGTTATTATAAAATTAACAGAAAACGTCCCGCGGAATCGCGGGCCAGGCCCAGAGTCATACACTTTGTGTTCACTTCACTTTCACGGGTTCGGATCGGACGTAGTGCGAAACCGCTCTTACGATACAATTCCTAAAATGGTCACAAAGTGACAATTTACTATACAATATTTATGCGTCTGTGACCATTTCATGAATTTCAACTTGTGACTATGCTAAAGCGGCCATTTTAGGCTAGCTCATCTAAACGGCGATCAAAATCTATCGGTTTCAATATTCCTTTAGCAATAATTACTAATACGAAAGGTGTTGAATTGAACGCCTTTAGTTGTACAGTTACTGTGGTTACATTGAAGAAATTCTCCCTTTGTGGTAGAAAACGAGACTGTCTATTCCACCATGACTAACCTGGTCAGAGGTGAACATGACGAGGTGGCCTGAGATGCTGGAGAGGCCCTTCTCCTTGTACTGCGGGAACTTGTGGTGGCGCGCCGCCAGGAACGCGTACAGGTTGGACACGGAACCACCTGTCACAAGAGGTGGCACATCATTACGTGGGAATGTTTAGAGCAGATATTGGTGTAGTAAAATGCCACAGACCCTCAGTCTGACATTTCTTTCAACATCAACATCATTTCAGCCGAAAGACGTCCACTGCTGGACATAGGCCTCCCCGAAGTGTCGCCACATTGACCGGGCCCGTGCGACTAGCCTCTAGTATATCCCCGCAACCTTCACCAAGGTCACCGCTCCACCTAATGGGAGGTCTTCCAACACAACGTCTTTCGGTACGCGGTCTTCTCCAGAACTTTTGGGCCCTATCGGCCATCAAAAAGGTATACAAAAACCCACCCTTTCAATTTAACCTTCAATTTACACGAAAATTGCTCTTTGACTTTTGAAATAAACATTTTAGATGACAAATTGTTTTATCAAATGCTCAAAACTGGCACAATCCTATGCAGAAATTACACTTTGTCACTGCCTTATGAACCCACTACTCTTAACCGTAAATCCTTCAGATTTCGATTCTATGATACTTAGACACCACAACTTTCTCCAAAATTCTCACCGGGAGCCAGGATAGAGTCACCGGTCCTCCAGCCGATCATATTCCTCATCTTCTCCAGCACCACATTCTCCATGAGGATGAAGACCGGTGCTATCTCGTACGTGAACATGTTGGTGTTGGCGGCCGCTGTGAGCCACTCGCCCGCCAGTGAAATGATGTCCAGCCCGCAGGACAGTTGGTTAAAGAAGTGGGGGTGACCTGGGGGGAAAGAAGAGGTTATAAAGGGTGTAAACAACCTCATTACGAAGCCATCAACCAAGCATACTGTACATCAAACTAAGTAACTTTACGCTAAAATTATTGCTGGGAAACGACTTTTTTTTTCGGTGGTAGAACTCAATGTAACGCACTCAAAACATTATGCTGATGGATGGAATGAATATTACGGGGGTTGTGGAGGTGTAAAAATCTTACAATAAAAATTGTATTAAAAAAACTCGTTAAAAAAGTTGTAACTTTGACCCCCAGTATCACAACAACTGGAAGGTTCCCAATGGCGGGAGGAACCTAGGTGCCTTTCGGTTTCGTTAGGAGTGTTTTTACACCCTTTATTATAGTAAATACCAAAGGGTTACAATTAAAAAGACGTTGGATTAGGGCTACCGCACACTACAGACAAGACAGACTTTTGCATTACAAAATATATGAAGATGCGCACACTTGAGACAAAACGTCTCGTAGACAAAATTGTCTCATACCTACAAGAACTACACCGCGACAAGTCTGACTACCGATTGTCGGCTTCCCTTTTGTATGTATGCGGGCGCGCACATCTACGACAAAACAGTCTAGCGATAGGGCATCGAAAAGTGGGTAATCGGTTACGGGTTTTTTTTTGTCCAAAACCGGGTTTTCGGGTTTTTTTTCATTAAATGATAAATTATGTTTATTTTGCAAATAGGTTTTACAGAGACTTTTACACGTTTTTTTTTTAAACTAGATTTGGCTGGTGTTTCGTACCTGACTATACTCTAAGGAGAAACAGTCGAAACAAACTCAGAGGTCATAGTCTCTTTTAAAGTCCTGACATTGATCAATGCACATGAGGACTATGCAGATTAGTATCTGAGATGGTCTTTTCAAATACAATATTAATACTAAATGCTCTTGCTTCATTTATTAATGAACTAATACAGAGGTTATAATATTAACCAGGCGCTCGACCAAATGGTGGAAATCTTTAGGGAGGAAATGCTGGATGGCCCAGTAGATTCTTCAATACGCATTGGTCTCAGGGTGAACTTAGACAAAACCCAGGTTCCACGAACACGTCACCCCAGGACCTATTGTTGTCAATGGTGGTCCTCTCGAGGTTGCTCAAGAATATAATTTACCTTGAGCAAACTGTACAGTGTGTTAAGAACAACATTGAGAAGACTCAAGCTGGGCTGGGCAGCATTCTTCGTTGGATCTTGTCGCTGCGTATTCTACAGAGCCTAAAGACTAAGGTTTTCAATAAGTTCATCCTGGCTATTATGACTTACGGGGCCGAAACGTGGACACTCACGGTACGGCTAGTCCATAAATTCAAAGTCGCTTAGAAGCAATGGAGCGGGCAATGCTTGAAGTCTCCCTGAGGGATCGCATCGGGAACGAGGTGATCAAATACTTTTGTTTTAAAAACAATAAATATAATATTTTGTAATAAAAATTATATCTCAAAAGAATAAATTCACAATAAATTGAAGATAGAAAAATATTCAAATGAATATTTGGGTACTTTCGAATGAGAATTTTACCAATTCCACAACCCAAAAAACCCTGTAACGTATTTTCTAGAATAAATTATAAATAAGATTATTAAACTCGGGAGTTAGACAGTTTTTAATTACTCATATTTTATTACATTTTAAACAACCTACGACATGTTGTTGCGTGTTTGATCTGTAAAATTCACAGATCAATAATGATCGATTTAGAAGAGACCCAAAGACCCGGGTTTTCATACGGCAGAACCGGTTTATCATACAAAGGAAAACCCGGAAATTCCCGGGTCTTTGAGAACCGGGAAAAACCGGTTCGTATGTGATGGTGACGTACCTCCTCTCTAGTAGTCTCGTCCGAGCCAAAGAGGTTATATGGAATAGACAGCCCTCTCTTGAGAATTTTGAACACCTTTGCTGGACTGTGTCGCCCTCTGGTACTATATCCCCTGAACTAATCCCTAAAGCTTTAGGTGCGTACATAGGTACCTATACATCCATACCTTATTATTGAATAGGTATTGCTATGGGTAGGCGGGTAATTTGAAATGTAGACCATATAAAATTTAGTTTTATAAACATTTTGTATTTGTTCGACAGCATTTCGTGCTAAGTTCCTGATGAACGTATAATAAGAATTCACAAAAAAAAAGCAAATACAGCTAATGTTACAGAACGTCACAGAATAAAAACTATGATTGTGTTAATATTTAAGTCATTTATTGGTCTGGAGACGTTTATTATAATAATCTTGAGCATACATTTTTGTTTCATCCTCACCATCGAATGTAAGCTTTCCTGCTAAAATTCGATTTGTTGACTTGCATCAACCATAAATCAAGATATTTATTGTTATATCTGTAAAGTATTCTTAAATCTTTTCTTTTTGTGTTTCACATTTGAATGGATACTGCACAATAATTGTTTTTGTTACTGCTTTTATTTATTTTTTATTTCAGCTTTCAGCACATCAGTTTTCTATTATGAAACACATATGTCACCGTAAAATTGTCAAACATTGTTCCGTTGCATGTATTTCACAATATTACAGTTTCACTTCGATAGATTACAATCTACCGAAAAATAATGCATTGTATTGTAAGCAGAATGCTCAGTTGACAATATTTCGAGGTTTTAGGTTTTTACAATGCTACGCTGACACATATACTTTGTATACTAAGAAAACATTCATCCAATTCTTCAGAGGGACAACGTAACAACATTTTGTCAGGATTTTTTTTCTTTAAAGGAATTATTATCATTTTTACTGCGTATTACAGTTTTTCTGCATGCTTTGCAGTTTTTTATTATATTATTGAGAAATTTTCCCATACCATACACATCATTTCTGATAACGTTTTCTCAATGTGTTTGTTTTGCTTTCAATGGGTTACTGATAATTTAGGTAATACTGAATTGTCTTACTATTCCTATTCATTCATAAAACTTTGAATCTTTGACAGCTTAACATTGGGTAAATGAGGGAATAAACAGTTCTATGAGGATAAGGGTAAATTCTTTGAAAATATTTACAAAAATTATTATTAATTATTATTCTTGGCTCAATTTTAATTAAAATCAACAAGGCGTTTTAAGCAAACTGGTGATGATTGGCGTAAGCACCATCTATGCCATTATTATGTACTAAATCTCAAGTTTACGCGGATATCATACAAGATGGTGGTGACTTCTTGTCAATAATTGGACGCCTACGTCAAGTAGTGCAGTGCCCCCCCCCCTTGCTTCATCGTGGTTAGGGCATGCTATCCGGACATTAATTGCATTACTATTCGGATAGTACGAATTAAACGAATATTTTTTGGTTTATTATTTTTTCGAATTTAACGTGTTCATAAAGGTCGATTGAATGACTTTTTCATGAAATAGTCATTCAATCGACCTTCATGAACTTGGAGGGTTGTATTTGAGTGTGATCAAGCAACTTCTCAGCTGCTTGAAAGGAATGAGTACAATGGGTTGGGGTCCAAAGGCGTTTGCGCTGGATCCCCTTCTGGCGTGCTCAGCAGCCTGCTGCATCGTTTTACTGTGACCTTTGATCCATTGTAGTGTCACCGTGTTGCGGTTTAGAACCGTAACTCGTTCTAGGGCATTATGGTAGTCTAGTTTTAGTCTCGAGTAGATCTGATTTCTTTTTAAGGATTGAAAATCTGAGACACTGTCGACGAGTATACGAATATGGGTATCCGTAACTTCCCTGTCCTCTATGACAAGTGTCGCTTGGATAATACCTACGCACTTAGCTTGGTAGACAGAGTTGAGCAATATAAGGGGTCGTTGCAGAAGACTTTGACATCTGTGCCGTCGTGGGTTCTTGATCTATCAGTTCAGATCCTTAGCTATTTTGGACCTGAGTAGTCACACGTCTCCGCTTTGAGTTCTATGTTGTAGTGTTTTTGAAAGCAGTGGGTTCGGTCGCTGGGTGATGCCAACATGGGCTGTTGTTTCACAGCATCCCCTTTTATGCGTGTATGTTTGATTTTGTATTTTGGGTGCCAGATACTTCGAGCCTAATAGTCGTCAGGGCCACCTCCTCTCTTATGGGGTGAAGAAGTGCTAATCCCAGCATCACGTGAAGTGCGGGAATGGGTGATGTTCTCATGCTACTGGCGATTGTCACGCAGGCAAATGTTTGTAGCTTCTTGAGGTCCTTTTTGGCCGTGCTCAGGTTGGTTCTGGGGCCACCAAACTAAAGAGCCGTATGTGATGATTGGTCGGATGAATGTAGTGTATGGCCAGTAGGTGATTTTGGAGCTTATGCCCAAATTCCTTCCGAGCAGTCTTTTGCATTACCATATTGCTATGCTGGCTTTTGTAGTGATGTAATCGGTGTGTTTTTCCCACGTCAGCTGTTTATCCGAACAGATGCCCACTTGCCCAGGTATTTGGTTTCAATCGATCGGCTCAGGGTGGTCCCAAAGAAACTTGGTGATTGTAGAGTTGCCAACTTTCTTTTATTTGTGAAAACCATGATTTCGGTTTTGGGGAAGGTTTACTGTCAGTTTATATTCCTTGCATCAGTCCTCTACAATATTTAGGGCTTTACGCATTTTATATGTTTATAATTATGTATTTATTTATTTAAACTTCATGTACAAGAGTGGTACATAGGCGGACTTCATGCCACAAGGCATTCTCTACCAGTCAACCTTTGGGTCAAATAAGACAGTATTGTGTGTGATAGAGTACAATAAAATTAAAAATACAATTAATTATGTTACAAGATGTCACTCATGATTGCTATTTTATGACTTATTTCGTTGCCTACATAGCTATGATTATTTTATTTTTGCCATGGTTCGTTATACTGATTACTGAATATCAATGATTGACAAAATTGTGGTTAAATTTTATTTTTATCTATCCTATACAATCCGCTTTATCAGTATTATCCGGATTTATCCGGATAACGTTATCCAAGTATCTGGATACTAAAATGAGCGGATAATCGCATGCCCTGGTCGTAGTAGACCAAACAGTTTCGTCCTAGGTGTGCGATGTGTCGTAGACAAGACTGTCTTGAGACAGACTTGTCTATGTGAAGCAAGTCTGTCTCAAGACAGTCTTGTCTGTAGTGTGCGGTAGCCCTTAAATTGATTGACCAAAAAGCAGCGTGATTGAGTGACGAACTCCTTTGCAACCTCGATGTAACATTTAAATTGCGAATATTGGTTTCAAAGCATTGTCGCTTTATAATTTCTTCCACAGAGCATCTATATATTTCTTAAGGGCGCGTTTGCATATCAGTCAAAATTATGCTGTTTTTCGGTACATTTTATAGCATAATAAAACAAAATTCAATATAACCAATAACTAAATCGTATAGATTGGTTCTTCATCTTCAAATTAACGGTACTTTATTATTGAAAATTTTACTTTTTTACAATGTAAAATCGATCTTTCGTTGCCATTTTCCACAAATTTAACGATACCGGGTTGAGTTTAGGTACATTTTTTGTGCTATTATTATCATATTTAACTACTTTTAAAAATACTATATGTAGGCTAACATATTCAATGTTTAATGTTTGTTTTTTTTTTTCATCTAAATGCTTTAAATAGTCGCAGAAAAAATGAAAACCGAAACTTATTTTTTCACATATTTTGCTATTCTGGATGAATCTTAATCGATTGCATTAAGGGTTATTTTATTTCTATACCCGTCTTGATTTATTGCACAAGCACTTGGAATGAAACTTTAGTCCGAGCGCGGCCCCCGTCGAGAGTGGACATGTATCGCCTGTTTAGAGCGGCTCGAGTTGAAAAAGATCGCTGTAAAAACACAAAATATTCGACAAACCGAATTTGATACTTGACAAGGTACTCGTAAGATTTTCATTCTATTTCATTTTGCTATAAAAAAGTATGTAAGTAGGGTTTATAATTATATGCCTAATCGTCCTGGACTCGATGGAGCGACCTGATGAAGGTGTACTTCGGTGACTGCTACTGGAACTCCTAGACGTGTTGGACTAGATGAGCCGAGTTTGGGCTTGTTTTGTTAGTTATGATGAGACCTTACCTCCGGACTTGATGGAGCGACCTGAAGGTGTACTTCGGTGACTGCTACTGGAACTCCTAGACGTGTTGGACTAGATGAGCCGAGTTTGGGCTTGTTTTGTTAGTTATGATGAGACCTTACCTCCGGACTTGATGGAGCGACCTGAAGGTGTACTTCGGTGACTGCTACTGGAACTCCTAGACGTGTTGGACTAGATGAGCCGAGTTTGGGCTTGTTTTGTTAGTTATGATGAGACCTTACCTCCGGATTTCATAGAGTGACCTGAAGGTGTACTTCGGGAACTGCTACTGGAACTCCTAGACGTGTTGGACCAGATGAGCCGAGTTTGGGCTTGTTTTGTTAGTTATGATGAGACCTTACCTCCGGACTTGATGGAGCGACCTGAAGGTGTACTTCGGTGACTGCTACTGGAACTCCTAGACGTGTTGGACTAGATGAGCCGAGTTTGGGCTTGTTTTGTTAGTTATGATGAGACCTTACCTCCGGACTAGATGGAGCGACCTGAAGGTGTACTTCGGTGACTGCTACTGGAACTCCTAGACGTGTTGGACTAGATGAGCCGAGTTTTGGCTTGTTTTGTTAGTTATGATGAGACCTTACCTCCGGACTTGATGGAGCGACCTGAAGGTGTACTTCGGTGACTGCTACTGGAACTCCTAGACGTGTTGGACCAGATGAGCCGAGTTTGGGCTTGTTTTGTTAGTTATGATGAGACCTTACCTCCGGACTTGATGGAGCGACCTGAAGGTGTACTTCGGTGACTGCTACTGGAACTCCTAGACGTGTTGGACTAGATGAGCCGAGTTTGGGCTTGTTTTGTTAGTTATGATGAGACCTTACCTCCGGACTTGATGGAGCGACCTGAAGGTGTACTTCGGTGACTGCTACTGGAACTCCTAGACGTGTTGGACTAGATGAGCCGAGTTTGGGCTTGTTTTGTTAGTTATGATGAGACCTTACCTCCGGATTTCATGGAGCGACCTGAAGGTGTACTTCGGGAACTGCTACTGGAACTCCTCGACGTGTTGGACCAGATGAGCCGAGTTGGGGCTTGTTTTGTTAGTTATGATGAGACCTTACCTCCGGACTTGACGGAGCGACCTGAAGGTGTACTTCGGTGACTGCTACTGGAACTCCTAGACGTATTGGACTACATGAGCATAACTAACAAAACAAGTCCAAACTCGGTTCACCTAGTCCAAACGTCGAGGAGTTCCAGTAGCAGTTCCCGAAGTACACCTTCAGGTCGCTCCATCAAGTCCGGAGGTAAGGTCTCATCATAACTAACAAAACTAACCCAAACTCGGCTCACCTAGTCCCAACATGTCGAGGAGTTCCAGTAGCAGTCCCCGAAGTACACCTTCAGGTCGCTACATCAAGTCCGGAGGTAAAGTCTCATCATAACTAACAAAACGAACCCAAACTCGGCTCACCTAGTCCCAACATGTCGAGGAGTTCCAGTAGCAGTCCCCGAAGTACACCTTCAGGTCGCTCCATCTAGTCCGGAGGTAAGTTCACATCATAACTAACAAAACAAGTCCAAACTCGGCTCACCTAGTCCAAACGTCGAGGAGTTCCAGTAGCAGTTCCCAAAGTACACCTTCAGGTCGCTCCATCAAGTCCGGAGGTAAGGTCTCATCATAACTAACAAAACAAGCCCAAACTCGGCTCACCTAGTCCAACACGTCTAGGAGTTCCAGTAGCAGTTCCCGAAGTACACCTTCAGGTCGCTCCATCAAGTCCAGAGGTAAGGTCTCATCATAACTAACAAAACAAGCCCAAACTCGGCTCATCTAGTCCAACACGTCTAGGAGTTCCAGTAGCAGTCACCGAAGTACACCTTCAGGTCGTTCCATCAAGTCCGAGGTAAAACGTAAAAATATAAAACGTAAATATTTATGTTGGTGCCATAATTTTATTCCAAATAAATACGTAAAAAAATGAATCTTTCTAAGTATCAAAATGAGTTCACTTGAATCAATCGAACCACTACATTGACACGAGTCAATACACACAAGTTTACTTTTCTCGGTAGCGAGAATAGTAGTCGTGCACTACACTTGTGTGTATGAGCCGTGTCAATGTAGTAGTTCGATTCTGTACCTATCAATTTTGCGAACGCGTCCTTAAACGTCCTGGAAAATCTATGTAGGTAACCTACAAATAATAAAATGTAAGTATTCGTCCGACGTTAACAAACTTATACTTTATCTAAGAAAACGTGTCAGTAACAACAACTAGCCTCTATCCGGTCGGCTGGCAATCCGATTCGGATGTATAATAGCACACGCGACTACACCGCGATAACATCCAATCTGTAACCGGATATAGCTGTCTTTGTAGCTGACCGTATCGATCGTTTTGAGGAAATTATTTTTTTTGAGATATTATCACGGTCTGTGATTTTTTTAGTGGACTGTTGTGCTTTCCTTTCTAAGGGCCGGACACCACACAAGCGGGGACGACACGAGAAAACAGATGTGTTTTATACCAATAATAGAATTTTGTTATTTACACCTCTTGCTTGGTTTTAGTGGAAACAGTTCAACAAACGACTCAACGACACAAAAAAAAGCAAATTAGTCCGTCAGTTAGATTATCAAAAAACATTTGACCCGTATACTTTTTCTTTTGTTACGTAAACCAAAATTGACGAAGATACGACGCTTTTAAAATTCTCAATATGTCACGCCTTCATATAATTTGTAGTGAGTTCTGACGTCACGAGCCCGCTTTCCCGAGTTTTGATGCGTGTTATCTTAGTCAATATTCATTGATTTTACAAAAACTAAAATACGTGTCCATTATTTTTCAATACTCTAACTGACATCATGCCTATTGTTTAGGTCAGCAGAGATGCGGAGAGATGTGAACGGTGAGCGGTATGCTGTGTGCAGTATTCTGTGAGATGTGTGCAGTTCCTTCTCCACATCTCCCCTGCCCGCTTTGCACCTCTCCGCACAGTTCCGGCGGATACACTCTAGCTTTTCCGCATCTCATTTCATTGATTACCCCCTCAAGGTTCATTGGAAGACCAGCGTCAGATAACATCACCTATCTGGCATGAATGCTAAAATGGATCTTTTTGGCGCAGCCGTGAGGCACACAGAAAATACTAAGTTTTCGTCCTTATTTTGTATCTATTTTTTGTATTATTTTGTGTGTGTGCTTATATGTATAACTGACGTCAATAAATCTTTCTTTCTTTCATCTCTTCTCCTCTCCACTTTTACACGTCTCTACTCGTCTCCGCTTTGGTGGAGTTCGGTCCTAAAAGTTGTAAAGAGCCGTACTCTGGCAGATAATGTATTGGTGTATTTGTCAGTGTCCCGTCAGCGTGTCCGCAATCTGTCCGTATCGGTTCGACCGAACCTTGAGACTATGTGATTCTATAAAAATGAGTTAAGTTTTTCGTATGCAAGTTTCGACCTCAAACTAAATAAAAAACCAAGACATAGTGCTGTGAACAATAAAGCGAGACCATCGCAAAACACAAACTCGCACTACATTACAAAAAAAAAACTACGCCTCAATAAATGCACACATGTTTACGAAACCGGCCTCACTTCTCTGTTCGCATAGTTACGTCTTAACTTTTTAATTTGGTCTGAGGCAACGACTTGCAAATTCAACCACACAAAACCGAATTCTGCAATGCTGTCGGTGTTCCCATTATTATTGTAATCAAATAAACACATACACACACTAGTACCCCATAAATAAACAAGATACATGTCTATGACAGCTTCTATAGACCACAAATAATGCAGATAAGAACTCTTTGGTAAAAAATATGTTTCTGATAAACAGTTTTGTGGGGGACACACATATTTTTTGTGACATCTCTGAGGCGGTACCACAGATAAAAAATATAAATGAGAAATGAGAGTAGCGCCCTCTAGGGACTGTAGAGGGATGCGTTGATAGACGGGAGGGCTTTTTATCAGTTGATAGGTTATAAAATAAGTGCTAGGGAAAAATAATAGCTCGCCGCGCAGTGGAGGTTACTGCATAATTAAGAGTATCATTTCTCACATTGTTTTTTTCGTGAGCGCTATTTACAATTTTTTACTAGGCGAATGGTTCCAGGCTGAAAGTCACTGCACTGTACAACATTATTAGTAAGCTTTTTTTTCCTAATGTACAAAAAAAGTTAGTCCATACTTTATTGCATTCCAAATGTATTCTTAGGTGGTAAAACTTATAATTCGATCACATGGTCGGGCACCGCAAAATAGTGAGTTAGGAGTGAGGAAGCAGTATTATACATGTATACTGCGACTACACTGGTTCAGAAAATCATTCAGGCTGTAACGGCTTAGGAGTTAGCTCAGCTGCATACACTCTTGACTATTTATTTACCAAACATACAGTACAGTCGGTAAACTAAGAAATAACGGACTACTAGAAGCGACTGCTTCGTATCAATCAGCTTAGAAATAAAAAGGCAACTGTGAAACTAAAGCATTATGCTGGTTTCAAGCATCGCCAATGGCTGATTTTTAGGGTTCCGTTGCCAAATGGCAAAAAACGGAACCCTTATTGTAGATTCGTCATGTCTGTCTGTCTGTCCGTCCGTATGTCACAGCCATTTTTTTCTGAAACTATAAGAACTATGCTGTTGAAACTTGGTAAGTAGATGTATTCTGTAAACCGCATTAAGATTTTCATAGAAAAATAGAAAAATACAATAAATTTAGGGGGTTCCTCATACATAAAACTGAAACTCAAATTTCTTTTTTCATCAAACCCATACGTGTATATCTATGGATTGGTCTTCAACAATGATTGTGGTTTCTAATTTCATTTTTTTCTAAACTGAATACTTTGCGCGAGAGACACTTCCAAAGTGGTGAAATGTGCCCCCCTGTAACTTCTAAAATAAGAGAATGATAAAACTAAAAAACATATATAATGTACATTACCATGTAAACTACCACCGACAATTGGTTCGAGATCCAGTAGTAGTAGTTTTTTTTTAATACGTCATAAATCGTAAACCGCAATTTACCTTTCATTTACAACGAACTGCAAGAACTTTTATACTATGTTACTTGCTGTTACGGAACCCTTCATGGGCAAGTCCGACTCACACTTGGCCGCTTTTTTTATATATCAGCCTGCAGTCCCACAGCTGGGCAAAGGGCTCCCCCTTGGTTTTCCAATTTGGTTTACAATTGGCCTTATCCATCCTATTCGTTAAGAATAAAGTTAGTTAAGTTTAACATTGTTTTCGTCATAGAATAAATAATGTTAGAAAGTCGAACTAAAGTAAAAAAATAACGTTTTTTCTAATTATTTGAGAGATCCAATAACTATTAAAAAAATTAAGAAATAAGGTCATGAAACCATAATCTTTTTAAAACTATTCGGGCACATTTAAAAGTGTGAATAGATAAACCCCGGGGATATGGCCGTATTACCCCACTAGTGTAATCCGGTCATACCCCGGGGACTGTTTATCACGCCCCGCAGCTGAGGGGATCAACTTGAAGAGTAAACAGAGGGTCATCCACTGGGATTTAGAATTAGAGGGATGAATTGTTTTTAAAAGTGATTTTGAGGGATGTGGTGGAATTTAAAAGTAATTTGTGTGTATTTTTGGCGATTTAGTGACTACATTATGGACTGATTACTTTCTCGGCAAATAAATATGTAAAATATTTTCGAATTTGAACAATCGTGATATAACTTATCGCATCTCATTTCATTGATTACCCCCTCAAAGTTCATTGGAAGACCAGCGTCAGATAACATCACCTGTCTGGCATGAATGCTAAAATGGATCTTTTTGGCGCAGCCGTGAGGCACACAGAACATACTAAGTTTTCGTCCTTATTTTGTATTATTTTGTGTGTGTGCTTATATAACTGACGTCAATTTTTCTTTCTTTCTTTCTTTCATCTCTGCTCCTCTCCACTTTTACACGTCTCTACTCGTCTCCGCTTTGGTGGAGTTCGGTCCTAAAAGTTGTAAAGAGCCGTACTCTGGCAGATAATGTCATATTGGTGTATGTAATCGTGTTATAACTTAGAGACAAACGTAAAATGTAGCATAAACGTTACACCTGAAATCGTCTAATCTCTTAAAAGCGAGAGGGAAGGCCGCGGAATTTAAAAATCTAATTAAAAAACCGGCCAAGAGCGTGTCGGGCCACGCTCAGTGTAGGGTTCCGTAGTTTCCCGTCCGTCACAATAAGTGTTCAATCCAATCCGATTTTAATCATTCTTTTTTTGTTTGAAAAAAGATACGTTCAGGATAATAAAACATGTAAACGAAGTAAAAAAAAATGCTTGCATATACGATTATACTACAAACTTAGTCCAGAAATTATTTTGTACAACTTTTTGGCTTTTTTTATACAAAAACTGTTGTTTCCATCCAAGTCCAAAATGATTTTCCTAGAAAGTTCATATAAAGTTCTGCTTTTTAGATTTTTTTCATATTTTCTAAACTTACGGTTCAAAAGTTAGAGGGGGGGCACATTGTTTTTTACTTTTGGAGCGATTATTTCCGAAGTCATTGACATTATCAAAAAATGATTTTAGTAAACCCCTATTCATTTTTAAATACCTTTCCAACAACATATCACACGTTAGGGTTGAAATTAAAAAAAAAATCTTTTCCCACTTTACATATACCGGGGCTACCCTAATAAAACATTTTTTTCCAATTTTTATTTTACCACTTTGTCGGCGTGATTGATACACATATTGGTACCAAATTTCAGCTTTCTAGTGCTAACGGTCACAGAGATTAAGCGAGGACGGACAGACGGACGGACAGACAGACAGACATACGGAACCCTAAAAACGAATGGAGGGAGGCCTTTGGCTAGTAGTGGGATATAGTCCAGCTATAAAAATATAATATAATAATTAAAACGTGAAATGATTTAATAAAAAAAATCGTTTCAGTTTATTTAAAATTATGAAAAAAAAACTCAAGATTCTTAAATACGAATACGCTGCTGGCTATTTCACTTAGACTAATCTGGAACAAAAGCCCCATTCCCTAATAACAGAACTCCCCCACGCCATCCGACAGTGGCGCCCTCTGAGATTAAGCCGCGGCGGCATTACGCAACACCTGACAGAGGCCCCATCTGTCGGCCGCGCCACGGATTAATATTAAATCTCTTTTGACATGTTAATAATGTATTGTAGTGGTTTCTGGACTTTTAGATGGTTTCCTTGTTGTTAGAAGCTACATTGTTATTGAAGTGAAAACTTCTTTAGGCGCATTGAGCACTTTTTGAGTGAACTAAAATACAACCGAAGCTAACGCTTCGTAGCAATCGTAGCCGATCCGCTACGGCGTAGCACCACTTAGGCATGCGCGGGACACAACCCAAAGCCGATTTAAATTACTTAGTTTTCATTTCTATCGGGTGTCCCCAAACACTACCACACGTGTTTTTTTGTTTATTCAAATCAGGGTTAATTTAATAGCTAAGCAATTAAAGATAAAATAAAAGAGAAAGGAACTCAGCTGATGGAAATAACAGAACACCATAATTAATTACTTTATAATGTTGCATGTTGGCTGTGGCGCGTCGGAAAATCGGTGCTCACGTCAATGTCATTCAAGAACCATAGAAAGAAATTATGCAGCCTGTAGCCTGTGGGATTGTCTTCCAAATAAATATTTAACATGCGCTTTTTTTTTTTTTTTTTTTTTTTTTAAGATGAACACGAACGCGCCGTCGACACGGCCTGTCGTCACTAGACGGACGGACGGCTAGCTAGCCCATAGCTTACCGTCCACAGGCCCGCAATTTAACATGCGCTGCGTCTTTTGAATATACGCTTTTCTTCATGGGTTGTTTGTCTCTGATCTATTATTATAAAGAGAGCAGCGGTGGCCCAGTGGTGGCGGCCCCGACTTACGAACAGTAAGTCGACGGTTCGAACCCAGGCAGGCACATTACTTTGTGTAATTTATTTCATCACCACTGCTCTCAAAAACGGTGAAGGAAAACATCGTGAGGAAACCGGCATGTCCTATAACCAAAAGTTCGAAGACATGTGACATCTACCAACCCGCACTGGGCCCGCGTGGTGGATTATAGCCCATACGCAAAATACGCGCTTTGACGTGGAGTTGCGGACACCAGCCCGTTGTACAATACAATACAATATTAAAAAGATTAAAGATTTGTATTTTTGTATTAAACGAATTTACTTAAAAACTACTGGACCGATTTGAAAAATTCTTTCAGCGATGGATAGCTATATTATCAGCGAGTAACATAGGCTATATTTAATCCCTGTACTCCCACGGGAACGCGAACTACGCGGGTAAAACCGCGTGGCGTCCACTAGTACCCATAAAGTAATCAAGAACAGCTGCTATAGAGCCCACCTGAACAAACTGTTCGTATACCAACCCATCTTCTTACAATTAAACTCATATCTCTAAACAATAACCCACATAATTGCTAACTCCAAACAATCCAATAATTAGCACACTCCATCATCCAACTAGGGTGTCCACACAACCTACTCAGTATGCGACACGTCCTCAAATGATTCAATTTGTGAGACCGCACGTGATCTCTGAGGAGAGTATTCATCGGTTGGAGCCGGTTTAATTCAGTTTGTACCGGTTTGCAGCGGTGGGAACCGCAATCAAAGGTATTGTTCACGAGTGCGTGAGCAGTTTTATGATGTTGATATGTTCCGTGGCATTGGATTGTGTTGTGGAGTTATTTGATTGTTTGTTTATTGATATGAAAGTTTACGAGTTGGATAGAACCAATTATGTGGTAGGTAGAAAATAAACGGTGTATTACTGTAATATGATTTGGATCCTACACATTACTTTTAAGATTGGTTGGAGAAGGGCATTGTTTTAAAAATACGAATAATGCTCGATACTTTCCAAGCCACCCAAACCTCTAAAACCCAAGCACCTATAAAATTCCTATCTCCGACCCAAAATCCCCCATTCGCTCCCGAAGAGTGTATCAAAATAAAATCAATCCATAACAGAGGAATTCTAATCTCTATTCAACAATGGATGCTGCGGACGTAGGCAGGATGATCCATCAAACTATGTTAATACGGGACAAGGGGTGGGGTAGGGTGACCACGCTTTGTAGTCGTGGAATAGGCCGATTTTTTTTTTTGGGGAAGAAGCACCTGGGTTGTGTGCGAAATTCAAATTATCTTGAGTTATTTGCAATGTGAGTGTCAGGTTACTGTCAGGTCGCATGTTAAACAAAATATATATTTTTGACCGTCATATGTAGTTCAAAATGTAGTTCGAGAAACAAACATGGTTGTAATGTTTGTTTCGGTTGCGAATCATATTTTAATCAACATAAAACCCAAAACTGACAAAAGAGGAACACTTAAAGGGCTTTTTTGAAGTTCGAAGCACTAGCGTTTGTAAATAAGTATGTACTGAGGTGTGCCTTGTGTTGTACAATCACTTATTCGTACGCGCAGATGTAGGTACCGCCAGTATGGCAAACGGTACCGATAACTTAAAAATATGTTATCTCGCGATATTCACTATCACCCTTATGAATTGCGACAAAAAAACGCACTTTAATTGTTTTAAAATTGTCCCCAAAACTCGGTAAACATCTGCACCCTATTCTAAGCGCGCTTAAAGTCTCTAACCCGATGATTTGCGTGATATTAGCTTTCCGCGTGTCTATGGTCTCTCCAGCTACTTTACCGCCATATTTAACTTTTTTATGGCCATTTCCCGCGCTTTACAGTTTTATAGAGCTTGCCTGTAAGCTTATAAGTCTACCTATCTATGGTTATGGGAATTTATTGAAAATGTTGGGTGCTTCTATCGCGAGGGAGGTTATTAAGGTTCGATTCTGATTGCATACCAGATGCGGACTTCAGACACTGACGGATCTTCTTCTTTTTCTTCTTCAACCTTTGGACACTCAATACTGAGTTCTCAACCAATATTTTCCACTTTATACGGTTTTGTGTTATGGTTATTCAGTTTCTTCCGGCCACTTCAATGGGATCATTTATATACCTAGTCGCAAGCACGTATCTAACATTCCTCACACACTCCAAATAACTTCATTTTTTTGCAATTTTCCTTCAAATTATGCAACTGTACGTCTGTACCTTCCAAAAAACTTTTAATTTCCTACCAACCAACACTTTCAAACTTTAGAACTCAACAATCAATCCATTCGCGTCGCTTACCGTCGCGCAGACAAGCGCCTCGCGCTCGGCGTCGTTCAGACAAGCGATTATCTCGCGCTCGGCCGAGCATATGATCTGAGAGGGCGGCTGCTTTTGATGTGCTCAGAGTAACGTCAGATGTGAGTGTATGTGATGGTGGTTGAAGTTGGTATTTTCATGGTTTTTAAAATGAGTAATGCGATACCCCTTGCTAAGACTGGTTGTCAGACTTTGAGGCCACTGTCTAACTAACGACTGTCAGAGATTTACAATTAATTGACAACCGAGACCAACGGTTCCGAGGCACGGAGGAAACTCGGTGTGTAATGGGTGGTTAACCATCCACTGACCAACCTAGGCTAGCGCGGCTTAACCTGAAGATCGTCCCGAGCGGATATTATTAAACCAATAGCTCCTCCCCATAAAAAAGCCAGTCCTATTTAAATCTTAATAAATTTACACAAGAGTGCACCTAAAATCCACAATATCCGTCTGATCGGCCATTTCCGAGAACATCCGAGCTCACCCGAACAATGCCGAACATGCCTTAACCCTCCACCCGCAGCGGTATCAAACAATTCAATTACGTACTCAAATGTATCGGAATGATTGCCCCGAGACCCGCATATTGTGCGGGGTTTACACGGGTCGATTTCCGCCGCACAAAAATCGCGGCAAAATCGACCGGCTAAGTGGCAAAGACACTTGCTTGGCTGAAGTAAGTGTCTTAAATCGCAAGCCTCAAAGTAGAGAGCATACGACTTTGGCCGCATGCAGTTGGTGGCGAAAATCGACATTGTTACTGTGGTGGTCAGCAGGCGATCACCCGCCGCATGAAGTGCGTTTGAAGCTCTTCATTTTCGAAGAAAATTACCTACTGTGTACAAGTATATAGGCCTGCGATGTGGCTTTCTCAGGCGATTTGTGAAGCTATTAGCTACACGGCGAAAATCGACGCGTGTAAATGCAGCTTTTAAGATACTTATTTGTGGTGCTGTTCCACAAACCTGTGTCCTGTTGTTTGTTCACTACAGGAACTGATGGATGCAACCGAAAGCGCCAACTAGTAGCTATGTACTGGGACGACACAATTTAGATTGCCATCGACACAGTAAGAAAAAGAATCTTAATATTAATTATCAAAGAAAAAAAACAGGAAGTCGAAGTCTACAACAATTTCCTCTAGGTCAATAATGCTAATTGGGTGATGGGTTTTTAAAATATTGTCATTTAATATTATTATGAAAAGAATGAGGCACCTTCAATTCAGTTGTGGCACATCTTGAAAAAAGGTATATGTCCAGGATAAGGTACGTTGATAGTTTCACTGCAGAAGAAAAAAAGTAACAACTTCACAGTCTTCGCAAACTCCGAGCATCCCCGACCGCGCCCGAGATCTCCCGAACCCTCGCCCGCTGCACCAAACAATTCAATTACTTGCTCAAATGTGTCGGAATGATAGCCCTCCGTGAGTCACAGGCTGCTGAGCGGAATACTGTGCACTCGCTTATAATTGCATTCTAAGCGATCCGATACACTTGCTTGCAAATAAAGGGGGCAAAAGGGAAATGCTGGGAATAGTACGTGGTGGGTTGAATTTTTAATTTGTTGAAAACTAACTTTGACTCGCAACTTGGCTTAGAGGTTGGAATTTCATTCCGACAGAGACTACTTGCGTCAGTACAAAACTCGCTGTTTTAAAGATAGTTCCAAACAATTAACATTTAATTGAAATAATCAAATAACTCGACTGTAAATTGTATAATATGTAAAGGAAATTTAAAGGAAATTACAAAAATATATGTAGGTATACATATATATAATAGGAAATTTAAAGGATATTACAAAAATATATGTAGGTATACATATATATAATAGGAAATTTAAAGGATATTACAAAAATATATGTAGGTATACATATATTTTTGTAATCGGCTACTACTTCCTTTAAAATAATTTCCTTCATCCCACCCGATAGGTTTGGTTGAAAAAAAAGTATTTTATTTTTTTAAAAACCTATCTAAGGGCACTTGGTTTTAAAGAACCTAATGATACGTTTGTCGTCAAAATCCATCCAGCTCTTTCAAAGATATGAGAGGCTATATATTAAAAAAAAAAACATACAAGATGCGCGTGAAAAGCGAAACACTTCATAAGCAGTCATGTGAAAACTATCTGATATTATACAATACAACAATAATTTCCCAAGATTACCTACTTTTGTTATTTTTGTACTGTCCGTTTCCTAAATCCTACGTATCCAGAAATCTAGGTCCTAGAATCGCGTGATTCACTTACCAGTCTTGACCTGGTGCTTGAGCGCGACCTTGCAGTCCTCGAGGAGTTGCTTCAGAGGAAGAGGTTCGTCGTGGAGCTGGAAGTCGCACATCTTGAACATCTCCTCTGGCATACGGAACTCCAAGATCTAGGGAGAGGAAGACATGGCTATAACAGACTATGCACGATTTCAATTTTCCGATTTTCTCCTACAAAGATACGTTTCAGCTTTACATAATCTGATCACAACTTTTTTGTTCCAGGTTTTTGTAAAAGTTTACAAAGGGATATACCTTGATAGTAACAATCACACAGTATGTAACCCAACTTAGCTCGAATTAAATATAAATATTGCTGGACATTAACACACAGCGCCACCTACTGCTACACTAAGCAAGGCTTGTGTCGTGGACACCAGATAGTTGATATACTACATGTATACTTTTTTGTTGTTTGTAAATACATACTTAATATACATATAAACATGCATGACTCGGAAACAAATGTTCATGCTCATCACACAAACATTTGCTCCTACCGTGATTCGGAGCCAGGACCCTAAGAACGTAAGGCAGCCTCACTACCACAACGCCAATCGCGTTCTTATACTTACATTACTTGGATATGGGAAATGAACAATTGCTTCCTGTTAAATTTATTGTTCAACAATCTGAATCAACTGAGCAGCTTCCAGAAAGATGACTGTTAATCATAGTTAAATTATCAGACTTTGCTGACTACTATTCTTTTTACGACAGTGCAGCGTTAACTGGTCTTGCCGATAAGACATAAAATGAGTAAATGATCACTTGATCACGCACATAGCGTGCTCATAACGTATTTCTTAGTACCAAAATGCTGCGACGATAAGACTTGGTAATGATCAGAGTCTCCATTGAAGATTTTCTCCAGCAATGTCTAGAAGAATTTCTCCATCTCCAACTACCTACAATGTCCTCAGCCAGCAATTCCAGGACACATACCTTCTCATTCCTGTCGTTGACCTGGTGCACGAAGTCCAGCAGTACGTCCACCACGCGGGAGAGGAACTCGCGCGTCTGCGGCTGTGCATCCTCGCGGTAGGGGAGGATGGCTGCAACAAAGGTAAGCAGGTTTACTGGTTGTTAGGTAAAAGAGTACACGACCGCCGTTCTACCAGCGCTTATCGGAACCAGTCGGCACAGGTAGTCCATACTTTGTTTCGATCCAACACCAACAAGTTCTGCCGGCGGAAGCAGGTCGGAACTTGTCGGCGCCGCCGGTAGCTACCGTTCTACGTGTATACGCCCTGGGTCGTACTCGGTGGCGTTCAGTTGTTTCTGTTCTGCTTAACCCCTGGGATCATGTAAGGAAACTTAGGTACAGTTAGTGAAAGCGGAATTGATCAGCTTTTCAAAAACTGAGGGTAATTCTGTGATAAGAACGGGATCATTTATGAGATAGGTTTACTTGATTACCAGAATTTCCTTCTAATAATAACAGATTGTAGAAGATAGGCTGTATGCTCTGATCAAACGGCATTGTAAAATATGGAGTGCACTACGAACCTTCCATCCCATATACAGTTTTTGAAAGAACCCACTGAATTTCAATAAGACATGTCCTGTATCGCTTGAATAAATGCACATTCTCAAAAAAGCTAAAATCTCCCCTATTTTTAATTTCCTCTCCTGTCAAAGTTCAAGCAATCCCTCATACGAAACAAAAACATGACTGATCAGTTGACAATAGGTAACTTCAACAATACAGCATTCACCAACTTACACGTACACATAAAATGAAAGATCTTAAGCCTTATAACTTCAATTTTACGGTTAAGAATCAATTTTTGGAACCGCAGCAAAAATTTGGTAAGTTGTAGTATTGAAAATCAGAATGCAAGGTATTGTTGGCAAAAGTTGTGCGGAATTGTTCTAGTGTTGGGTTTAAGGGACGTTGCTCTCTATTGTACTGGGATAAAGTTAATTTTTGAGTGAATTGATTTGGAAGATATGTGATGGTTGTTTAAATCAAAGACGTCTGTGCTCAGCGCGACTTTTGCATGGTGACCCTTTGTTTGAGACTTTCGGAGATTTTTCTCTCACGTAGTCTTCAATCTATACTTAAACTACGAATAAACATAAAAACTACTGGACTGATTTGAAAAATTCTTTCACCGTTAGGTAGCACAGGTACACTATCCCCGGGTGACATAGGCTACTTTTTATCCCTGTATTCCCACGAGAACTACGCGGGTAAAACCACGTGAGGTCCGCTAGTTTTTAATAAAACTAATCAGTCATCAGTCGACTACTTCAACAACAAAGTTAACCGTTTATGTCTTCTGTCAATCATCATCTGCGTAGCCTTTTCCCAACTATGTTAGGGTCGGCTTCCAGTCTAACCGGTCGAGCTGAATACCAGTATTTTACACGAAGCGACTGCATATATATGCGTTGGAAGACCTCCCACTAGGTATACCGATGACCTGGTGAAGGTTGCTGGAATCCGTTGGATGCGATTCGCACAGGACCGGTCAATGTGGAGACACTTGGGGGAGGCCTATGTCCAGCAGTGGACGTCTGCAGGCTGAAATGATGATGATGACTGCCTATCTGACATCCACTGTCTTGAATATTTGTCCTACAACACCCCGATCTCCCCACACCCCACTCCCCCACAAATTCCTGGACACACAGAGGCAGATATTAAAAGCGGTGACTTTTTAATCATTGCAGGGGCCCTCGTGACCGGGTGCTGCAGCGCGAGGGTTAACACAGATGTGGGTGATGGGAAATGTTTCGGGGTAGATGGTCATGGGGTTAATATGTGTTGATGTTTCATTGAACTTTTTGAAGTTAAGATTTTTCAACAACTGACATTTCTTGAAGGAAAAAACCGGCCAAGAGCGAGTTGTACTCGCATAAAGGGTTCAGAACCATCGTATTAGGAGTCCCTTAGAATATACAAAAAAAAAGTTAAATTTTTTTTTTTATTTTATTTAATATTTTTTTTTTGTTAAAGCGGCGACAGAAATATCATCTGTGAAAATTTCTAGCTATCACGGTTCATGAGATACAGCCTGGTAAAAAAACCAAACCCTAACAAAAAAAAACCCTAAAATGATCCCATCCTACTAATATGAGAAATAATAATAAAAAAGTTTGTGAGGATGTATGTTTGTTACTCTTTGACGCAAAAACTACTGACCGTAATTGGATGAAATTTAGCACACGTATAGTTTATAACCTGGAATTAGCACATAGGATACTTTTATTCCTGTAGTACGATTCCATGAGACAACCACCGAACTCGACGCGAGCGAAGTCACGGTCATAAGCTAGTTGAATATAATCCAACTCTTAACAGCTACCTACACGGCAGTTAACCGTCAAAATGGACCAGCATCCCATACATAGCGCCGCCTGCACAGTAACTGACTCTCAGACAGCACTTACTGCTGATCCCCCCGCTATAACACGCATCGCGTCACTCT
This sequence comes from Xestia ashworthii, assembly GCA_950022955.1. Lineage (NCBI taxonomy): Eukaryota > Metazoa > Arthropoda > Insecta > Lepidoptera > Noctuidae > Xestia > Xestia ashworthii. The sequence continues at coordinate 12,702,114 of OX465575.1, read as the reverse complement.
GTAGTGCTGTCAGACGCATGTGTTTAATCTTTCATTGATGGCAGTACGTTGAGGATTAAGAGTCCATTTTGACAGCTTGGTATCTTAGAAAAATGCTCGGTAGATAATAGCATAAAGCAGTGATAGCATTTTCTTTTTTACGGATGGGAAATCATCAAATAACTTCTCCCACTGTGGGCGAAGAAGTTACAGTTCTCGGCTTTACTCTACGACGTCACATAAGTTTATAGCTAAAAAAAATATTCCCGAACGAAACATTATGGTGGTGCTCACTGTCTCTGTAAATATCTTCATTAAGTTCATAGCGATTTATTGGTTTTACAACATAGGGTCCATGCTCATATAACTTATATAGCATGGAAAGTATGGGTCGGGTGGGACTAATCATCTTCGGACAATGCAACAACAAGCACAATTACCGTCGAACTTCACTTACAGGTAAGTTCGCTTGACTATTAAATTATGCTTGTTGTTGCATTGTCCTCGATGATTAGGGTGGACTTTTTCTGACTAAAACCCATCCATGTTCCTTCCTCGCCCTTTATGTTCCGGGGCCGCGGTATCTCTTTCGAACAGTCCTGCAGCCCCGGCAGGAGCAGTGATACCCTAGTGGTGTGACAGTCTTGTCTGACTGCCAAGTCTAAGGACACAAGTTCGAACCCAAGACACGGACATCTGATTTTTCGGATAAATGTGCGGTTTTAATTATTATCACTTGGTTTGATGAAGGAAAACAACGTGAGGAAACCAGCATGCCTGAGAGATATTTCTCGATGGCGTGTAAAACTAAGTCAGAGGCCCCTGGGCGGCATTAAGCTCTAACACCAGGTTAGACACTAACTACACGATAAAGAAAAGAATAGCATAATCAGGCTAAAGTCCAGCACGGTCCAGGTTACAAACTATCTGTGTGCCAAATTTCATACAAATCCATTCAGTAGTTTTTGCGTGAAAGAGTAACATATGCATCCATTCTTACAAACTTTCGCATTTATAATATTAGTAGGATAAGATATGAACTAACAGTAAAACCGTGTCTAGGGGACTAGGCTCTCTACATAGTGTGTCTTTTTGATGATCTCCTCTTATTATCTTCATCCCATTATTCCCACACAGTGTAAGCACAAAACTTACTAACGTTAAAGCCCATTCCCCTGACATTTGCTTCATCCCTTATCATTTTAACCGACAATATATTAAGAGCCATTCATGTCAGTTTCAGGGAAAACCTACCCTTAAACTGACACAACTAAATCTGAACCTTATAACGAACCAATAGATTCCATATTCCCAAATCCTTAACCTTAGCAAATATTCCTGCAGCCATCAATCGAATTTAAACTGTAAACCTAAAAGACTAGAGTATATTATCCCATGTTTGTAGTACAGGCAAACAATCTAAGTGCCCTCAATAGTATTTGGAAAGCATTACATCGCATTCCAGATGTTATTTGCCGACCATTTTGAAATGAACCCTCTGTTAGTCAATTTGAAACTCTATCTCCGTTGAATTAAGGGTTATATTAGGTTTCTACGACAGTGGTACAGTCGGCCGTGAAGATTGGTGTGAACGTATGTAGTCGACGTCATAAGCCGATTGTCGGTGATTGTACATTTTCTGGACGTGTGAGGTTGAAGAGGGATGCTATAAGTACTTGCATCATTCCGAACCGGGATATAGAAATATTTCATTGGGAACTAAGAAAACATTTTATCGTTTAGGAAGTATTGCACTTTTGAGGGAGGCAGGCAAACAGATGATTGTTTTTTACATAACATAACATCACGCATGTTACCTCTGAAGGGTTTCGCACCACGAGAAGCTATAATTTTTGTAACCAAAGAATTTCTGCCAAAAAACGTATCAACAATTCAATCAACAAGAAATACTCCTAAATTTAATCAACTCGAATTTTCATATGTGTAATATGAAGGTAACGAGCAATTTCATTTGGTCGGGTTATATTTTAGCGAAATAAAGCGCTGTCGTTAGTGATCGATGGTTGTCCTTCAATGTTTTGTGGCAGTGGAACGGATCTGACATCATGGAACGTAAACATTTAGGCCGCTATTTTGAAGTACCTACGCTGACGTTGTCATTTTTGTATTTGATCCAAAGGTTGCGAACCCGAACGAGACCACCGAGGCGGTTATTTAAATGACCTAAGACACATTGCTGTGGGGGGGGGGGGGGGAATGATTAAAAAAAAAATAGTTTGCCTCGGTCTATTCACCCAGTACTTACAAAGAAATATATTTATTTATACTAATCACATAGAATTACTACCTTTCTGAAAGATAAACCTCCATTACTTAAAAATCGACAGCAGAAGACATAATTCTTACTTTTATTTTACTTATGAAACTCTTTATACTGATCCAACCCTCCTTTGCGCGCAGGGTTTATAAATCTCCACAGACGGGACGAGATGATCCGCGCGGTAATGTCGTTTTAGAGTAGGTAAATCTTTTTTCAGCTTCTTCTTTCTACTCTCATTCATTACCAGAAAATAATGGCTAATTAAATTAATTAAAAGTGTAAAAGAAAACCTTATTATCAGTATCTGTTCCTTAGAGTTTAACGCTCCCTACTCTCAAAAAGGTGAAGGAAAACATCGTGAGGAAACCGGCATGTCCTACAACCAAACAATTTAAAAACATGTGACATCTATCAACCCGCACTGGGCCCGCGTGGTGGATTTAAAAGTTTGAAAGAAAACCATTATTTATTTTTATTTACTTAAATTGAACACAAATGATTCATACTGTTGTTAGTAACACTTATAAATTATGTTAGTAACATTCTCATAAAAAAAAAAAATACTTCAGAAACCTGAGTAGGTATCAGAATCTATTTCTTATAGGTAGTCGGTCTTATAACTCCGGCTAAAAAACATTTTTTGCTACTAAGCTTTCTTGGGTAATATGAACGCAATATATTTCACGCTTGAAAATCAAAACTTATTTAATCTTACTTCCTTTTTAAGTAATTTTCTCGCGACTGGTAGAAACTTCGCGTGACCACACGGCTGGCTGTTTTTTTAGCCAAATAATTAGCATTGCTCGTGGCAATGCGTGGTCTTCTAGGCACGTTTCCGGATCTGCGCCCTGTTGTTCATTTAGATTAGTTTTTACTAGCACTTCACCCGCGACTTCGTCCGCGAAAATTGTGATATCTCGGCTAATTTACATGATATCAATATAATTCTAGCTTATGTTACTCGGTAAAGATGTAGCTTTCTAATGGTGAAAGAATTTTTAAAATCGGTTGAGGTGTTCTTGAGTTAAATCGTAACAAACATTCCTCTTTATAATATTAGATTAATGCACTGTTTTAGACTTTCACGGTTTTTCACTACACTTAAAGTACTTACGGGATTATATCCGTGATTTTGTTTCGGTTTTTCGAGCACCCGATATTTCGACGCTGTTGCAAGCATCATGATCGCGGGAATACTGAAGAGGTATGCGGGTGGGACGAAAATTATTAATTATGAGCAGACAAAAATACACCTGTTATAACTGATAGAATTAGTAGTTTAGAATTATTTGTTTAAAATATTAATAAAATGAGCCACCCATAGACAAAAGTGTATTTCCTACTGCACGATGTGTGTTATTTCAATTAGTATTTCGCAACCCTCCAACGCTCGCGCAGTAAATACCCATAGTCGGGATATCCCGGGACAGTTTGATCCTCCCGGTAATGACGGAGTATTACAGGGAAGCCCTCATTTGTGAGGATCACTGCTCGGCTACATGATGAGGAGAAGGATCTTGTAAGGATTTTTATGTAAGTTAGTGTAAGTGTGTGTAGTGTAGTGTAAGGTAAGTAGTTAATGAATGATGGTGATATAAACTATGTTTTTACTGATTTTTTATGAGTAAATAAAATAATTTGCTCTCTTTTTTAGTAAATCTTTTTTTAAAGTGTTTGTGTGACTATGTATTTTCTCTTTATTTTGTATCTTTTTTTATATTATTGTGTGTGTGCTTAATGAACTGACGTCAAATAAACATTTTTCAGCCTTTTCTTTCTTTCTTTAAACTATTGGGTCGACTACAGTGTTTGTACTCTCGATGGATTTAAATTCATTTACATTTACTTCAGAGGTTGAATTTAGATCAGTTTTGTGAGAAACAGTTTTAAAACCATACTGGTTTAATCGTGTCCATTAAAATACAAAATATCGCTCTTTTTTGCCGTTTCAATAAACCAAATGCACTTCAAACCAAAAAACCCCTCTCTACGTTATAAAACAAAAAAAATACAGACAAAAATATTCTATTTCCCTCGAAAATCCTTTAAACCCTCAGTCTATCAATTGTAGCCCACAAAGCTAACGCATGGGCTATCTGTTCCACTCTGCCAACCGGTTAGGGTTCCCAGACCCATAGGTCTTCGAACAAAAAAAAATGTTTTTTTTATTGTTTTTTTTTTTTTAATATAATAAAAAATCCCGGTATTCGAAGAAATTTCCCGAGTTTTATTTCTTTTGAAATATTATAAATATTTTTATTTTATTTTATTAATAGGTATTTTCGGCAGACCGCGAAGGTGGTGTGACGATCTGATCTCGGCTGCGGGGTGATCATGGCCAGGATATTGCACAGGACAGAGAGGTTTCGAAGGAGAAAGGGGAAGCCTTTGCCCAGCAGTGGGATACTCAAACAGGCGAACAAAACAAATTAGGTATTAAAAATATTAGACTTAATTTTTTTATTTATTATAGAAAAAAAATCTTTATTGACCATGTCACTATTCTCATTTACGGCAATTTCTGAAGTTTTTAATAGGATCTTGTGTAATCCACCCCTTCGGGCGGGACACAAAATTCCGATTTTGTCCATAAATCGAGACGAGTGGCAACCCTACGTACGACGGGCTTTTAATACCTCTCGAAAAATGAAGACGGCTCCCGAAGGCTCCCGAAGGCTCCCGATGGGGCCGATGGGCTTCCGACAACGATTATAAATTGTGAGCTTAGGATTTGACAGCGCGGTAATAAAGGGAATTTAGATTTTTATGAGTTTAATTTGTTTGGGCTATTTATTGGGTCTTTTAAGGGTAGTATGGTGAGGGCTGACTGAGATTTTCTTTTCTTTAGTGAAGACGTAGAAGGTTGTGAGTTTATTTGATGTTGTGACTGTTTCGACAGTAGTTTTTTAAGAGGCCTGTTACAAAAAAAACGCGAAGTTGCGAGTTTTACTCGATGAAATTATGTTTTCCGAACGTTGGTTGAAATAACAATGACATGTCACAAATAGTTCGTTTCTTCTTCTTTATCATCATTAGGACGAATTTTAGATAACTTATTTGTTTATTAGCAAAAACTCACGGAAACCTGATTTCATGATTTGTATGGGACCTCTAATTTGTAGATCCTATTGAATATATAGACAATTAACATTTTTTTTTCATCTCACAATATCCTGCATACTTTCACAATAATGGAATTAAGTAAATGGTACAATTATTCTAACACCAAGTAAAAGGGCTCTTAAGGGAAGGGAAGCTGTTACCAACAGAACATAATAGCAGTGGTCTTACATTGGTACGCCAAAATGTTGCATTTGTGGGTATATTTTTCAAAACTTAAAAAAATGCACCGATTTAAGTCATCGTCAAACATTAATCTTCAAAAAATGTATTATTTAATTGTAAATTATCAAAAATGCTTTCAATACTAAATATTCACACAGAGACTATGGAAAATGTTATATATAAACTAACGAACCAGTTGACAATAAAAAAAAGTTGACAATCAAAATGTTATCAAGCCAAAATCCAACCCCAACATAACCAAACGCTATAATATTATTCCACCAGAGTCTATGGGACCGCACAACAGCATAAGAGCAGCTTACAGACACTCTCTTACTGATTTATCAACACAAACAGACGGACAGAAGAATTTTTAATTAAATTCCTGACGGCGGTTGTAAAACGCAGCTGGGTATTGTTGATCAATATATAGTCGGCACGCGCGTGTAACTAATCGGGTGAGGGGTGAGCGATGCTGGAGTAGAGATTGACGGCAAAAGGTCCATGTGACGAAATAACAAATTGATATAAAAAAAAAACAAGAAAAAAAGATGGCCAATTCAAGTTTGCAGTTATGAAAGATAAAGTTTTATTCAGCGAGGTAGTAATCTTTTCATAAGACAGTTCAACTTCATAAAGGGTGAAAAACACCTCTTTACGAAGTCGAAAGGCACTTGTTCTCCCCGTCATTGCGATATTTTTTTGTTCTACACCATACCTGGGAACTTTCTAGTTACGGAAGTATGGGGGGTCAAAGTTCCAACTTTTTTACAAGTTTTGTTTTTACTGTAAGATTTTACGAGGGTGCGTGCCATTTGATATAATAACAGAAAGTCTAACGTTCACGTGATCTAATTTCATTTAATATAATTTTTGTTTAGTATAACGATGAAATGATATAATGAAATAATGATATAATTTCAGTTTATGTAATTTTATATGTCTTAATTAACATTTCCTATAATGCACTCTTAAACTAATATTAATGTAGTATAATATTAAGTTAGTATAATATTTAGTTAGTATAATATTCAAAATCTATAATAACGTTAATTATAATTTTGAGCGTGCCGCGGTCGCGGCCGCCGAGCGCCAGATCCTCGCTGTTGCAGGTGAATCATTGTGGGTGAATGATGTGGGTTAGGTTAGGTTAGAACTGTGACCTTTTGGCGCGCGAAGGCGAGCGAGCGGAGCGAGCGTGCCGCGGCAGCGGCCGCCGAGCGACAGATCCTCACTGTTGTAGGTGAATCATTTGGGTTATTTGAGGTTTGACAGGGCATTATGATGTTTCCTGATATTTACTTATTCATTACAGAATTTCGGCTGAAAATTAGGAAATATGAAAATTAGGTCAAATAAAAGTTATGTCAACCAAACGTTATATTAAAACAGCATTATACAAATTGAAAATTATTTTTAATGAACGTTATACTAAATGTTATTAGAGTAAAAGAAGTTTATTTGAAATATAAGATTAGATCACATGAAATTAGGTTATTTGTTTTTATAGCATATGAAAATTATATCATGTGAACGTTATTTCAAGTGTAAATATACTTTCTGTTATTATATCATATATTACACACCCATTTTACGACCCCCGTTCTAGACAATCCATCCATCAGCACAATGTTTAAGTGCGTTGTTTTACACCCTCGATATTGTATTGCTGACGCTTTTGAGCAGACAACTATTTAGATGTTTTCGCAGAGAACAAAGAATTTCTTACGGATTGCGATTAAACGGTGTGTAAGCAATTAAGGTAAACAGCATGTTTGTCTGTAAGAAAAACATGCTGTTTATTAGTTTACTACGCCAGTTTTAAAACATTTTTCACACATTTTACCATTTTACAGAAAACGTTCTAAATAAATATGGCAAAGCATTCCCTTTCCATCAAAGGGAGGCAACTGTTTGACTTCGGCTATAGAGAAAAACTATGCTTTTAAAATTAACATCAGGAAACATATATTTTTATTGGGACAAGCCTACCACACCATTCCCAAATCACTGTAGCTCATGTGCGCAGTGCGCCAGAATCAACAGCTACAATGAAACTCGACGAAGTCCCAGAGAATGAATTTAACTGTCTTTGATCCCGCAACGAAATTACTAATCAGAAAGTATAGCAGGTAAAAATCGTAAATTCCATCATGAAATATTGTTCCTAATACAAGACGATTATTAATAATAGTGGTACTTTTGCGCGTGATTGTTTAGTGACACAAACGCAAACGCAGGGTCTACGGGGCTCCGTCGCAACAGAGGGTTGAAATGAAAATGATGAATTCTTGCAGCAAATTATTTGTGTTCTGCATTGCTCTAGATAATTGTTAAGTCAAGTATTTATAGAATGGGAACTATTCGTTTTGTTAGCATTTTTTATTAAGAGTTTTGCATTCCACCCCAAGTTATTTCTTTATATTTAGTTCTTGCTTCTGTATGTTTGTATACAGGAACTCGTGGCTAAATGATAACTGCCACTTGGGTCGATCCTCAGGTTAAGCCGTCCTTGCCTAGGTTGGTCTGTGTATGGGTGACCAACCTTACATACCGAGTTTCCTCCGTGCCTAAGAAAGCACGTTAAGCAGTTGGTCCCGGCTGTCATTTGTAGATCTTTGACAGTCGTTACAGGTAGTCAGTGGCCCAAAAGTCTGACAACCAGTCATACCTAGTGATATCGTATTACCCAGTACTAACTGGGTTGTGGAGGTCAGATATGCAGTCGCTCCATATCAAATACTGGTATTCAGCTGCATCCGGTTAGACTGGAAGCCGACCCCAACATAGTTGGGAAAAGGCAGGCAGATGATGAATCAACTTCGAAAGGAAGCCAGAAGGTAAAAGGTGGGTGATTTATTTTAAACTAGCTGACCCACGCAACTTCGTCTGCGTCACTTAAGAGAGAAAAAGAAAGGAAAAAAACCCCGTTTTAGCAACATTTTTCATTCCTGCTCCGTTCCTAATGGTCGTAGCGTGATGTTATATAGCCTTCCTCGATCAATGGACTATCCAACACAAAAATATTTTTTCAATTTGAACCAGTAGTTCCTGAGATTAGAGCGTTCAACTAAACAAAAGAACCTTCACAATCTTCTGCTTTATAATATTATAGTATAGATAGGCGAAAATAATTAGAAAATCAATATATTACACCCTTTTTTTTTGGATGTGAAATCATCAAATAACTTCTCCCACTCTGCGGAAGGGAGTGTCAGACTTTTAGTGACCAAAACCCTTCCATCTTCCTTTCTCGCTCTATATATTCCGGGGCCACGGTATCTCTTTCGAACAGGCCCGCAGCCCCGACACGGCTTCGGCCCCTTCAATACGCTGACATCTCTTGCTCGGCGCGTGAAACACTCTGGCGCCGTCGACACGGCCTGTCGTCATAAGACGAACGGACGGCGAGCTAGCCCATAGCTCACCGTCCACAAGCCGCGCCTACGGTGCACGCCCGGTGCATCTCCGCGGATATGTTTCACCCTTATTCGAACAAATCTTTCAATATATTTGACATTATCTCTCGAACGCCACCTAGTGTCAGTTTGCGGAAGCACACCAGTTCTGATGATCAACCCAGCTACCCCTGTAACATGATACGATGGTCGTGTTCGTCATTTCCCGTGACGGAAGTGGCGCCCCCTGGCGGAAGTCGCTGATAAGGCGCGTGCAAATAAATTCTAATCAGTTTAACCTAAGTATTTTGGTTAGGGTTGAATTTTAGCGTGAATTAGAGTAGCGAAATAGTAGGCTTACGGCGGTGTATGCTTTAAAATCAAAATCAAATTTTTTTAATTTTACATAGGCCGAGATGGGCACTTATAAAACGTCTAAAAAGGTGCACGGTTCCACGGTGGGTCGATTCCATGGCGAAGAACCGGCAAGAAACTCCATGGTTACGTTTTTTTTTAATGTTTCACCGCTCAATAAAAAAACGGGTAGCCACCGTTGACATGCAAATTGCGTAAAGGTCGTGTCCAGAACAGGACTATTTCAAACTGATGATGGGAACAGTTTTAGAGTCTTTCCTATGTTTCTAGATTGGTTTGTAAGAACTGATACTTTTTGGAAAAAAATGTGCATTTCGAGAAGTTCGTTAAATTACTGTCTCTTTTTAAAATGTTTCATATATATATATATATATATAACACAACATCCGCGGGCACAAATCTTGACTCCATGGCTGCATTTGAGAAATTACTGATGGAAAAACCCTCTAACTCTTTGCCCTTCCTGGGACCTCATGGTTAGCAGTTGGGTTTGCGACTGCTAGACCAACGACACAGTCCCAAATTATTAAGATCGAGTATAAAAAACAAATTGCTTTTACCACACCTACGGAAGGGGGTGAAAACTATTAATTAGTCATAACTAACCAGAGAACACAGATGTACTCAGCGTAATTTTTTATACGCTTTATTACACCTCAATCTACATTATAATGTTCCATAAATTTTAATGCCCAAATAGCTCGTGGCTAAATAATAACAGCCACTCGGGCCGATCTTAAGGTTAAGCCGTGCTTACCTAGGTTGGTCTGTGGATGGGTGACCACCCTTACATACCGAGTTTCCTCCGTGCCTCGTAAAGCTGTTAGTCCCGGCTGTCATTTATCCATCTTTGGCAGTCGTTACAGGAAGTCATGCTCAAAAACTGTGACAACCAGTCTTACCAAGTGGTATCGTATTCCTACCCAGTATTAAATGGGTTGTGGAGGTCAAATAGGCAGTCGCTCCATGTAAAATACTGGTATTCAGCTGCATCCGGTTAGATTGGAAACCGTCCCCGACATAGTTGGCTGGGCAGAGTTAATGTCCAAATACCTAATTACTTAATTAATAAATAAATAATACCAGCTTATTAATGTCCCACTGCCGGGCAAAATATTCTTCTCAACAGAGAAGGCACGAGCATTGATCCCCACGCTTGCTCAAGACGGGTTGGCGATGTCAAACTTATATTAATTAATATTAAAAGAAAAACAACTTTGGCTTTCAAAAAGTGTAAAAAGCAACCTCAATTAATCAAAAGCGCTTTAAACCCGAACGTGTCATGGCGTCATTTGTCAGTAATTAATGACGCCGTTAAGTTCAGATCCATGTTCAGCGATGTTTAGAGTTAATTGACGTGAATTGGCGCTGGAGCTGAACGGCTATGCAGATTTTGTGAATTACAAGTCAAAGTTATAGTCCGAATTAGTTAATAATTTGTCAACTTGTAAATTACGTGCCTATGTTACCCGGGCCACAGTTGTTCAAGAATTTTAATAAGTTTATCATAAAATAAACACAAGAAAACAATATTTTGAGCCAGTTTTGCTGAGCTTTTTATGAGTCAAGAAGAAAGGCTTTTCCTAGAACTGAGTGTTGCCAGGCAGGTGACAACCAAGAAGACAAAATGCTGTCACTAATTATAACTATAATGCTACCATTCATGTTCAATCATGTATTGAACAATAATAACGAATCGATTGACATCTTATTCATCAAAATCGGATGAATAGTTTAGGCGCTACGGAAGAACATACGTAAATACAAACATACATACATAGACTGCTAAAATCATAACCTTTCGTTTTGGTTTCGCCTTAGTTAGGTACAAACAACTGATTCCGATACACGTGCAAGTAAAATTTAATGGAAAATTTTAAAAACCCCCTACAAATAATAAAAGATAAATAGAAAATAATAATTTGTTAATTCGCCATTTTGTGGTGGCGGCCATCTTGGATTTTAAATTTATCATAGTATTCTACTAGTCAAGCCGTTTCATTTGATACCCATACTGAGGGAATAGTAAAAAAATATGAAATCCGCCATTTTGTGACGGCGGCCATCTTGGACCGATTTTCATTAAACATAGCTAAGAACACTCCCGACTAATTCACCGTTCAAATAAAAAAACAAATTCAAAATCGGTTCATCCCCTCGGGAGCTACGATGCCACAGACACACACACAGACACGTCAAACTTATAACACTCCGTCGTTTTTGCGTCGGGGGTTAAAAACTAATAGAATTAAACCGTGTCATACTCTAGTAGTGCCTTTAGAAAGCACCACTTAAATATAGTACTAAAATGTAGAAATAGTACAAATAGTAGTGTAATGTGTAAATGTAGTAGTAGTACTAAAAGAGGTGGGAGAGCAGCAGTGGCCCAGTGGTGAACAGTTAAGTCGTGGTTCGAACCCATACAGGCACATTACTTTGTATAATTTATTTCACCAAAACTGCTCTCAAAACAGTGAAGGAAAACATTGTGAGGGTCCGACATGCCTTAGAACCAAAAAATTCGAAGACATGTGACATCTACCAACCCCTCTCTTGGCGAGGAGGCCTGTGTCCCAGCAGTGGGAACATTAAAAGGCTGATGATGAAAAGCAATAAAATGTACTTACAGTCGTAATACAGGTTGCCGACGGAAGACGTCAGCTTGGGGGTGCCTTGTCCGGATAGAGATGCCATCCTTTCTCCCTGCACATATATACATAACTGTATTAGTACATAGAAGTATATAATAGCTATACATAAGTGAGTAACCACGACCCAGGCAGAAGAAAAAGACGGATTAGATTCTTCATTTTCCTTAAGTTAAAATATGGTATTGCTAGTAATATTTTATCGTAACTTTTTAGCGACTGGATTGCCCCTACGTTGGGCATTCGTGTAGCAGGCATAAATTGCTGTTGCTTAAGTTGACATTTTATACAGCTGTCATGTCATGTCATACGGATATTTTTTTTTTGCTTCTGACATCATTTTAATTCTCTTATTTAATTCATTGTTACATTTATTTTTTATTTAATTTAATGTTTTTATTTTATTTTGTTTTGTACCATTGACATTTATTGATTTGATCTGACATTTTTTTCTGATATTTTAATTATTTTTGTCATTGCATTAACTTTATTTATTAATTAATCAATCAGCTGGCAAACGTTTTGTATATTATTGTTTTTTGTCTAATATGGTCAATGACCTGAATAAAATGTTTTTTTTTTTTATTTATTCGAAGGCTTCGAAGGTTTTTTGACTGGCCATCGTATTAAGTTGATGTTGGCAACATTTATGACATAATAATAGCAGTGATAGCCTAGCGTCATAGTCATAGGTGTCGAGTTCAAACCCAAGGCTGGTATTGTAAAATTACCACTTGCTTCGGTGAAGGAAAAAATCGTGGAGAAACCAGCATGCCTGACTTGGCTTAAATGCTGTCGAAAAATATTTCTCATTTTTCGACAGCATTTAAGCCAAGTCAGAAGCCCACGGGCGGCATAAAAACTATAACACTAGGTTAGGTACTAGCCACACGATAACGTTACCATCTTAAGGTCCATGTTCACCGAAGAGATAACGGTCTGATTATCTAAAAACAGCTGTCACTGTGACATGTTCCCCACACAAAAATGTGTTTAAACAGCCGTTTTTAGATAATCAGACCATCATCATCTTTTTGGTGAACATGAACCTAAATTAGCTAGTTGGTAAAATAACGTTAATTCTTTATTACTGAATTAAACATTTTTGGAATATCCGTTGCATGGACACCACTGGGACTGCAAATTGATAAAACTTAGAAGATCTTGGGCCTCCTGTTAAGAAAGATGCCGACGGCAGAGGTTATCCCAGTAATATCTAAACATAACCGGGAAGTGTGGCAGAAAAAGGGGAGCCTGTGCCCAACAGTGGGAAATCCCGAGCTGATATGATGATGATGATACTGTTACAAGTAGACTAGAGGGCGCTGCTGCCTGTCTTCGACAGGGTTGTCTTGTACTGATGGTTAAAAGGGAGTTTGCCTTGATTTGTGAACCGTCGGATGCTATTGTGCGGTGCGTTCAATAAGATTATTTTGTGTTGCCAAGTACAAAATACTATTATTACGGTATAATAACTAATATAGATAATTACGGATGGAAATTCAAATAGGTTTATTTTGTGACAGATACGTATAATATACATGGTGTTTTTAAAATAAGTAAAGTCTCACAATGTGCTGCCTTACAAGGCGTACAAATAATGTTTACATTAATTAGTGTAGGTTGTAGAATTTATAAGTCTATAAGCTTTGTTAAAAGCAAGTACGAGTATCAGAATTCAATTTAAAAGCTCCACAGTTTTAAAATCATAAATCGCTTTTTAGTATTGCTAAATTACTAACTAAACTCCTACTAACAGAAAAAAATCACAAAGCAAACCAAAGACATGTTAAAATGAGTCTAAGTACCAGATAAAAGTCAAGCTACCAAAATAATGTCAGTATATACGTAAGGGTTTTAATAGAAAAACGCTAGTGAAATAAAAAAAGCTGAATATATTTAACACGATAACAAAAAGGAAAACCATGCAACGCCATATGAAAGGATTAAATCAAAATAAAAACATGCTTCCATTGGTCACAATCAGGTAAAAGGAGTAATCATGCATCATGAACAAAGGGCGTGTCAAAATCCAAGATGGCGGATTAAAAAGATGGAAATTGAACGAACCAACTGTATATGCTCTGCTATTTGCTTGCAGTAGGAAAAAAAGCCGTCCAAACTCAGCTTTGACATTACTCTAACTTCTAGAAAAGTCTGTGAACAGAGAGAAAGAAATACGTTAATGATTCTGACACTATGAGTACAATGTTGCCAGAGTTAAATAATAAAAAGTTAATAGTAGTTTTTTTTCTGAATGCTTTACCGACGTCATCATTTCTTTCCATTTATTATATTTAAAAAAAGCGAAGAGAAATGGAATGACAGATAATTCTAGAAAAATAAAATGAGAACAAAACATACTAAAACTACTCTAACGAATCATTAAGAAACAATTTTCAAGTTTTTTCTAATAAAGACCACATACCTTGTTCGCAGTTCCCACAAAAACTACTTATAAGATATATTTTTAGTCGAAAAACAAATTACTATATGCCTCAAACAGAATATGTATTTAATGAAATACAAAGCGCAATATACTGAGTTAGAATTTCTCATAAATGAAAGATAAATTTTTAAAACTGGTACAATTTCAGCTTGGGAAGCTGAAAACGGGTGCTGCACCAAGAGATTCAGGCAGACTGAAATCCGGGCTCTTTAGGCGAAGGCTGAAAGCTTCAGGGGTTCGCGCATGCGCAGTGTAAAGGTCGTAGGGGATGACATTTAGGCCAGCAGGGGAAGGGGGGTGAGGGCTGGTCAATATTGGAGAATCAGGTCATTCGATGTGGGCGTGGACTCCCTTTGTTTTATGAAATGGTAGTTTTGGGAATCCATGATGTATTGTATTGTATTTTCGGGAGGAGAGTTGGAGAATATGATATTAATTTATCTTTTGAGACAATAGTTGTATTGAAACTGACAAAGAAATATACGAATGATTTTGTGTTGTTCCGCGCGATTGATAAATGCAACACAATTATAAGTACGTATAATCGTTTGATTCAATGAAGAAGAATGAGTCTAGGTAACGATGGCTTACTAACGCCCTGTTTTTGGGAAGTATATTAACACAAAAAAGAAACAAATTGCTTTAATTAGTTCAACCCTAAACCATTACAAATTCACATTATCTAGCTATTGCATGGGTTTTTTTTAATTTGGTTTCAAAAGTAATTACCAATATCGGTAATTTTATCAATAATCTCAAAATAACAAAAGACTGGTTGAAAACTGATTTTAATTAAAAATAATTATCTCTGTGCAAACCTAAGTAAAACCAAATACATAAATTTTCAAAATTACATTTCAAAACCAAAAACATTTAAACTAGCTGTCAAGGACAACAAATTAGCGAAGTTAGTGAATACAAATTTCTTGGACTTAATCTTGATCAGCATTGTAACTGGAAATCACATATAGAATACGTTTGCAAGAAACTCAACAAATTTGTATTTGCTCTTAAAAGTTTAAGACGTACAGCTAGTGAAGCCGTCGCTCTTACTGCTTACCACGGTTATGTAGCCTCTTTACTCAGGTATGGACTCCTACTCTGGGGGAACTCTACAAATGTGAGTGAAGCATTTATTGTCCAAAAAAAATGCCTAAGAGCAATTTGCGGTATCAGCCCATTAACATCCTGTAGACCACTATTTAAAAAATTAAAACTGCTAACCCTGACAGGTCTTTTCATAATGCAGGCTGGAATTTTTGTGAAAGAGCACGCTAAATTTTTTATAGCATGTGACCTGCACTCCAAATACACTCGTCGAGATCCCACAAGATTAAGAATACCTTCCCATCAAAGCACATTATGCCAAAAAAATAGTTTAATCACAGCAATAAAAATCTTTAATAACATACCCAAAGAAATAAGAGAACTCCCCTTAAGATACTTTAAATCCAAATTACATAAATGGCTTACAGATAATTGTTTTTATAGTGTAAAAGAATTTATTGACAAAAAAATTACTGATAAGTATGGCTACTGAGTACTAGTAAGTGTTTTAAGTTATTTTTTTTTCTTAACTATAAGCGTTTGTAATTGTTAAAATTTCGATATATGAATCTTAAATAATTGTTAAGTTCTAATATTTGTATGCCTCTAAATGGCGAAACATGTGAGCTCAAAACCCTATTTTATAAGACCTTAAATGTACCATGTTTTTACACAAATAAAAATTATTCTATTCTATTCTATAATAAATGCATGTAGGCGTAGCTCGTAGCTCCGACCGCTACGCCGTAGCACCTTGTAGCGTTTCGTAGCAAAATCAATAAGCGTAGCGTAAACGATGTTTTGTTGCAAGCTTACATTATGACTTATTGCGATATAAACCTTGTCATTATTGACGGCATTCGGGACTGTGTAGCATGTATCATGTGTACAGTAAATCGTGGGTTCGAAGTTCAAACCTAGGCAGGCGCAATTTTCTTTTTAAGTCAGCCGCGTTCTATCCCACTGCTGGGAAAAGGCCTCCCATGGCTTTCCAATCCTGTTTTCAATATGCCCATTCCAACCAATCCGTACACAAGAACGAGTCTATATCGTCACGCCAGCGTTTTTACAGGCAGGAGCATTACTCTGTGTAAATTATTACATCACCACTGCACACTGCTCTCAAAAACGGTGAAAAAAACATCGTCTGAACCAAAAATTCGAAGACATGTGACATCTACCAACCCGCACTAGGCCCGTGTGGTGGATTATAGACTTCTCTCCCATAGAGAGGAGGCCAGTGTCCCAGCAGTGGGAACATTATAGACTGATTATGTTATGCATTTTCAGTAGCCGCCTTTAATCTTAATTTATACTTGATGGCATAAGATCGCCAACTATTACGTCATGGGACTTGAACAAGACTATCGACAAGTGGACACCACTACCGGGGTCTATTTAACAAAACCAACTAGCGACAGTTTTTCAAGTTAAAAGTTCATAATTTTTCATATGCAACGTGTAACAGAAAGGGTATAGCCTTATGGAACGGTGTGCTACAGACCATCAAACTGAACAACGTTCTCTATGGGACCACCATCGTAATCATAAAAAAATAATCAGCTGTCACATACATTTGGTCGAGTAGGTATTGGAATTCTGTATGGGGGGCCGTTGCGTTGATTATTATTTCGCGATTACGATGGTGGTTCCATAGAGAAAGTTGTTCAGTTTGATGGTCTGTAGCACACCCTTTCATATGACTATACCCTTTCTGTAACACGTTGTATAATCCCCATTTCCAGTCATATCTCACCCTGTACCCCTTTGAGTTATCTAAGAGTGATGTAACGAAACCTTTCGCTACAGCTAAGCAACAATTTAATTATCTTGTAAAGGCGTGGGCGAATACTCACAAACTGTAGGTTACCCGCCTACAGTTTGTGAGTATTCGCCCACGCCTTTGTGTGGGAGAATATCGTGACCTGTGACCTCTGTACCTCTATTTGTGGAGGAATATTATACAAAGAGTATTACGGTAAACACGAAGCTTATTGCTGGGAAATGATTTTTGAAGTGAACACTTCTTTAGGTGCCTTGAGCAATATTTGGCTGGACCAAAATCATGGAACTCGCGTGCCCGTCATCTAACGCTTCGTAGCACTCGTAGCCGATCCGCTTCGGCGTAGCACCACTTAGGCGTGCGCGGTTACTACCAATGACAATTGGGAACAATGGAGGTCCCCCGTCCACCGAACGAGCTCGCCAAACGTTGCTTACCATCCACCCTTGCGGCTCCTATTTAACAGTCTTCTCAGTTTGTAGTAAACCCGTATTTGTTTAATACGATGTACATTTTGCGCGACAACCACTATGTCGGTACAAGATCTGCAACATCTCTAGTGTGGGCGTCGTATTATGTTTACGTGGGAGTGAATACTTGTCTGTGGGTGGAATATAATGCATGACGTAAAAGCTTATTTAAAAGGTTCGTGGTTAAACGACGGGGTTCTTTAGATCCTGAATCATTTGGTACCGACGGGATCAGTTTACTAAAGCATTATTTTATGTCATTTTAGATTGGACCCGCAGTCAAAATTAACAAAAAATGTTATCGAAATTTTGAGTAACAGAGCGTGTAGAAAAATGTTGGGAGAAATAAAAATTAAAGCCCGTTGCTCCCACCGATTTTTTGACATTGTAAGGAATCGAGTACAGTTGTGCTAGTTTCGGGCAGTAACCTTACGAACAGGCTGGCATGAATCCAAGATGGTTTTATTACTAGACTAGCCGATGCCCGCTGCTTCGCCCGCGTAAAATTATATACGAAAACCTTCCTCTTGAATCACTCTAACTATTAAAAAAAACCCGCATCAAAATCCGTTGCGTAGTTTTAAAGACCTAAGCACACATAGGGACAGATAGTCGCGGCGGGAGACTTTGTTTTATAATATGTAGTGAAGACTGACTTCCTATTCAGAATTATTGAAATGCACACCACCTTGAGCTCGTGCCAGCCTGGGGAACATAATTATGTATCATATTTAGGGAATGCAGAACCGCACGGTTCGATAGAGTTCGTTCAGCAATTTTTCAGGCTACGTCGGTAACCTTGCTCCTACTGCGGATGTCCTCATTTCTGATTCGATCCCGCAAGGAGACTCCGAGCATAGCGCTCTCCACTGCCCTTCAGATCCAGAATAATCCTCGCATTTTACCAAACAAATACAACATCCAAACTCATAATAAAACAAAACACTACCATCTATTCTTATCCCACAAACAGCTTTAAAAAAAATCCGTTTGTGTCTGACAAGACTTTCTACACGTTAAGCCGACCATGTACGGAAAGGACAGACTTACAGTTTAGCTTCATAAAGAACGCTCAAATAAATGACAGTCGCTTTCAAATGGTTTCATACTTCTACAGCGATGGATGGACTGTGTGATTATATGGATGGAAAGGAGAGGACCACTAATAAGAAGTAGGGAAGAAAAGTATGGAGACCAGCGTAAATTGGGTTAAAGCCAAAAAGATGATGGTGACGAAACTGAATTTTAGCAGGATTGGTCTGGTGATCTTTTTGATACACTTGTTCGAAAACTTTCTCTTATCGAACTACAATTAGTTTAGTTGACATTTCCCGTGACCCTAAGGCGCTGTCTCCACGAGCGAGAGAATCGCGGCGATATTATCGTCCTTGCCACGTTTTTCTATACACTCTCTTTTGGGCCGTCTCCACGAGCGAGAGAATCGCTGCGATATTTTCGTATAGAAATACGTCAAATCGCCGCGATTCTCTCGCTCGTGGAGTCAGCGCCTTAGGCTGGCTTTTACCTCGGCCAAAGGTTTAGCGGTGCCATTCAGCGTGGTAACGCTGCCAGTCTCTTGGGGATATTATCAGTTACATATTATCAGTTGAAGAGGAGTTTTTTGACGCCTTTTTTAAAGTTTTTAATTTAAATTAGTTAGTTTAGTTCATTTTAGCAAATTGTAAATAATGTAAATTTATAATAGATATATTAAAAATAACGAATATAAAAAATAGGTTTAAAATGCAATGAATTTCACATACATAGATTTTATTCATTCATCACATAAAGTTCTGATATTCAGCTGCATTCTTAGACTGGATATCGACCCCTAATTAAAATTATGGGCAGATGATGATGTCAATACCCGTATAATTATGTGACACAGGTTTAACTTCCCCATTTATGGAAATACAAAGGACATCTGGATAGACGCAGAGATGGCCGATAGAACAAGACTTTGACCGAGTGGTGGCCAAGATTTGGCCAAAGAAACCACCCACTTGTTGGGTTTAAGACATCGTCAAAGTCGCGAGAAAGACCTGGATCAGGGACGCACAGAACCAGGAAATGCGGCGAAAGAAACGTGGGCCTATCCCAGCTCTGGGTGATTCGAGACTGATATGATGATGATGATGATGCATGTAAAATTGTAAAGAAAAGAAAGAAAACAAACACGCGGGGCAGTCTTTGGGGATAGCCGATAGAGGTGAAAACTAAGTAATCTATATCTGCTACGGCGTAGCACCACAGGCGTGCGCGGGGTGCCTAAGTGGTGCTACGCCGTCGTGGATCGGCTACGAGTGCTACTAAGTGGCGCTACGCTGTAGCGGATCGGCTACGAGTACTACGAAATGTTAGATGAAGGTCACGCAAGTTCCATAATTTTTGTTTACCCAAATAATGCACAACGCGCTTAATGAAGTTTTCACTTCAAAAATATTTGTAGCAAGGACATCACGTGCATCATACAAAACGACAAAAAATATATGCTTGAATTTTTATACGTTCAACAGGACGGAATAAAAGCTTACACGTCGTGAGTTCGTGACTGCGACAAGGAAGTAAAGCTTTAGACGCATTTCAGTAATCCAGACACGTTTTTCCGTTTTGTATTTCCGTAGATTCATGGAGGTTGGTATTTTTTGAAGTTGTCGGTACCGTGGGAGATCTTAAAACAAGTATTTTATACCATTTGTAAAGAAGACTGGGATAAAATGAAAAAAAAATGTCTTAAATCGTCGCTCTTTTCTTAACTAGGTATATGTTCTTCATTCTTTTATTTTCAGCTAGCGACCTACCTTTTTGACGACCCGAATAGCGCAGCGGTAGTGAGGCTGCCTTACGTTCTTAGGGTCCCGGGTTCGAATCCCGGTAGGAGCAAATGTTTGTGTGATGAGCATGAACATTTGTTTCCGAGTCATGGATGTTTATACCGTATGTATGATAAGTATGTATTTACAAACAAAAAGTATATATGTAGTATATCAACTGTCTGGTGTCCACGACACAAGCCTTGCTTAGTGTGGCACTAGTTGGCGCTGTGTGTTAATGTCCAACGATATTTATTTTATTTATTTATATTTACACGGGTCCCAGGTATACGGATTTTAGGTACTAATTTAGCTACTCGTGAAATTATTGAGATTTTTGTGCTAGATCTAAATGAATTATTAGTAAGTATATTATATTATTTTATATATAAACTTTCAGGAATAAATTATATAAATACTTTGTACAACTATCATCAAAATGGGAAAAGAATTATTGGGCGTCAAAAAATCTCACAGACATAACGCAGTTACATCCCTCATCATTAAGGTACTCCAGCTAAGCTATAATGGAAGGACTCATAATCATGCAGACACACTGATATGAAATCTGATGGCATTACCCACGCTGCCCTCGCAAGCTAAAAAGCGATATCTCATATATTGAAAATCTTCATTTGTTTCTTGAGAGTTTGAAATTTCTCGTATCGTATCAAAACACAGAAGTCATACTCTTACTCTTATGTAGGGTAAAAGGGATGCACCGACGCATAAAACATAGAAAGGAGATGGGTCATTTGTGACCCAGACCAGAAAATAACGAGACATATCTCAGTTTCTTTGTTAGTATAAATATAGCTAAAATATAAATTTTGTCCATAAAAGGGTGTAAAACACTTCTTATCGAAGCCTAAAGGCACTTGTACTCCCCGTCACTGCGAACATTTTTTGTTCTAAGTACCTGGGAACTTTGACCCTCAATATAATAATATTGAGGGTCAAAGTTCCAACTTATTTTTTAAATACAAGTTTTTATTGTAAGATTTTTACTGACTCCCGGACTATTAAATCCACCCCTTCAGCACAATGTTTTGAATGCGGTACAATGAGTTCTACCACAAAACGTGACTTTTCACCCCAAAAAATAAAAAGTCAAAAAAATTTGCTTATAGTTACTTAGTTTGATGTACAGAATGCTTGGTTGACGGCTTCGTGATGAGGTTGTTTACACCCTGTATTCGAAATCAATGGCTAACACCAAAATATTGTCTTATGTTTTTGTTCAGGAGACATAAAATTGAATGTAACTCAATTATTAATTGCAGAATAGACACATCGTAAAATTCTAAGTGCCCCTCCCCCCCAAATAGATTGTTTTTAATTTTAGAATGATGTATTGAATACCAATGCGGTAAACCTTTTAAGCCGGAAACACATTTACGTGTCGGGGCGTGGCGTGGCGCTTGCTGTCGTGACGATGACTGTACACACTAATGTGTCGTGTCGTAGCGTGCTCTGGCGTTATTTCTGAACAGTACATATCGAACCTTCTTCAAAATTCAAATACAAGATTTGACCAAGGCAAGTTGAAGGTGTCCGCTCGCGCCACGAGCCACGCGGTTTAGAAACACATTTGCCTCTTGTGTCATGTCGCGCCATAAACCCCACCACCGCTTTGGCGCAATCGGTGCCGAGCAGTCAGCGCCACGACAGAACGCGCCACGACACGACACGAGCTACAAATATGTCTCTAACCATACTAAATGTATGAAATCGCTATGCTTCTGGCGCGCCACGGCACGCCCCGACACGTTAAGGTCGTGGCACACTTGACAAACACCGCACCAGCACAGCTGTTGGCCAGCGTTGTCTTGAATTTAGGCTACGGCGCGCTGGCTACGCGTCGGCGCGGCACGCGCGGGCTGTACGGCGTCCGCGCGCCGTCCGCGAGGCGTAAGCTCGTAGTCTGTGCGCTGGCTGTGATAGTCCGGGAGATGGTGTTGCATTTTAGAGTGTTTTTACGCCGATCAGTTGCCATCTGGTTCAATAGATCCCGAATGACTGATAAGTGAACCCAGCGTCAGCTGAGGCACCCGAGGTGGGTGTGGGATTGGGAGGTTACGGGGGTTGGTGAAAAAAAGCAGTCATAGTACGCAGGCTGAAACTTATTTATAAGTAGTTTGCATCAAGTTTGCTTAAAAATATCAGCTGCATGGTGGAAGGGGCATTATGTGTCTGCTGCTCACATGAATTTGTAAAAGAAATAATATAGTACGCCGGATGAAATTTAACAAAGTGATTGTATAAATTATCAAAAGTACAAAAACAACAATTAGCTGTGTGGGTTGCTGTTTCAACTCTCAAGGCAAGCCTGGTCGAGGTACATTCCAAGTTGGAGGCGTCGGATAACGTCATTGGTGATCTACGTGCCGAAGTGGAGTTGTTGCGCAACGCTATTAAAGTAAATAGGTCGCCTGATGCCTCCAACGTGAGCACACGTTGCGGAGCGAGAAACGCTAGCGTCGGCAGTTTTGAGTCAGCGAGCTCCACTGCGTCACCCGCTGCTATCGCTCGCGTTGCAACATGCGCCGCCGAAGTTGCTGACTCGGTGCCGGTCGAGGCCGTGACTCGTGTAGGTACGTCGACCCCTAAACGTGCCTACGCTGCTATTGTCGCCACGCCTGTATCGCAGGTGAAGAAGGGGAAAAATAAGAGCTGCTGTGAACCTTCCAACAAGGGTTCGAAACAGCGAGGCCCAGCAGCGGCCACGTGTGACGAGGATGGCTTTGTGAAGGTCGAGAGGAAGAAAAGGAAGAAGCCACCTAGTCGGAACCAGTGCGGGACCGCGCAGGAAGGACCCAGTGTGTTGCGTCCGGCGATACCAACGACGCAGCTCTATGTGTCCCGGCTACTTCACACCACGAAGGTAGAGGAGATCGTGGAGTACGTCCGAGCGAAGACCAACTGGACAGTGAGGGTCGAGAAGTTGGAGTCCCGCCACAACACGAATTTTAAATCGTTCGTGGTGCGAGTTCCGACTCATGATATTGAGACCTTCCTCAAGGAAGAGTTTTGGCCGAAAGGTGTCGTGTACCGGCGATTCCGCGGAAGGCTACGCGACACCACGCAGCGCAACATGACGCCGTCTCTTCGTGTTCAGTAGTTTTATTTATGTTTTTGTGGTTTTATTAAATATGTATGTTAGTCTGTAAGGTATATGTGATATGGGTCTTTTGTTACCCGAATTAAATGATATTATTATTTTTATTATTATTATTTACAAGTTCATGCAAGCCATAAACGACACCCATGACGGAAAATGAAAGAAAAAACTCTCGAAAGATTGTCAACCGAACATACTGCTTACAATTTAAAGCATAATTATCTTATTTTTCATCATGGGTGTCGTTTTCATGGTTTTCGGGGTGGTTGATAACGAAAATGAGGTTAAAGTTAACTACGTCAAGTATTATATAATCCAAATAATAAGACCAAATAATTATATAATCTGGGAGTCTTATCGAACTAGGTTCAGTGTAGTGGGCTCTCTAACTAAATATGGAACTGTGCGTTGTTTTGCGGGCAACTCGTAGGCGGCGCGCAGCCAGCGCGCAGACGGCGCCCTGTAAACACACGGTCCACTCTCTTGCGGCGCGCGGACCGTAGCGGGAAGCGCGTTGACCGCCCGCCGTAAGCTTTTTCAAATGGACATTATATAAAAACTTTTTTGCAAAAAATAAAACCGACTTCACACAAAAAAGTGAAAAATAACTTTAGCTTCAGAAGTCGGTGACCTTTATTTGATTGATTTAGTTTTTTTGTCACCGACTTCTGAAGCTAAAGTTATTTTTCACTTTTTTGTGTGAAGTCGGTTTTATTTTTTGCAAAAAAGTTTTTATTTTTCACTTTTTAGTGGTTCACATGTGTATAGGGTTTTCACAGCATACCAGCGTGATTTTTTGTTATGAACTGGTGTAAACAATAGACAGACATGAAATTTCAGCAATCCCAGTAAGAGACACAAATTTGCTACATTTAATGAGGAGTTCCGTTGCCTTTCTCCGAAGTTCTTCATCTAATCTTTACCAAATTTAAATGGGATCACTCCGAGAAAGTACTCTTTCTAAAACTACCCAAATCGCTTCTGGTGTGCCTATAAAATTTGAAGAGTTCCCTCTATTTCTCCAGGATCCCACTATCAGGATCCTGACTTGATGATTATGGGACCTTCTGGGAAGTATACCCTTTCAAACAATTAAAAATCAAATTCGGTCCAGTCATCTTCGAGTAATCGGGGAACATTGAATTGAGAACCTCCTCCTTTTTGAAGTCGGTTAATAACGACGTTATGGTACGTGACTCAAATATCCGGATAGCCTTTAAAAGATTTGGCCGAATATCGTTAATTTGCTTCTAAGAATTGAAGAGTTCCGTTCCTTTGTCATGGATCCCATAACCAGAACCTAACCAAATTCTCATCAAACTACCCTTGAAGTAGGTACCCTTGCCAATAAAATAACAATACATGTCAAGGTAATAGGCTTATCCCCAATAAATGAAACTTAATACACCTTACTGTCGAAATCTGGGAATATTGTACACTTCTGCGTACCCCCTCAGAGCATACAGGCGTGATGTTACGTCATGATTTTGTATAAACAATAAACATTCAAGCGATTGCAGCAGTTACTGCAGATTTGCCGTGTATTTTTGAAGAGTTCCATTGTATATCTCCGAAGACCCGGATCAGATCTTCAGCAAATTAAAATATAACCACACGGGCAGCACCAGCTTTCAAATTAAAAAAGAATCATCAAAATCCGTTCACCCAGTCGAAAGTACTGTGGTAACAACCACTGTCGAAATCTGGGTGTATTGTACACATCTGCGTACCCCCTCAGAGCATACAGGCGTGATATTACGTCATGATGTTGTATAAACAATAAACCTACAAGCGTTAACAGCAAGCACTGCAGATTTGCCGTACATTTTTGAAGAGTTCCATTGTATATCTCCGAAGACCAGCATCAGATCTTCAGCAAAATAAAATGGGACCACATGGGAAGCACCAGCTTTCAAATAAAAAAAGAATCATCAAAATCGGTTCACTCAGTCGAAAGTTATGAGGTAACAAACACAAAAAAAAAAAAAAAAAAAAAAAAAAAAACATACAGACGAATTGATAACCTCCTCTTTTTAGAAGTCGGTTAAAAATAGGCTATGCGACACACTATTTAACGCTCTAATTTTAATGGCAAGTTAATTGCTTTGTTGGAGCGGTGCTGGTGCTGTGCTTGTCAAGTGAGCCACGACCTTTAGCGTGTTCCCGGCATCACCGTCGGTGCCCCGAGCACCCTTTTTTTTTTTTTTTTTAGGATGGGAAATCATCAAATGACTTCTCCCACTCTGGGCGGAGCGGGAGGGAGTGTCAGACTCTTACTGACTAAAACCCATCCATGTTCCTTCCTCGCCCTTTACGTTCCGGGGCCGCGGTATCTCTTTCGAACAGTCCCGCAACCCCGGCAGGCTTCGGCCCTTGCGGGCCCCTCTCTTCTGCTGACATCTCTTTGAGGCGCGCGTGGAACACGAACGCGCCGTCGACACGGCCTGTCGTCACTAGACGGACGGACGGCTAGCTAGCCCATAGCTAACCGTCCACAGGCCCGCATCTACGGTGGCCGGTAGCCACCACGTGGCCCCCGACGCCCGGTGCGTCTCCCGCGGCGGCCGGGAAGAGAGGCTCTCTCCCTCTCTCGTTCCGCCACCTCCTTCGCTAGCATGACTGCTTCGCAGAAGGAGGTGACGGCTTCCCATTCCATCTCGCTCCGGACCATGGATTGAACCAGGGCCGGACGCGAGAGGTCGCCCCCGCCGATCGCCGCTACGAGGACACGGCGGTGCTCCGCCCACGCAGGGCAGACTTCCACCGTGTGCTCCACCGTGTCCTCCGGTCGATCCTCACAGTGGAAACACCCGGGCGTTTCCTCCCGCCCGATTCGGTGCAGGTACCTCCCGAAACATCCGTGTCCGGTGAGGACCTGCGTCAGGCGGAAGGTGAGGGCGCCGTGGCGCCTCTCAAGCCACTCCTCAAAGAGGGGACTTACCGCCACTATCGTGGCGTGCCCTGCACGGGGTTGCGACAGTCGCTCTCTCCATGTCGCCATGAGATCGCGCCGGAGGTCTGTCCGCTGAACGGCAATTTGCCGCGGCAGCGGAGTTTCCCCCCGGCGTAGTGCCTCCGCGCGCCATTCGTGTAGGCGCGCGAGGACTATCGCCTCCAGATCCCATGGCGGCAATCCGGCAAGCAGGCCCGCCGCCTCGCGGGCGATCGTGCGGTATCCACGGACCATTCTCACGGCCACCACTTTCTGGGGCGCGTTCAGACAGTGGGCGGCTCGCCGCCTCAAAGAACGCGCCCACACTGGGGCCCCGTAAAGGGCCATGGACCGCACGACCCCCGCGTAGAGCCTGCGGCAGGAGGCGTTTGGCCCCCCAAGGTTGGGCAGGAGCCGCCTGAAGGCAGCCCCGGTCCGTTCCAGCCTGGGGGCCAAACGTCGGAAATGCTCCACGAAGTTCCACCGGCTGTCGAGGACGAGTCCTAGGTACTTCAACGTCGACTCGACGCCGATGGATACCCCTCCTACCGTCAGTGTGGATCCCGACGGTGGCGCGTTCCGAGGCCCATGAAAGCACATGGCCTCGGACTTGTGCAATGCCACCTCGAGACCCAGTTGCCGGATCCTCTCAACGACTATCGCAACCCCGTGTGTCATCACTTCGGCCGCCGCCTCGTGCGACCTCCCCTGTGCCAGCACCAGGGTGTCGTCTGCGTAGCAAACGACGCTGACACCACTAGGGAGGTCGGCGCGCAGCACCCAGTCGTAACCGATGTTCCACAGGGGCGGTCCCAGAACCGATCCCTGTGGGACACCGCACGACATCTCTCGCCGGTTCCAATCTCCGCAGCGACTGGGGTAGATGACGGCCCTGTCCGTCAGGTAGTCCCCGACCACACGACGGAGGTAGGTCGGCACCCGGTGATACCGGAGTGCCTCCCTGATGCAGCTCCAGGGCAGGGAGTTGAAGGCGTTGGCGATGTCGAGAGACACCGCCAAGACAACCCCACCCCGGGATATCGCATCCCCCGTCGTGAGGGCTCTCACGCGCATGACTGCGTCCACAGTAGAGCGCCCCTTGCGGAAACCATACTGGTTCTCCGCAAGATTCGGCCCCATCCCCTCAAGGTGCTCGGCGAGGCGGTTTGCAATCACTCTCTCAAAGAGCTTGCCCACCTCGTCGAGCAGCACAATGGGCCGAAATGCGGACGGAGAGTCCGCAGGGCGCCCCGGCTTCTGGATGAGGACCAGTTTCCCCGTCTTCCAACTAAGCGGGAACTGGCCTCTCTCCAAGCATGCGCTTAAGAGCCCCCTCAGTCGGGGCCCGAGAGCCTCCGCATCCGAGGCCAGGACCCAGGCTTTGCCAGGCAAGCCATCGGGTCCCGGGGCGGTATTTTTGGCCTTGAGCCTACCTACCGCCACTCTCAGGTCTACCCCAGTCACTTCCGGAGTGTCGTCGTCGTCGTCACTTGGGTCCTCTTCCGGCACCGCAGGTGGCGGAGCCATAGGCGGGGGCGGATGTTCCCCCCGCGAGGGGAACAGAGCGCTCACCACGTCCTCCACGAGCTCTGGCCGGAGACTCTGCGTCAGCGGGGGGGCCCAGGTGCGGAGTTTATTCCGCACCATCTTGTAGGGGCGCCCCCACGGATCTCTGTCGAGAGTCTCCAGCATCTCCAAGCGGGCCAGTTCCCTGGCCCGCAGGATAGCCCCACGGAGGGCGGTCTTCGCCGCTCTGTATCCCTCGTACAGCTCCGCCTCAAACGTACAGCTCCGCCTCAAGCCCCGAGCACCCTGCATCTAACATTTAGATAAATCCATAAATATTATAAAGCTAAACAATTTATTGTTTGTTTGGTTGAATCTCAGGAACTACTGATTCGATTTGAAATTTTTTTTTATTGTTGGATAGCCCATTTATCGAGAAATACTAAGGTCGATATTATCATTACGCTGCGACCATTAGTAGCGGAGCATCAACGAGAAATGTTGCAAAAACGGGGAAAATACTATTGTATAATTATTTGATATAGTTTTCATATAATTGTGTTATCTGGAAAAATAGATTTGTTTAGTTACGGCATTAGGCCTAGGGGTCACTACAACGGAGTCGTATTATCGTAAATCTACGTCGTCCGCTGATAGAATGAGGTCGTGACGTCACAAACAGGCATTTCGCCTATTTGGGCACTCCGCCAAATACAGAACCTTGATTACGCTGGTCCCTAAGACTTGTTTAAGACATGGACTGAGATAAGCGGAGAGTGGAGCGATAATCTACTCGAGTGTGAAAAAACACATAAATACCTTTGTGTGTTCCATAAAATTATAAATGCGATTTTGTCTCGATTGAGAAGTTCGTGGCTAAATAATAACAGCCGCTCGGCCCGATCTTTAGGCTAAGCCGTGCTTGCCTAGGTTGGTCTGTGGATGGGTGACCGCCCTTACATACCGAGTTTCCTCCGTGCCTCGGAAAGCACGTTGAGCTGTTGGTCCCGGCTGTCATTTGTCCATCTTTAGCAGTAGTTACTGGTAGTCAGTGGCCCAAAAAGTCTGACAACCAGTCTTACCAAGTGGTATCGTATTACCCAGTACTAACTGGGTTGTGGAGGTCAGTTAGATAGTCGCTCCATGTAAAATACTGGTATTCAGCCGCATCCAGTTAGACTGGAAGCTGACCCCAACATAGTTGGGAAAAGGCTAGGCGAGATGATGGTTGTATTTTCTAAACCAATTACAGTATAACTAAACCTAGAACTAAACAGTTATAACGTTAAATTAAAATATACAAAATAACAAAGTAAAGGTTCACACTATCATAAATTGGTCTCACAGTGCCAATGAAATCATCCTACGCAAATGTATTAATACGCAAACAGGTTCCAGGTGGACCGATGAGCTGGTGAAGGTTGCGGGAATCCGTTGAATGCAGGTCGCACGGGACCGGTCAATGTGGCGACACTTGGGGTAGGCCTATGTCCAGCAGTGCACGTCTGCAGTCTTAAATGATGTTGATGATGAAACAGATCCCATATGGGTGAAACCGCAGGTTAATTGTTAGTTTGTATATTTCTGAGCGTAAATAATACGGGTCATAACAATTTAGAAAAAAAATTGGGCTTGACTAAGATTGCCACCCAAAGTTTTCATGTCTTGTCTTTTACAGACTGTACGTCGGTAAGTGTGTCTGAGGGCCTCACTAGCTCATTCCACCATTTCCCTTCTTTCCATCGGAAGTTCAGACTGCAGGTTACCACCCAAACCTTGTCGATGTTCCACACATTCGCACGACGCGCTTTGCTACATCTTTTATCATGTGCACATCCAAGGAGTGGTACTCTCGGCTTGGGTCGGTGTCCCGAGTTCATATAACCCCAATCTATTTAAGTCACGATATCCCTAACCACCTCATCTCTGTCCTCAAGAAAAGATTGTATAGACGTTTGTTTGTTTAGACTATGCCATTTGGTAGAGGTATTCCTCAGAGCGCACCTACCTATCTATTTATATCTAGGATTTTCTCAATGTCGAAAACGCTTGCTGTTTAAGGGCTTTCGCAGACTAGATTCACGAAATTTTAAAACAGAGTATTGCCCTACTAGTGCGAGCGAGACATATTATTTCTCCCTTAAGCAATGGTCTGTCTTAAAACTCTCGTGACTGAAATCTGCGAAAGCCCCTAAATTTCACTTTGTTTTGTTATATGCCTAGCTAGTATTAGCAGTTAATTATTTCAGCATTTTCGGACAAACGTCGCGACCGATATATGAACCGATGATAGTATAAATTTAAGAATAATATACTCGAAACGACCATAGTCGTTAAAACTATGGAGCCTGCAACATTTCAAAAGCTCCATTGCGTAGATTCAATAATTGAAGCACTGAGCAAACATTAACACAACACATTTGCAAAAACCCATGTGCTAAAATTAAATAAAACCCCCAAAAGTTCTTAAATAAATCAATTTCCCTTAAGTTTATTTTATTTACTTGAGTTGATACTCGTAAGATAAGAAGTACGCGCCTTTCCCTTTTTCAATTTCACAAACCGAGTCCTTTATATAATTATGAGTATATCAGTAATGATCACTTTTATTTATTTATTATTTGTTGCCAGTGATATTCGTTCGCGTGAAGTCATAATAAAAAAATATACGAGGGCGGGTCAATAAGTCCGTGACTTTTGGAATAAAACACAGATTTTTTTATAAATAAATCATTTTATTTTTCAACGTAGTCTCCCTTGAGCTCTATACACTTTGTCCAACGCTTCTCCAATTTTTTTATCCCTTCCAAAAAATATGATTTGTCGAGGTCCTCAAAATAGGCCTTTGTTTGCGAGATGACTTCATCATTGGAGTCATATCTTTTTCCACCAAGCCATTTCTTCAGGTTTGGGAACAAGAAGTAGTCACTCGGAGCCAAATCTGGAGAATAGGGCGGATGAGGGAGCAATTCATAGCCCAATTCATGGATTTTTGCCATGGCAACTGTACATGTGTGCACCCTTGCATTGTCTTGGTGGAAAATAACTTTTTTCTTGGACAAATGAGGTCGGTTTTTTTTCAAATCGTCATTGGATCGGTCCAATAAGTTGGCATAATATTCCCCATTGATTGTTCTTCCCTTTTGAAGGTAGTCAATGTGGATTATCCCGCGTGCATCCCAAAAAACAGTCGCCATAACTTTATTGGCTGACAAACCCACCTTGGCCTTCTTTGGCGCCGATTCACCCTTAGAAACCCACTGTTTTGAGTGTTGTTTGGTCTCTGGTGTGTTGTGATGGATCCATGTTTCGTCCACGAAAGTTACAAAACGGCGCAAAAACTCCTCCATATTGCGATTAAACAACGCGAAACCTTCCTGTGAAGTTGTCACACGATTGCGTTTGTGGTCGACTGTGAGCAAACGCAGCACCCATCTTGCGGAAAGCTTTCTCATGCCCAAGTGATCATTCAAAATTGAAACCACTGAGCCATGCGAGATCCCTACGGCTTCCACAATCTCTTGCACTTTCAATCTTCGGTCTGCCAACACCATATCGTGAATTTTTTCGATTGTTTCGGGTGAAGAGACCTCAACTGGGCGTCCAGGACGTTCGGCATCTTCAGTGCTTGTACGGCCAAAACGAAATTCAGTAAACCGCTTTTTTACCATTGAAATCGATGGTGCAGAGTCCCCATAGTATTTATCAAGCTTAGCCTTGGTCTCGGTAATGGTTTTTTTTCGCAAAAAATAATGCTTAATAACACACGAAATTCACTTTTTTTCCATTTTATCCTCAAATTACTAGGTAGATTATATTACTTTACTCTTTGCTGGGTAGTCTGATAAAGATTGCTGCCAAACACCACAGCAAAGCACCACAGAGTATATAATCACTACGTTTATCAAACACAAACTAACTGACGCAGCAAGTTCAAATTTTGACAGGAGTCAACTGACAGAGGCCTGTTGACAGGAGTAGTGTTGCTTTTTCAGTAAAGAGGTCAGAAATTTAAAAAGTCACGGACTTATTGACCCGCCCTCGTAATTTATCTTTCTGTTATATTTTTTCATAGAACCCTATTTATTTTTCTAAGATAAAAGTAGCTTACATTAGACCTTATAATATCATCTATCTGCCAATTAGAGTTTTGTCAAAATCGGTCCTGCCCTTTCCGAGATTAGCAGGAACAAACAGACAAACAAACAAAAATGCCGTAAGTATTATCATATGCATTCAGTAAAAAGCTGTTATTTTGATATAACAAATTACAGACACTTTAATTTTATTTATTTGTATAGATAACGAAATACTATACAATACAAACATTGCTTATTTTTGCCTAAAATATCAGAATAACTTTGCCAAACTTAAAAACATTGACATAAAGCTATCTTCAAAAAACAAATGACCCCTTTACCTTTCTAAGAGCTTAAACTGAACAGCACATTATTTTCCGAAGCAAATATTCTTCATTCTGTACGCTTTTACAGAAGGGGGGTGAAAATCCCCTATTCACCTCCCAACCCCCCCTGGCCCCCAGTGGAGGGGGCGTTTGACGTCAGCGCACGCCCCGAGGGTGGGGGATGTGCGCAACTAAAGAATATACCTACATAGACAGACATGGGTTGTATGTATGTGTGCTCTCAAAGTTTTTCTTTGTACCTATGTACCATGAAGTTTGTAGTGTGCTTATATACGTACTCGGCTGTCTTGTATTTTTCTTAGACGTGGTATATGTTTTTGTAGTAGGAAAGTGTACGAGCTCACTCGACAATTTTATGCTGACGCCCGCGATCACATTTACTTACGTTTTTACCTTATTGCATGTACATTACTGTAACAAAAGTCAGTTCAATAAAGCTGCTTGGTGAATACACATGTCGGTGTTTTCTTCTTGTTAGAGGGTTTTGTCGTGGATGCAATTAAAGACGGAACTTGATAACAAGATATATTGTAAAATAAAAGTTATTTATATAACACATAAGCGCAGCCATGAATCAGTCATGTTGACGAATAATAGAAAAGTCTCTCTATTTTCAAACACACTACGACAGTAGTATATAATCAAACAGTGACTGCTCAACAAAGGTTATATTCAACACTTCCACATTACACATAAGAATTCCCGGCACACATCGCACCTCAGCGGTAGGACACCTCATATTTTTGGTCCTTCGAGCCGGATTTTCTACGTACTACAAAAATACAAGCTGAGGGAAGTTCTGAGTATGAATGTGGATGGGTATAGGTATGAGTAGAGGAAGATCAAAGAAACGATGGATGGACTGTGTGAAGTATGATATGGTGAGAAAGGAACAGTGGCGAAGGGTGAAAAAAGAGTCAGGGTAAGCCGAGAAAAAAAATAGAATGATTTTTTTTTACTTGACTTTTTGATGTTTGTTTTGACCTCATTTTCATTATGCGACCCCAAAAACCACGAAAACGACACCCATGAAGAAAAAACTGAAATTTTTCATCGGCGCCATCTTGGATTTGGCCACTGCCACTGGAAAGGAGATGTCTGATGAGATGACGAGTAATAGAGTAGTGTGGAAGTAGAAGATATGCTGCGCCGACCACTAATGAATTGGGATAAGAGAATGATTATGATCATCATCAGACTCTGTTTGCTCTCTAAGTGGGGTTATCTTGTCTGAAAAGTGAAATGATAATCAGAGGTCAATGACAGCATTATTCTTAATCAATTTCCTTGCAAGTATAATCATCTGTCTAGCTTTATCCCAACTATGTTGGGGTCAGCTTCCAGTCTAACCGGATGCAGAAGAATACCAGTATTTTACATGGAGCGACTGCCTAGCGGACCTCCACAACCCAGTTAGTACTGGGTAATACGATACCACTTGGTAAGACTGGTTCTCAGACTTTTTGGGCCACTGACTACCTGTAACAACTGTCAAAGATAGTGATATCATCTACAAATGACATCCGGGACCAAGGCTTAACGTGCTTTCCGAGGCACGGGGGGAATCCGGTATGTGATGGGTGGTCACCCATCCACAGACCAACCTAGGCAAGCACGACTAAACTGGGCTCCTTATTTCCTTGCAAGTATATAGGCTTTAAAAAAATCACTCAAAATGATGCCTAATTTCCCAGAGGTCAAACAGGACCTACCTATGATGCAAATTAATTTAAACTGTTACTTTCCCAACGAGTTTTTGTTTCACTATCTGCCTCAAAAATAATTAGGGAAGTTACAAAGTAGTAGTTAGTTGTTTAGGGGGGTTAAATAATATCTTGCATGCTCTTGTGTGTATACAATGTTTAGACAAATAAAGAATCTTATCTTATCTTACAATATGTTGGGTGGCCGTCGTATGCGTAGTCAGAAGCTCGAAGATCTGAAAGTCTTACTAAGAGGTATCGTGTAACTTGGTAAGTAGTTGGGCTGTGGAGGTCAGATAAGAATAGCAAAGCATAAACACAATCAGTCATAATGTTTCTACTGCTGGGACACAAGGCTCCTCTCTCATCATTCTCTTGTTCTTATCCCTATTCATTTGGGGTTGCCGCAGCATGTCTTCTTCCATTCTTCTCTATTTTTCGGCATCTTATCACACACACTTTTTCTCTAGCCATATCATACTTCACACAGTCCATCCATCGTTTCTTTGGTCTTCCTCTACTCATAAACTCATCCACATTCCTCCGCATCACATGCCCATACCACGACAACCGATATCAGGAGAAATGGGCTGTAATCCACCTCGGGATAGATAGTCTACACATACTAGTATTCAGGAGCAGTTGCTTGGACTGTAAGCCGCACCCAATGTAGTTAGGAAAAGACTGACAGGTGATGAGTCACATTGTCACTTATTTGACAGTCTATACAACGTACAATGAGGTTGTTTACACCCTGTAAACAACCTCATCACGACGCCGTTAAACCAAGCATTCTGTACATCAAACTAAGTAACTCTACGCTAAAATTATTCACGGGAAACGTTTTTTTTTGGGTGAAAAATCACGTTTTACCGTAGGAATCCAAGTAACGCACTCAAAAGATTGTTCTGATGGATGGATTGAATAGTACAGGGGTCGTGTCGTGGTGGTGTTTAAAGTAAAAGTCGAAGGCAAGTAAAAACATGTATTTAAGAAATTTGTAACTTTGACCCCCAATATCTCCGTAACTAGAAGGTACCCAGGTATGATGTAGAACAAAAATATGATCGCAATGACGGGGAGAACAAGTGCCTTTCGGCTTTGTTAAGGATTTTTTACACCCATTATTTTAAGTGTAGGTATTATGTACCTATCCTTCACATCAAGATAATCGCTGTCATTTTCACAAGAGATGTCATAATTGACATATTTTTAGGTGAAAATAAGCGGTAAACAGTGCCCGCTAGATCACTGATAACGTTATCAGTTAAAACCCCTTTTTTCGCGGAAAAGCTGCGCTTTAGATAACCTTATCGTGAGTGAGTTAAGTGGTTGTAGACTAGGGAAACAATTTAGAGGCCGCTAACGAAAAAACTGATGAAAATACTGTTTACTAGCAGTTCGGCCGCGACTTCGCACGCGAAAGTCAATATAAATTGCCTATGTTACTCGGCACAGATGTAGCTTTCTAATGGTGAAAGAATTTTCAAACGCAGTTGAAGAGTTCTTGAGTTAAATCGTTACAAACAAACAAAACAAACAAACTTAAAATCAAATCCTTCCTCCTTATAACATTAGTTAAGATTAGATTAGTTCTGACTTCATAAAGTGATATAACGTGGTGTAAAAGTAACCTTAACGAAGGCGAAAGGCATTTGTTCTCCCCGTCATTGCGATATTTTTTTTCGTTCTGGACCTGCTCGTGTAGTCTTGGGAACCTTCTAATTCCGGATATAATATTGGGGTCAAAGTTCCAACTTATTCAGAAGTTTTTTTTTAAGTTTTAATATTTTTATTTACCCTCATACTGTTCCACTGCTGGGCAAAAGGCCTCCCCCATGGCCTTCCACTCTTCTCTCGGTGCGGTTTTCTCCGGCCAATCTCACACAAACTATTCTAAGTCATCACACCAGTGTTTTAATGTTATTTTACTTTAAATAGCTCCACGACCCTTGTACTATCCAATACATTCATCAGTACAATGTTTTTGAGTCCTACTGAAAAACATGATTTTTACGCTAAAAAAAATCGTTTCTCAGCGATATTTTTTGCGTAGAGTAACTTAGTTTGATGATAGTTGACGGCGTCGTGAACTGATTTTTTGCGTAGAGTAACTTAGTTTGATGATAGTTGACGGCTTCGTGAACTGATTTTTACACCCTCTACGTAAAAACATCAAAAATCATGATGAAAGTTTTAGTACAAGTTTCCCTTTTACAGTCTTTACCTGCGTGAGAACCGAGAACCGAGGAAATCACAGATTTATTTTGTTCATCTGTCATTTTATTGATTCTTTTTTCATCTGTCATTTTGTTGATTCTTTTTTTATCTGTCATTTTTTGATTCTTTTGTTTCATTTGTCATTTTGTTGATTCTTTTTTCATCTGTCATTTTGTTGATCCTTTTTTTATCTGTCATTTTTTGATTCTTTTGTTTCATTTGTCATTTTGTTGATTCTTTTTTATCTGTCATTTTGTTGATTCTTTTTTTATCTGTCATTTTTTGATTCTTTTGTTTCATTTGTCATTTTGTTGATTCTTTTTTCATCTGTCATTTTGTTGATTCTTTTTTTATCTGTCATTTTTTGATTCTTTTGTTTCATTTGTCATTTTGTTGATTCTTTTTTCATCTGTCATTTTGTTGATTCTTTTTTTATCTGTCATTTTTTGATTCTTTTGTTTCATTTGTCATTTTGTTGATTCTTTTTTCATCTGTCATTTTGTTGATCCTTTTTTTTCTGTCATTTTTTGATTCTTTTGTTTCATTTGTCATTTTATTGATTCTTTGTTCGAAAGAACCAGTTTCTACGGTGCTCATGCTACGCGGGCTAATAACCTCCAATAACCTCTGTAGCTGTGCATTACTCTATAGTCTACAGTCCACAGAGAATTGGGACACAACGGAAGCTTAGTTTATAAACCTTCATAAAGTGTTCCCGATAACACAACCCCGCACTGAGTAAGTTACATTTTATTATCCTGAATTTTAATTTTCATAGGCTGGTTATGTCTGTAGAAGATCTAATTGTCGTTTGAATACAAGACGAATCCTTGAGTACAGTGAATCGGTGGTATTCGAACCGCGTTGGGTCTGTGAGGTGGATGAAGGAATTATTGTGTGGATTTTGAAAAATCTTACACAGATTCCTTTGTCCTAGGCCTACAACCTTTTTTTTCCACATAGCTTTTTAATTCAAATATTCATCATTTTCCTGCCCTCATTCCAAATTCACTGTGGTCGGTGCAGCACGTCTTCTTGTTCCATACTTCTATATTACTGGTCATCTCATCAGACACCTCCTTTCTAGCCACATCATACTTCACACAGTCCAGCCATCGTTTCTTTGATCTTCCTCTACTCTTTTAAATGGTTTGTTTTAAATAACAGAACATCTTCGCTCACACGCTCACAGTCGATCAGACTTTAACCCTCATTTATTTAATTTGGACAGTGTTTATACTTGTTATGGTTTTACAAAATATTGTATCGAATACTTTAAATCCTTTAATCGCATAATATTAGATTTGCTAAATATTATGTTCTGTAAATAGCCGAAATTTTACATTTAACTCGAGAAGTGCATTTTATTTAATAATGAAATTTTAGTGATTCGTCCGATAAAAAAAAACAACCTCTTACCCCAATCGAATATACCGACTCCGTTCCGTTCGTGGGCAAAAAGACGAACAATAAAGAAATTAGTTAGGATGTTGTAAATAAGTGTAGGTACATGCTGAACATGAAAAAATGATATGCTTAATTGAGCAGAAAAAAATAATTAATTTTTCAAATAATTATATTTTCAGATGTCATATCTTGACCTTTTAATAGTAAAAATGGAATTATATCTTAATATATTTTAGACCTTAAAATATTGTAAAATAAAAAAGGTAAAACAAAGTCTTAGCTTTATTTCTTTTGAGTGCATGATTGTACTTCAGCTATTTTGAGAATATAATATTTAGCGAATCTAATATTTTGAGAATCTGCTATTTTGAGAATCTAAGATTCTCTCAGGTCGGGCAAAGTGTTATTTTTTTTTAAAACATCAGGAATTTTCTCAGCACTTATCTGAAACGGAGTTTGAATTTTGCGCCCCATTAATGGCAATAGGGTCGCCTCCTAGTGCATGTGGCTTCAAACTTAATTGGCAAAATATGGGACAGTACCGACCACCACGCTGTTGAAGTTGCGGTCATGAGCTAGTTGGTAGATAAGCCTTTTTCAAAACCTCCAAAGCAACCTTTCGTCAAAGCAAATAAAACCCTTTTACCTTGCAATAATATACAAAATCCACTGCATATAAGTACTAGGTACACCTAAATTCCTTCCAAAACACACTCATATACAAAGTAGTACATGGGTTCGTATATACAACGCTGTTACATAACCAGCAACCTCCCGGATCAATACGGATGCGCCATCTACTTTCAAACTATACCTGCCTCTTTCTCACAAAGGTGTTGGATATATCTATCTCTGTCTAGCGAAGGCTTCGCCGGGAGGTATAGATTTTCGCTTAGTGCAGAGTTTGACGGTATAATTAAGGTTTTGTTTGATAAAGGGGTGGACAGAGGTGGTATAGGGGATTGTGAGCCTTGAGGCAGGAACTGTAGGTTTTTGTTAAATGTTATGGGCAACTACAGTACTTTCACAGTTTTTATGTCTTGTGACTGGGACTGTAGCTACATTAAATGTTCATTTTTGTTTCGACAATTCAAAAGCGCCTGTAACTGGCCTACTTGAAATAAATGCTTTGATTTTGATTTTAGGTATGTCTTGTATTCTTCATAAGCAGCAGTGAAAATTTTGTTTTAAACCACTAAAAAATCACTTTTATTCAAGTCAAATCAGTTATTCCAATGAGGACATTATAATACATTTTTCAACGTCAATCGTGCATTGGTAAAGGCCCAAAAACGTCTGCCTAGTCTCATGTCATCCGCGTTTGACCCTAGGTCCGTGGATCGGTGACCACCCATTCCATACCGAATTTTCTCTGTGCCTCGGCACAGCACGTTAAGTAGTTAGTCTCGGTTGTCATTTGTAGATCTTTGAGAGTCGTTACAGGTAGTCAGTGACCTTGAAGCTTGACAACTAGTATTACAAAGAAGTATCTTACCCAGTACTAACCTAACCGGGTTGTGGAGGTCAGATAGGCAGTCGCTCCATGCAAAGTAATGGTATTCAGGTGCATCAAGTTAGACTGGAAGCCGACACTAACATAAATGGGAAAAGGCAAGGTTGGAATTTTTCAATGCCACCTAGAGGGAAAGTACTCGAAATAATGGCGATAGCAAATTTTACTCAATTCCTTTATTTTTAAAAAGAAACAAATTTGCATTCACAGACTTTCGAAAATTCGCTTGCCACTCTCGGGAATCGAACCAACTAAAATTCGAAAAAGTAACATCCTTTACTTTTTTACATCAATCGATAGGGGCAATCATATGGATCAAATCTCTCTTACAAACATGATAAATTAAATGAAGGGCAAATCATGAAATCTAAAGAACAGTTATAAATTCAATGGGATGAATTCAATAAGATAAAGTAAGTACTTTTATTCATGGTTTTCCTTTCATTTAATGTATCATATTCGTTAGAGAGATTTGATCCATATGATTGACCCTATCGATTGATGTCAAAAAGGCGGCCATCTTGTAAAAACGACTAAAAATCCGAATTTTCGACACGATTTTTCGGGTAGTTGGCAACATCTGACGGGTTCGAGTTGTACCGAGCGGTTGTACGGACAAACGGACGCTAAAAGCAACCCAAATAAAAGACACAAATTGGGTCAATGTTGTGACTACGGATCATGTTAAATTATCCTCAGTCACACCAGTGTGACTACGGATAAATAAAATTAACCATAATCACACTGGTGTGGCACTTTGGTGTGACTACTGGTCGGTCGCGGTTATTTTTAACCGACTTCCAAAAAGGAGGAGGTTCTCTATTCGATTGTATGTATTTTTTTTTTTTTTTTTTTCGAACTTTAATCGATCCATTCTGGGTTCGATGCCCGAGTGTGGCAAGTAAATTTTCGAAAATCTGAAAATGCAGATTTGTTTCTTTTTAAAAGTAAAGAAATGTTTCC
The DNA here is from genome assembly GCA_950022955.1 of Xestia ashworthii. Taxonomy (NCBI): domain Eukaryota; kingdom Metazoa; phylum Arthropoda; class Insecta; order Lepidoptera; family Noctuidae; genus Xestia; species Xestia ashworthii. Next base: position 12,661,795 of record OX465575.1, on the reverse strand, counting down.
TTTGAGTAAAATTTGCTATCTCCAGTATTTAGAGTACTTTTCCTCCAGGTGGCATTGCAAAATTCCACCCTGTATAAACACAAATCCAGACATGGCTGTAAAATGGAATAGTAAGCCCAGTATCGAACACAGAACATAGGCAATTGCTCCCGCGACCATTACACACACAAAAGTTAAGGTAAAATTGAGCTAAATTAGCAACTCTATTTGTGGCGGTTCAAAGTTCGTTTGAAATACTGTTAAAATAAAGTTCTAACCAGCTTGCACTACAAAGTGGTTGTTACGTCAGTCACTGCGGGCCGAATAGTGCGAAATGAGTGGTTTCGATCGATTTACAAAAAAACTATTGATTGGACTAAAAAAATAAAAGACTACGATGCTAGTATGGTGCCTGTAGAATTATTTGCCAAAAAATCAGAATGATCGCATGTATTTCAGTATGGTTTGTACTCGTTAAAAGAAATTTTTAGAGATAAGTTCATGATTTTTTTATCGAGTAAAATTAATTGTATCATGTTTCAAAACACTATCATACTAGCATTATATCCTGAAGAAGTTTTCTGGTTTTGTTTATTGCAGTGAATCATTTACTTTCAGGCATTATAAAACTCGCGTTTAGCTACTGTAGTCGCCTTAAAACATGTTTATCGGACTTTTCCTAGAAAATAATACATATTCTAGAATTCCTGGATAGATCAATCCTTCAGTTGTTACAAATAGGTGTTCAATCGCGAGTTCCCTTAAAAGCCTTTACATGTATCGTTAATAATAAACCTCAGAATGGCGCTTGGGAACAAAGCACTTCAGACCATCTGCTCCTAAAACAGAATACTCTAAGGGCGTTTAGAGCTTGTAAATACGTTAATAGGGCCCATAGGTCACAAATGAAATAAAAACAAAATATTGTATTTCATTTAAGCATATAATTATGTATGGGATCTAAAACACCTCTTAACGAAGCCGAAAGGCACTTTGGTCTCCCCGATATTGATCATTTTTTTTGTTCTATACCATACCTGGGAACCTTCTAGTTAAGTTCAAACTATTTGACAAGTTTTTTTATACATGTTTTGAATGTAAGATTTTTACTTTAAACACCTCTACGACCCCCGTACTATTCAATCCATACATCAGAAATTTTTTTGAGTGCGTTTCATTAAGTTCTACCACAAAACATGATTTTTCACACCAAAAAAAAGTCGTTTCCCTGCAATCATTTTAGCTTATAGTTACGTAGTTTGATGTACAGAATGCTTGGTTGACGGCTTCGTGATGAGTTTGTTTCAGGTAATGATTGAGACAAAAGATGTTTCAGTTTTGTTTCACAGGTTGGTAGTTTTAAATCGGATTAAAGGTAGGTGTTTTAGGAGACGGTCGAAATAGTACATTTTGATACAAGTGGAGAAAGTTTGTTATTGTAGGTCAAGGCGGTATTAACACACGAGCCGTAGGCGAGGGTATAGTTATCTGTGGCAATTTTGCTTTCTGCACTTGTGTGGAAAAAACATGAAAACGCACGCCTGTGAAATACACTGCATTTTGAACCTAATAATCGTAGTGCGAATAGAACCAGTTTTCGAGGAATGTATTGAAATAATTAATTTCCCAACATTAGGTTTTCGACCCAGTTATCCTACCTCATCATTTACCTGTCTATTCCTAACTATATTGAGGTGAGCCTAGCGACTGCCTAACTGACACCCACCACCTAGTTTAACTCGAAACCCTTACTGTTTGTCCTAATTAAATGATTTATTAATGGTATAAGGACTGGTTGCCAGACTGGTTGTCAGACGTCAGCAACAGTCAAAATCTACAAGTAACAGTTTGGACAAACGTGCCTTCTGAGGTCCGAAGGGGTCTTGAATTGTTCGTAATGGTCACCCATCTACAGACCAACCTCGGAAAACGTTACTTAACGCGCGTTGATCATCGATTCGCACGGCGGATATTTAGACATGATCTACTTCTCATTAAACCGCCACTAATTCTGATTTTAAATGAGCTAATCAAGATATTTCCATTAAAAATGGAGCTCTCATAAAAACATCCAAATTGAAAAACTCGAGAAAGATCGCTCAAGCATGCTTTCAAACTCAACAAAAAACTTTAAGAAAAAACCTTTGATTTCAGATGGTAAAGAATAAAACATGAAAATATTCACCCTTATTCTGGGCGTGGTCCTATCGGGGGTTGCGCACTCCGCCCCCAGCCAATCAGAGGTAACCACCCCCGAAAATTCACCAATAGAAACGCAAGATAATGGCGGAGAAACGAGACGGGTAGATGTTCCTGAAGTCGTTTTACAATTGAAATATGATAAGGGAGAACTGAATAGGATATATCTGACGCAGTTCAGAAAGGATTCCATGACGTGGGTGCCCTCAGTGTCTGCCCGAAGTAACTTGTGTGCGGACTTGTGCCACGCAGGTCTTTATCAGCCTCTATAGCTTTTGTCCTTTGCCTCGTAAAAAGACAATTTGTTTACGCGGCCATTTTGGTTTGGTGTGAAATGTGACGTTTGTGTGTTTTTTTGTTTTGTTTTTTTTTTATTTGTGTTGAAATGAAGAGCTTTGATTGGTAAGTAAATTATTTGTTTGGGTTTTTGTTTATTTTTTTTAATAAGCTGAGTGCAATTAGACAACAAATATTCAAAAGGTGGAACGAAGTTTATAGTGCAGCAGTGGTAGGATTTTCATGGTACTTTTTTTGAGTTCCTAGTGATGTAGAGAAGAAAGTTAAAAAATGTCCCCACTCGCGATTTTTTGTTTTCCTTTTGAATTTTTGTTCACTATTTATATCATGACCTGTGTTTATCAATTAAAAGCCAATTTGTTACGTTAATTTTATTGTTCATTTTTGTCGATGAAATGCGTATTTCACTTTATTAATTTTTAGAATTCCATCTTTTTTCAATAAAATTTCTGAATTATCGAATTTTTAGACTAAGATTTCTTTTGAAATGCGTTACTCATACTTTTTCATAGCTAACTGCACAAGTAAATGTCCAAAAAGAATTCATTCGCAAAAATCTGAAAATTGACTATGTTAATAAAGCGATTTTTTTTTTGTTAGAATTCTATAAAACGTGTTGAATATAATAAATAATTAAACTAAAATACCTCCCTTCTTAAAAATCTACACTAAGTAAGTACCAATATCGGGTACCGGTTTTTTCGTTATTTACTTATGCACTAGTTCTTAAATGAATAATCACGCAAAAAAAAGTCTAATAAAATACTGATTCCTAAATCTTTTTCATTATGGATGTAGGTTATACTACTTATTAGTAGTTCTCGGTTGCACAAGAAAAGACACCAACCACAGAGCACTGATCGTTTACAAAAAAAAACCTAAAAACCTAAAACCTATGAAAATAATGATGAATTCTTCACTTGCCAGTTAAATTGGCAGAACAATATGAAGAAAGCTATTCAATAAAACCGCTTCTCATCAATCTTTTCATTTCACCGTATTTTATGCTAGTAATAGGCGTATTATATATAATATGTCTTGTCAAGTTGCTATTAAACATAATAATATAATCGTATCAAAAGTAATATCTATCGCTTAAAGAGAAGACATAAAAATTGAAAAAATAATTTAAAATCACCTGCCATGTCAAAAAGCGTCAACTAAAAAAAAATACAGCCGAACATTGCACGTCCTCCTTTTTAGGGTTCCGTAGCCAAATGGCAAAAAAGGAACCCTTATAGATTCGTCATGTCTGTCTGTCTGTCCGTCTGTCCGTCCGTATGTCACAGCCAATTTTTTCTGAAACTATAAGAACTATGCTGTTGAAACTTGGTAAGTAGATGTATTCTGTGAACCGCATTAATATTTTCACACAAAACTAAAAATAAAAACAATAAATTTTGGGGGTCCCCATACTTAGAACTGAAACTCAATTTTTTTTTTCATCAAACCCATACGTGGTATCTATGGATAGATCTTCAAAAATGATGTTGAGGTGTCGAACATCATTTTTTTAATAAACTGAATAGTTTGAGCGAGAGACCCTTCCAAAGTGGAAAAATGTGTGTCCTCCCCCCGTAACTTCTAAAATACGAGAATGATAAAATTAAAAAAAATATATGAAAGAAAGGAAAGAAAGAAATCATTTATTTGCCATGAATGTGGGTACAAAATAGGATGTTAACATTGTAAAAGCAGTTCCAACACACTCTACCTTACGGCATGCAAAAGTAAAAACATATTTAAATCTACTTAATTATACGAACAAACAAACAAAAAGAAAAATAACAATAATAATAATAATTACGGTTATGTGAATCTACAGCCTTCCTTACATAAACTAAACGTCATAAACAACAGTACATATTCCGTATTCTACAAATGATTAATTAAATTGAGTATTTTGCCTACATTAACTAGGTAAGACATAAGAAAATGAAATTTGAAATAAAATATAATAAATTAATAAAACCTTATAAACTTTTATCATTTAAAAAATCTTGTAAAGAATAATAACATTGATCTATTAGTAAGGATGTTAGCCTCTTTTTAAACATACTTAACGATTCTTCCTTGTAGGCATGAGGTATTTTGTTATAGATAACTGGCCCCATTGATAGTACACTTTTTCTTAATAAGGCTGTTTTGTACCTCCCTGTAAACATTAGATTTTTGTATTGTGATCTAACGGGTCCCAGACGTGTTCTAATATCGTCCATTAATGTAAAAAGGTGCATGTTTGTTCTGACAAATATTGCAACTTCAAGTATATATAAAGACGGAAAGGTGAGTAATTTTAGAGACTTGAACACAGGTGCACAACTGTCGGTATTTTTAAGACTAGTCATAGATCTTAAGCAACGTTTTTGGGCTTTGAATATTCTCTCCCTCTCAGTACAGTTTCCCCAGAATATAATTCCGAATCTCAAAACTGACGCAACTAGACCGTGATAAGCTTCCAGCACGGTGCGAGTACTTACTTTTTTTGCCAGGTTATATAGTACGTACGCTGACTTGCTTAACCTCTTACAAACATCCTCCGCATGTGGTTTCCAGGTCAGTTTGTTATCAATAAGAATACCAAGGAATTTTGTAGCATTTGTTGATTCCACTTTTTGTCCCTCAAATTCAACACCATAATTTTCAGCTCCTAGTCGCTGGTGAAAATGCATAACTTTTGTTTTCTGGATGTTTATAATTAGATTATTTATATTTAGCCAATTTATTATGCTTTTCAACGTATTATTAATATCGGTTTCGTAATTCTTTTTATCGCCGCATTTTACGATTGCCGTACTGTCGTCTGCAAATAATACCATAGGTTGTTGAATTTGGCGAGGCAGGTCGTTAATATATAAAAGAAACAATAAAGGTCCAAGGACACTACCTTGCGGTACGCCATATTTGACTTCTCTGCAGCCGGATAGATATTTATGTTCTAGTTTAGTTTTCACACATATCCTTGATACTTCTGTATATTGCTTTCGATTAGTAAGGTATGACTTAATTAGATTTAAGACATTTCCTCTAATGCCGTACTTGTAAAGTTTATTTATAAGAGCGTCGTGGTTTACGTAATCGAATGCTTTCGTCATATCAGTATAAATAGCGCATACAGGCACTTTATGGTCCATACTTGGCATTACGTTGTTCAGTAGATCGAATATTGCCATATTGATATTTTTATTTTTTCTGAACCCCTTTTGTTCGTCACATAAGATTTCATTTTTAGTTAAGAACTTATAAACAGTCTCGTATATAATTTTTTCAAAAACTTTGGAAAACACTGGAATCAAGGCTACTGGCCTATAATTAGCCATGTCCTCTTTGCAATTTTTTTTATGGAGTGGTTTTATAATAACTTTTTTAAGGCTATTGGGGAAGGTACCTGAGCTAATACTTGTATTCATTATGTGACTTAGAGGTAAAGCAATTACATCAGACACAAATTTGACCACCGAAGTTGATACGCCGTCATAGCCGTGACTTTTTTTATTTTTTAAGGTCCTTATTGCTCTGGCTATATCCTGTGGAACTACTGGCGGCATGAACATAGAATTCGGGTTATTGGCTATACTAGTGAAATTATCTGATTCTGTTTTTCCGTTTGATACATCTTGTACTTGGTCTACAAAGAAATTATTGAAAGATTCAGCAATTTCTTGAGGGTCTCTAATTATAGAATTCTGTCTGTTGATTTGTAAAATCGGATCTTTAGTGAATTTAGTATTGTTAATAATTTGCCATGCTGCTTTGGTCTTATTCTCAGAATTATTTATAATATGGTTATTTTGAGCTTTTTGGGTGAGTCTAATAATTTTTTTGAGTTTCTGTGAATAAGTTTTAAAAACATGTTTATTTTTACGCGTAGGAGATAATCTGTACTTCCACAGTAAACTTCTTTGTTTCCGACTGCAAATTTTTATACCCCGAGATACCCACTTAATCTTTCTGTCTGGTTTAACAATAACCCATTTCATCGGAAAGCAAAGATTGTACATTAAGCAAAATAAATCTATGAAATTATCATATGCTTCATTAGCGTTTTCGGTACCAAATACGTCTGAGAAAGTAAGACACAATAGATAGTTTTTAAATTTTAGCAAATTTTCTTTTGTAATAGTACGTTTTTGTATGCGCCAAGAATTAATAATACATGTTTTTTTAACTGGGATTTTCACTAGTTGAGCAGTATGGTCAGATAAAGCAAGGTCTATTATCTCGCTACTGCATTTCTGCTTTAAGTTATGAGCTATGTTATCCAGGCAAGTCTTGCTCATTAGCCGTGTTGGTTGATGTATTTCCAATTTAAGATTGTAGTTGAGAAGTAAAGATTCAAAGTCCAAAGTAAATCTATTTCTTTTAATTACGTCTATGTTAAAATCCCCACATAAAACCACCTTTTTATTTGAATTAGTGCACAATGTCTTCAATAGAGAATCTAGTATTTCATAGAAGAGACTTATGTTGGACATACTGGGCGGCCGATATATGCATATAATTATTATCTTATGCTTAATTAGTTCTAACGCACAACATTCTATAACCCCCGTCACAGAAAAGTTTGATACGTTATTTAATTCTTTGTATTCATAGCTATTCTTAATTAAGATGCAGGAACCTCCACGTTTTTGTGTTTTTCTTGCATAACACGCAGCTATCTTAAAGTTAGGTATGTTAATTAAGTTTTCGTGACCAGCAATTACAAAATGTTCCGTTACACAGATCACATCTACATCTATTTTCTTTTGTAACAATTCTTGGATATGTACTGTTAATAAATCCGATTTATTAAGAAGCCCAGCTATGTTTTGATGCAAAAGATGTATGTGATTATAAAAGAAAAAAATCCTTCGCGGGAACTGTAGTGCCATTGAGTGGAGACTCTCTAAGTTCCGCGTCAATTGAGTGGTTTATGTTTCCGTTATCATAACATACAAATTCGTTTATCATTAGACTAAGATTTACAAATAAGTTTGACATGCCGTGATTGTTAACAGATCCACTTTTTTTCCAAAACATTTTGAAATCATAAGAAAGATAATAGTTTGAATCGAACAAGTATGCAAAATTATGAGTACATGCATCTAGGTATAACAGGCTGTTAAACGTCTCTATTCTTCCGTTGAACATCGTTGAGTAGTTGTTCAATTTGAATGTAGGCGCGCAAATTACAACATTTGTGTGCTGTATTTTCAAAAGAGTTTCACGTATGGAGATAGTTAAGTCGACGTAGTTATTAGTTCGTCGAAAATCCTCCTCACCAATTAAAATTAGGCAGTAGTCATACATTGTATAGTTTTTAGGGTTCCGTAGCCAAATGGCAAAAAACGGAACCCTTATAGTTTCGCCATGTCTGTCTGTCTGTCTGTCCGCGGATAATCTCAGTGACCGTTAGCACCAGAAAGCTGAAATTTGGTACCAATATGTATATCAATCATGCCGACAAAGTGCAAAAATAAAAATTTAAAAAAACATTTTTATTAGGGTACCTCCCCCAGACGTAAAGTGGGGAGCGATTTTTTTTTAATTTTGACCCTGACGTGTGATATATTGTTGGATAGGTATTTAAAAATGAATAGGGGTTTTCTAAAATCATTTTTTGATAATATTAATATTTTAGGAAATAATCGCTCCGAAAGTCAAAAACAATGTGTCCCCCCCCCCCTCTAACTTTTGAACCATAAGTTTAAAAAATCACAGAAGTAGACCTTTATATGAACTTTCTAGGAAAATTATTTTCAACTTGATGAGTTGAATAGTTTTTGAGTTATATAGCACTTTTTCAAAAAAACGCAAATGATAACTTTGTTTTTCATACAAATACTATGAAAAACAAAGTTATTTTTGCTGACGAAAAATGTTGGTATTTTTAATGGTCTGGGAAGCTACGGAACCCTACAGTGAGCGTGGCCCGACACGCTCTTGGCCGGTTTTTTTAATTTATGTTCAAGGTTTTTCATAAGTTTCTTTATTCCACAGTTAGGTGTTAAGTAGTGGCAAATTTCATAATTTGGGAATGAATTTTCTGCAATTGATAGTATTTTGTTGTTTTTATTACTGCTTAAGATACACAGCTTGTGCCTTTCAGTGATGTTTCTTTGTTGATTTTTAGTCAAGGGTTGGCATGTATTTATAACCTTATTTGCCGGTATACCTTCATTTTTTAACTCGATATCCGAGGTAGATATGGACTCCCTTTTATTTTCAGTGTCGTGGTCACTTGTATCTTTGCATGAGCTGATCTTTTGTGCGAATTTCGGCGGCGATTTAGTGAGTGCTATTGCCTTTGAGCTGCCAATTGACAGAGCTGAGTTGAAAGAGTCGTCCACATCTGTATCGCCTGTTAATTGCGTTTGTACGACGGAGTCTGGTAGGTGATTCACCATAGGAGAGAGATACAATTTAGCCGGTGTGGAGGAGCAACCCGTTTGCAAATTATTTCTTTTACTTGCAGATCTCGGTGAAAAACTCTTTGTGTTTAATATATTTACTTTCTTGAACGTTTCAATAACTTTCTGGTATTGTCCAATATCCATTTTAAGGCGAAAGTTTTCGCTATTTAAATTTTCAATTTCTAAATGTGCACTTTTTAGCTCCATGTTTAACCTATTAATTATGTCTTTAAGATTTAGAGTAGCGTCGCTTTCATTTTGTGACGTATTTGGCAGACTCATCATCGTTGTGTCTAATAGTGTGGAGTTTGTGCTCAAGTTGGCATTAAAGATGCTGTCCATTGAACTCGACCTCTTTGGTTTGCGGAAAGTAATATTTTCCAATTCAGACTTGTCCATAATGTCCGTAGCAAGGAACTAAAGTCGTTGAATGTTGTGTTATTGATTAAAAGTTTCAATTAAAAAAACATAAAATAAAATTCAGCACTTCAACATTAGACAGAAACTAGATTTGAACGTGGGACTTCTCTCTCCCTAAGCGCTGTGTCCAACCGCTACGCTACAAAGCTCTGCGGCAGAAGTGCCGAAATAATGCTTTATATGCTGGGCGAAGTAATTAGTCTCCAACTTGTGCTCTTGTATGGCCGTACAATGACAGCACAGGGTGTTCGCGGGTGTGAAGCACGGGGCGCGCGAGGAGTATCGGGCGCACCGCGGGTTGAGGTAGGTCAGGGAATGGAACCGTTTATAAAAAGTTTGAAAGTTATTTACCCATAACTTTTTAGTTCTTGGGGGTTTTGATGTCCGATTTTCACCACTAGAACGACCACTTCACTCACTATGTGATACTACCGCTCAATAGTCTAAACAATCACTTTTTACTTGTTAAACGATTAAAAATATAGGAGCGTAATCACAGCGATCTTTCCTCTAGCCCGGTTACCCACCTTCCTCCTATGATGTACATTACCATGTAAACTCCCAAAAAAATTGGTTTGAACGAGATCTAGTGAGTATTTTTTTTAATACGTCATAAATCGAAAACAGCAATTTACCTTTCATTCAATCTGCTACGGAACCCTTCATGGGCGATACCGACTCGCACTTGGACCCTTTTTTAAGTTGGTTAAAATTGAAAAACAAGTTGAATGATTTCAGTATTGAATGAGAACAAGACAGGTACCTACTGAATAGTTTATTTAATGTTCAGGTAAGTGTCTGAAAATGAAAAACTGCAAGATCATTTGAATTAAATGAAGTTTATCATTTCACATTCGCGGCCCTGGTCACGGTGACGGCTCACTAACTTACGATTAAAATGCCTTACATCCAGCAAAGTTTAGAAAAAAAAAAATCATCTATTGACAGGACGTGAACTTGATATCCTCCTAAGCCGTCTGTATTTGTCCAGAAAAAAACAGGACACCTACAGAATCAAGCTGTTTGTCTACCTACGTGTCTGTCGACTTGTCTTTGTTTGTCTGTCTGTATCTAACCCCTTTTTCTCCCCGTTATTGCGATCAGTTTTTTATTCTACACCATACCTGGGAACCTTGTAGTTACGGAGATATTGGGGGTCAAAGTTACAACATTTTCACAAGTTTTTATTTTTTTTAATACGAGTACATGTTTTTAATACATATTAGATTTTACTTCACGCGCATACTATTGAATCCATCCATTAACACAACGTTATTTTGAGTCCGTAACATTGAGTTCTACCGTTAAACGTCATATTGCACCCCAACAAAAAAGACCCAGTTTCCCAGGGAGAATTTTTGCGTAAAGTAACTTTGATGTACAGAATGCTTGGTTGACGGCTTCGTGATGAGTCTGTTTACACTCTGTATGTATCTGCGCCCATCTGTGTCTCTGTTTGGCTTTTACACGCCGCACCATGCAGCCCTAACGCATTTCTCTCGCCAGGGCTTGGAGGCGAAGCCTGCGGCACATCGATCTGCTCGCAGCTGATCCCGGTCGGCTTGCAGTCAGCTCTGATGTCCACCAACAAGTCGGAGGAGGTCTACGGACATCCAAGATACAACGTCTGTCCTGCGCTTTGTAAGAACCAGCTCGGTAAGTCAAGTATTATTAGAACAGAGGTACAATGAACGGTAAAAAAGAAAATAATAAAAAAAAAAAAACAAAAAAAAAAACGATATAAGAACGGATAAAGTTAGGAACAAATATTTTAGAGATAGTTTGACTGTGGCGCCTATTTATAAAAAGTGGCAGGAAGTCGTTTGTCTTGGTATGGACATGTAATGGAAGGGATGAAATGAAACGCATGTGACTAATTGATTTATTGGGCATGAAGATTGACAGATGTATTGTGTGAAGAATGATATGATAGAGGAAGGAGTAAATTATGCCGTGACGTCTGACAGGGAAAATTAAAACGTGTTGCGCCGACTCCGAATAGAATGGGACAGTTAGATGCTGACAGCGAACAATAATTCTGCCAAAATTAAGGGTTTAAAGGAGAATGGGCGCCGATATATAGGTATTTGCCCTGAAGTCCAATGGACAGATATTTACTAAACGATGTGAATGATACTCGTATCAGGCCGTTCCCTCTGTTCTGTTTAACTAGTTTTACCCTCCATAGAGTAGAGACAATTAACATTTATCTTTTATGAAAAAAGGCTGTAATTTTATAAACCCTTTCTTGAAGGATGTAACTTTGGGTCTTGGACAGTCGTCATAGGTCAGAAGGACAGAAGTCCAAAAATTTGACCACCAACAACAGGTCAGATAAGCGGTCGCTCCATGTTATACTGGATTAGACCGAAAGTTGACCCCAACACACTTAGAAAAAGGCAGGTACATAACCGACTGTCAAACTAACGGCATCCGCGACCAACGCGGCACGAGAGAAACTTCCACAGACCGACAAGCGCTGTTTAAACATCACTACCGACTCGTGCGGCTGTTAATATTTAACTACGAAGTCCTCAAGGTCAGATAAACACTGACTCATGACAAATGATCTGCATCTGATTAGTAGTATAGGCCCCATATAGTTGAAAAGGAGCAGGCAACTGATGATAATTAAGTTTGTAATCTTCCTTGGTTCAGGTGCCCCGCTCTGCAGCTGCCCTGATCGCGATGCTGACCACTCTGTCGACTGGAGCGCAGTCTGCACTGCCTTTTGTTCCGATGGATACGCTCTTAGCGGTAAGTCAACATCACCCATAGCAGTGAAAGGTACACGTTATAAATTGAAAGAGTTTTTTCCCGTTCTACTCTCTAAGGATCAATAAGAAAAAGGAAAGTAGATGAACAATAGACTCGATGAACTATTCATAGATGCAATGGCTGCACTTTAAATCAAAGGTTTAAGTTTAGTTGAACTGATCCTTAAATCACTGTAATATTAGACGTTGTTACGATAGCGCTACGTTAGTCTCCTATTCTCTGTCGACTAACCTGCATGTCTGGGATTTTTTCTGTTATTATTAGACATTTGTGCCCCACACCACAACAGGCCAAAGTGATGTTATTCGCCAATCCTTATGTAAAGAGTCGAGTTGGTCCCGGCATCTCTTTCTGGGACTGCAGCGTTGACATTTATATGCTGTTTAGTACCCATTGTGTTGTTACTTAAGCTCATAGCTCCTCGGGCATGCGACAGATGTAGCCAGCCCAGTTCAATTTAAAATAAAATGGAAACGTTTTCGATTTAACCAATTTTACCCTACAGGCTGCCCAACCTGCGAGACGACATCCACCGAGGCTTCAGCAATCTTTCAGTCCTCTCGGTCCCTCTCTACCTACGAAGGCTGGGCAGCATGGTGCAACGTTCAATGCAGGCAAGGTCAGGGCGGGGCGGCCTGCAACTGCGACCGGGCGCCCTTTCAGTAAAGTTAATCTATTTTACCCTTTACCCTTAAACATGTTTTACCCTTGAAATGCTTAAAAAACTACGGCAACAACAAGATCGAACGTATATTTGGCTTAGGTATTAGTTTTATTGAATTTAACGGGTTTTACCCATTTTACCCCTGCTTAATTTACGAATATTTTAGAATATTTATACGGGATGAAAAAAAACAAGAAATTTAGATGTTTTGGTTTCTAATATTAGAGATTTTGGTGTGTAAAACACATTAATTGTCCGCACCGTCGCACAAATAAAATTGTCTAGTGTAATAAATGATTTACTTAATCCTTATTTTTTGTGCTCTAAGGTAGACATTTCAAAAGAATATATAACATGCATATATAATTACAATACGATATAAGCATTTATCTTATTAATATGCCGCTTACATTTTTAATCAATTTAAATAATTTAATCGTACATTTAAATTGAAAGTACATGGCTTTCTATTAAGTACATTAATACTAACATTATTAAAAATATTAGATATTAAGCATTTATTCTTGTTTTAATTCTATATTTTAAGAATGTAATCATTAAATAATAATTGTAATTATAAAAATAACAAATGAAAAATCTGCGCGCAAGACAATATTACGAGTAAAAGATAAATTTTATGTAAACATTCCATTTAATGTAATTTATATTTTATTTAATTAAAGTTCGTTTTTCATTTATTTTTTTGGTTTTAATTTTATTTTTTCACCTTTTCGTTCGAACCTACCAGTCAATTATTGGTTTCGACTCCCTAAATTTTTCAATTTTGAATAATTCGTGTTGTTAAAAATAGTAAAAAAAATGTTTAGCAGTACGTGGTGTAGACAGTGTCGTGAAAAAATGTGTGTAGTTTTTATTACGTAATGTAGTTTTAATCATTACATATATTGATGACTGTTCATTATTTTCAGGATAAGTTAGTTTAACTTAAGTTCGGCTTAAAACCGGTCTTATTACAAAACGAAGTTTTCCCGAAGTGACAGTTATTTGTATTAAGAACCATTCCTGTGTTTAGAATGAAGTTCTTAATTCAAAACTGAGACTATAGCTCGGTACATTCTAGTCAGTAACTTTATAACTATTGGAATAAGGTATCAAATACAAAAACTGGCTCTCAGGCTACAGTTAAATCTTGTGTTGTAAAGGGACGATCACTATAACACTTTTTACGCTCTTGTGTGGATATGTCACCGTAAAATTGTCAAATACGTTATATTGTAATATCTCTAGCGATATTGTAAAGTCTCGAATTATTGTCAAATGAACATACTGCTTACAATAAAACGCATTATTTTTCGTGAAATGCATGCGATGGTAGTCAACTCACGCGGTGTGGCGTTAAGGAGGGGTCCCCCTTGCCCAGTGGTACCACTCTCATGAAAAGATACTGTACCAATCCTGAGAAATATCGATTAATATAACCTAACCTTAAAACACTTCATATTCCCCTAAAAAGCGTAGTCGACGGAGCCCCGCTTCGCGGGGCCCCTATTTCCGAGTGCAGGGTTTAAAGGAACCTAACTAACCTAACGGGGGGGTGCCCCAAGTCCCGTTTATGGGGGCAAGAGATACTTCCGTATGTTCAGTTGACAATAATTCGAGACTTTACAATATCGCTAGAGAGATACACGTTATATTGTAATATAACGTATTTGACAATTTTACGGTGACAGATATATTAAGGGGCAGCGCAGACGACACACTTTTTGTGTGCGACAGACAAAATCTGCGACAAATTTTGCGTGACTGATGTGTTTGACTACTTTTTTGTTTACTATAAGGCGATCAGTAGGATAATTTCCATAAGTAGATTATACCTACCAGACTTATACCTACACACAAATAGTCTGTCATCTGCGCTGCCCCTAAGGATCAATATACCAACACAAAGCCGGCTTTGAATTGATTTCAACTGCGGTCATCGCAAAAATTGACGATAAGTGCATTTATCGCACGCTCACGGTGACATATCAAACTATACATAACCAGTATAACCTAACCTCGCTTTGTATGAGGTTTCCGTACGATGAGGGATCAGCTTAATTTGCTTTAGCAAGGCTTATTTGGTCGTCGAGCGTACTCGTACATAATTTACTGTAAACACGTTAGTGCGAAAAGTTAACAATTAACGGTTAAACATCTTGAAACTAATCGAGTATTCCAGATCCTTAGTAAAAATATAATATTGAATTTTCAGGTGACAAGTACGGTAAAAAGAAACGATGAATTATATTTCTATAGGTATTTGGCCTGTAATCTGAAGGGCTAGGCTGATGCAATAGGGAGCGAACCTATTGCCACGGAGTGGACAGAACATTAAACTCAATAATAAATAAATATCCTATAGCACTTTAAGCACCTGGAAATCGCTCCCAGTCATAAAAATATATGAAATGATTGAAACTATATTTTTAATATATTTTTCTTATTTTCGTAAATAAGATGTTAAAAGGATTGTGTAGTTGAATAGCCAGCATTACTAGCCTATAATAATAAATATTATATATATAATTAAATATTGTTATATACTCTTATAATAAGATAAATTAATAAAAAAATATGACGCGATTAAGCAATAATTTAACAGTCAAGATTTTCTATTAGAATACGTACAAAAATAATCAAAATCTTGATATTTCGCTCTCTAATTATAATGTTAAAATATCGTTTAAAAATTAACGTCGCTTTGATATTTAAATAAGCATTTTTGTACAGAAAATAATATTAGCACGGTATGTAAGTTAATCGTTTTTGTCAAAAACTACTCTTGTAAATCGAATATTTCAAACTCATCTTTGATTGAAAAAAAAGCTAGATTAAAAACATAATCCCAACTTTCTTCATCCTAATGCTTCGCTGGCATTCCTACAAATTATCATAAATATCAGAATTACCCATCAACTACTAGACCTGAACTTTGATTAAAAACATGAGAATAATTTAATAAAATGCACATATCGGAATTCTAGTTTCGGAATTAATAAATCATAAATAAATCATACAATAGAAGTTCTTTTTTATTTCATAGTTTGATCAAAATACGCATGAAATACAACGTTACGTAACATTGGCAAGAAAATTAATTGGCAGCGCACTTACCCTTCTCGGAAACCACTTAAAGTTAAACATCTCTAAAAGCACTGAAATTCAATTTGAGTTTGAGTCACACTTCACAAAATAATACCACGATTTTGAAGTGATCAAAAAGCTCACTACGCTATTTTGTTACGGACACGGTTTAAAATAGGTTCTAATTTACTCTGTTATAGTATAACCGTGAGCAGTAGAAACGCGTACGATGGACACAAAGCGTAATACATAACTATGGTTACTAACTAAACAATGGTTCTTAAATCTGCTACAGACATTACACTCTAATAGAATTGGCATTTCCATTCTAATCAAATTTATGGGCCATTTCATTGCATAAGTTAGATAAGGTTGCAAAAATTCAACCAGATCTACTTACATGAAAAAGTGAAAAATTCAACCAGATCTACTTACATGAAAAAGTGAAAAATTCAACCAGATCTACTTACATGAAAAAGTGAAAAATTCAACCAGATCTACTTACATGAAAAAGTGAAAAATTCAACCAGATCTACTTACATGAAAAAGTGAAAAATCTACTTGTCTTCAGTAAGCAATACGTTTGTGGAAATGACTCAGAACAGACCCGTTTTAAAATGGCTTAGAACATTTTTTTTAATTGACAAACCCAAGGAGTTTGTAAAACTAAAAATCTCATGACAGTTCTATCCATTCCACAGAACACCACGAGGCACTAACATCTCAGATTCTAAATTGATTAATTAAAACGACTCAATCAAGTTTGTGGTATAGTAATTGTCTCTGGTTATGGAGAGATTACTCATCTTTATGGTATTTATAACTTTTGTGTTGTAAGTAGATAAATTCATAAAGTTTCGAATAAGATCATGAATTTTGGGCACTTATGAAATGTGAAGAGATTGGTGCACAGTTCAGGTTGACCGTTTTCTGTGAAAGACACGGCATGAAACTAAGTATTTGATTTTCACAATGTTACAGACAGCGTAGGCCTGGCAACAACTGGATAGATGCTTACTTAACCAAAACTTAAAACAAAATAGTATTCCTAAACTAATCTAAGCAATCCAAATATTAACAAGGCCTAGATAATATGAAATCAGACGATTGCAATGGATAAGCTAGAAAAGCACGAGGATGAAGTTGACACTATCTATGTATAATAATCGAAGTCAGTTAAAATAGGATTGAATTATAACACATGGGTTATGAAGTTCCTGAATTATTACCCAAAAGATATTCATCCACATTCTCACGACGATGCATGAGTTACCTACATAGCTACCTGGACAGCACCGTCATTTGAAAGAAAGAAATACTTAAAGGAAAAATATTTATTCGTCGCAAGGTCATCATGACGTGCATACAATATCATTAAAGTAAACATGCAATGCATTTAGACAAACACAAAGATTAACACTACAACAGAACCACATTATAATAATAAATTGTAAGTCGGAACGGAACTAATATAAAACAAAACAAAAAGTTACACGTCGTGAGTGCGACAAATAGGTTTTTGTGTCATTCAAGTCCTGGATAGTGACCTTAGTTGGACGAACTTTTTTAAATAGTAAAATATTTCGTAATCCGCCTATTAAGCCTCTTACAATATTAGGGGCTTGCTTCTAATTTACTGTAGAGGCTGAATTTAATCTACATGGTACAGGTGGAATTTCAAATTAAATTCAGCTCCTACTTTTGCACCTTAGAGATTAGGAAATATCAAAATCTTCAGCTATTTTTGCCTTTGCTCTTTAAAAGTTATACACCGTGACTTTTTAGTCGTCTTACAAAGGCAGTCCAGTTCATGTATCCAATGACTAGTAAACGTTCATAATAAAAAATAGGTATTTATGAGATTTGAATAATTAAAAAAAAAATATTTATTTCATTATTATGACGCAAGGCGTAGTTTTGTCTCGTTGAAAATGGTGATGGAATGATCTGATCGACTCGTGCGCTAGGTGCGCTACTCTACAGTTTGATACGTAAACATTTTTAACAGGGTGTTTCATATTTCTAATGTATTATTTATTTTTCTTCGTACCTATTATCTTAATTACTTAATGATAAAAAAATAATAATCGCGCCTAGAGGTATTTTATGTCGGGTACATTGAGTGGACCGCTTTTGTAAGACGACTAAAAAGTCACGGTGTATTGTATACGTCTATTGGTATAACTAACGCTAGATGAATAGGTGTATAATAATTATTAAAAAAATAAATATATATAACTTTATCAACAAAATATCATAGTTATAAGATCCAAAATAGTTTGTAAGGTGTGAAAGTTTCATAATAACAGAATTAATTCATGATATGAATGAGAGAAGTTTGTGTGTGCTTTAGAATGAATGAGAGTAACTTTTGGCTGCTGCAATTCTGGTAAATTCTGCCGACAAACTTCTTTTGTTTTTCTGCTTCTTTTTAAAAAACATTGCCTAACGCCCGACATGCACAGGTATTTCTCCTGGTCGTGAGTGCATTTACAAACATTCCAACTTCCTTGGTAATCGGATAAAAAGACAATGTCTTTTCTACATGTTTCACAGTCTGTAGGTAACTTAAGTGCTTGCTAATAAAAGAAATCTTTAACCCTTATCGTCATCTTGATATGAAAACGAATTATTAATATTGTTTGTTTCAAAATAAGCATAACCAAGAACTAAATGCGTACAATCAACGCTAAATAAAACGTATGTCTTGGAAAATGTATGTAAACGTGTGTTAGTGGCATCACTCAGTTAAAACTTACGTAACGTCTGCTTATTCATAAATTTTTTGATTGTTTTCCGTGTTTCAACTATAATTATCGTTAATGAATAAAGCCCCAATTGTATCCGAATATACTAGGTGATAAACGAAACGTGGGCAGTGCTAGGGCATGTACATACTCGTGAAAATGAAGATTTTTGATTTTAGGACCGAGACACCCAGTAGGTATTGCCAGATCCGGGCATCAGGACTTCATGCTAATCAGCCGCAATTTCGGCTACTAGATCAAAAAGGCAGTCCGTACCTAATCTCTATTGTCATAATTAAAATACTGCTGCTAGTGATCTGGTGCGGGGTTGTCCTGGGGTGATTCTCACAGGTAAAATAACTGCGAAACGACTGTAATATGTGTGTAATTTGAGACATGTATGACAGTTTGTGTGTGTGTGACATGAAACATGTCTGACAGTTTGTTTTTTGTGACTTGAGACATGTATGACAGTTTGTGTGTGTGACTTTAAACATGTCTGACAGTTTGTGTGTGATTTGAAACATGTCTGACTGTTTGTGTGTGACTTGAAACATTGTGGGACAGTTTGTGAGCTGGACCTTTATGTTTGAATGAGTGTGTAAATGGGAACAAACGAATCTTGAAGAGTGAAAGAATGGATGGTGTGTGTATTATGTCACCATAAAATTGTAAATACAAAAAAATGTAAAGTTTAATTGTGAACACGGAACGCACCTTCGCACGCCGATTGGTTGAACGTCATAAGCCCCGCGCCGCCATATTTGTTTGTTAATTCGTTTCTTGTCAAATGTAAACGAAAAGTGCTTTGGGGATTGTAAATTGATTTCGTGTTGAAAATAACTCACAGCTTTAGCTTTAGAAATTGTTATGGAAGTAAATGAATCAGTGATTAACCAAAGAAACAAATAGAATGACCTATTGTTCGACTGACCAATCAGGGACAGGTTCACAATCTTTCAAGAGTTTACAATCTCGCGCGATAGATTACAATCTAAAAGTATTTACAATTTGACGCTGACATATTATGTGTATGGTGTGTATGAGTATGGATGTTTAGTTGTAGTTCAACCAAGAATAATCACGACAAACAATATCACAAAGGTCTTCCATTATGTAAGGGTTAGTTTGTAAATTAAATATTATCACATAATACTTAAGTATATTAAAATATGTATAATATAAAAGTATGTATTGTAAATAAGAAGTAAGTATCCGTAAATTATTATACACCGGGACTTTTTAGTCGTCTTACAAAGGCTAGTAAACTAGTAAACGTTCATAATAAAAAAACAGGTATTTATGAGATTTGAATAATTTAAAAATATTTTTTTTATTCATTATTATGACGCAAGGCACAGTTTTGTCTCGTTAAAAATGGTGATGGAATGATCTGCTCGACTCGTGCGCTAGGTAGGTATACTCTACAGTTTGATACGTAAACATTTTTAACAGGGTGTTTCATATTTCTAATGTATTGTTTATTTTTCTTCGTACCTATTATCTTAATTACTTAATGATAAAAAAATAATAATCGCGCCGTGAGGTATTTTATGTCGGGTACATTGAGTGGACCGCTTTTGTAAGACGACTAAAAAGTCACGGTGTATATATTATTTGTAAATATAAAACTAAGAAATATATAATATATATTTTTACTATATAAATACTTCGTCATCCTCGTTAGTTTTAAATTAATAAAAATTTAAATTAAGGTTTAGGTAAGTACCTATAATAATTATTACGTAATAAAATCGTTAAATGTTTTATAAATATTATAAAAAGTAATTGATTAGAGAAAAGATGAATAAATGAAGTAATCGTTAGGATAATTTACGTTTATTAAATTAATAATTGTAAAATACACCTGTTAGTCGTTTATCGGCCTATTAGTCACTAAATAATAAAATAAAATAATATTTTCCTATAAAGCAAGAACGGTATGTATAACATTTGTTATTGTTTTATTTCTGCCAATATATACTTATATTGGCAGAAATAAAACAATAACGCCCGTTTTTTCAATAACCTTTAAGTAATACATGGATATTTTTTAGCGTTGACATTTCGCACCTACCACAAGACGGTGAATAAAGTTACGACGCCCACATCTCTTCTGCATTTTTTTTTATTTTCGGTAAACAGAATAGTGAAGATCTTAGGCGGGATCTATTGGACTAAACTTGGTTCATCTTTTGACTTAAAAAACCACAGACGAGAAAGTTCATCAAAGGTTTAGATTTTCGAGCGAGGTAACAAGTTGCCTAATGAGAGGCATAAAATATGGTGTTTAGAAAGGACAATATTTAATCAAAGTTAGTCAATAGACGAAATAACAGAATTCATGTGTTTACTTAATTAATCACGTTTAGAGCTCAGTCTTCTTATTTCTGATTGTGAATCAAGAGAATAACCATTTTAAGGTGAAAACGTCAGGGTGGCTCGCGAAATTCAAAATTTCTTACGTTTTTTACAATACGATTTATTTCGTTTTTTCCAGTGCTAGGTTGTACCTACGTTGATGAAAATAAATGGCCAGTGTTAGGTTTTAAATTAATGAAAACATTGTGCGCGAGTGTAAGCCATTATGTAGTTTGCAGAATTATAATCATCAAAAACATCAATACAACCCCCCAGGGCCTCGATTCTGCTGTTTGTAATAGTGTCAGAGTAGTCGATCATTGATTTCATAATGGTCAAGTTCTCTCAAATTTTGACAAGTTTGTTCATTCTATTAACATAATGGCGCCATTATGACTTCTCAATGATCAACCACTGACACTCCATTGAAAGAAATGTCATAGAATGATAATCTCGTACATGAAATCTGGCATGAATAAATGTTCGCATTTAGTAGTCGATTTCGAAAACCATTTGTAATAAGGGTTTTATAATAATGACAATACGACAATGCCATTAAAACACAATTTTATTACGAGACCAATGACCGACCATTGTGAATTTAGCAGATTACGAACTTTAATCATGGGCATAAAATGACAATGGGATGACAATGGAATCGTGTTGGAATGACGAATTTATTAAAATAGCAGAATTAGGCCCCAGTTCATGAAGGTCGAGGAACGATTTTGAATTTGATAAAACAGTTTCTAGACCTTTATGAACTTGGAGGGTTGTATTGATGATTTTGATGCTCATGATTCTGTAACTAGATACCTACATCTTACAGTCGCGAACAATGTTTTCATTAATTTTAAACCTACCACTGGCCTGCAAATTGCAAAAAACCTAAGAATATTTGAATTTCGCGGGCTACCCTTGAGTATCCTTGAGAGCCTTAAGAAATAATTTCTTGAAGAGATTTATCCATTTGGTATATTTTATCTTAACGTTTATTGGACGCTGCGCGCTGGGACAAAACAATTCTCCTTTTAAACTTTACCAAACTTAACATTGTGAAAACGGGTATTTATAGTTTCGTTCACTCGTGTAGTATTATGTACAGTTTCTGTTGGTAAATAAATAAATACTACCTAAATATAGAAAAAATACATAGAGTAGAAGCGCGCTTTATGTACATACAATTTGAAAAGTAACGCACAACAACTAATTAACTTGTTAAGTTAGATAAAATATAACTGTCTTTAAGTTAGTTTCGTATTTGTAGCTTTCACGTTGACGCTGCGTAAATTCTACGTAGACACTGCGTAAATACCACGTAGACATCACGTAAATACCGCATAGACACTGCGTAAATATCATGGAGACATTGCTTAAATGCCGTAGGAAAAACACTACGTGATCGTTGCTTATATATCGCGTAGACGCTGTGTAAATGTTGCAAAGACGTCGGACAAATGTTTTCAACTTACAGTCACCCACTAATGCCAAACGATTTTCTCTGTAAATAACGGTTTTGTACTTTGCAATATGATAAGTTTTAAGAATGGCTGCGTACTAGATATTACGTGTGTTATGAAGATGCATGCTCTGAGTGCGTGCAAACGAAAGGTTGAGTATCTGCGAGATATTTTTAGAGCCAAGATAAATAAATACTCTTAATATGTAAACTTAACAATTTTCGATATTCAAAATTCACTATCGCGGTTGTATATTCAATCTTTATGTAATAGTTATGTTGGTGTAAAATAACTGAAAGAATTATGTATCTTTTTATTACAAAATATCAGTAACATAAACAGAGTGTAAACAACCTCATCACGAAGCCGTCAAAGAAGTACCTATTCTGTACATCAAACTAAGTCACTTTACGCAAAAACATTGCTGGGAAACTACTTTTTTTTTGGGTGAAAAATCATGTTTTGTGGTAGAACTTAATGTAACGCACTCAACACATTAATAATACGGCACAAGAATAGTACGGAGGTCGTAGAAGTGTTTAAAAATCTTACAATAAAAACTTGTATTTAAAAAAAAACTCTTTGGAACTTTGATCCTCAATATCTCCGTAACTAGAAGACTCCCAGGTATGGTGTACAGCAAGAAAATGATCGCAATGACGGGGAAAACTTAAGTGCTTTTCGGCTTCGTTAAGAGGTTTTTTTACACCCTTTATAATCATGAAAGGCTGGCTTTTCCCTTGGCCAGAGGCTAATAGTGTTACCAAACATTATGTTATTAATACCAGCTGACAGCGTTGAGGAGTTTTTAAATGTCCTTTTATATAGTTTGTTGTTAGTTAAGATGTCAAGTCACAGGTTTCAAGTTCGAACCCAAGGTACGCACCTCTGATTTTTCTGATTAATGTGCGTATTGCATAGTTATCACTTGCTTCGGTGAAGGGAATCATCTTGAGGAAACCAGCATGCCTGAGAGATATTCCTTGCGGGATGAAAAACAAAGCCCATGGGCAGTATTAAAACTATGGCACCAGGACACCACACGATAAAGAAGTTAGTTTAAACACTGTTTTTTAAGCTTTCACGGCTTAAAACTAAACTTATATTGTCACTTGCGCGACTTATTTTCCATCCATCTGTATTCTGCAGTCAACCCACGATTATGGCGCTTGCCACAGTGTATATATATCGGGAGCTCAGAATAACAAATAATCACGGAAGATATCCCGTAAGTGATAAGTTGGTTTAGTTTATTTATATTTCTAATTATTTCTTTTAGGAAGTAATTATTAATGTCTTCTTCCAATGTTATTGTTATATTACTCTTAAATGAAGGCCAGACATGGGTATAATAACAGCTGCTCGGGTCGATTTAGGCACGAGTTCCTCGCGTGCATTAACATTAACATTTAAATTATCGCCTTCACGTTTAGGCATTTATATGAACTGGTATTTTATAAATAGCGAACTAAATCATTATGGGTCCATCGACATTGATATTTAAAAAACCGTCATCGATACTACTGTTGGGTACATCGATAATACCGACCTGTCGATTATTATCAATCAGGCAGTTCTGCTGTTGACCACTATTTTGTGCTGATTATCGTTAACAAGGTTGAATAAATATAAAGGTGTAGGTACCTTTATAATAAACTTCATTCAGTGTTGGAAGTGAGTACAGCAGTCATTATGCCGATAGTCGTGTCGGCCAATAGCTTAATAGCCAAGAGCCTCGACCAACATCTTAGGAGGCTCTCGCTTGGCAGCTGGATCAAAGGCTTGATTCAGAAAGCAGTACCTACTTCTGGACACGGCGCGTATTGTTAGGAGGTTCCTATCTCAAGAGCCCTGACCACCGGCAGCTTGGACCCTGTTCCCAGTGGTCGTTGGCTATTATTTTTTAATGTTTTTATCTTTACTGTTTTATATGTATAGGAATATTTAAAGTTGTAAACGATATGTCATAAAATGAGTAAACGAAAATTCATTCATTTATTTTTGTACTCTGATTATTATCTACCCTAAAAACAAAACCCTGTAAAAATGTAATCACTTTTCGTGTTTGTCGTGTCCGCTTAGTTCTTCCTAACTACATTATGATGCGATTTACACTTTCATTTAGAAATGAAGATGAATAATATGGAAATTTTATGATTCGTCATAGAATTCACGATTTTACGGCAGGTACCTACATACATTTAAATCACAACCGTGTAAAGCAAGGGAGGTCGTTGAACACACAGATATACACATAACATCACACCTACACTCAACAAGGGTGTAGGCAGAATATAGGTATACTTAGGTGAACCTCTAGGCCTCGATAGTGACGTCATATAGTTGACCTCATAATTAATTTTAACACTACAAGGGTGCACGTCAAAAAACGTCGATCTATTTTTATACAGAACTAGAAATTTCATTACGATCCAATCAGCCGTTTAGTCGTGAAAAGGTAGCAAACAGACAGACAAACAGTTAACAGTAAACAGTTACTTTCGCCTCTATACTAATATTATAAAGCTGAAGAGTTTGTTTGTTTGTTTGAACATCCCTACCCTAATCTCGAGAACTACTGGTTGGAATTGAAAAATTCTTGTGTGTTGGATCGTCCACTTATCGAGGAAGGTTATAGGCTATGTAACATCACGCTATGGCCAATAGGAGCCAAGAATGGGGAAAAATGATTCATTTTTTGAGCTTTTTTTTCTCTCTTATGTATGAGACGCAGGCGATGTTGCGTGGGTCAGCTAGTTTATAATATCAATAAGGAAATATGGACGGAACATCGAAGCTGATTATGAAATTTTATTTATTTATCCCTTTAAGCCTAAATGTGAGACAATTGGATATTTTCGAACTAAGCTTAACTTCAATTCACTGGGATATTATTAACACAAGGAATAAAGCAACTTCCACAATACACAATACAGGGCCGACACGGGGAGCCTGCTGCCATAAAGTTACCAACAAATAAAATAAAATAGTCGAATTTAATAATTTATTCCATCTACACTGCTCTCAAAAACGGTGAAGGAAAACGTCGTGAGGAAACCGGCATGATTTAGAACCAAAAATTCGAAGACTTGTGACAATCTACCAATCAGGGCCCGCGTGGTGGATTATAGCCCATACGCAAAATAAGGGCTTTGACGTGGAGTTGCGGACACCAGCCCGTTGTACAATACAATACAAAATAGTCGACTCACCCAAGTGGCACCTGCAGCCGAACTAAAATATCCAGTTCGTTGGTATAACGACAACAATTTAAATACACTATACTTAAACAGGTCGTAAAAATTATTAATAAATTTACCGCTATTTTACACTAATCACAGATCTGTGAGATGACACTGTAGGTAATGTTTTTTTGTTATGTTTTAATTACTTGAGTAACAAAGATCTATTTGGTAAAAACAATAAAATGTAAATAATACTGTTTACTATACTTATTTGTGGAATTAATATTGGATTGTGTTTTTCAGTAGGTAAGTACTTTCTATATTTATAATTAAAAAAAGATTAACACGATCCGTTTAACTGAAGTTACGAAATATTGTAATACTCGTAAACATTATAAGTGTAAATTAATTATGTCATTACTAAAAAAAATATAGATTTAAAACAATTTTAAACTGTCATGTCAGTGGCGCCATCTAGCCGTGAGTAGCTAGTTCGACCAATACAGTAAAGTTATTACTTATTAATACTTAGCTGTTTTTTTGTGTTTGACTCTTTCTTATCATGGCTAATAGGTTTTATGACACACTAGCTTCTTATAAAACATATGACATACGGGTGTTTATCGCGAATTTACCTTTAATTTAATCCCGACGTTTCGACCGGATTGCACCAGCCGTGGTCGCGGGGAGACTGAATTATTGGAGGTACCGCGACAGCAAAGTGAAGGCGTTTTTTCAACTACCCTCACTCATCTTCATAAATGTTAATTAGGGCCGGTTCACACTAGGACAGCACACTACACTAACTGTTAACAGTGTCTGTATATTGAGGCGATTTCACTTGACGAGTACACTTAGTGATCACTGGATTCCACGCTGAAGAGAGTTTGAAGCCGTCTTCGCGATTGAAATTAGGGTACTTCTTGATCTCAATCGCTTCCCGAATCATTCTCTTATAATAGTACTTCTCATGGGCAAGGATTTTTGGGTTGTGTAACTCCATCCAGTGGTTGGGTCCTGAGTCTATCACATGCTCCGCTAAAGTAGACTTGTTTGTTTGTCGATTTTTGACCACTGCTATGTGTCTTTGACCCTTTCAGCGACTGTTCGGTTCGTTTGGCCTATGTAGGAACGCCCGCAGCTGCAATCGATCTTATAAACACCAGGAACCTGGAATGGTACTACATCCTTTGGTGTACGCAGACGCTTCGCCACTTTGTTTAGTGGAGCATAAACAGACTTTATTGAAAGCTTCTCGAAGAGGTTCCCAATTTTGTCCGTTACCCCCTTCACACTAGCTTCTGCCCACGACTTCGTTCGCGTGAACTTTTGATATCAAAACGCATCACCTGCTCAACACCTGTGTTATATAGCCTATGGCCTTCCTCGATAAATGGACTATCCAACGCAAAAAGATTTTTTTAATTCGAGCCGGTAGTTCCTGAAATTAGCGCGTTCAACCAAACAAACAAACTCTGGCTTTATAATATTAGTATACTCGTAGATATGAAAAATTTAAGAAATGCAAGTGTGATAGCCCGGCTTCTGCGGCTTGACTTTTCTAGGAGAAGAAACCCGTGAACCGTGGATGAGACAATAAAAAGATTGATTCGTACCTTGATTTTATCAATATAATTTGTTACCTACTATAAATATCTGAATTTCATAAATAAAACAGTATTTTTCTCACTTCCGTAGGACTATGAAATCCTAACCATTTTTAAACGATGCAATATGCAATTTTCATATTCAAAATGATTTTATCTCGGACTATCTCCACTTTTCATAGGTAACGCCATCTAGCGGTGAGTAGCACTCATTCTGATATGGTAGTCTCACGATCGTGAATAATAATGTAATGTTTTCTTTCCTTATTGGAAAGCATAAAGCAAATAAGCTGAGACTGGAATAGATGTGTGCAATATATACCTATTATTATTAGTATTAAAATGTTATTCTTACTCAAAGCATTAATAAAATTATTGTTCCATTATGAATTTGTGTTGCTACACTAAATAGGTAAGTGTGTTATTATGAGTATAAATAAGTATTATTATAATAATTCGATTTCAACTGTTGTGATGACAATAAACAACTTTTTATATTAAAACTTATCAATAAGTAAGTAATAAAGTAGAATAACATTACTGTAAAATGTTTTGCATAATCCTCACTTTAACTTTCTGTAAATTATTGAATTTTACAGTAGTCTGCAAATTGATGAATCATAGCGTTAAGGTGTCAAAATTGTTCTAAATGTGTGTAAATATACTAGCTACGTGTTTTAGCAATGTGCAATAGTTTATTAATAATTTTAAATCATGTATGTAATAGTTGGTGTTAGTCTAGAATTTTCTTAAAATCCTGTGATATTTCTGTTAAAGTTATTTTTTTCTTGTGGCAATGTTGTCTAGTCTGTAATGGTAGGTATCAAAAGTACGGAAGAATATATAAATTGCCGGAAACAATAACAAAAATGGCTGATAATACCTACATGAAAATCGAGTTATAAATTAATTCCTTTATTCTATTTCTGTAGATAGTAACCTTACCTATTGATGAAAAACATAAAAGGATCCAAAATGCTATAATGCCAAATCATTCCTTCTAAAATATCAATGTCTTTTCTGAAATTAAAAATGCAACGCTGTTTAGATTAGTACCTAGTAAAATAAATGTGTGATGTTAACGTGCTGTTTTATTTTTAAAATCCTAGTGTTACTTACAGGAGCTAGCAAGCTCTTAAAACAAGGTTATTTTTAGGTCATTTTGAAATCGAAAGCCATAAACTCGATCATCGAACTTGGAATAATTGGGACTGACTTTGAAGTGAAAACTTCTATAAGCGAGTTGCGACGTTGAGCACTTTTTGTCACCTAACGCTTCGTAGCACTCGTAGCCGATCCGCTACGGCGTAGCACCACTGAGGCGTGCGCGGGGTAGAACCCGTAGCAGATATATATTACTTAGTTTTCCCTTCTATCGACAGTCCCCGAAGTTGCCCCGCATTTTTTTTTTTAAATAACTAAAAATTAGGCAATTATCGACCTAAACATAACCTTGTATATTGCAAATCAAATCCTTCACTTCACGCCTGTCATCCTGAAGATTTAGGAAGAGGTGTACCATGGGACCGTTCAAGTATTACGTAAGCACTATATCCAGGGCGTCAAAGGTGAATTGTTGAAATCCTCTATCCTACCTAAGCTTATTTTCTTATTCCTAGAACTTCATCTGCTGCTCATGAATCAATAAATAAAAAACAGAAAACTTCCATTAAAAAAAAGTATCTCCCATGCAAGCTTACGTAAGGGGGGGGGGGGGGGGTAAGAGCTTTGCTTACCTTTGCTGACAAGGAGGAGGAAAGGGTAAGTAATTGTAATAAATCTGTCTGCTTACGTAATACTTGAACGGCCTCCATAGAGTACTCACACCCACACATCGCGAGTTACGTTCCAGTCTCTTATAGCAGGGGGCAAGCAACAACCGCGCAGAAATCTAGACTTCGTGGCTGCAACTGAAAAAAGTCATGATGGAAAAACACAACACTTTCCGTGATCTCGGAATCGGACACAGGACCTAGCAGCAGTCGCAATTTCGACCACTACATCAAAAAGGCAAATCAAAGACAACTCTTCTATTTTACCTCTGCTAACTTGTTTTTGGTCTGAATAGGGTAGACGACAAATAAAATCTAATTGGTCCGTCATCAGTTAGATTATCAAAAAATATTTGACACGTACCTATTTTTTCTTTTGTTACGTACTTAAATCAAAATTGACGAAGATACGACGCTTTTAAAATTCTCAATGACGTCACGCCGTGGTATAATTTTTAGAGCGTGTAGGCACTGACGTCATGATGATGTTAAGTTGCCATCACTGACAAATTTTTCAAAGTTATCGTGATCCTTATCGTAGCAGCGAAAAGGATCACTAGATCAGGTCTCCCAACCTTTCTTGGACCAGTGACCACTTTCGTGTCGTTATTGTTTGACACCAACAGGATTACATCTAGGGGGATGAATATTTAACTCACACAGTGCAAAAAATGGAAAATGAGATGAAAACCTATGGAATTAAGATAGAGAAGGCGATCGAAGTAAGGTCGAATAATTTTTCAATTATTCATACGGAAAACGAATAAGTACCTACCTACTTAAGTTCGCCTCTGATAGATTCAATTAGATCGGGTTGAGCTTGCATCTTCTGTGGAAGTTAAAAGTATGAATAACATTTAAAACTTTCACGGACCATTTTCGTGGCTCCTGTGGACCGCCGCCGGTGGTCCGCAGACCATAGGTTGGGATTGAACCACTGGACTAGATGTATGATGTAGGCGAAAGACATACAGTGCGTAAGGTCCGCAGCAAGTGACGCTATGTACGTAGTTCCTCCCCTACCCCCATAGGAAAAAGGTTTGTTTTTATGTAAAGTGCAAATAGGCGACTATCCCTACTCTATTTAGCTATTTTACCTAATCGTCGTCATTATTTCAGCCGAAAGACGTCCACTGATACACTTCCACACACAGGGTGGAATTTTCAATGCCATCTGGAAGGAAAGTACTCTAAATACTGGAGATAGCAAAATTTAATCAAAGGAAACATTCCTTTATTTTTAAAAAGAAACAAATCTGCATTCACAGATTTTCCGAAAATTATTTTGCCATAAGTACCTACTCGGGCATCGAACCCGGGAACCGGGATGGATCGAATAAAGTTCGACAAAATATTATTCTGTACCTTTTTGACATCAATCGATAGAGTCAATCATATGGATCGAATCACACAAACATATTAAATTAAAATAAAGGGAAACCATGAAACCACGCGCTTTATCTTGTTGAATTTATCCCATTGAATTTATAACTGTTCTTTATATTTCATGGTTTTCCCTTCATTTAATGTAATATTATGTTTGTTAGAGACAATTAATCCATATGATTGATGTCAAAAAGTACAGGATGTTATTTATTCCAACTTTAGTCGGTTTGATTCCTGATTGTGGCAAACGAATTTTCGAAAATCTGTGAATGCAGATTTGTTTCTTTTTTTTTTAATAAAGGAATGTTTCCTTTGAGTAAAACTTGCTATCTCCAGTATTTCGAGTACTTTCCCTCCAGGTGGCATTGACTCTGTGTGCTAGACTTACGCCTCCCCCAAGAGTCGCCATATTGATCGGTCTCGTGGGATTTGCGTCCAGCGGATCCTTGCAACCTTCACCAGGACAACGGATATTAATCGCGAATTTAAAAAAAAAGCGATAAATACCCGTTTCCATATGTTTTAAAAAGTGTTCTGATCGTGAGTTTTAAAAAGACGTCACAGTAAGGTCTCAAACATTAACATTAGTTTAACGACAATAAAAACCGGTTTTAAGTCTCGTTATCATAAGGTTGTTATTGGGTTGCTCCTGTCAGGGGTGAACCAAATGAAAATAAAAAAAGACTACAAAGGATACCTGCGGGCCTAAATTAAGAATCACGTTGAAAAAAAAATAGAAACTTCCGAATTGAGAACCTCCTCCTTTTTTAGAAGTCGGTTACAAATAAAAATTCTTAAAATGGACTTTATAGCCATACCCAAACATAAAGTCCATTTTTGAATTTTTATTTTTCCAACTTGATTCTAATAAATGTTCTGCTAAAGCGGCCATTTTAGACCCCTGATATCCCAAACTTGCAGCGACATCTACACAGCTTCGTAAGAACTACGCAGACAAGCAGAGAGCAGCAACCTACAAGCCCAAGGAACTTGAATATAAGTTCCTTGTACAAGCCACAACTGTAGTGGCGGTACTGTAACACTTACGTCACTCAACCGGACATCCTCAAAGTAAAAGGATGTCCGGTTGAGTATTTCCTACTAAAGATGGCGCTACTAGAATGTGTCACTCATTGAGATAGGAACTATATGGAGATGGCACATTTTGCTACGAAAAGGATAGCTATACTTAATATCTATCATATCGACGCACACTTGTCAAAATTAGTTTTGTCTCTTTTTAACTTACCAAGAGTTGCATATGGAAAGAGAGACGTCTAAATGTTTGTCAAGGACTAAATTCGGCAACACTTTTGTGTGACGTCAAAATCATGCCTTCGCGTGACCGGTCGCCATTTATTGTACCGAAAGAAAGTACTCTGTGGTTTCGTTGTAGTTGTGCTGTCAAACAATTGCTTGTTCGAAATGTTTTTGTTGTTTTTAAGAAAAATACCTCTAGAAATAAGGTATTTTGATGTTCTGAGTTTGGACATGAATAGGAAAATCATGCCCTCATAATCTATAAAACAGTGTGGTGCGAGAAAAAGCAAAAATCAGCCTAATTTGTCTCTGCACAGGTTAGTTACTAATTTTCAGTAATCCAGTCGAATATTGTGAAATTTTGTGTAATGTATTGTTACAAGATGATATTTTTAAAGATTATTGAAACCTGTGTCATGTTTGTATGGCATAAAACGCTAGTATTTTCTTGATTTCTTTGCATTGTTTACATACAATTATTGGAATGTAAAGTTAGTGATGTGCGATGTCCGCGTACGATATCGATAATATTGAAAAAGAGTGTAAAATACATTATATTTTATTCCACAGGATTTCTGGAAACGAAATTTTAAAGAAGAAATGGATAGAAGCTGTTGGTGTTGCAAAAAGAAACCCTCGACATAATATGTCGCATAATTATCTGCTTCATGAACTGAACTTTGAAGAATCTTGTTTAACAGAACCCTCCGACTCGTCGACTTTGTCTTTTAAATAGTAATCGTACTGACCTATTCTGTAATAAAATCAATGTCAACATTAAAATAAACACATCTTTTTATTATCCGCCCCAATATGTAATAAGCATTAATAAGAAAGTCCAGTCAATTTAATTATTTCAATAGTTTTTATCAAATTGTCTATTCAAATTGCCTGGGCGCTATGAATAATGCCGGATTAATCACTTGGTCCAATAACAGACAATTTGTATTCAAGGTTTAAATTCTCTATTTTAAAATGTAGTTTTTTTTCACACAGAGCGTCTTTATAGTACTTTTGTTCTCACATATATAATGTTTATAAAACCAAGTTTATAGTAATCGATAGTGATAAATGTTTGATATAAATAAAATTAGATATAAATGTTAAGGAGATGTTTGATTTTGGGCCACCACTATCTACATAGATAAATAGGAAAAAAATAGGTGAATTTCATAAAAATACTAATAAATTAATTTAAAGAGGTGTACAGGCGTACATAAATTACGTATTTTAATAAGATAACCCTATTTTGAGGGCAGCCATGACAGTTGTGTGACATGACGTTTGACGACTTTGACAATTTTAAGAAGTGACGTCTTTGAATCTGTCTTTGCTTTGAGTTTGGATTGGATGTGTTCGATCAAATGTCAATGTCAAAATGACATTGTTCGTTTATGCTGCTCTGATCCACCATGTTTAATTTTATGGTGTGTTGCTCTCCTTGACCAAGTTAATTTGAATATACATTGAAACGAAGTGAAATTAAATAAAATTAACAATAAAAAATGGTTAATGTAATAAACAGCGATATTTACGTATAGTGTACATAGTGCTGGCCCAGGCTCCATACATTTCTGGAACATCTCCAGATAGATTATACTAAAAGTAATCTTCTTTTCTACCTAGGAGTCTGTCTTTCCTATTTCTTTCCGACAGAAAGAATTCACTGTGGTCTTTCGGTTTGAAGGGAAAGAGCCAGTGTAAGAACAGGCTATGATGAAACATAAAATACTCAGAACTTCTAAAATTCTCACCTTAGTTCTAATAATATTAAAAACATCAAAAACTTCGATATCGATATCAGCTGCGCATGTTGCTCGTAGTTGCAACCCTACGAATGGCAGCCATTTATTGTCCCGGATTTTTGTAGGTATGAACGCTAATTTCGTAGGTATGGCCGGTCCATAGGTTTCTAAGTCAGTGGTGTCACTCGCAGTGTCGATCGCACTCTCTCCCCTTTCCAAACAAGACTTTGGGCTGATGTTAATAACATCATGTTATGCAATGTAAATGTCAGCGTGACATTATAAAAACCGTTAGATTGTAATATAACTTGCGAGATTGTAAACTCTCGAAATATTGTCTACTAAACATACTACTTACGATATGACGCATTATTTTTCGAATATAAAAATAATGCACCATTCTTGAGATCTAACCTGACCTCAAAACCCTTTAGCTTCGCCTAAAAAGTGTAGTCGGCGGAGCCCCGGTAAGCGGGACACTATTTCTATCTAACGTCGGGGTGTCCCAAGTCCTGATAATGGAGACAGAGATACTTTGTCGCACGCATTTTACAATGTTACGGTTTCACTTCGATAGATTATAATCTACCGAAAATGAATGCGTTAAATTGTAAGCAATAAGTTCGTTTGACAATCTTTCGAGAGTTTACAATCTCGCTTGATAGATTACAATCTAACGGGTTTTACAATTTTACGGTGACATAAACATTCCCTGAGAAGGGCCGTGCAAGTATACATATTTATTACAATTATTAAATAAAATGAATAAATAAATTCATTTAATTCAGATTTCACAAGACCCATATTAACCCCCCCCCCCCCCTTTCGCCTAAAAAGTGCCGGAGCCCCGCTACGCAGGGCCCCTGTTTCTGTCTGCAGGGTTTAAAGGAAGAGGCGCCACGGCGTCCTCACCTTCCGCCTGACGCAGGTCCTCACCGGAGTCCGGACACGGATGTTTCGGGAGGTACCTACACCGAATCGGGCGGGAGGAAAAACGCCCTGGTGTCTCCACTGCGAGGATCGACCGGAGGACACGGTGGAGCACACGGTGGAAGTCTACCCTGCGTGGGCGGAGCACCGCCGTGTCCTCGTAGCGGCGATCGGCGGCGGCGACCTCTCGCGTCCGGCCCTGGTTCAATCCATGGTCCGGAGCGAGACGAAATGGGAAGCCGTCACCTCCTTCTGCGAAGCAGTTATGCTAGCGAAGGAGGTGGCGGAACGAGAGAGGACTAACAATTAGTACTCAATTGGTACCCCAATTGAGTACAAATTATTGACCAAATATGGAAGGGATTGGCGTTGGTGGTCCAGCAGTAGTCACGGACATTATGTCCCTTTGCTTGTATGGCGTTGATCCACCAGTTAATAATAATGTACTCTGTGCAATCCACTGTGTGACGCCCTGTGTCTGGGCACCGGTGGCACCGTCCTATTTTTTTTTTTTTTTTTTTTTTTTTTTTTTATGGCAATTTGCCGAAGGCTACGGCAATTACTGCCAGTGTCACGTAGTAACTATACATGGGTATTAGAAAAAATAAATATTTACAGGGAGAATATGAACTTTGACTTTTTGTGGCGATTCAAGGGAGTTGAACTAGAAAATAAATACCTTTATAGAATATTAATAAATAATAATAAAAAATAAAAAAAAATAAAAATATAATGACTAACGTATATATGACTAAATATTAAAGTTTAATATTGTTTTTAGAAATAAATTTAATAAAAGCACGTATTATTTGGGGATTAGGGAAAAACGAGAGGAGATGACGGACATTAATAGGTTTCTGAATGTTCAATTTAGTAATAACTTTATCAAAAGAGGAAACATTATTCAGAGGGCAATTTAAAAATATGTGATCTAACGTACCATCATCCAGCCCACACTCGCATAAAGAACTGTCCCGGACCCTAATTTTATGGAGAAAAACTGGGGTACAGCAGTGGCCAATACGGATTCTGCATAAAACGGATGTGACGGTTTTAGATGCTTCTTTGTATTTATAAAACCAAGGCTTGGAAGGAATGGTTGGTTGAATAGATGCAAACAAACCACCCTTTGACTTGCAAGATTGAGACCAATGGACTTGCCAGGATTTAAAAAGATCGACTTTAGCCTTGTGAATCAAATCATAGACCTGAACAGCATAATGTTTTTTATCTGCCAGATTGCTGCTGACCGCATTCTTAGCTGCAATATCTGCCAACTCATTGCCCTTAATATTCATATGGCTAGGAATCCACACTAGTATTACCTCAATGTTTTTTTTTAAACAAGAATGTAGGACAGTTTTGATTTCAATAATGATTGGGCTACGTAGGTTATCTTTAAATGAATTTTTAACTATTGCCTGTAGAGAACTCATGGAATCAGAAAATATGACTGCTTTTGTAATTGCAGAGTGAGAGGAAATAAATAAACACGCCTCCAGAATTCCAATGCACTCCCCAGTAAAAACCGAAGACTCGGGAGGGCACTGAAACTGAAAGAATATCTGGGAGTTGGAATTGTATACAGCAATGCCTGTTTCACCATCGGTGGTCAATTTAGAGGCGTCTGTATAAAATTTGTAGTGATCAGGCCAATTGCTATTGACGGTGGAAAGAAAATGATCATTAGCATTGGTGGTGTCCTTATTTATTCCAATATGCGATATCTTTGGAACAAAATTTAGAATTTCATACGGACATGAATAGAGTGGGAATTTATTACACTGAGGAATGGGCGTACTGTCTTCCACATTCCGAATATTCCTATATGAGTTAAGTATCAAAGGGAGGGCTTTATGATTCCAATAATCGCTTTGTCGGCATAAATTATCTAGAATGGAAAGCTTAGAAAGAACTATGTGATTACAAAGAAAAAATGTCTTGTACATATATTTATCAGCTAGGTATTGTCTACGAAGAAGAAGGGGAGGGTCGCCACTCTCAACTTGCAGAGCATTGGTAGGAGTGGATCTCATACAACCTAGTACAATGCGGAGAGATTTCGACTGAATGGTGTCCAGCTTGGCCAATGCAACCTTACTACAGGGTTCCACAAGGAAAGACCCATAGTCCAGTAAACTTCTTATTGTAGCATTATATATAAGTTTAAGAGTAAAGGGATGAGCACCCCACCAGACACCCGCTAAAGCACGTAGCATATTAAGGTTCTTCTCACATTTATTGGCTATGTAATTGAGATGAAAGACACCGGATAGTTTACAGTCCAAAATTACCCCGAGGAATTTCACATTACCCTCGGCCTTGATCGGGGAGCCCTCAATTTGAAGGTGGACATATGGAGTTGAACGTTTACGTGAGAAAACTACAGTAGTGCTTTTAGGGGCTGATAAGCTAAGACCGTGAGATATTAGCCACTGGTTTAGGGAGTCAAGGGATATTTGCATGGATTCCGTAGCAAGTTCCAAGGACGAGGTAGGAATATATAAGCAAAGGTCATCAGCATATTGTAAAATCTGGCAGTCGCTATTAAGGGACTTGTGAAGATCAGAGGTGTAAATACTGTATAAAAGGGGACTTAGTACTGAACCCTGAGGTAACCCACGCCAAACAGTTCTGGGGTCATATGATTCTCCTGGGATGTGGAGTTTGATATTGCGTCCAGCCAACAAGTTACAGATACAGTTGAGGATCTTTACCGGGATGCTCAGCTGGCGTAATTTACTTCTGAGAACGGAAAGAAGAACACTGTCGTAAGCTGCTGAAATGTCTAGAAATACCGCTAGCACAGACTCATTTTTGCTGAAGGCAATCCGGGCATCGGTCATAAAAATGCCAATACTATCCATAGTACTTGCTCCTTTTCGGAAACCAAATTGAGATGTAGCTAGAAGACCTCGGCTTTCAACCAACCACTCCAACCTATTTTTTATAAGGTGTTCCAGGATTTTCCCTATAACAGGTGATAGAGCAATGGGGCGAAAATTATCGGGGCAATCGGGAGTTTTCCCTGGTTTTAGGATAGGAATAATGAGCTGTGTTTTCCAAGAGTCAGGGATATGAGAGAGATTAAAACAAGCGTTGATTACTGATAAAAGGTATTGGCGACTGCGGGACCCCAGTCTTTTAAAAAACGAATATGGATGTCCATCTATACCTGGTGCAGAGTCATGAACGTGTTTGAGCACTGCGTCCAGTTCAGTTAATAAGAAGGGTGCATCTAAGGGGTCATTTGGAATGTCCCCTCCCTCCGCAGGAGAGGGGCATTCTTCCAAAAGCGGAGCGAAAGGGGGAGCCAGTTTGTTTAGAAAAGGTTCTGCGATGTCGCTAGGCATCGATGAGGAGTTTCGGTTGGAGCATCCACGTTTAAAACGTTTGAAATTTTGCCAAACAAGAGAGGAAGGGGTCGAAGGGGAAAGTGAGGAGCAAAATTTCTTCCATCCTTCATATTTTTTTTTCCTGAGTAGACGCCTGGATCTTGCCACAATCCGGTTGTACTCGATCAGGTTTTCAGTGGACATATTTTGAGCATAAACTAATTCAGCTTCATTCCGAGATTTGACTATGTTGGAACATTCCCGATCCCACCAGGGGGGAGATGATATTTTTCCTGAGGCTGAATTTTTAAGTGGTATGCTGTCATCAGCGGCTGAAGAAATTGCACCAGAAAATTTCGATATACAGTCATCTACGTTGCCTGAGGAAACCTGGGGCAAAGTGGAAACTATATCCTCAAGGGTTTGAGAATATAATTCCCAGTCCGCGCCCGTAATCCTATATTTTAAAAGAGGCGGATTATCCCTATGAGGTAAGGACCTATTGATCAGAGTAGTGCATATTGGGTAGTGGTCACTACCGAACGTGAGGTTTAATCGTTTCCACTCCAACTGGGCGGTCAAACTAGCTGAACAAAGGGTAAGGTCCACACAGCTTCTACTCTGGCCGGGTCTAGGTAAGCGAGTGACGGACCCATCGTTGACAACGCACAAACCCAAGTCATCTAACAGATCAACCAACTCAAAACCAGGGGTATCAGAATGGTCAGAGCCCCACAGGGAATGATGGCAATTAAAATCACCCAAAATTATAACAGGATTAAATGAAGAACATATATTATGAATGTATTGAAAGCAGGAGGGATTGGGGGAGGGAATATATACAGAAATAAAATTAATCCCAAGGATATTAACACCTACAGCATTAATCTCATCTCCGTGGGGAGGAAGGGAAAGAGGGGAGGAAGAAAGAAGATTGTTCACTAGTATAGCAGCCCCGCCATAACCGTCAGAGCGATCATCACGGAGAGTGCTATAACCAGGAATATTAAAATTTAGCCGTGGAGTTAGCCACGACTCTGAGATTGCAAAAATTGCAGGTTTGTACAAATTAATAAGATGGCAAATTTCATGTTTTTTGGGGAGGGCGCTTCTGGTGTTCCACTGCATGAGATGGAATGTTACGATTTTGAAGGCCGTCCTATTTACGGCACTGGCCTGTGGTAGAGCCTTGACACGCTGCACGAGTTTAAATCCACGATCTACAATTTTAAGTCGGCGCTTTTATCACTGAGGATCATCACTGCTCTACCATATCAATTATTAGACAGCCATCCTTAGAATACACAAAGTAAAAAAAATGGAAATTCAGTCTTGCTTAGCATTTATTGAGTAACATAAATAGGTACCTACTTACTCTCTGTTCAGTGTGAACTTTTTTATACTACCTACTTACTACAAATATGTCTAATTAGGTGTATAAAGCACTCCCTTATTTTTTTTACTGTTCACCTCTTGGCTTCTAGGTCAGAGGACGACGGATCGTCGGATGTTAGCTGTTTTATGATTTGCTGTCTCTTCTTCGCCATCTCGATACCATGTCTACGTCTCATGTGTTTGTTGCGATTGGACAGATTAGTGAAGTCCCTTGGACAAATGTCGCAAGTAAATGGCTTCGCTCCGGTATGCTGATACATATGATTTCGTAAATTTGTGTCAGTACGAAACTTTTTGCTACAAACCATGCAAGGGAAAGGAAAATTGTCTGAATGACATTTTATGTGATTTGTAATCTGACGTTTAGTTCTAAAACTTTTTTTGCATACATCACAGGTGAAAGGTTTGATCCCAGAGTGTATGCTAGCGTGGGACCTTAGAGAATACACAGTTTTGAAGTTAGTCTTACAAATTTCACAATGATAAAGACTTTCACCATGTGTCACCATGTGATTTTGTAAAATCTGTTTATTGTCAAAACATTTTCCACATCTATCACAAATATGGTTTCTTTTCTTCGGTTTGTGTGTATTCAAATGGTTTCGTAAAGCAGTTATATGTGTAAAAGTCCTATTACAAGTTTTGCAATTTAAATTGTCAGGAGTGAGAAATGTGTTCTTTTTCCATAGAATTTTATAATATTTGTCCATATGTTCTTTTAACTCAGCATCACTGGAAAAAGGAGTGTTGCATCCCAGGCATAAATAAATAGAATTCTCATGGAATTTCCACTTATGGTCATTAGTTTCCATTATTCTAGGAAATCTCTCAAAGCATTTGTAACATGAGTAATGCAAGTACTTTCTGTGTGATCGGACATGCTTAATAAAAGCGTTGAGACGTTGCTTTTTAATTTTACAGTCCGTGCATTGGTAAGCATTACAAACCCTGTGGTACGTTATTGAATGTGTTTGTAACTCTTCAATATTTGAAAAAAGTGTACCACAATGAGAACATTTCCATTCATAATCCATCCATGTCACTTTTACATACTGCACGGGAACATAGCATAATCTATTAATTTGATCATTTACTTTCTCTTCAGAATATACTGTAGAATTTAGTGTAGGTGGGCATGATATCAAAAGAGATTGATTAACTGCATTGTTTGAAGGTGGGATTTGTGGACAATTCACTTTTACACACTGCACAGGAACATTACGTAATCTATTAATTTGTTCATTCACATACTCTTCAGAATATACCGTAGAATCTAGTGTAGGTGGTACTGATATCAAAAGAGATTGATTAACTGTATTGTTTGAAGGTGGTATTTCTGCACAATTCACTTTTAGGTACTGCACGGGAACATTGCATAATCTGTTAACTTGTTCATTTACATTCTCTTCAGAATGTACTGTAGAATGTAGTGTAGGTGGGCATGATTTCAAAAGAGATTGATTAACTCCTGTATTGTTTGAAGGTGGTATTTCTGCACAATTCAATTTTACGTACTGCACGGGAACATTGCATAATCTATTAACTTGTTCACTTACGTTCTCTTCAGAATATACCATAGAATCTAGTGGAGGTGGTACTGATATCAAAAAAGGTTGATTAACTGTATTGTTTGAAGGTGGGATTTCTGTACAGTTGTGTACTGTTTGTAATCCTTTGTCATAGGATGCTGGGAACATTTCATTGTCTTTGACATTCAAATTGTAATCTTTTACATTGGTATCATGATTATTACATGCATTACTAAAATTAAGAGATTCATTTTCTTTATCATTATCTGTATTATCAGTATCATCTTCTATATCCATATTTTCATCAACAGCAACATAACAAGATTCTGTAGTGACTTGTTTCTCTATATTAATCTTTTCACTGCTTTCATTTTTATCATCATTACAAACATGCTCATTTTCCCAGTCTTCACCTAAGTTTTTCTCATTATCATTAACATCTATTGGATCACAGCTGCTTTCGACTTTAACGTCAATCTCTTTAACAATTTCTGTTGGCGAAACAAAAGAGATTTCTTCACAATAATTGAGTTCTAAAGTATCTGTTTCTAACAGATTAAACTCGGTTAGAATTATCTGCGCATGTTCAACTGCTGTTACGAAAGTGAAGGCTTTTTCTAAAGATTTTACACATGGTGCGCATACGGTCTTCGGTAAGATATTCTCCTGGAAATTCATTACTATATTGAATCTTGACAGTTTATTGACGACTTTCTGGCATGTTTCATCGTCAGTCTGCATGTTTGCCAGTTCATTCTGAGGTTTTAACTCGGCGCAAAGGCGACAATGAATGTTTTCTGTGTACTTTCTGTTAGGTACTCATTGTGATTGATTTTCGGGATGTTTATATCCAGACATTTCACAGCTTGTTGCAGAATGCCGATACACCTTGTAGACCACAGAACATATTATTAAATACTGTTGTCAGTTGTGTACTTGTGTTGTAGCCGTTGTTTGTAGACTAGTTTCTATACTCTAAGAGGTAGACTGACATCACAGAGTATATAATCACTACGTTTATAATCTATAAAGAGTAAATTAATATACTGGACATGACAGCTTAGTGAGTTGAAGGCACAGATTAGATATTAGTAGCATAAAACTAAAAAACTTCCATTTTTGTTCACACTTTCTCTGTCTACGGTTCCCCAAAGATATGGTCTTTGTTCACACGGCACACCACAGATTAGGTACTAGATTGACAGCTGTTGGCAACAGGCAAATGACATTGAC
Organism: Xestia ashworthii; assembly: GCA_950022955.1. Classification (NCBI taxonomy): domain Eukaryota; kingdom Metazoa; phylum Arthropoda; class Insecta; order Lepidoptera; family Noctuidae; genus Xestia; species Xestia ashworthii. The sequence continues at coordinate 12,620,031 of OX465575.1, read as the reverse complement.
TTCACAGATTAGGTACTAGATTGACAGCTGTTGGCAACAGGCAAATGACATTGACTTCACAGATTAGATATTATTATGATTGTGATTATGATTGACTTGACGATGACATTTTTTTTTAAAACCTTATTCATGACCACTGACCTATATAATTACCAATTATAGAGGTCAGTGTTCATGACCCAAAATACATCCATTATACAAAGTCTTTTAGTCGCAGACATAAAACTTTGACAATTATGTCAATGAATATGAATGAAATGATGATGACGATGATGTGATGTGAATGTCTTATTCACAGACGTATAAAGAGTAGCAGACCAAACATAAGCTAAAATTTGTGAAGTCATTACACACACATATGAAAAAATTGTCTAAACAGGGCCGGACTAAGGCCGGTATTAGTAAGTATTGTAGGACGTTATAGGTACTTACATATTTTCAAACTTTTATCATTTGTAATATACGTTGGTAAGCATTCTCTGTGACCTTGTGTAACGGTCGCAATTAAATCAATAATGTTGCGACGCCACACTAATACAGGAGACTGACAGACGCAGTAGCACCATAACAGTAATTAGCAGTGTTCGGAATACCCAGTGCCATTTGCTGTTAACGACCTGAAATATTATATTATTAGTATAGATACTTGGGGGAGGCCTATATCCAGCAGTGGGCGTCTTTCGGCTGAGATGATGATGATGATAGATACGCCTACGGGAATACAAAGTTTCAATGCATTCATTAATACTTTAACCCCAGATAAGGACCCAAAAAGGAAACAAGTTTTATTGACTGCATTTCTTCTAAGGTTAAAAAAAAAGACGTTGTTTATATTATTTTTTATTTGGCAATGTGCGGAATGTATTTCCTCTAATCGCGCAATAACATTTTTCCAGAACGCTCTCATCCGTCATCGTCGCCTGATGCCCAAAAGTAGTCAAGTTACATGCATTAATTCATTCACAAAAATATTCGCACCTTTTGTTACATTTTTTCGACATTGCTTGCTTGGATATTAATATTTTTAGACAATTTTCAAATTTATGTAACAGAAAACTTGTAAACATCGCTTAACATGCATGCATGTCCAAAATACCCCCACCGCTAAATTGTGGTACTTCTTTGAGAACCAGAAACAATTGTCCCAGCAGTAGTTCGTTTCATTGGCAAGGTTTTTTGGAGGTTAATAACATTTTCCTTATCCTGTAAACAAAAGACAAACAAAATTATTATGAAGACCAGTTTAATATAAAACAATTTGTTACTATAGTAGCATACTATTACATACATGCATAGCCAGAGGTAATTCGGTAAACAGTGTAGGAATTATGATAGACGTAGTCTTGTTTGAAAGACGCTGGCATCTATCAGTGTGCTTCAAAATGCTTCGAACAGAGTTCACCAGTAGGATTAGGTTGGAGCTGCATGTTATCAATCCAGGCTTTCTTTAAATTTTCATGTTTTGGAAACCTGGAACAAAAAATTTTACTATTACTTTTATTTACAGCACCAAAATATCAAAGAAATATGAGTAGCTTATTGTGAACGTAGCAATAAAATATTCTGACAACACTTTAGTGTCTATGATCTATATTGTCGTTGGTACTTCTGTGTGTGTATAATGGCGGACGCTCATTGTAATAATCTGCAAGTTGTTCTTAATAAAGCTTAAGAACCAAAATATCTGTGTTCTAATTCCAAGACCGATTAACAGGTTATGGGCCCAGATAGTTAGACACAGAAAGAGAGGTGAAAACTGCAGATTGAGAGGGATTGAGTTTTCCTGTGGAGCCGGTGTAAAAACGGCAGATCGGCGTCGTGGTCAGACAACGCATGGGAGTTGTGCGATTGTCGCTAGCGGAGTCTGGAGGTGGTCGTACGGAGATTGGTACGGTATCAGGCTCAAGCGGGGTGAAAATTGACACGCGTTGAAGATGGATTCCACAGCATCACCAGCTATCAAGCTGGAAGGGCAGAAAAATTGGAGCGTCTGGAAATTCCAAGTTTCAGTCATACTGAGAGGGGCTGATTTGTTCACAGTAGTGAATGGGAAGGAAAAGCAAGCCGGCAATGAAAAGACATGGATGTCAAAAGATGCAAAGGCACAAACTATCATTGTGTCCAGGCTAAGTGAAGCAGCTATGGTCCATGTGCTGACATGTGAGACGGCGGAGGATATGTGGAAAAAGCTCAATAGTGTATATGAAGCGTGTTCTGCAACGAGTACATTGATGTTGCAACAACGGTTCTTTCAATTCAAATATGAAGGTGGGGACTTGTCAACGCACTTATCAAAGCTTCAAGAAATGGCTTGTCAACTGAAACAAGCTGGTGAGGAGGTTTCGGAGAAGTTCCTTATCACTAAAGTGTTGATGTCGTTACCAGACAGTTACAGTCATTTTATCTCTGCATGGGAATCGGTGGAGAGTAGTAAACAAAACTATGATGCGTTGGTTGCTAGACTTATAGTAGAGGAAGAGAGAATAAAGGCAAGAGATACAATACAAAAGGGAGAAAATACAGCTTTATATGCACACCAAAATAAGAAACAGTTTAAGAGATGTTATAAGTGTGGAAAGGGTGGACATTTTGCACAACAATGTAAAAGTGAGTCTGAAAAACGTAAATGTTTCGAGTGCAATATGACAGGACACCTAAAACATGAATGTCCTAGAGGTTATCAAAATAACAATAAAAATAGCATGAGAGAACCTGAAAAGTCGACAAAAAAGGGCCATGCATTTACGATGACAGCTATGACATCAAACTGTGACAGTGGCCTATTGAGTGAAAATAAACATTCAGTCGGTCAAAGATGGTTGATAGACAGTGGTGCGAGTGAACATATGAGTAGTGAACTATATTTGTTTACGAACTATCAATCAGTGTCAAACAGATTTGTTATTGTGGGCGACGGTCGGCGTTTAAGCGTTCTTGGGGTTGGTGAAGTCGAATTACAAATACACGATGGGGATTGTTACGCTAAATCGACGTTATATAACGTGCTATATGTGCCAGATATGCATATTAATTTATTTTCGGTACCTTGTATTACGAGACGAGGTTATGAAGTCAAGATGATAACTGAACAATGTCTCATCTACAAAGATAATGAGTTGTGTGCTATTGGGAATCTACAAGGGAAGTCATATGTACTAGATGTGTTGTTTGAAAGGCATGCCGCAGCTGTTTCAACGTTGTCAACATGGCACGAAAGACTGTGTCACCAAAATGTTGAATATGTTAAAAGGTGTCTAAACAGCAATAATATTCAATATAAAAGCGTTGATTTCCAATGTGAATCATGTTTACAAGGTAAATCACATAGGTTACCTTTTTCAAATAAAGTGCAGCACACCACAAAAACGTTAGAAATGGTGCACGCTGATGTATGCGGCCCCATGGAGGTTGAGAGTGTTGGTGGTTCGAGATATTTCTTATTATTGAGGGATGATTACTCAAATTATCGCGTAGTATATTTTCTAAAGAAGAAAGGAGATACTGTTTCTCAAATAAAGCAGTTTGTTGCTTGGGCAGAAACGCAAACCGAAAATAAACTGAAAGTGATTCGTACTGACAATGGAGGGGAGTTTGTCAATAAATATATGCAAGAGTTTTTCAAAGAAAAGGGCATACAACACCAAACTACCATACCTTATACGCCCCAGCAGAACGGCAAGGCAGAAAGGGATATGCGCACAATAGTAGAGGCAGCACGGTCCATGATAGGTACCAACTTGTCAAAGGAGTTATGGGCTGAGGCAGTGAACACTGCAATTTATGTTTTGAATAGGACAAACAAAAGTAATAAAGAAGGTCAGTCACCGTATGAAATTTTTAATAATCGGAAATTTGATGTGCAAACTCTGTGTGGAATATTTGGACAGGAGGTGTATGCCCACATCCCAAAGGAAAAGAGGTTGAAGTGGGATGTCAAGGGAGAGAAGGCAATATTTGTTGGTTATGATGATTCTAAAGGATACAGACTTTACTATGAAGACAAAAAGGAGGTACATGTCAAAAGAGATATTATATTCTTAGAACAGATGAGTAATAAACAACAGGAGTCAACTGATGTACAGGAAATGGAGAATGTGATTCTACTGGATATGCCAAAGGAGAATGATGAGCAGGGTAGTAAGAGTGAAGAAGAGTTTTATGAAATAAATACTGAAAATGAAGAGACTGGAGAAGATCAAGATGAAGAAAGAGAACAGGAAGGTGAGAATGTTAACGAAAATTTAGAGACAGGACAAGTAAGAAGTAAGAGTGGGAGAATAATAAAAAAACCAGAATACCTGAGAGATTATACTTTATATGCAGTAGAACCAAAGAATTACAAGGAGGCAATGATGTCATCTGATGCTGAAAGTTGGAAGGAAGCCATCAAAAAGGAACTTGATCAACTAAAAGATCAAAATACATGGACAAAAGTAGATAAAATACCAGAAGGCAAAGAATTGATAAGTTCAAAATGGGTCCTGAAAAGAAAAGAGGGTGGTTACAAAGCTAGATTAGTGGCAAGGGGTTTTGAACAAAATTATGTTGATAATGTATATGCACCAGTTGCAAAACTTAATACATTTCGTATTTTTGTATCAGTAGCTACTAAACTTGGGTTAGAGATAAAACAAATGGACGTATGTGGAGCTTTTCTGAATGCAAAACTTGATGAAGAGTTGTATTTAAGTTTACCTGAAGGAACTGAGTCTGTAGAGTATAAGTATGTTAAGCTTAATAAATCCATTTATGGTTTAAAAGCGTCTCCAAAATATTGGAATGATCATTTCAGATCTGTTATGCTGTCTTTGGCTTATGAACAATCAGATAAGGATTGTTGTTTGTATTCAAAAAATAAAAATACATATTTGCTATTGTATGTAGATGATATTTTATATTTTGGAAGTGATAAAGAGGAATTGTGTAAGTTGAGGGATGTATTATGTAATTCATTTAAAATGAAAGAAATGGGTGTTATAAGTAAATATTTGGGGATAGAGGTTAATCAAAACATAGATAAGGGAGTTACTATTATTTCTCAGAAAACATACTTAGAGAATTTGTTACTACAGTACAATATGTCTAATTGTAAAACTTTAACATTACCAATTGATAAAAACTATAACTTTCATATTCTTAAGAGAGAAATGTCCGAGAGTACATCAATAGAAAATAAATGTAGAAAGTTAGTTGGGAGTTTGATGTATGCTGCTATGGGGACAAGGCCAGATATTTGTGCAGTGGTTAACATATTAAGTAGGTATCAGAGCTGTGCTTCTGAACTTTTATACAAACTATTGTTGAATGTTTTAAGATATATAAAAGGGACACTTAATTTATGTTTATTGTACTATAGGGATTGCAATAATGATGTAATAGGCTATGTTGATAGTGACTGGGGTGGATGTAATGATAGAAAATCAACGTCGGGGTGTATTTTCAAAGTGTTTGGAAGTTCTGTAATTTGGTTTTCGAGAAAACAGCAGACAGTGGCTTTGTCGTCAACAGAGGCGGAGTACATTGCCTTATGCTCAGCCACTAGTGAAGCTTGTTGGTTGAAAGACGTTTTGAATACGTTTGGGTTTGAAATTAATATAATTATATATGAGGACAACCAGTCAACTATCAAAATGGCTAATATGGCCACTGGTAATTCAAGAGTTAAACATTTGGAAATCAAGCAAGCTTTTGTAAAAGAAAAATTAGAAAATAAAATTATTGAATTAAAATATGTGAATACCAGTGAGCAAGTTGCAGACATTTTAACAAAGATGTTAGGGGGCACGTTATTTAAAAAATTTAGAGAGAAATTGTTTAAAGATTAATACTTGTTTCTTGTTTATCAATTAAGGGAAAGTTTATGTTAAGGGGAAGTATATGTTAAGGGGAGGTTTGTTTGAGAAATATTAATTTGTTTGAATATTTTATTGAGGGGAGGTGTGAACGTAGCAATAAAATATTCTGACAACACTTTAGTGTCTATGATCTATATTGTCGTTGGTACTTCTGTGTGTGTATAATGGCGGACGCTCATTGTAATAATCTGCAAGTTGTTCTTAATAAAGCTTAAGAACCAAAATATCTGTGTTCTAATTCCAAGACCGATTAACACTTATAATATGTGTGTGACCTATGCCTATTTCATATCAACATTGAATTGTGATAAACTGATACATTGTAGGCGTTACATATTGTTATAAAAAATTAAGCCTGTTGGATTTTTCGACTTTGTAGTACCTAATTAATAAGCCTACGCACCTTTTTGATTTGATTTGATTTACAATAAATGCATTAACCCAATATGTAAACAATCATAATAATATTTATTAGATTTAGCATTTCGCAATACTAAATCCGTCCCCGGTTAATTCCACAAGTACTTGAGCTGTCATTAATAGTAAATATAAGACAATTTTGTTTGTTTATTATTTTTGTACGGTTTATTCTAAGTAAGCGTGTGGGCAAATTGCATGGCAGTAATTGGGCTACGATAAAAACGATTAAACTTCATCGAAACGGTTGATTAATTTCGAAAAATCGACAAATTGTTTCAGTTTACAACAACGTAAATAAAAACTTACCGATGACAGCTTAATCCAGGTATTTTGTTAGAGCTATCACTGTCACACCGGTACGCACTGCACTTCACCATTTTATTTTACGTGTTTCAAGTCTTTAGTGGTACAAACAATTAATATTTTTTCACATAACGTGATTGACACCGTAGAGTGTTCTTATAGGTTATAAGCTTATCAATATGGCGGCTCAGAAAAACAGGCTTCATGTCAAAATTTGTCTATGTGTGTGGCAGTGTGGCTACACGTAAAAGAACGAGACGCCATTATTAAGTTTTTGCTTGATAGAACAAGGATAAAGAATGATGGATATATTATAGGTATAACTAGGAATCTATGTTTGGTCTGCTACTCTTTATACGTCTGTGGTCTTATTCAATAACAATGAGGTGTTTATGTTCTTGAATAACCAAAAATTACGTCTTATCCAGTGAAGAATACTGGATTATGGTTCGTGCTTAAGTGTTATCTAGTGATATTGTGCGAGGAACCGTTAATTATTATGCAAGGTGTCAATCAACGACTGCGAACATTCGGTCAGTACCTAGTTACCTAGATATTTGCCTGTCCAAAGCCAGATTTAAAGTATGAAGGGAAAATGGATTATACCTAGAAAGGTCACTGACCCGCACACATGTTCTGCGATAAGCGCATGGCGCACACGTTGCGAAACTTAGGCGAAGTTTTTGGTATGGATCTATCTGTTATGTATTAGTGTTTTCTTTTTGTTCATATGTTTATTAGTATCATGTAAGCATGGACTATTGCGGGTTTGAATAAGTCCCTCGTTTAAACTAACATACTGTATAATGATATGTTCTGTGCGTTAGTCTCCGTAAAGTATAATGTACCTAATGTTATGACATTCTCGGTTACTATCAAAGTTCGGTGTACAACCGAAGCTCGTTAGTCACTCACTGGTATCAGAAAGTTACGTAATAACCCATCTGCGCCTAGTTCAATCAGAAACAAAATTATTGTTTATGAAATCCAACAAAACACGTGTCACCGTGACGTATGGTGTTGTGTTGGATTTCATAAGTTAGTATGACGCTTTGATGTTGACTATATTGAATGCTGTTGTTTTTTTTTATTCAGACAATATTATTACCTAGTCGTATTTTATACCAACGAAGTTAGCTGGTTTTCGAATTGTCACGAACGAAATGTCTCTTGGTTTGGATCATAATGAGTACATGATTTTATATCTCGAAACTTCAGTTTGCTTCATATGATTAAAAATACGACTACGACCCAAAAACGTTCATTCATAGCTATTCAAATCTTTTAAATCTCTTCGTGTCAACCTTGTAATAAATGTAGAAAAGAGGTGTTTAGAACCAAATGTTTGTAAAAGCCTCGTAAACATTCGAATGTTTTTCATAAAAGCCAATGCCTTCATAGTGTTAATAAAAAAAAAACGCAAGTTTGACGTCATGCTAATTTGTAAAGTGTTGCCATCGTTCATTACAGATTTTCTTGAGTCTGGCAAACGAAAATAGAGTGAAAAAGCGCGGCCAATTTAAAAAATATCAGCCTAGTAACCCCAAAATTTTTATGAAGTACCCGGAATAGCCTGACTAACCTAACTTCGTTGGTATAAAATACGACTAGGTAATAATATTGTCTGAATAAAAAAAAACAACAGCATTCAATATAGTCAACATCAAAGCGTCATACTAACTTATGAAATCCAACACAACACCATACGTCACGGTGACACGTGTTTTGTTGGATTTCATAAACAATAATTTTGTTTCTGATTGAACTAGGCGCAGATGGGTTATTACGTAACTTTCTGATACCAGTGAGTGACTAACGAGCTTCGGTTGTACACCGAACTTTGATAGTAACCGAGAATGTCATAACATTAGGTACATTATACTTTACGGAGACTAACGCACAGAACATATCATTATACAGTATGTTAGTTTAAACGAGGGACTTATTCAAACCCGCTTACATAGTCCATGCTTACATGATACCTACTAATAAACATATGAACAAAAAGAAAACACTAATACATAACAGATAGATCCATACCAAAAACTTCGCCTAAGTTTCGCAACGTGTGCGCCATGCGCTTATCGCAGAACATGTGTGCGGGTCAGTGACCTTTCTAGGTATAATCCATTTTCCCTTCATACTTTAAATCTGGCTTTGGACAGGCAAATATCTAGGTAACTAGGTACTGACCGAATGTTCGCAGTCGTTGATTGACACCTTGCATAATAATTAACGGTTCCTCGCACAATATCACTAGATAACACTTAAGCACGAACCATAATCCAGTATTCTTCACTGGATAAGACGTAATTTTTGGTTATTCAAGTACATGTTTACAGGACACTCTTAATATCGCGAAGTAAGCGGGGTTGTTTGCGCGGAAACGCAATATTAGACATGCGGAAGTAACGGCGCTCGCGCATACACTGAGGTAAGCGCGGGGTGGCGCGGGGGTGTGCCCTGTCGGCTGTCGCATGTCGGTGCATCGGCGACAATACAAAGGAATGGGGCGGAGTTTGCACACGGAGCTGAGGACCGGCACGTGTTTTGCCGCGTGACACCTACTTGCGCGCTCAGTGTCCATGAGTAATGTATTTAATTAGACAATTATGTCAAAAATTAAGGTTGTAGGTTTTTTACATATTCGGGTTGAGAATCGAATAGGTACTGAATACCTTCCCTCAATATTATTAATTCTTTATTATATTTAGTAAATAAAACACTAAAATATATGGGCACCATTATAATCAGCAGAGCTAGTCGGACCAGAGAGTATATAATCACAACGAGAGAACACACAGAATCATAGTTTTAGGAAGAGTGAGCAAACACAGATAATACAATTAATACCACAGATAAACAATCCTCAACACAGCCCCTCAATTTACAGAATTTATAATTGCTTACCTGTTTGAATAACATTCTTAAATTGCTTATTAATCATGAACATAACTGATAACTCTATTACAATTCTTAGACAATGTTCTCTCTATACATTAATAATTCAAATTTTTGTTTCCTATATAATTATGTAATTTTACCATTATTTTGCTCATAAATCTATGCAATACAATAATTATTTTTAATTTAACAATATTCCAAAAATAATAAATACACAGCATAACAATATAAACTTAAATCAAATTCAGCTTTATACAAAAATAGTTATGTTTTTGAATAGGTAATGATTTGGTGAAGATGTCTGAAATGTTTTCATTTGTAGGTATATATGAAATAGACACAACTTTCTTGTAAATTAAATCTTTTATAAAATGATATTTTATTTCAATATGTTTAGATGCTTTAGTATTAATTTGGTTCTGAATCAATTTAATTGTGCTCTGATTATCAATTAACAAATGAGCTGAAACACTTTGATCACCTATGAAATCAGAGAGTAAGCCTTTAATGTGTATAAGTTCACTTACTGTATGTGCTCCTGCTACATACTCGGCCTCAGCTGTTGACAGGGCAGTACAAGTCTGCTTCCTAGAGAACCATGATATTATATTGTTACCGTGATATATAACACAACCACTGGTACTTTTGCGGTCGGTTTTGTCAGCTGCCCAGTCTGCATCTGAGTATGCTACAAGTTTCATGAAATTACCTGTCTTTGTATATAACAGCCCCTGTGTGGTTGTTCCTTTGAGATAACGTAGTACTCTCTTACCTGCCAACCATAATTCCTGAGTAGGCTTATCTAAAAATCTGCTCAAATAGGCTACAGTATAAGTAATGTCTGGTCTGCTATTCATTGCAATGTACAATAAAGAACCTATTAATTCCTTGAATGGTACTTCAATCACTTCAGATCCAGTGTTTACATTGAAGTTGACTTCCATTGGAGTTTTACATGCTTTGCAATCTTGCATATTAAATTTCTCTAACAGTCTTTTAATCATTTCACTTTGTCTTATTTCCAGTGTGTCCTTTTTCCTTGTAATTTCTAGTCCTAAATATTGATGTATTTCTCCCAAGTTCTTTACTTTAAATTCCTTTTCTAAAGCTTTTATCATCTCAACGTCATCACCAAGATGTAGAATATCATCAACATAAAGTAGTATCCATGTATTCCCATTTCCATATAAACATGAATCATGCTTCGATTGTATGTATCCTTTCTTAGTTATGAAGTCATGAAATCTTTGATTCCAGCATTTGGGTGCTTCTTTTAGTCCATAAAGGGCCTTTTTTAATTTTAAGACCTTTCCTTCCTTTATGTTCATTCCTTTAGGACATTTTATATAAATATTTCTTTATTCAAATGACCATTTAAAAATGCTGTTGGCACATCTAATTGTTTAAGTGTTAAATCTCGTTGGACTGCTAAGCTCATCATCAATCTTATTGTTGATAGTTTGGCTACTGGAGCATAATGATTATCATTACTATGTAGTTGGAAACCTTTAGCTACCAGCCTTGCTTTCTTAGTACCATCTTGCTTTGTTCTGAATATCCACTTTGTATCTATAGCTTTACTTCCTCTAGGTAATGTAGCTTCTTCCCATGTTTGTAATTTTTTCTGTGAGCTTATTTCTTTTTGTATCGCATTTTCCCAATCTTTATCCTGAACTGCTTCTTCATATTCTTGAGGATCTCCTGACAATAGACAGTATGCTGTATACAACTCATAGTCTTCTTCAATATTCTTTGGCTTGTGCACATTTCTTCCTGATCTTGTTGTATAGTATTTTACTTCTTTTGTATTCTCATCATTTTCACTTTCTTGATCTATTTGTTCAGTTTCCTCATTCTCTTCTTCATTCTTCTGTATTTCTTCCCTGCTTTCTTTTCCTTTTATTTGATCCTTTTGTATATTTTCTTCATTCTGATCATGTTTTTTCTTTTTCAGGTTATCATCTTCTTGGTCCTTCTTCATATCTTCTTGCTCTAACTCGTCTTCAAGTTGTCCTTCCCATTCTCCATGATCTTTGTTCTTCAACTCTTCTTTGTATTTTATTTGAGTCTCATCAAATCTCACATCTCTAGATATTATTACCTCATTTGTTTCAGAATCCCATAAACGATAGCCGTTTAAGCTATATCCTACAAATCTCATCTCTTTTGCTCTTTCTAGTAGTTTGTCCTGTTTTGGTAATATATGTACCCAAGCTTTTGATCCAAATACCTTTAGCTTTGTCAAGTCTTTGTTTCCAAGCATCTTTTCAGCTGGTGTTAGAAAATTGATGGCAACAGATGGACATCTGTTAATTTGATAGACAGCACATTTTACCGCTTCACCCCATAGCGTTTTTGGTAATTCTGTTTCAATCAATAATGTTCTCGCTCTGTTGTAGATGTTGCGATTCATCCTTTCCGCAACCCCATTTGATTGTGGACTATATGGTGTAGTGAACTGCTGAATAATTCCTTTGTCTCTGCAAAATTTAAAAAACTTTTCATTTTTGAACTCGCCACCATTATCGCTTCTTATTTTCTTAACTTTATTTCCTGTTTGTCGTTCCATTCTATTGACATATTCTATAAGTCTATCAGTTGCTTCACTTTTCCTTTTCAGTAAGTATACCTCACAAAAATGTGTATAATCGTCTATGATTGTATGATAATATATCTCACCTTTAGATGTGGGAGTGCTCACCGGTCCAGATATGTCAGTATGTATCAACTCCGCAATATAATGGGAACGTGGTTTCGGAGTGTGATAAAATGGTAATCTAGTGGACTTACCTTTCATACATGGCTCGCATGGTTTGTCGCTAAATGGAAGATTCATCATTTTTAGCTGTTTCCTGTTGGCATGACCTAATCTCTGATGCCATATATCCTTTGTGATTAAACATTTTTCATCAATTAATTTTGTGTCTATAACATATAATCTACTTTTATTTTGCCCTATGACCTTATATTTTGAATTGTAAATAGATACACTATTATTATAAAATTGTATTTTAAACCCTTTCTCTAGTAATTTTCTGACTGATACTAAGTTATGTGACAATCCAGAAACAATCAGTCCTTCTAGTTCTATTATAATATTATTATATTTCAATTTTAATTTACCTCTTTTATTACTTTTTAAATATTGACCATTTGCCACAAAGATTTTAACTTCCTTTTCTAAATCAGTTATATTAGTCATATATGGTAAGTATTGAGACATTATTAAATGTTCAGTAGCTCCTGAGTCAACAATTAATTGAACACAATCATCTATTTTATTATCAAAGTCACTTACACTGAACGCTGTAAACACCATTTCCTTGTCTTCATCTTCAGTCTGAGCCATTCTAACTGCCTGTGATGGCCTTCCATTTGACCTTGAGTTGAAGCCTCGACCTCTGCTCCTCGTGCCTCTTGAGTAGCCTCGTCCTCTTGTGTTTGTATGTTCTGGTTTCTTACATTGGTAGGCTTTGTGGCCATTTTTACCACATTTAAAACAGGTCAAAAAACTTTGGGCATCTTCTGATACTACCGGGTGACTCTGAGTTTTCAGCTCCGCATCCAACAATTTACTTTTGACATATTCCGTTGTGAGTTCCATATTGGTTGTTTCCAGAGCAGCAATCGTCGTATTATAGGTTTCAGGCATAGTTAACAATAGATGACACACCTTATCTTGCTCTCCCATTGTACCTCCAGTTTCTTCTAATTGTCTGATTAATGTGTCAAAGTTGTTGAAGTGGTCACACAGTTCCGTTTTGGCATCACATTTTAAGGTAAGTAATTTCTTTCTTATGTATAATGCAGATAGTGTACTCTTCCTTTCAAATACCTTCTTCAAGTTTTCTATCATTTCCCTTGCACTTTTTGCATCTCTCACGTATTCCAAGTACTTGTCGCTTAGGCTGCATACTATTAAGCTTCTCGCTTTCGCATCACTTTTTCTGAAATCTACAGTTTTCGCGATCTCCGGCTTTATATTTTCTTCTATAGTTTCTTTACACTCTTTCTCCTCCAGAATGCATTTCATTCTAAATATCCATGTACTAAAATTCGTGCCTGTAAATTGCGGCAGCATTTTTCTCACCGCTTCATCCGCCATATTTTTTCTTCTTACAATTTTCAACTTTTCTATTACTTTATCAACTTTCGTAGTGATATTTTTCATCGGCGGCACTTAGCGAACTTTTTCGCATTTAGCGCAGTGGAAGCGTATTAATTCTTTATTATATTTAGTAAATAAAACACTAAAATATATGGGCACCATTATAATCAGCAGAGCTAGTCGGACCAGAGAGTATATAATCACAACGAGAGAACACACAGAATCATAGTTTTAGGAAGAGTGAGCAAACACAGATAATACAATTAATACCACAGATAAACAATCCTCAACAAATATGTCCCTCGTTTAACCTTACACGCTGTATATACCCTAAGACTAACAGCCACGAAGGGCAAAAAATGACGTCATATTTGATCGCAACCTGGTCATACTTAATACGAAACTAGCCTTTTTCCTTTCCTTTACACTTTTCAAACTATCAACAGAGTAACGTAACTAATAGTCTCTGTTCGCGTTCTGTTATTGCTGCCCGCTGATCGACCAATCACTACGCTCCGTTTGTTGCTGAGCAGGAGTGAAGTAGCCTAGTGGCAACAGGCCCTTACTTTTAAGAATTGTAGGTTTCAAATTCGAATCCAAGCAGCATGCACCTTAGTTAGTCGAGGTATTTCATCAGCACTGCACTTATGGGTGAAGGAGAACATGATGAGAAAACCATAACTGGGGATAACTGAGGGTCTGCGTGCCTAAATTGGCCGCTTTAGCAGAACATAATACGAATCACCTTGAAAATTTTTAATACCTAAAATGGACTTTACTGCTATGACCGTAAAGTCCACTTTTGAAATTTTAATTTTTTAACGTGATTCATTTAGTGTTCTGCTAAAGCGGCCATTTTAGACCCCCTGAAATGGCCGCTTTAACAGAACATAAAATGAATCACGTTACAAATTTTAAATTCTAAAAATGGACTTTACAATCAAAACTATAGTCTATTTTGAGAATTTTAAAATGTTAAAATGAGTCATATTATGTTCAGCGGGCCTAAAATGGCCGCTTTAGAAGAATCATAATTTGAATCTTAAAAAAAAAAATTGGTAAAATGGACCTTATGACCAAAACTATAAAGTCCATTTTAAGAATTTTTAATTTTAACGTGATTCAAATTATGATTCTGCTAAAGTGGCCTTTTTAGACCCCTTGCTAAAAGCGGCCATTTTAGACCCCCTGGTCATCCCTCACCTAAAAAGAATATTGTATTCCAGTAGTGATCCACCACCGTCATGTATGTCTTCATATCACCACTGCAATCCACAAGGGAAGTGAAATAAAAAGGAAATGAAGTAGTTTTGCTTATCATTTATTTAGTAACATTAATACATATTCTGCGGGCATAAAATGGCAGCTTTAGCAGAACATAATATGAATCACGTTAAAAATTTAAAAATTCTTAAAATGGACTTTAAAATGATGAACATAAGTCTTTTTTTAAGAATTTTGAATTTTTAACGTGATTCATATTATGTTCTGCTAAATCTTCCATTTTAGACTCCCTGTTCAATGTTAACTTATTTGAACGACCTTCTTACCTAACTCTTACCAACTAATATAAAAAAGTAAAATATGAACCTAACAGATTTGTATCCTAACAATTTATGTTCTCAATGGAAGATTAATAAAGCCAGGTGTCCACGAAAATGGAGATGATTGGTGGAAAGATGAGCAAGATTCGATCTACCACAGGGGACAAGACACGGGTTGTGGATTTCGACCAATGTTATATGTTGTACTGTGCAGAGATCGGCAGACGAAATTGCTGTGGGGAAAATCCTGGATGAGGCTAGCACCTGTACACAACAGTGGGTGAATTCAGGGTGTGGATGCTAGTTCCATTGCCGTATGTCTCTCCTCTACGCTCAACCTCGCTTTCGTGGGAACCGGCCTTACAGAACAACACCAGAGACATGTCGGTGTCGGTGTCAATATCAGACAGAGGAGCGGGGCGCCCCTATGTCCGATTTGGATCCCTGGGCTGTTCTTCATTAACTTGATTAGTGTGTGAATAAACTCTCGTTGCCGCTCGGCACCCGCTCTTAATTAAAACCCGTCCACGCGTCTTCTTTGTGATTTCTTAAGAGATGCCGCAGAAGAGACTACTGCAACAGGCATTGTCAACACTTTCCACAAGCGTGCCACTGTTTTTTCGCATTATGACACAAATGATGTAGCTACTATACATTGGTTTGCCTTGAATGGCAGAGGTGATGTACTTATTTTAGTACTGCCGTCTCTAGACACTGCTGCCGAAGAACCACAGGTGTACATAATAGCAAAACCCATGTTTCGTCGTTTATGACTAAGTCCCATAATTATAATAGGGGGCAAGCCTGCCCATGCTCAGTGCCTCACCGTGCTGGTTGTTTTCCATTTTTCGGACACACATTTACATACATAACTTAATAAACTATTTCATATGGTTCTCTATAGTCTGCCTAGCTAGACATTATCTTTTCTCAACATTCTTTTTTTCCATTCACTTATTGTTTCCTCGGCAGGTACTACAACCTCCCCAGTAACCGGATCAATAGGGTACGTGCCCTCAGGAGTGCGTTTCTTCTTGGCCATATCTGTAGCATGTCTGCGTTTCATATGCTTGTTATAATTCGACCAGTTTGTAAAGTCACGTTGACAGAGAGCGCAAGAATAAGGTTTTACTCCAGTGTGTTGGCGTATGTGTTGATTCAGAATAGTCTTGAAACGGAATGCTTTATTGCAATACGTGCAAATATGAGGATGTGCGTCTGTGTGGATTATAGCATGGTTATTCAGCTGACGTTTGATTCGGAAGCATTTGCCACATTGGTCACAAGAAAATGGTTTCCCTCCTTCGTGAGTAGCCATGTGGAGACGTAATCGTCTAGGACTTTTGAATGTTGATTTGCAGATTTCACATTGGTATGGTCTTACATCACTATGTTGGAGCATATGTCCAGCTAAAGAACCTTTTTGAAAGAAACATTTTCCACAAACTTCACAAGTGTGGTCTTTCTTACGATCTGTATGTATTAATAAATGAGTGCTCAAGCTTGTTTTAGTTCGGCAAACTTTTTCGCATAGAGGACATTTTAAATTATCACCTGACAATTGTACCATAGGCCGAGGTTTTCGTGCGCGTGTTCCTCTAAAATATGTGGCAGTATGATTACCTAATTCCTCTTGTGTGTCAAAGCACATATTGCATCCCAAACATACAATACTGGTTGTTTTGTGCGTTTCCTTGTGTTTATTCGCTGCTATCACTGAACCGAATACCATGGAGCATTTATAGCAAGAGAATCTTAGGAATCTCTTGTGTTTTCTCACATGTAAAATAAAACTATCAAGACGTAACTTTCTTATTTTGCATTCAGTACATCGGTACGGGTTACAGGCACTGTGGTATTG
Organism: Xestia ashworthii; assembly: GCA_950022955.1. Taxonomy (NCBI): domain Eukaryota; kingdom Metazoa; phylum Arthropoda; class Insecta; order Lepidoptera; family Noctuidae; genus Xestia; species Xestia ashworthii. Next base: position 12,603,036 of record OX465575.1, on the reverse strand, counting down.
CATGGCATGAATCCTTAGTTCATCAACTGAAGGAAACTGAGTTTCACAGTAAGTACATAGCCAGTTATAGCTTCTCCAAGTCAGTTTTAACTGTGACAAGTGTGAAGTGTTCGAGTTAGTGCTTTCCTTAACTTTCTTGGTTGCTGCCGGTTTCTTTTTCACTATAGATTTGGCAGTTGATTTTGCTTTTTGTTCCGCTTCTAATTTTATATTTTGGATTGGTTCATCACTATCAGAGCTAGATGAGTCGTAAATGAATACTTCGTCTTCAGAACCAGGTTTTTCTACCTTTATCTGTTTCGTTAAAATGAAGTCATTTAGGGTTGATTGTGCCTTTTCTACAGTAGTAACAAACTCAAATGTACGGTTTAATCCCATGATGCATGTGTAACAGACCATTTTAGGTAAAATATCATCGCTGAAATTAATTTGCACATTGAAACGAGCTAATTTCCTGATGATATCTAGGCATTTTTCTTCGTCAGTTTGGAGATCGTAAAGTTTGTTGGTCGGCATCAATTCGGCACAAAGGCGACAGTAGACATTTTCGGCGTTATTCATGTTAGAATATTTAGGCGTTTGTTACTAAGCAGTGGACGACAAAACTTTATTTTTCACCATTATATACCCCAAATCACGAATTTCGTGGAACTACTATTTTAGTAGTAGTAGCGTTTGACAGTGACAAATGTGACAATTTGTCATTTTTTTTTTAATTTCTTCCTGATGGGACAGGCTAAGGTCTGAGACCATGCTGCCTAGTCATCAGTTAGCATTTTTCGTGAGTAGGGTAGATCCAGTTCAATGCATCAGTATGTAAATCCATAATATAGGGAAAATCACTAAAATTCATTAGTTTTATATTTATCCATTATTGAGTAATTCCATTTTCATGTCATTATTATGACAATTTGACATACCGACGGATGACTTTTTTTTTTACCCCGAAGAGGCTATTGTCTTTCGACCTTACTGCCTAGTCTGACGTCCTTAGAACTGTTCTTTCTTGATAGATAGGTTTTTAAAAGATTTTCTTATTAAATTTTCGAATTTAGTTTTCTATACTGTCTTAAATTCTCATATTTATTTTTGTCAAATCCAAGGTACGTCATATTAATGTCACTTAAGGCGCTTATACGAGCTAAATTAGCAACTCTATTTGTGGTGGTTCAAACTTCGTTTGAAATGCTGTTAGAATAGAGTTCTAATCAGCTTGCACTACAAAGTGGTTGTTACGTCAGCCACTGCGGGCCAAATAGTGCGAAATGAGTGGTTTCGATCGATTTACAAAAAAACTATTGATTGGATTAAAAAACTAAAACAGTATCATGCTAATATATTGCCTGTAGAATTATTTGCCAAAAAATCAGAATGATCGCATGCATATTAGTATGTTTTTTATTGTTTGAAAGATACTTTTACAGGTAAGTTCGTGATTTCTTTTTATCGAGCCAAATTAATTGTATTATGTTTTCAAAACAGTATCATGCTAGCATATATCCTGAAGAATATCATATATTTTTCTGGTCTTGTTTATAGCAGTGAATTAACTTTGAACTTAAAATTTGACCTGATTACATCGGCCATTTAGTTTTTTTTTTTTTTTAATTATCGGCCACGCATTAGACTTGTATTAACTTTACTTTTATATTGACTTTTTTGTTATAATATCATTGTTTTTAAGCCCTTTCATGATTCTGGGATCTACAAGGTCCTGCGCAGATGACAGACTATCCGTGACGCACTTTTTAGTCTGTGAAAATAGCATCCAAGCATTATATTATGCAGTAACGGATACGACACGACATGGTTTTCGGAATGTACTACTAAATATGAACATTTATTCATGCCAGATTTAATTTAAATATGTATTTTTACACATGTGTCAATATGTAGGTACGAGATTACCATTCTATGACATTTCTTTCAATGGAGTGTATGTGGTTGACCATTGAGAAGTCGTAATGGCGGCATTATATTAGTAGATTAACAAACTTGTCAAAACTTGACAGAACTTGACCATTATGAAATCAATGATAGACTATTTTGACACTATTGTAATAGCAGAATCGAGGCCCAGGGGCTCAAGTCTGCTATTACAATAGTGTCAGAATAGTCTATCATTGATTTATTATAGGTTGGTAATTTGTATATCATAATAAATGTCATAGAATGGTAATATTGTACATGAAATCTAGCATGAATAAATGTTCGCATTTAGTAGTAGATATCGAAAACCATTTGTACTAAGGGTTTTATAATAATGGCAATTACGAGACCATTGATCGACCAATGATCGACCATTGTGAATTTAGCAGATTACGAACTTTAAGCAAAATGACGATGGGATGGGAATGGAAGGGCACGCCACGATAGTGGCGGTAAGTCCCCTCTTTGAGGAGTGGCTTGAGAGGCGCCACGGCATCCTCACCTTCCGCCTCGCGTTCCTGCATCGAATCGGGCGGGAGGAAACGCCCGGATGTTTCCACTGCGAGGATCGACCGGAGGACACGGTGGAAGTCTGCCCTGCGTAGGCGGAGCACCGCCGTGTCCTCGTAGCGGCGATCGGCGGCGGCGACCTCTCGTGTCCAGCGCTGGTTCAATCCAAGGTCCGGAGCGAGACGGAATGGGAAGCCGTCACCTCCTTCTGCGAAGCAGTCATGCTAGCGAAGGAGGTGGCGGAACACGAGAGGGAGAGAGCCTCTCTTCCCAGCCGCCGCGGGAGACGCACCGGGCGTCGGGGGCCACGTGGTGGCTACCGGCCACCGTAACGGTAGACGCGGGCCCGTGGACGGTTAGCTATGGGCTAGCTAGCTGTCCGTCCGTATAATGACGAAAGGCCGTGTCGACGGCGCGTTCGTGTTCCACGCGCGCCTCAAAGAGATGTCAGCATAAACGGGCCCGCAAGGGCCGAAGCCTGCCGGGGCTGCGCACCTGTTCGAAAGATACCGCGGCCCCGGAACATAAAGGGCGAGGAAGGAACATGGATGGGTTTTAGTCAGTAAAAGTCTGACACTGCCTCCCGCTCCGCCCAGAGCGGGAGAAGTTATTTGATGATTTCCCATCCTAAAAATAAAAAAGAAAAATAAAAAAAAATGGGAATGGAATCATGATGGAGTGACGAATTTATTAAAATAGCAGAATTAGGCCCCTGGTGGTATGCAATCTGCACTCGTTAGTGCGTAACGTACGATGAAAATGTACGTTCAGTCTACGTCAAATCTGCGACGCACTTTTGGTATGTCATGCAGACATTTTGTGCGCCACAGACTCGATCGCACAAAAAGTCTGTCGTCTGCGCAGGACCTAAAAAGACAGCACAGTGTGTGAGTAAATTAAAGTCTCAAAGTTTAACACTAATTGTGTGCTTTACATACTTTTAATAATAAAAATATAATATTGCATTTGTCATATTCAGAAGCTATGTGCGACTTAACGTTATATTAATACAAACTAATAAATAAATAAATCACTATTTAATAATACTATCAACAATAATTTCTATAATGCGATCTAAATAAGAATATAGGCCCGAATTTATATTTAGAGAACTGATGTTTGACTTTCGAAAATGCCTTTTTTGGCTTTGGATTTATAAATAGAGTAAGATCCCAAGGCCGGTGTGTAGATAGACATTATTGATTTTGCTCCAGGGCAGCCCGCGAAATTCAAATTTTCATCAGAATCATCAGTACAACCCTCAAAGCTCACAAAAGTCTAAGATCGACTTTGACCTTGAAAAAAATCCTTCCTCGACTTATATGAACTTTCGAGGGTTGTATTAATGATTTTGATGATTATAATTCTGTAACTACATACGTTTTGTAGTCGCGAACGATATTTTTACTTTATACAACTTAGCACTGCCCTGAAAATTGTAAATAACGTAAGACATTTTAAATTTCGCGGGCCACCCTGACACTTTCACCTTCACAAAATGTGACGCATCGAGTAGTGTTTCCGGTTTCCGTAAACAGTACCCACATCCTATAAAAATATGAAACTCAAGTCATACCCGCTAACTTGTGCCGACGACGGCCAGTTTTTTAATATGAGTTGCTTAAAAAAAATAGTAAGTAACTTTTCTTAAGCCTGATCGCAGATTTTTTTATTTTGTATTTAATATTATAATTTAATGATCTCGTTGTTGGAAGAAATCAATGCTTCCTATTGTACTACCTATCTATTCTTATTTAAACCGCATAGTACAGACGCCACCACATCTGGCTACTCGAAACCGTCAAATGCCGATCAACCTTGAACTTAATGATTTAGCATAAAGGTCCATTTACACGATGCAAGTTTATCGCCTGTTGCGTACAACAATATTGAAACAATAATGTCTAGCATCGTCTAAACAACATGTCACATTCTTACTCTACCACACAATTTTTCCATTCAAAACTACAGACCTAAAATAGCCGCTTGAGCAGAATCATTATAAGAATCACGTTAAAAATTTTAAATTCTTAAAATGGACTCCGGTCAGCTGTGAATTCGCCTAATAGGCGAATGTCAATTTTCGAACCTAAGCTGTGGGTTCGCCTATTAGGCGAACGTAGGTATGCGTTACAATTTGACTCAAATGGATGATAAACCTGTGCCTATCACGACGGGGTGTTATAAGTTTGAAGTGTCTGTGTGTCTGTCTGTGGCATTCGTAGCGCCCGAACGGATGAACCGATTTGTTTTTTTTTTGTTTGAAAAGTGAATTAGTCGGGAGTGTTCTTAGCTATGTTTGATAAAAATCAGTCCAAGATGGCCGCCGCTACAAAATGGCGAAATACATATTTATTCAACAACTCCCTCAATATGGGTGCCAAATGAAAGTGCTTGACTAGTAGAATACTATACACTATGATAAATTAAAAATTCAAGATGGCCGCCACCACAAAATGGCGAATTAACGAATCATTTTCTACTTAACTTTTGGTACATGGTGTTGGGTTTTTAAATTTTTGATTTAATTTTATTAGTCGTTTTAATTACTTCAGGGGTGGATGGTACTAATGAAAAAGAACAACTTTAACTATGAAACTATGGACCGACTATGAAATCTCGAAAAAAATATCAGCTGCTGCCTACATTTTTTCGAGTTACGCGACCAATAATGTAATGAAGCAGGGATTTTTTTTTCAAGATTTCATAGGCTGTCCCATAATAAAAGTTCTTCATTTTCATGAATACCATCCATCCATAAAAGTAATTATTATTTATTTAGTTACTTTGACAAAAAATAACGGTGTATATTTGCTTTAAAGTTTTTAAGTAGTATCCGGGTACTGTGTTCACACACGGATACTACTTTGCTTTCACGTTGCTTGCAATTCTTGAAGGTCTATTATTGCGCTTAAATTATTGCATTATGTAAATGAGGCTAAAAGTTGAAAAAAAAATTACAGATTGTGGTAGCTTTATGTGTTGTCGTCTGTACATTTAAATCATATTTATTATTATTATACTTTTTACATTAGTGTGCGTCCAATGTAAAAATGACGCCATTGTAAAATTATTGCGCTTGTATGTGGAACACTTTACTGGAAGCCGGTTGAACATTTGAATTTTGCTTTTGAGGAAACCTACACCCCAATTGCGCATATTTTAAATCGGATAGGATATGCCCAGCATGCCCTAACACAGCTTTAGCTAATTAACATAACATCAGGGGCCCAAGTCTGCTATTATTATGAATTCGTCACTCCAACACGATTCCATTCCCACCCCATTGTCATTTTGCTAAAACTTTGTGATCTGCTAAATTCTTAACGGTCGATCATTGGTCTGTCAATGGTCTCGTAATAAAATTGTGTTATAATGACATTGTCGTATTGTCATTATTATAAAACCCGTTAGTACAAATGGTTTTCGAAATGTACTACTAAATATGAACTTTTATTAATGCCAGATTTTCTTTAAAAATGTATTTATTTTAACAAATTTGTCATATTGTACGAGATTACCATTCTATGACATTTCTTTCAATGGAGTGTCATTGGTTGACCATCGGAAAGTCATAATGACGCCATTATATTAGTAGATTAGACTATTCTGACACTATTGTAATAGCAGACTTGAAGCCCTGGCCAGTTCCCCTAATCTAGATCCGGGCGGGTACGGAAAAAAATCTGATGGAAATGGCGTTGGTAATTACAGTTTGCCTGAACTTAGAATCGAACTAAAACCTCATACTCCGTAGTAGATTTTGCGACCACCACACCGACGAGGCAGTAGCTAAATATCCTCTTGCTTAATGACCTTCTTCTTGCCTCTCTTTCCTGGAATCATGATCTTAGTTTTCCATTCCTCAGTACCGACGGGATCTTGAACCTGTATGATCTGACCGGTCTCTGGATTGATAGGAAACACCCCTTCAGGGGTTATCTTTTTTTTAGAGGTATCAGTATTATGCCTCCTCTTCATATGCTTATTATAATTTGACCAGTTCGTGAACTCCATACCACAATGCTGACAGGAATAGGGCTTGGCACCCGTATGCTGCCTTTCATGATTCTTCAAAATCTGCTTAAATCTAAAAGCTTTGTTGCAGTACGAACAAATGTATGGCATGGAATCTGTGTGAATGATTTTGTGGGCATTCAATTGGTATTGTAGCCTAAAACACCGTCCACATTGCTCACAAGAAAAAGGTTTTACTCCTGAATGCATTTCCACATGTCTTCTTAACATATTTGGGTACAAGAAAGACTTATTACAAATCCTACAGACATGGGGACGGTTTTTATCATGAGATAGGATATGTGAGGTGAGAGTACCTTTGTTATAGAACATTTTTCCACAGCGATCACATGTATAGTTTCTTTTCCTGTCAATTGTATGAAGTTTCATATGGTCTCGAAGACTGTTAGGATTTTTATAGACTTTCTTGCATAAGTCACAGGTGAGGTCTTCTACGGTGATAGGAGTCCCGGGTTTCCGCCTAGGTCTTCGTTTCTGTTTGGTAATGTTGTAGTCTTGTAGATGTAACTTCAGAGAGTCCTCGTTCAGTATTTCACCGCAAAGGGGACAGGGTATTTGTGACGTGAGGAAGTGCTCTTTTATGTGAGAGCTCAAACTTTCCGTTTTATCTAGCTCTAAGTTGCAGTAATAGCAGTGGTTTCTGGAATAAGAAAATATTCTCATATGTAGTAATTGCCATAAACTCCAAAGTAAAATAAAACTTGATAAGATATTGCTATAGTTTTTTAACATTTAAGTATTAATAAGTACCTACCAAATGTTAAAGTGTGTAAATTTTAATTGAGATTAGAAATAAAAGGCGTTTTCTAATTTACTAGCTGACCCACGCAAATTCTTTTAATTTATTTATTTTTTAAGTTGTTGATTTAATATTTTCTCTGGACGCTCTTAATGTGCATGTCTTTCTACATCGTTCTCACATATATGTATAATCACAACATGAATGATGTAACCATGATTTTGTAACATTATTTTGACTTAAAAGAGTGTCCATGGAGTTTCTTGCCTGTTCTTCTCCATAGAGATCTATGCTAGGGAATGGGCAACTACAGTACTTTCTCAAGTTATTATGCCTTGTGACTGTGACTGTAGCTTTGATTTAGTTTTGTATTTTTGACATTCAAAAGTGCCGTAATGGTCTAATTGAAACAAATGATTTGAGTTTGAGTTCGTCTGCGTCACATAAGAGAGAAAAACGAAAGAAAAAAAAAACCGTTTTTGCAACATTTTTTATTCCTGCTCCGTTCCTAATGGTCGTAGCGTGATGTTATATAGCCTAAAGCCTTCCTCGATAAATGGACTATCCAACACAAAAATAATTTTTCAATTTGAACCAGTATTTCCTGAGATTAGCATGTTCTTCTGCTTTATAATATTAGTATAGAAGTATAGATTTTTGTATTAATTGTAATACCTGAAATCCATGGTTTATGGAGAAACAGTAATGTCAGTTTGTTCTTTCCTACTTCTGGGCAAAGGTCTCTTCTTTTTCCTTTTCATTGGTCAGTTCTGGGCTAGGTCACCATTTGGCTCTGTCGCAAAATGACCACTTCTCAAAATGACTACAGGTAGCAAAATGTCCCTTTTGCGGAATGTCCCTTTCGCAAAATGTCCCCTTCCTCAAACAGGCATTACATCAGTAAAAAAACTGGTCATTAGCCAGTAGGTGTACACCACAGAGGGGTACTGTAATAATGTTTTATCAGTAAAATCGGTACGTAAATAAATAATATAAATTAAAGTTTGTCAGATTTTGTGTTTATGTCTCATAATTAATAAAGAATTTTATTTTGTAAATAATCAGAAAGGAAGATTAACACTTGCTTAAAATTGGCTTAACTTTGAATAGCAACAACTTAGGAAAAATGATTTTTCATTATTTATTAATATTTTGTTGTTTATATGATCACTCCAATTGCTTTATTTTTATGATTATTGTTACGGTTACCAAAAAAATCAAGTTGACTTGATGTTACGGTAACCGTCATGTATTTTGTAATTATGTAAATTGATGTTTTGAGTGACACAAAATCTGACCAACTTCAATTTATATTATTTATTTTAGTTTATGTGCATGTACATACCCATTTTACTGATTAAACATTATTACAGTACCCCTCAGTGGTGTACACCTACTGGCTCATGACCAGTTTTTTTTACTGATGAAATGCCTGTTTGAGGAAGGGGACAATTTGCGAAAGGGACATTTTGTGAAAGGACATTCTGAGAAAGGGACATTTTGCTACCTGTAGTCATTTTGGGAAGTGGTCATATTGCGACAGAGCCCACCACGGCTCTTGCCTAGCCTTTTTGGGGTCAGGTCATCCAAACCAAATACAGCTAAATTACCAGTATTTTACATGGAGACAGTCTATCTGACTGACACCAACCTAAATACTGGGTTATTCTATACTGCTTGGTAAGACTGGTAGTCAGACTATTGGGTTGGATAGATGTATATAGTTCAAAATTTACCTTAAAATCTTCCTGTGCTTCCGGACATGTTTAATAAAGCTGGTGAAGTCTTCATTCCTGCCTGATTTACAGTCAATACACATGAACGCTGAACATTTCCCATGGACCACCTTACAATGAGATCTCAAAATATCAATATTTAAAAACTCAATATTGCAATACCCGCAAACCCATGGATAATCTTTCCACGATTTAACAACCTTCTTGCTCAAATCTGATAATTCCTTGGCGTATATCGTGACGTTGGAGTTAAAGGACGCGTTACATATCGCTGCATCTAGAATTTCTTGGACGTTTAGCGAATCATCGTATGTTTGGTCATCTAAGTCTGGCTCCTCCTTAGGTTCATGTTTTACTTCCAAACTAATGTTCATTCGAGTCATTTCTGAATACTTATTGCGGGTATTGTCCTCTAGTTTGACTGTGGTTGTGTCTTCATTGCAAAGGAAATCGTCAAAAGCTGGGATTCTGTCGTCGTCGGAGAGATCGCACTTACTTTCTTCGGTTGCTGTAAATATGTTGGATAGAACGTCTTGTGCTCGTTTTACATTCTCCAAGAACTCGTAAGCTTTGTTTAGGCTATTGTAGCATATAAAACAAACAGTTTTCGGCAACATATCATCGTTAGTTACATTGACATACACAGCGTTAACAAATGCTAGCTTTAGAATGATTTCGTCGTGTTTATCAGCGTCGTTCTGAAAGTTTAGAAGCTTTTCAGAGCTCTTAGGCGCAGCGCAGAAGCGGCAGTACTTATTTTCCATGTTTTTCAGTCTGACTAACCCATTACTAACATTGATTTCGTAAAATAAATAAGAAAAGTAGCCGTCAAACTCAGGTTTTTGTCCTTTTTGTCAAACTCAATCAAACAAGACCAACAAACAATAGACAATTCTCTAGTGTTGTCCGATGTCAATGTTTTTTCGGAAAATTCCGGTTAAAATATTTTAGTTTCCATAATACAGGGAATATCTCATTAACGTTTCTGTTAGAGCAGTACACCTGCACACGATATAATACATAGTGAGGAGGTTCCTCTCTCTGGAGCTCTTGACCATGACCACTGGCAGCCTGGACCTTGGCCGCGTTCCGAATTAGGCTGTAAACGCTTTTGAGCGTCCATCAACCCATTCCGAATTCACGTGAGCGTGATTTCGATTTCCCTTGAATCGTCAATAGATGATGTCATGACATGCGCCATCTTGCGATTACACCGACCATGCCATGCCTTAAATAAATATCACCGTGAGCGCTGGCAAATGGATCACAGCTCTTAGCTGTCATAATCGTGAAATTTTAATTTTTTTTGCATTTAAACGCATTTTTGAAATAAGAAAAGTAAATACTGTTGTTAGCTATTTGAAAAGGGACGGAAATGGGACTGGGAAATGGGAATGTATGAACGGACATCGAAGGGACGTAAAGATGTATAAAGGTGGACGCACACTTATCCACGCCGAAGGAATCGAACGCGCCGAACGCATCGAATTTTAGAATTACTTGTATGAAATCCTATGAAACCTCGCACGATGAAATCCTATCCGCGTCGAATCGTCCGAATCGAGCAGAACCCCAGAAATCCTAGAAAAATTCGGATGACATCATCAGATTTGACCACAGAGTATATAATCACTACCTTTAGATTCGACCGATGCGGTCGCATTCTATCAGTTGCGTACGCAACGTCAGACTATTAGAGTTTGGTCAACGAAAGCTGTCCACGAATTATTTTCAGAAGTTTTAAGTATGGCAATAATTTAAGACTGCCAAAATTGACACGTTTTGTAGTAGAGTCATCTTGATCTTGTGTTTACGTGTATCACATTTACATTGGTTTTGTTTAAAATAATGCCACAAACAATCATAAGTACGACGAGAAAGTTTCTATTTACTGTAATTGACAAAAAAAGACATAAAAAGTGATTTGAATCAGAATGAGTGTGAAATGTACGTTGTACACAATGTTTACTACTTATTTTGCCTTACCGATTGACATGATTCTTGCGTAGAAAATGGTTTTAAGCCAAGTCCAGTGTTTTGCCACTAATTTACACGTTATATCTCTTCTTTTAAAAAACTACTCAAAGAGTACATCACGAAAAAATCGCATTTCCAACAATAATCTCAAGTCACATCTAGTTATTGCTTATCTGTGTTGAACGGAGACTTGTTTATCTTTGTGTCGGTGTTTTTGAGCCCATGTATCGAGCGAACATTGACTGATTTTTATAAGTGTTTTTGATCTACCCACAAAATAATTATTATGTTGTGAATATCTAGTTTTGTTAAACTCTCAACAATATCGACTTATGTTATAGTTTTAATATTCTCATGTAAGTGAATTTTGTATTCTTATGAGAATAAAGTTATCTTAAACCTGATATCTCAACAAATAAAAAATCATCATTTCAAAAACTTTAATCTACGTTTTTCCTTCTTATTGGACTTTAATACAATCTTGTTGGTTTCATGTTAACTTGGCATCATCTGAGATTATAATTATAAAAAAATCACTTAATTACATAACTAAGATAATATCACAAGTTTTCAAAATACTAATTCAACTGATCGACTCACGTTATACTCTATGTACCCTGGTGTAGAGATAGGATCTCGTCGCCGACAATAATACACTCGAAAATTACAGCTACTCATAAAACGTATTTTTAAATTTAAAAAAATACTTCCTGAGTAATAAATAGTAGTAGTAGTAGTAGTAGTAGTAGTAATAATAGTAGTTTCAACACCGTTTAAGCAGTGTCCCGCCTTTTTACTTGGACAGCTTTCGTTGGCCAAACTCTACTTCTTCAAAAATTAGTGATTCCAATCTTTCGGCGCGTTCGGCGCGTTCGGCTCGGATAGGTGTGCGAGGCCTCCTTGACTTCGATTCGTTCGGCGCGTTCGGCGCGGATAGGTGTGCGTCCACCTTTAACGGACAAAAATCGTCCCTTTTGGGACGTTCTGGCAACACTGCTTGCAGATGCCAAAGGTATAGTGGTGGGTGTTGCGACGACGAACCGATTTCAAAGACCGTTTCGTGTTCTGCGACGATTGTATAACGTGCTGGTGTCAGCAACTCCACGTCAAGGCGCGTATTTTGCGTACGGGTGGGAAATTCACTCGATCCATCCCAACTCCCCGAAAAAGGCCAGCAGCGCCCCGATGTTGCCGACAATCTCGCGGAGAGTACCTGGGTGACCGAAGTACTTTACCCTGTATGTTGCAACCGCTGGGCAGTGTAGAAGCACGTGGGATGCTGTCTCGTCTTCCTCCATGCATGCACGGCACAGGGGGCTGTCTGTGACTCCTATGACAAAGAGATGTTTGTTAAAAGAGCCGTGTCCGGTGATGGCTGTAGTTGTGCGCAGCTGTGGCTTGGTTAGCCTAAGCGCGCGTTTAGTGAAGCGGCCGTCGATGGCAGGAAGTGGCTCCTTGGCTTGCCTACACTCGCAGTGGTCATGCCACAGCTTGTGGTGTTCACTAGTTCGTTTCCTTACCAGTGTGCGTAGGTATCCGAGAAAGAGAGTGGTGCGCTGGGTTTTGGTCCCACCACCGCTGCCATGCTCGATCCCCTTCTAGCAAGTTCATCCGCCGCGTCATTGTCGCGGGAATCGCTGCGTCCTTTGATCCATTGGATGGTTATGTTATTGCGATTACCAAGACCAACCTGGTTCAGGCGTTGATGACACATGTGTATTAACCCGGAGTTTACTGTGTGGTTGTTTGGAGCCAGCAGCACCGTCATGCTGTCTGACAATATACGAACTCAGTGGTCCACAACCTTCCTGGCTATGATGGCCGACGCCACCAGGGAAATGCCCATGCATTCGGCCTGAAATACCGGTTTGTGGGCCCCCAGAGATATGGCTATGTGGATATTGATTTCTTCCGAGAAGTACCGCATTGGGCTGTGTTTCTTTCTTACCGCAGACTTGAAGTGTTTTAAGGCGTACAGGCGACATCGTCGCTTTCTGCTGTATGAACAAATGGAGCGGTGGGAGCCGTCACATGGCTTCGAGAGCCGCAGTCGGAGTCATGCCGCCCGTGATCGCCGTGCAGGCAAGCCTTTGCAAGCGTTGGAGTTTGATGGATGCTGTAGTTAGTTTAGTGCGGGGCCACCAGACCACAGCCCCATAGGTATTCATGGGTCGGATCACCGCGCAGTATAACCAGAGTATAATTTTAGGGGATAGGCTCCACTTCTTCTTCTTTAGAGAATGATAGGTATATCATCCTCTTGCATTGCCAGAAAGTTATGCAGGCCCTGTTTATTTTATTGTCTAGATGGCTACTCCCGCTTAACTTACTGTCTAGGATGACTCCCAGATACTTGACCTCATCTGCTAACTGGAGTTCCGTCTCGAAGAGTTTGGGTAGGCGATAAGGGCTTAGTGTTCGTTTTAGGGTAAACAAGATAAGTTCAGTCTTCGTGGGGTTCACTGAGAGGTCGAACTCTCTACACCATCGTTCAACGATACTTAGAGCCCGTTGAGTGAGGTCAAAGATTGTCCCCGTCACTTTCCCTGAAATGAGGATAGCGAGGTCGGCATACCCTATTGTGTATAAATTGTTCTCGTTGAGTTTCGTGATGAGGTAATCACCAGATTCCAGAGGAGCGAGGATAGTACTCCTCCTTGGGGGCAGCCCCTGGCTATCATGGCCATTTGCTGTTCCCCTTCAAGTCGAACCACTAGTTTGCTCAGCATGTTAGTAATCTAGTAAATCAGTACCTGCTCTACTCCATGGCGAGAGAGCATGGTGTTGATGCTGGAGAAGTTTGTTTTATAGAAGGCTCCCTCGATGTTTATGAACGTGCCCAGGCATCGTTCTGCCACGATGAAACCGTTTTAGGTCCTGGGAACAAACAATCAGTCTTCGTTGCACAAACCAGTCTTCCAATTACTTGGTGCGATTTTTTTATTTTACGCCTTTAAAAATACAGTCGAGAACGCAATGATTGAACTATCTTTCTCACTAGTCAGTCGTCGCGTCGTCGTCCTTAACGTACTGTGACATGTTGTAGTCTTTCGTTCCGCGTTCGTTTACAAAACAGTCAGTGGCCTAGCGTGCCTTGGCGGGGCCCCGTATAAAAATTTGTTTGAGCGCCCTTGTGAAGGGTAAATAATTCTCACAAAAGAAAAAAAAATGTTTGCATAAAATTAAAAGAAATATTTATTCATTACAATTATATATCTGTCACTTTTTCCAAAATGTTTACAAACAATTCAAATTAATTATGCGCTCTCCATGCCTTTTTTCGGCAAACTGATTTATTTAATACTAAATTATTTCTAACTGATGATGACTTTAGTTTTTCTAAAGTTTCTATGGACAATAGCGACAGGTCTGACAGGCGTTCATGTTCCATCGAACTTCTTAGGTAATTATTTTTTATAAGCTTTAATTTTGAAAAACTTTTTTCAGCGGCTGCGGTTGTAACTGGAAGGGTCAAGAATAAAAAGAATGTTTTACCTCCAGAAAACTGGATGCAAGACCATTGAATATTATCAGGAATAATTCAATGAGTTCCTTATTGGAATGATTTTTTGTATTTCAGATTTTGTAAATGACTTAAACGGGGAAATCCCGCAGCCCGCGATAACCGATGTAGGGAGTTGCCAACTTTTGAACGCACGCTTTACGCGGGAAAAAAGCTGCTATTTTTTTACTTTTGTCATTTATAAAATAATTCAGGTATTCAGCTGCATACATTTAGATTGGAAGCCGACCCCACCATATTTGGGAAAAGGCTAGGCAGATGATGATGATGATGATTTCTGAAATAAAACGAAATTCGGGAAATTATTATTATTTTTTGCTGACGCACGTTGGGGGCCCCCGTATAATTGATACGGCAGATACGGCGGTAGCTACGCCCCTGAAAACAGTCCTTCCAAAAGTTATATGAAACTGCAACTTTCATAATTTCGCTCGACGAAAACGCAATTTCATTCCATGTTGGTTTGATGGTTTCTTCTAAGGCGCGGGCCAAATACGTATGGCGTATGGTGTATAGCGGAGGCGCGCGCGCGGCGCGGCTGCGGGTGTGCGGAGGGTGAGGAAGTGGCGCTCGCGCCACGCCATCTAAGTATGTGTCGTGCCACACCTCTTCAATCCATTTTGTATGAAATATCAAAGAAGTGGCGCCATGCCTCCACCTCGCTCGCGCCGCGTCACCGCCATACGCCACTTATGTTTGACCCGCGTCTGAGCCGTCTTAAAACCAGTTGCAAAGACGACCGTTTTCACGTCGTTTTCGTCGTCGGTCGGATCATCCAAATTTTTTTTTTTTTTGGCAAGCTGCAACAAAATACGTTAAACGTCCCGTATATTATATACTCTGTGGGAACAGCTGTCAATAACAAATTGTGAACAAAATAATGGAAATTATGATAAGCCACCTATTTATTCATCTCACATCTCGGTTCGCAACCGCATTTTCTAATAAACATTGATCTATTGACCTTCAAATCACTGGCTCACAGGCTGTCACGTCAGTCTTAAGTGTGTCTGCAATAGGAACCTGTGATCAAAAATGTCTGGCTAAAAACATCCCGAAAATCAATCAAAATGAGTAAGACAGAAAAAGTCCATTGTCGCCTTTGCGCCGAGTTAAAACCTGAGAATGAAATGGTAAACATGCAGACTGACGATGAAACGTGCCAGAAAGTCGTCTATAAACTGTCAAGATTCAATATAGTACTGAATTTCCAGGAGAATATCTTACCGAAGACCGTATGCTCACCATGTGTAAAATCTTTAGAAAAAGCCTTCACTTTCGTAACAGCAGTTGAACATGCGCAGATAATTTTAAGCGAGTCTAATCTGACAAAAACAGTTGCTTCAAAACTCAATCATTGTTATGAAATCCCTATAGTTCTGCCAACAGAAATAGAAATTGATGTTAAAGTCGAAAACAGCTGTGATCCAATGGATGTTAGTGATAATGAGAGAAACTTAGGTGAAGACTGGGACGATGAGAATGTTTGTAATGATGATAAAAATGAAAGCAGTGAAAAGATTAATATAAAGAAACAAGTCACTACAGAATCTTGTTATATTGCTGTTGATGAAAAGATTTTAAAATTAAAACAAGAAACTGATACAGATAATGTAAATGAACTTGATGAAAAGGAATCTCTTAATTTTAGAAATGAATTTAAATATGATCATGATAACAATGTAAAAGAAAACAATTTGAATATCAAAGACACTAAAATGCTCTCAGAATTCAGTGACAAACTCATTAAAGGATTAGAAACAGGACCCAATTGTGAGGAAATCCCACCTTCCAACAAAACAGAAGTTAATCCACCTCTTCTGATATCAGTCCCACCTAAACTAGATTCTAAAGTCTATTCCGAAGAGTATATAAATAAACAATTTAATAGATTAGGGAATGTTCCTGTGCAAAGTGTAAAAGTGACATGGATGGATTATGAATGGAAATGTTCTCATTGTGGAACACTTTTTTCAAATATTGAAGAGCTACAAAAACATTCAATAATGTACCACAGGGCTTGTAATGCTTACCAATGCACGGACTGTAAAATTAAGAAGCAACGTCTCAACGCTTTTATTAAACATGTCCGATCACACAGAAAGTACTTGCATTACTCATGTTACAAATGCTTTGAGAAATTCCCTAAAATGATGGAAACTAGACAGCATAAGATGAAAATCCATGAGAACTCGAAATATTTATGCTTGGGATGCAACACTCCTTTTTCCAGTAATGCTGAGTTAGAAGAACATGTGGACATGTATTATAACATTCTATGGGAAAAAAAAACATTTATCAATCCTGACAATTTAGCTTGCAATACTTGTAACAAGGCTTTTACAAATATAACTGCTTTACGAAACCATTTGAATACACACAAACCAAAGAAAAGAGATCATATTTGTGACAGATGTGGGAAATGTTTTGACAGTAAACCGATTTTACGAACTCACATGGAGACACATAGTGAAAAGCTTTTTCATTGTGAAATTTGTAAGACTACCTTCAAAACTGTGTACTCACTACGGTACCACGCTAGCATTCACTCTGGGATCAAACCTTTCACCTGTGATGTATGCAGAAAAAGTTTTAGAACCAGAGGTCAGATTAGAAATCACATGAAATTTCATTCAGACTATTTTCCTTTCCCTTGCACTGTTTGTAGCAAAAAGTTTCGTACAGACAGTAATTTACGGAATCATATGTATCAGCATACCGGAGCGAAGCCATTTACGTGCGACATTTGTCCAAGGGACTTCACTAATCTGTCCAATCGCAACAAACACATGAGACGTAGACATGGTATCGAGATGGCGAAGAAGAGACAGCCAATCATAAAACAGCTAACAGCCGAGGATCCATCTTCCTCTGACCTAGACGTCAAAAGGTGAACAACAAGTTTCAAAACGTGAAACTGGCTAGTAAGGACTATAATGAAAACTAAGGGAGTGCTATACCTACACAGTTATTTAAGATCAGTACGGCCTGATTAATCACGGGCCAGGCGGCTAAATTGAATAGTCCGATGCGTTGTGGAGTTGTAACTCGTATCGTCATTCGTCCGTCCGAACCGAAATGTTTTTCACATACAACATGAAAAATATAGTTGAGCGGACGAGTGAAAGACGAACAGAATGTATTAAACCAGGTTGAGGTAAGCGCACGCATGAAGGCGCTCCCTCACCGGATCATTCGCCTTTAAGACTGATGCTCCAGGAATTTCTTGGAATGGTCTAAACCAGTGGTTCCCAAACTTGGGGGACAGGAACCACTTTGGTGTCTTTATTGTAATTATGATCCTAGACAATCATTGTCACGACAGGATTATATCTAGGGGGGTGAATCTTTCAACTCGCACAATGCAAAAAATAGTGTGAGATAATAACCTATATACTTATTACAGATAGTGAACGATGTAAATGCGATAGAAGTGAGCTAGAATTTAGGAATCATTCATACAAAAATAGGAATCAGTTAGTAGATTCTCAAAAGGGAGAGAAGCTCGTGGCAAATAATAACAGCCGCTCGGGCCGATCTTTAGGTTAAGCCGTGCTTGCCTAAGTTGGTTTATGGGTGGATGACCACCCTTAGAATTTACTCCGTGCCTCGATAAGCACGTTAAGCTGTAGGTCTCGGCTATCATTTGTCCATTTTTGGCAGTCGTTACAGGTAGCCAGTGGTCCACAAAGTGTGACAACCAGTCTTACCAAGTGGTATCGTATTACCCAGTATTAACTGAGTTGTGGAGGTCCAATATGCAGTCGCTCCATGTTAAATACTGGTATTCAGCTGCATCTGGTTCGACTGAAAGCCAACCCCAACATGGTTGGGAAAAGGCTAGGCAGATGATGATGAGTAGATTCTCGAAAAAATTTAGCTGATAGGTTCAAGCAATTAGGTTGGGTTAAGCTTGCATCTTCTGTTGTGCAAGTTATTAAGTACCTATGAATAATATTTTAACCTTTCGCGGAACACATTCGAGCTCCTGAGGACCACCGGTGGTCCGCGGACTATAGGTTGGGAACCACTGGTCTAAAAGCCTTAGGAATGACTTTGTCCTTGATACAGTCATTCCTAGACTTTCATGAACTTAGGGTTGTATTGATAATTGTAATTCTGTAACTATATACGTCTTACAGTCGCGAATCATATTTTGGTCAACATACAACCTAGTGCTGGCCTGCAAATTGCAAAAACCGTAAGAAAATTTGAAGTTCGCGGCCTACCCTGGAGCTCCTGAAGCATCCAAATTAACCAACGTGGGTACTTAACTGTGAAAGAGCAAAACTAATATTTACGAATCGTAGCAGCTAGCGGTCCTGTAGTGTCTGCTTTGCCCCAATGACAGAGAGCGCGTTTTTTTAAGCGAAATAAAAAAAAAATTGTGTCTTCTTAATATTAGTTTTAATAAATTTATTATTGATAGATAACATTAAGAAATATAGTATACTGAATTAATCAGTATTTCTTTCATTGGATGATGATTACGTAGAGACCTACAGTTACTTATATCCTAATAAAAAAATTATAACAACAAAAGAGGTTTCTATCAAGAGAAGTTTCAGGTCTTGGCAGTCTTACTTGGCATCTACGATATTCACTTAATCTAGACAAAATTAGGCTAATGAAATAATAAGTTAAGGGGTGGGGAGGGGCCCGCAAGGGCCGAATCCTGCCGGGGTTGCGGGTCTGTTCGAAAGAGATACCGAGGCCCCGGAACATAAAGGGCGAGGAAGGAACATAGATGGGTTTTAGTCAGTAAATGTCTGAAACTCCCTCCCGCTCCGCCCAGAGTGGGAGAAGTTATTTGATGATTTCCCATCCTAAAAAAAAACCGGCCAAGAGCGTGTCGGGCCACGCTCACTGTAGGGTTCCGTAGCTTCCCAGACCATTAAAAATACCAACATTTTTCGTCAGCAAAAATAACTTTGTTTTTCATAGTATTTGTATGAAAAACAAAGTTATCATTTGCGTTTTTTTTTTAAAAGTGCTATATAACTCAAAAACTATTCAACTCATCAAGTTGAAAATAATTTTCCTAGAAAGTTCATATAAAGGTCTACTTCTGTGATTTTTTTCATATTTTTTAAACTTATGGTTCAAAAGTTAGAGGGGGGGGGGGACACATTGTTTTTGACTTTCGGAGCGATTATTTCCTAAAATATTAATATTATCAAAAAATGATTTTAGAAAACCCCTATTCATTTTTAAATACCTATCCAACAATATATCACACGTCAGGGTCAAAATTAAAAAAAAAATCGCTCCCCACTTTACGTCTGGGGGAGGTACCCTAATAAAAATGTTTTTTTAAATTTTTATTTTTGCACTTTGTCGGCATGATTGATATACATATTGGTACCAAATTTCAGCTTTCTGGTGCTAATGCTGGGGCTACACTATCGCGATAACGCGAAGATTTGCGTTGTCGCGACACGTCTGGCCAAAGAATTCGTCCTATCGCGATAAACTTCGCGAATACGAAAGCCCTTCGCGCCGCTGTCGGTAAATTGCCGCACATCAAAGGGTTTTGTCGCGACAAAGTTCGTGCGTTTGGCTACACTTCGCGTGCTCTAGTTGACTGCGATACTCCGAGAGGTTTAAACGTGTTTGATTGAACTTGTTAATCACGGATTGGAATAATGAGAGGATAAGGAAAGATGCAGTAAATAATTTTTACCCGAGTGCAACCGCCTCTTCCATTTTTTCCCACAAATGAATTATCGCGACGTTCTAGATTATCGCGACAGTAGCAAGGTTTTTTTCAAGTGTGGCCAAGCACTTCGTCATAGAGCAAACACGAACTTTATCGCGACAACGCGAACACGAATCTTCGCCTGCAAGTCTGGCCGTAGCATAACGGTCACTGAGATTATCCGCGGACAGACAGACAGACAGACAGACATGGCGAAACTATAAGGGTTCCGTTTTTTGCCATTTGGCTACGGAACCCTAAAAAAGGGGTGGATCGGGTGCGTCCGGCCCTGGTTCAATCCATGGTCCGGAGCGCAGCAGTCATGCTAGCGAAGGAGGGGGCGAGACGCGAGACGGAGAGAACCTCTCACCTCAGCCGCCGCGCGCCGCGGGAAACGCACCGGGCGTCGGGGTCACGTGGTGGCCCCCGGCCATACCTGTGGACGATGAGCTTTGGTCTAGCTCGCCGTCGATAGAGATGTCGGTGAAAGGAAGGGGGGGGGGGTCCGCAAGAGCCGATGCCTGCCTGCGGGACTGATCGAAAGAGATACCGTGGCCCTGAAACACAAAGGGCGATGAAGGAACATGGATAGGTTTTAGTCAGTACAAGTCTGACACTCCCCTTCGCTCCACCCACAGCGGGAGGAGTCATTTGATGGGTGGATCGGGTCGTCACATTCGATGCGACATTGTCTGAGTAATTTGAGGTTCCTCGCTTACTGCAACTTTGCAGCGATGCAAATACAAAACGTCAACATGCCGTCGTCGGGCTGTCTATCTTCAGCCACGTGATGACGACCTTCTGTGCTATTGCAACGAGACAGAATCGTGATTACGAGGCGAGAGCAATGGTACGGTCGAACAAGCTATTTGGTTTACACTTTTCAATGTAATTTGTGGGTTAAAATGTAAACAAAATAGCTTGTTCGACCGTACACAGCCAGCAACAGCACCCCTGCAGAATTTCGCGGTGGGAAAAGGCCCTGAAGTCATGAAGTGCTTTACTCTCATATATGGCGTAACAGAATAAGCGCAATGCCACTTCAGTGGTGATGAAGACGACCAACCAGGGCATTCATTAAGGAAAATGGGTCAAAACAAAAAAAAAAATGTTTTAGTTTTGATCCATAGACTTGTTACACGCCTTTTTATTCGATATTACCAATGATATTATAAGGTTTTTACTTATAACATCATTGGATATAACCGCCTGGGCCAGTCATCAAGCCAAGTGTCTAGCACCACTCGGCTGCCAAGAGAGCACTTTAAACATTAGAGAAAAAAATAACAAACAGACATTTTGATTAGTAAGTACAAAAAATAATACTGCTCCTACAGAAAATAAAATTGTTGAAGTTGAAATAATTATTGGTACGGTCGAACAAGCTATTTGGTTTACATTTTACAATGTAATTTGTGGGTTAAACTGTAAACCAAATAGCTTGTTCGACCGTACCTCTATGATAAAGGTGAAAGCACACTTATCAGAGCCGAAAGAAGCGAGAGAGCCGAATAAGTCCTTTTCTTTTTTTTTAGGATGGGAAATCATCAAATAACTTCTCCCACTCTGGGCGGAGCGGGAGGGAGTGTCAGACTTTTACTGACTAAAACCCATCCATGTTCCTTCCTCGCCCTTTATGTTCCGGGGCCGCGGTATCTCTTTCGAACAGGCCCGCAACCCCGGCAGGCTTCGGCCCTTGCGGGCCCCTCCCCTTAAGCTGACATCTCTTTGAGGCGCGCGTGGAACACGAACGCGCCGTCGACACGGCCTGTCGTCGTTAGACGGACGGACGGTTAGCTAGCCCATAGCCAACCGTCCACAGGCCCGCGTCTACGGTGGCCGGTAGCCACCACGTGGCCCCTTTATTGGCCCTGATTAAAACTATATTTGGCTCATTATTTGCCTCATTAATTAAATCCTAAATAAAATTACTAGTTCAAGTAGTTGTAACATTAGACTCCTGGATTTCGAATTTAATAACAGATGTGGCTTTAGTCGCACTATTCTCAGCAGTTTTCTTCTTTCTCGATATCCTCACGTCTTCCAATATCCTCTTCTTCCATTCGGCAACTTTCTCCTCATCCGGATAAATAACTTCTTTAGTCACTGGATCTACAGCATACAGTCCTTTAGACGTGTGTTTTCTTACACAATTGTCAACTCCATGCACATCTTTTGAATGTTTATTATAATTAGACCAATTTCGAAACCTCAGCGTACAATTTTCACAGGAATATGGTTTTGATTCTGTATGCAGCATACGATTATGCTGCTCCAGTAAATGTCTGAAGTGGAAACTTTTGCTACAATTTGTGCATTTAAAAGGTCTTACGACCTTATGGACAGCACTATGAACAGATAGTTCCCTCTTCATTGGGAAGGATTTCCCGCATTCTTCGCAAACAAACGGTTTTGTTCCAAAATGTCTAAGAGCATGCATTTTCAGTTCACGTTTCCTCTTAAAACTGTATTTACAGACTTCACATTGGTGAGGTCTCACGTTTGAATGTACAAATTGGTGGTTGGTTAACGCTTTCTGACTATAAAATCTGCCATCACAGGTATCACAAACATAATTGCGTTTTCTGTCCGTATGTAAACGCAAGTGTCTGTTTAGTATACGTTTGGATGCAAAAGTTTTCTCACATATGACACATGTAAGGCTATCATTTTGTTCGACTACCAGCGAACTGGCAACTGCGGTTTTGTAGAACTTTTTCATGTGGGCAACTAATTCCTTTTTGGTTTTAAAACATGTGTTACATCCATAGCAACTAAAAGCAGTATTAGAATGTGTTGCTTTATGGGCTTTCATTTCTATCAGAGTCTCAAATGTTAGATTGCATTTATGGCAAAATTTTGTAAGTACTGGGCGGTGTTTCGAGACATGTGTCACAAAGTTATCTATGTGTAGTCCTCTTGCTTTGCAGTCAAAACATCTATAAGGGTTGCAGGTGAAGTGGTTTTGCATAGCGTGTACTTTCAAGTCGCTAGGATCATGGTAGAATAGACCGCAAAAAGCACATAGCCAATTATAGTCAGACCATGTTTTTACGTCTACATCTTCATCATCAGGTTCATCACTTTCTTCAGGTTTAACACTGTCATCATTTCCGGTGTTTGAACCTTTAGTGTCGTGGTCAAATACTTCCATCTTATCTAGGGCTGGAGTAACATAGTCTTTAAATGCGTCTTGAGCGACGTCCACAGTCGAAATGAAATCATACGCACGTTCCAAAGATTCTATACATTCTATACAAACAGTTTTAGGCAACGTATTGTTAAAATCCACGAATATATCAAATCTGGCCAACTTATCGGTGATTTCTTTGCACCTTTCTAAATTTATTACCATGTTGGAGAGTTCACTGCTTGGTTTCAAATCGGCACAGAGGCGACAGTACAAATCTTCTACTTGTAAAATCTCCATGTTGACGTAAAGATCCAGGCTGGCATTTGTTGTTCGACTTTGGGGGAAACCACCAAACCACGTATCAGTATTTATCTCTGAATAAGGAATCCTACTTCGAATGCCTACCTCCATGGTATTTATCATAAATATTTAACACAAAAAGCGTAAAACATTTTTTTTTTGACTTAAGCACGCCAATGTCAATGTCATGATGACAGTTCGACAGAAAACATTTTTTTAATTATTACCCAGAAGGGTAGGATAATAGTGTTTCGACCACACTGTGCACAGAACATGTATACTCTAAAGGAGACACTGTGTGCCATACTGCCTATAAAAAGTCTTGCCTGCAAAAAAGTCTTGAAACGGAACTAATTTTTTTGATTGCTGGCAACATTCAATGGTTATGACGTTTCATGTAAACAAAGTTCGTAAGTTTATAAAATTTATAATTGTGCCTTAAAAGCGTGATTAAACTAACGTAAAGTGATAAAAAAATGAATAAAACCATCCGAAGTGCTGGCAGAGAGATTATTTATAAGGTCCATAGGCGATATATGGCAGAAAAAGAGGCCAAAACCATTCTTACCGATCTCAACGATGTTTACCCAAGAACCGCTGATATGACAGGTATGCAACTGTTTGTTTTGATGTTTTCGATGAATTAAGTGTTAATTGATGAACCCCATTCTGTTTTGAATTGCTTGCACACGAAATACGTGGAATTTTAAACAATAATCATCGAGCACATAGGTTATGTTTACATTTTATCTGACATTACTTTGGTATAGCGCGCCAGATTAATGTTGATACTTGAGTGGCGTACTTTGCAATATGTAAATTTAAATTCGATTTCTACGTATTTTATTGTTGAATGTGATAACTATGTTTGTTTTATCATTAGAATTAGAAATGTATTAATTTTAATTTATTGTTTTTTAACAATACAAATTGCTTATATTATAATGCATTTTTTATGTATATTTATTTACAAAATATGTAAGCTCGATCGACATAAAGGTACAGTTTGACTTATTAAAGTATGATATTGAGAGAGGTTATATTGATGTTTTACTTTTAATATTGATACGAGTTTTAATCAAATGTCAAAATTTTAATCGTCTTCATAGGAAGCAGCTGAGCGCGCATTCCAACCAATTACGGAGGAGGATTGGAAGAATTCATGCCAGCATTTAAAATTAAAAAAGATTATTACGAGCGCGAACTAACTATGTACGAAGACATGGAGCGAATAGTGATAAACCTTTTTTTTTTTTTTACCGATCACTGGCACTTGCTTGAACACGTTAGTAAACAAATACCAGTTTTGTAGAAATGGAGACACTTTGTATATGAGACGTTCCGTTGCTGGATTGTTAATTATAGCCCTCGCAGTTGCCACAACAACTAAGAAATGTACGTTAATAAAGTAAAAAAAGGTCCATCAGCATGACGCACAACAAACAATTTTAAGTGATGACATGACAAAAGTTATGGGGCACTAAGGAGCCCTCACACTGCTAAAAATATTTTCTGAGGGTGCCACAGTGGAGGGAATTTCTTATTTCCTATATTGGATTAAAATTAAAACATTAGAAGATATTTATGTATGTATATCTATACCTGCCTTTGTTATATTAGAATTTAGACACTTAAAACGGAATTGATTATTTTTTTTAATTTTTATCTATTTTTGTAATATTTCAAAGGAAATTCATAATAATCAAGCATTTGATTTGTATTCAATATTGAAAAATTATTTTGTGAATGCATGGAATAAAAGGCTTTTTATTTTTATTTATTTATCTATACCTGCCGTTCCAATCAAAACTGATGATGTTATGACACTGTCATCTTGCTCCTCGGAGTAATTATGATCAACTGTACCAACCAACCAACCACCCTGAAAAATTGAGTAATATTGCTGTAATACATATAAGTTGTACTCATTTTAATAAAACCAGCCTATAACTGACCCACTGCTGGACAAAGGCCTCTTCTCAACAGAAAAGGCACGAGCATTGATTACCATGCTTGCTCAAGACGGGTTGGCGAGTTGTACTCATACTTATAGTAAAATAATACTCATAAATGGGACTATATTTAGATAACCATACACACCAGTCGTAGCACATGTACATCCTCCTCATCTTGTTCCTTGAAATAATTATGTTCAAGTATTACATCCCACCCTGGAAACATATTTGATACAGTTTTTTTTTTTTTGTGCTCTATTACTAAGAACAAAATTCTTAATAATTAATTACGATCTAGCCTAAAAGACGAATAAGTAATTTAACTCTAACTTAATATGTTACGTGATAGAATATGTTAAAACTAAGAATAGTGTTCATTTGCACTTTTACACAAATCCGTAACACTTTCTTAGAGTCTAATATAATTTATAAAACACTATGTTCATGTGTTATTATGTATAGCACAACATTGTTACTATTACTCATTCACTTTGTACGCTACACTAATTCAAAAGGTTTAGTTCTTTTTAGCCTACGCACTAAGTCTGTGTTGTCTAGCAGCTGGATTGCCTCAACATTCACGTGTCGATGGAGTCTGTTCGTGGGCTTCAGCAAATTTTTGGATAATGGTGGTGACGAATTCCATTTTAAGGTCACGATGAAGGTCGTCATTTCTTATGTACCAGGGTGCATTGACAGCATCCCTAAGTACTTTATTTTGGAATTGCTGGATTATTTTGACGTTGCTTTGTTTAGTACAGCCCCAAAGTTGGATGCCATACGTCCAGATTGGCATCAGAATATGCTTGTATAGGGTTATTTTATTATGTATTGATAGACAAGATTTCCTTCCGAGTAACCAATACATACTTTTATATCGTATATCGAGTTCCTGTCTTTTCTTTTTCACATGAGCTTTCCAACGCAACTTGGCGTCGAGAGTAATGCCAAGGTATTTGGCTGTATTAGCATAAGGTACTTGCGAACCATTTATGTAGATTGGGTGATAGTCCAAGTATTTGTTTGTAAAGTCAATGTGAATTGATTTTGACTCATTCAGTTTGATCTTCCATTTTTGTGTCCAGTCATAAACTTTGTTCACAGCTAGTTTAACTTTTTCTACTGCTTCTCTGTGGCTTGATCCGGTAGCCATAATTGCAGTATCATCTGCAAAGGTTGCAATGGTGTTGTTTTCCAGTTCTGGGATGTCACATGTGTATAACAAGTACAAAATTGGGCCTAGCACACTTCCTTGAGGTACACCAGCTTTTATAGCTTTTAGCTCGGAATATGCGTCCTCCTGCCGTATTCTAAATATTCTGTTAGTAATGTATGACTCTAGGATATCTGCGAATTCTGGTAGCATGCGTCTGAGCTTGAATATTAGACCAGTTAATACAGTAATTTTTAGTATTTCGAAGTTGATTTTATGTTTTCCCTATAGGTACATTCTGTATATTTTTTTCGTATATGTCCGCTATAATTATGTTCTTTACGTTCTGTTGGTTTCTAGTTGATTGAAGTTTTAATAAAAAAACTTATAACATCTCAAATTAAGTAATCAAAAAATAGTCCTCTTTTTACTTGATCTGAGTACTTATAACAAAACGACTTTTACATAACCTAAGAAGTTTAACAAAACTCACCAGCTACACTAAGCGGAACGCCTTATGCAACTTCTTCTGTTTTTCATAATTACGTTTCCTGAGTCCAATGAGGAGGGAATTTGTTGGCACTAGGAAGGCATCCACAGATTTCTAAGTTCATTGTTCTTGGGAAAACTCACTGTTGCATTGCAACCACCTACACAGCACTTTCGGATTCCCATGACGAATAATCACACATATAACATGCACAATCAGTATTGTCTCAAACTACAGAGGAAATTGTGTATCTCAACTCAGTAAAATACGAGGAAAATTAAGGAAAATACACTCAGAGGCAAGAGTTCTCTGAAGATTTTTGACAATGAGCGCATTATTTATACTCAAGTGTCATTTGATTATGACACTTGAGTATATAATGTTATGTGCTTGACAGACACTGACATAACAAAACCAAGATGGCGGCATGGCACCGGCGACGCTACGCCAGCGCCAAAACGGAACATTTGGAACTAAAGCTGTCACAGCCGTGGAGCGAATAGTGATAAACCTCGAAGACGATAGTTGTTCCTCTGAATCGGAGAACGATTCAGACGAATATGTGGCTAACTCTAGCCAAGACTCGGATGACATGGAGGGGTTGGAATTTTTGGGGAAAAATATATTAGATTAAATTATTAAATTACAATAGCATTATATCTACGTCTTTTTTTAATTCCAGAAAATTTTAAAAACACAGTATTACTAGCATATACTTATTTTTAGGCAGTTACATGAGGAGAATAAATTCTTGTTCAATTATATGATACTTACCGATTTTAATAAATATGCATAAAAAAATAAAAGTATCAAGACGATAATTTGGTACGCTATACGGTCACAGCGGGTTGCCATATGAATAGCACAGTGGCGGCCCCCGGATTTTCTACTCGTTTTTGCCAACCTGTAATTATTGTCTTTCGTGATTGGGTATGAAGTATGATGATAGAGTCTGGAAAACGAAAGTAGAGACTGAATGAAAAAGCGCGGCAAATTTAAAAAATCTGAGCCTAGTAACCCTAAAATCTGTATGAAGTACCCGAAATAACCTGACTTGATACTTTACAGTTGTAGTTGGTCCAAAAATGGGGACCCATGATACTTTTTGTATGGAAAGTCGTATTTTAAGGCGAACGCACACTTATCAGAGCCGAAAGAAGCGAAGGAGCCGAAAGAATCGAATTTTAGAATAACGTATGAAATCCTGTAAAACCTCGCACACTTATCCGCGTCGAATCGGACGAATCGATGACGTTATACGGATGAAAAAATTCTTTCGGCGCGGATAAGTGTGCGTCCACCTTTAATCAGAGGAAGCAAACTGAAGTTTCGAGATGTAAAATCATGTCTACCCATTATGATTAATGATTAAAACCAAAGAGGCATTTCGTGCGTGACAATTCGAATATCATGATATTATGTGATATTGTCTGAATTAAATAAAAACAACCATATTCCTTAGTATTTTTATAATTACGAATATAAACAAAGTATCAACATCAAAGCGTCATACTAACTTATGAAATCCAACACCACACGTAGACAATCTTGTTTCTGCTGAAATTGGGCGTCTTTCTCCTGTTGTTTTTCTTCATACTTCGAAATCATGTGAAACAACATCTCCCGCGCTCCACATTTAATCGTTTTATTCGTTTTTAAGTTAAAAAAATGCTCTATAAAGGTCCCAATAAATCAACAACAACGTGATTGACATAAATTAAACATTGACATATGAAAAGTTTGGTTCATTAGTGTTTTACCAAAAGTCCATTGACAAATTTTCATTTTACAACCAACGTTTCGTATACTATTTATTTCGCAAACAACTTATTCCGCAAATGTTTTATTTTAAAAATATTCGTTTTACAAAAAAATATTTGGCAAATACTTCTTTTATCAAATGCATCAGATGATATTAAGGGCCTATTTCACGATGTCCGAATAGCCACTACTTAACGAATAAATTCAAAAATGGAACAGAATTTGTATGAAATTATCTGCCAAGTAAGTTAACAGGAACTTAATCGTAGGTGGTGTAACAGCCCATTATTCTTATATAAACTTTTCATTTTTTACTTAGATACGTTTGGACAAATCACGTTTCAACTAAATAATTAGTAGTAGTAGTAGTAGTATTTTTTTATTACTCTTTTTTAAGAAAAAATTAGGAAAATGCTTAGTTTTTTCATAAATGCAAACAGGCATACTCCATGCATGCAACAAACAAGCAGTAAGAAAGCAGCAAGCAAGCATCGGGCATTTAGAAAGCATGCAGCAAGCGAGCAGCAAACGAGCAGCAACGCCAGCAACCATGCAGCAAGCATGCAGCAAGCATGCAGCAAGCATGCAGCAAGCATACAGCAAGCATGCAGCATGCATGCAACCAACAAGCAGCAAGCATGCAGTATGCAAACATGCAGCATGCAACATGCTGCAGGCATGGTTTCTGTCACGGCTCCGGCGGTCACACGCGAGCTTATCGTCGCAGAGGGTTTTAACGCTCACCACCGCAGCTTCGGCTTGCTGGCCGGCTGAAGCCGGCTAGCCTCAGCCGCGGCGGCGAGTGTAAAAGCCACCTGCTCCTCAGCTCACGGCCCGCCTTGCCCCTCCGCGCCTACGCGGGCTTAAAAGACAAAGAAAAGACTACGTAGAGTCGGTTCTGCAGCGATTCATTTCTGTCACAAAATTTGTGCTTTTATGAAACCAAATTCATTTTTTTTTTCTTAACTGGCACAATCAATTTGTGTAACGTCTTTATTTCAAACGTTGTTTTATGAGATAAGTAAAACGAAAAATTAATGAATTGTTTGTCAAATAACGTTATTAAATAACAGTTTATGTGATAATTATTTTGCGAAGTGAATTATTTGTTAAACTTGTTGTTGTATACTGATAAAATGACAAATAATGTGTTTTCTAATCGTTGCTTGTCAAGTAAAAGTTTGTGAATTAATGTTTGGTGATCTGACTGGTCACCGAAAAGTTTGCAAATAATTCGAGTGTCTACTTTCATTTGCCAGAGTCTAATTATACTTACGTCATAGTCAATCTATACTATCTATACTAATATTATAAAGAGGAAAACTTTGTTTGTTTGTTTGTTTGGTTGTAATGAATAGGCTTAAAAACTACTGGACCGTTTTTAAAAATTCTTTCACCATTCGAAAGCTACATTATCCACGAGTAACATAGGATATATTTTATCCCCGTACTCCCACGGGAACGGGAACTATGCGGGTGAAACCGCGGGACGTCCGCTAGTAGCAAATAAAATAGAATAGAATAGAATAATTTTTATTTGTGTAAAAACATGGTACATATTATTATAAGGTCTTATAAAACAGGGTTTTGAGCTCACATGTTTCGCCATTTAGAGGCATACAAATATTAGAACTTAACAATTTAAGATTCATATATCGAAATTTTAACAATTACAAACGCTTATAGTTAAGAAAAAAATAAAAATAACTTAAAACACTTTATAGTAGGTACTCAGTAGCCATACTTATCAGTTATTTTTTTGTCAATAAATTCTTTTACACTATAAAAACAGCTGTAAGCCATTTATGTAATTTGGATTTAAAGTATTTTAAAGGGAGTTCTCTTATTTCTTTGGGTATGTTATTCAAGATTTTTATTGCTGTGATTAAACTATTTTTTTGGCATAATGTGCTTTGATGTGAAATAAAGATGCAAACCTCAACAAAGTTGTCAAAAAAAGTGTAACCACCATTTAAACGCGACGACGTAGCTTTGAAACCACTAACATTTCAAAGTGAACGTATATTTGTCTCGCTTACACAAGTCACAAGAACAAAACCGTCGCTTTAATTAGACAAAGACGGCAATATAAACTTGCAATGATGGGATGGGGTGGCCTACTCATGCGAAATTTTACCCAACTTTTTTAAGCCTTTAAAATATTTAATACATTTATAAATTAAATTAACTTTAAAATATTCGAATAACATATTTCTTATTGGATATATCAGAAGTTTTTAACTAACTAGCACTTCACTTGTGACTTCATCCGCGAAAATAATTAAAGCCTTTGTTACTGGCTAAAGATGTGATACGAGTTAAATCGTAACAAACACACAAACAAACAATAAAACCTTTTCTCTTTATAATATTATTATTTAGTTTATTAATTTATATACACACTCGCTTTTTGGATCTATTTTGTCTTGATCACAGAAGTGCTTCGAAAATGAGAAAAATCTAAATCAAAGCATTTATTTCACGTAGGCCAATTACAGGCACTTTTGAATTTTCGAAACAAAGACTACTACAGTACTTTCACAGTCCCAGACACAAGACATAAAACTGTGAAAGTACTGTTGTTGCCCATTCCCTAGCGTAGATCTCTATGTAGAAGAACGGGCAAGAAACTCCATGGACACTCTTTGAAATCAAAATTATTGTTACAAAATCTTGGTTACATCATTCATGTTGAGATGGTATACAGGGTGTAAGGGTAAACACCGTTGTCACTCAAACCACGGGTAGTTGACATAAATAAAAAAATATAGGACAAAGTTAAAAAACTGGATAAGGGATTTTCTTAAAAAAAAAAATTAAATTAAATTATCCGACGATGTCCCCGAAATCATGGCTAGCCCGACTACACGAGTGACGTAATCGCTGCCCGCCCGTCGAGGCATCTATCTACTTACAGAATTCTCGTAACATTACCTGATAAATGCAACTTTTCCTGGCAAAATACCTACCTTACGTGTTGCGTGACGAGTCTAAATGTAACTTTGATGTGACAACAAAGAAAATGAACCGCCCCTAAGACGACCCACTGACCGAAAAGTAATCCAAACTACTGAGTAGGTATTTTTGCGTATTTAAAAAGTTCATCACAATTTTATGTACGTACAGTTAAAAATCACCGATTAAATTTACGCAGAGGTGAGTGGGTCGTCATAAACAGATTGAATATCTACTAACTTACCTACTGTTCAAAATTCACACATTGTTGTTGAGCACTCGAGAATCTGATGTCTGCATACATCCTACGAGCCTCGTACAGGTTATTTATCACCCGCGATGGCGTAAAGCCGTACCATTTCGGTCCACTGTTCACTTGTGTAAGACATAGCACTAAATTTACGCGCGAGAAACTTAGGACTCCGCACACGGCGCGCGCTCCGACGAGCGACGTGGATTCGCTTTGGCGACAGCTGGCCGACTGAGGTACTCGTGACTCACCGTTCACTCGATCCCTGCGCGGGCTGCTGCGCGGTCGTTGACCCGGTCGGCGGTCAGCTGTTTCCGAGTGCATTAAGGTGAAATGATCTTGAAGAAAATAGTGGATTTTCTTCAAAAAAAAAAAGGTTGCTTTTTTTCATTGGTTTTAGGTTCTACTAATGAAACCAAACCCCTGGTTTCAAGGATAACGGTGTCCACACTAACACCCTGTATTATGCGAGAATACTGTAGCAAGATGTGCACGTTCAAAGTGTCCATGGTAAAAACAAAATAATTTCTTCAAATTAGCCATGGCAACTAAGAGATGACCTGTCACAACGGACAGCGCCCGTTCACGAACATGACGCATGGATCAGCACCATTCAGCTCAACCATTTTGAAGGGAACTAAATGGTCCGACACACGCGCCACTATCAGCGAGACATTTCAGCGAGCATGACATACTCTCAACCGCCAGGGCACATTCAATTCAAGAAAAGACGTAGGTTTCCAGTGAATGATAGCTTTCTAGTACATAGTACTCACACAATATGAGCTATGCGATTATATAAAAGGCAAATGAAAATTAAGGTAAAGGAAAATTTAGCAGGTAGCCAGTCAGTCTCTTTTTTCAGCTATTGGATTATTTCCACCCACTTAACACGGCGTGTTACATCTTTAGGCACCCTACAGCGTTGTTATAAAAAAATACAAAGCAATTATTTCATCAATTAAAAATTCTACCACAAATGTTGGAAACTAAAACTAAGTTTTAGTGGTAACACTGAACCTAATTGTCAAAATTAAAAATGTAAATTAATTAATTGCGTTTTTACGTTGATATAAACCATTACCTATAAAAACTCAGGAACAATAAAATTAAGTATGGAAAGTAATTCCGGTTAATTAATTACGTGTTTGTGATTTTAAATCGCACTCTTTCAATACGCATTTACCCATTTTTTGTCCTGTGTCACTTCCGTAGGCATCTAACAGAACACTGAACTGACGTTAGCGACGCATCGTGGCAACGCCTTGGCGTGGTAATTGCTAATCTAGGAACATATATATATCTATGGATGTGAAGGTATTCTTAATCTTGTGGGATCTCGACGAGTGTATTTGGAGTGCAGGTCACATGCTATAAAAAATTTCGTGCTCTTTCACAAAAATTCCAGCCTGCATTATGAAAAGACCTGTTAGGGTTAGTAGTTTTAATTTTTTAAATAGTGGTCTACAGGATGTTAATGGGCTGATACCGCAAATTGCTCTTAGGCATTTTTTTGGACAAAATGCTTCACTCACATTTGTAGAGTTCCCCCAGAGTAGGAGTCCATACCTGAGTAAAGAGGCTACATAACCGTGGTAAGCAGTAAGAGCGACGGCTTCACTAGCTATACGTCTAAAAGTTACAATGCTGATCAAGATTAAGTCCAAGAAATTTGTATTCACTAACTTCGCTAATTTGTTGTCCTTGACAGCTAGTTTAAATGTTTTTGGTTTTGAATTGTAATTTTGAAAATTGATGTATTTGGTTTTACTTAGATTTGCACAGAGATAATTATTTTCTAGCCATTTTAAAATTTGCTTTATTATTGTATTAAGATTGTTTTCGTGATCTATGTTTGATTTCTTGTCATTAGTAACTATTACAGAAATATCGTCAGCGAATAGTACGCACTGTTGTTGTAAAAAAGTGGGCAAGTCGTTGATATAAATAAGGAAAAGTAATGGACCCAGTATGCTTCCTTGAGGTACACCTGATTTGGATTGACTATATTTAGAAGTTTCCTCGTCGAACTTTTGATTGTTTTCGTCATTATTTTAAACAAAACCAATGTAAATATGACACACGTAAACACAAGTTCAAGATGACTCAAGCACGAAACGTGTCAATTTTGACAGTCTTAAATTATTGCCATAATAAAACTTCTGAAAATAATCCGTAGACTTCTTTCGTTGGCTAAGCTCTATTCATTGATTTACGAAAACAAAATACAGTGTCCATTATTTTTCAATACTCTAGCTAACGGACTAAATAGATTGGCATTTTTTCGATACTGTCGTCATGCCTATTGGGAAAAGGCATGCAGATGATGTCAGCATAGGTTGAACGATAGTACAGAGTGCAATGAAACAATTAATACACTTATTTAAATCTATTTATATGCTAGTAGAGCTAAACAACGGGGCGATGTTTTAACGTTCAGTATTCTTTTGAATTTACAATGTTTTACTCCCATTTCTTTGAGAAAAACCAGTCTGTCAAATAAAACAAAATTTTCGATGACTGGCTGCAAATAATTTTGCAAATGTATAAAAATTCCCGCCTTTTTAAACGTCAACTGACTTAACTGATTCCACAATGTCCTAAGTTCTTCTAAACAGAATGCAGGATTCTCAAGGTTATCATTATTTTCACTTGATTCATTTTTGATCAAAGTAAAGCCATTAGTGGTGGCATCTTCTAGGTAGACCTCAAAATTGTTTTCCATGTTTTTAGTTTTGACAGCTTTCCGTTTTTTCCTCTTTAGTTTGCAGTTATCTGCAAAAAAACCACTCCATTGGAATTTCCTGCTTATAGTGCAGAAACGTTGTATTTTTTTAATCTATAACCTACGGTTTAGTCAAACCCCTACTAAGAAACTTTTATGGAAATCCCAAATCAGGATTTTACCATAAACATACAAAACTTTGAAATTTTAAGATCTTAGCCCACTTGGTTACACAAAGAATATAATTTAAATATGGCGACATAGATTAGGACTGCTTGATAAGTTGACGCCTCGCTTACCACGCGTTGCAAGCAAGCGGTCGCCGCGCCCGCGCTGGTCGGTGTCCGCCGAGAGGGGGACAGCTGGGTGCCTGTGAGCTGTCACCACGTGGACTGCGAGCAGTCGCCGTAGTTTAGGGTGGTATTGGGTGGGAGCGGTGTTGGACCGGAGTCGTGTAAGTGGGCTAAGACCTTAACTCTTACAGCTTCTCAATTTAAATTATGTGAGCACTGAATTCATAATACTTACGTCTAAACGCAAATGTCTGCAGCACAGCTCTTGACAATAAATTGAAAACTAAATCTTTTAATTTAGCATCCACAGACGGCGGCTGAGCCGCCAGTCTTAAGAAGGGTACCTTCATGTACTCATCTGATGTAAATCTGCCAAAAATATCCCTCAGACAATTACTTTGAGGAAAGTTCTTGAAAACTCCACCACCACCCTCCATTTTGTGGTAACAACAAGGCATTATTACCATTGCTTTTGCATCGGCCATCTTTATAAATAAGTTGATTGCGTCTATGGTCAAATCCGCACACGCATGAAGGCCAGTTATACAAAATTCTCTATGATTTTTAAACTTATCGTGCAAATACGTTTGGATATTTTCATGGGAATTTTCTGTGACGGTGTGCTTTATATATTTTACATTATCTGTCGAATTCGCATGGTATTTCCGCTGTCGTATTTTGGCGCCAACGTAATGACTTTCGTTGCATTCAATTCCTAGTACTCTGTAATTGGTCTTTTCAAATAAAAGTTGATCCAAGTAGCCCTGGGAAAGAGAAGAAAAGGTATAGCTGACTGGGTAAAAGTAAGACTGCGTACATAAGCTCACGCCTATTTCTGGAGAGAGGACAGGCAGAAACTTAACAACGCCACCTGTTACGACCCTCATACATAAAGGGTGTAAAACACCTCATAACGAAGCCGAAAGGCACTTGGTCTCCCCGTCATTGAGATCATTTTTTTAGTTCTACGCCATACCTGGGAACCATAAATTTACGGAGATATTATGGGTCAAAGTTCCGACTTTTACACGATACAATTTTTGTAAGTAAGTACTGTTTTTATTGTGAGATTTGTACTTTAAACACCTCCAGGACCCCCTTACTATTCAATCGATCCATCATGTGCGTTACATTGATTTCTACCACAAAATACATTATGTTAGTTTAAACGAGGGACTTATTCAAACCCGCAATAGTCCATGCTTACATGATACTAATAAACATATGAACAAAAAGAAAACACTAATACATAACAGATAGATCCATACCAAAAACTTCGCCTAAGTTTCGCAACGTGTGCGCAATGCGCTTATCGCAGAATATGTGTGCGGGTCAATGACCTTTCTAGGTATAATCCATTTTCCCTTCATACTTTAAATCTGGCATTGGACAGGCAAATATCTAGGTAACTAGGTACTGACCGAATGTTCGCAGTCGTTGATTGACACCTTGCATAATAATTAACGGTTCCTCACACAATATCACTAGATAACACTTAAGCACGAACCATAATCCCAATATTCTTCACTGGAAAGAAGATAAGACGTAATTTTTGGTTATTCAAGAACACGTTTACAGGAGACTCATAAATATCGCGAAGTAAGCGGGGTTGTTTGTTAAATGCGATACGCGGAAACGCAATATTAGACAGACATGCGGAAGTAACGGCGCTCGCGCATACACTGAGGTCAGCGCGGGTTGGCGCGGGGATGTGCC
The DNA here is from genome assembly GCA_950022955.1 of Xestia ashworthii. Lineage (NCBI taxonomy): Eukaryota > Metazoa > Arthropoda > Insecta > Lepidoptera > Noctuidae > Xestia > Xestia ashworthii. The sequence continues at coordinate 12,566,155 of OX465575.1, read as the reverse complement.
CTGTCGGTGCATCGGGGACATTACAAAGGAAAAGGGCGGAGTTTGCGCACGAAGCTCAGGACCGGCACGTGTTTTGCCGCGTGACACCTACTTGCGCGCTCAGTGTCCATGAGTAATGTATTTAATTAGACAATAATGCCAAAAATTAAGGTTATAGGTTTTTTACTTATTTGGATTGAGAATCGAATACTGAATACCTTCCCTCAATATGTCCCTCGTTTAACCTAACACGCTGTATAATCCAAGCACAAAACATGATTTTTCACCCCAAAAAAAGTCGTTTCCCAGCTGCCAATATTTTTTCCATAAAGTTACTTAGTTTGATGTACAGAATGCTTGGTTGACGGCTTCGTAATGAGGTTGTTTACACCATGTAGGGTCAGACAAGTATGCTATTTGATATTCCTGAAGAACATCATCGAAAAACTCCTATCCTCTCCTAGGACTGTATCAAGCCAAATAATTACTAGAAGTTGCAACAGGAGTGATAATGGCTGGCTAGCAAGCTGATGCTCCAGGGTAGCCTGCGAAATTCATAGTTTCTTACGTTTGTTTGCAATTTGCAGGCGTACTAGGTTGTATGTTGATGAAAATATCGTCCGCGACTGTAGGACGTAATTATGTAGTTACAAATTATAATCAACAAAATCATCAATACAACCCTCTCCAAGTTCACAAAGGTCGAGTTACGATTTTGATCTTGAAACAACAGTTCCTAGACCTTTATACCGATTTTTAACGACATTTTAATAACTATATAATCTAGCACTTATGGTGATAAGTTGGGAAAAGCGCAGTGCAGTGCGATGCGCGTTCGAACACGGACGTGTTTCCACTGTGCACGGCACGAATTTTATTCGCGTGTTGCGCGGCCATAGCCGCTGCCCGTAAACACTATGAGTTCCAAACCACTTATAGTGAATGAATTGCTGGCATTCCTAGTCCATGCCATCGACTACATGGACGAGGTGAGCATCCTGCAGATATGCCGGTCCAATTTCAAAGAGGACGACATTAGCAGCGGGAAACTGTTGCTCTTCCAGTCTCTTGGAAAACTGGACCAGATACCCTCTCGGCGCAGAGATGGAACCGAGAAGAGTCTTCAGGATATCATCGATATGCTGAAGAAGACTGACCCGGACGACGTGCCAGATTTTGTGGCGAAGCAGCTAAGTAAACTGCCTTCCGTCACTTTCGATCACGTCGACGTTACAAGGCTGCTAAAGGACATAACTTCTTTGAAAGCGGAAATGACCAAGATGCAGTCCAGAATGGAGGTGTCGGAAAAAGCCAATGCCGAACTACGTGTAGAAATAGCATTATTGCGCAACGTTGGCGCGAAATGCAACCATCGGCAGTTTTAAATCGGCGAACACAAGTGCGTCACCAGCTGCCGATAACGCTGAGCAAGCGCCGCCCGCCGCCGTCGTCGCCCGCGCCACAACACCGGCTGCGAATACGTCACGCGTAGGTACGTCGACCCCTAAACGTGCCTACGCTGCTATTGTCACTAGCGGTAAACCTGATGCGTCGCTGCCTAAGCGACAAACCAGAAAAGGGGAAAGAAATAAAATGGGTGCTCAACCTGCCCTGGCTGCGGTCCATAGCTCCGTGCCAAGAACGAGAGCCAAGTTGATGAGGAAAGTGGAAAGGAGGAGGAAGAAGAAGCCCTGTTCTCGCAACCTGTGTGGTACCGCACCGAGTGGACCTAACATGCTGCTGCGTCCTGCAGTGCTTACGACGCAGCTGTATCTTTCACGTCTGCATCACTCAACTACAACTGAGGAAGTGGTGCAGTATTTGAAAGTGAAGACCAATTGGACTCTGAGGGTTGAAAGGTTGGAATTGCGCCACTATATCAACTTCAAGTCATTCGTGGTACGAGTTCCAACTGAACATATACAGACCTACATGAAGGAGGACTTTTGGCCGAAGGGTGTCGTTTATCGACGTTTTCGAGGACGGTTACGCGACACCACGCAGCGAAACACGACGGACGCCGTCAACGTTAAGTGTATAGTTATAGTTTCATAAGGTTTAAATTATGTATTAGTATATTTGATATTGTTGTTATATGTAATTTTGTGTATTTTGTCTATGGGCCTAAGTTGCCTGAAAATAAAATGATTATTATTATTATAACTCGTGATTAAAATTGTTGAGCGGGAAAACAATTTATGTGGAAATGTATGTTGTCAACACTAATATGAATGTAGCGGGAAAGAGGGACTTACTTGGAGATGAGGATGATCGCCTGGACAGATGATCGATGTGATTGGATTGCGTCGGGTTGAGATCCAGCACGTGGTCAGGTGGTTTTACCTGCACTGCACTGATTTTGATTGTCCCACTTGTGTTGGCCAATACGTCCTTGATGTTTTAGAGTCTTTGGATGTTTCAGCTGTTAGTTTCAACGGCGCGCGCCGCGGAAGCAAGCGGTAAAAATATATGTATGTGGCGCGGTGAACGATTGAAAAGGAACAGACGTCAGACGGGTTCCACCGTGATGTCCTTCTGTCAAAACCACGGCGGAAGTGTGGCGGTGCTCCTTCTCTTTCTGTCGCATGGGGCGTAGTAGGAAGGAAGGAGATGGGTGATTCAAATAAGTGTTGTCAACATGAAAAAAATATGCGTGTTTTGGAAACATAACAATGAGATGTACCACGTTCGTATATACTATAGTAAAAACTTATACTTCAGACACTTGCGTAAGCAACTGGCCTGCAAATTGCAAACAAAACAAGAAATATTGAATTACGCGGGCTACCCTAACGCTTTCACCTTAAGTAAATAGTAACTTTGTTATCAGATGTTGCTCAAAATATTGCTCCACAAAATGTAACTGCGGTGTGGATGCACCATAAAAGAAAATCTTACCAGTCCCGATCCGAAGTCCACGACGACGTCACAACCTACATGTTCACATACTTCTTTGATTTCTTTGGCCAGATGTAATATCTCATGTTTCTTCTTTGGACTAACAGGTACATTTATATTGATCTCCAACGAATCTTCCAGAATATCATCGTGAAAGACTTGCAATTTCTTCAATTTACTGAAGAAAGTGCTTAAATATTCATCACTTGTGGAGTTCAAATCGAAATCATCATTAAAAACATCTATAATTTTTTCTTCTTTTACAGTGATTGTATCCAAAATGTTATAAATAAGTAAATCTGTGTTCGAGTATTTGAATAAATATTGATATTCTTCAAAGAATTTTAGGCATTCTTCGAAATATTCCTCGGGGTTGTCGAAATACTGCGGCAGTGACATGTTTACCTGAAAAGAAACAAAAATAATCTAAGTTTTATGTACGTTTTAATGCATAAATTATTGAGAGGTTTTCTTTTTAAAAATTTAAAAAAAATGGTTTAGTTTTCTCGGAAGATGGCGTTGAACTGGCTACGTTACTAGCTGCCAAAGGCAAAACGCTTGAAAAAACACACGTCAGATGACATACGCTCGTTGACTGACCCTTTCGTTTGCATAAGCTTCCGAATATAACCATTAGGTCCAAGTGAAATTATGTGACGTTCTGTTCCTTGCAGTAACATACCGAGATCAGCGCCATCTATTCAGCGACTAGGGAAGAGTTGAAAATTAAAACCCTCATTCTTAAGGCGCTACCCCAAGCAAAAGCCGTTTTTTGTGCAGTTTTTTGGAGCCAACTCCTCTTTATCCAAAAGAAATACCAAGTAATAAAAATACATTAAATTTCTACATATTCTTAGACTGCAAAGTGGTAGTTTTATTTTTTATTTTTAGTCTCATAATGTGTAATAAATCCCCTCACAATGAAACCACAAAAATGAGAAAAAAATATTTATAACATGCTTCTTCTCGTAAAGTTAACATTATTTTGATTTGCTTCTTATACTAATGGATAGACAATTTAATAATGAACATAATGCTAGTTTTTTTTTTTTCAAAAGACGGAAATTTGATTTTATTAAGAATAAAAATCACTAATTTCGTACTATTCGACCCGCAGTGACTGACGTAAAAACCACTTTGTAGTGCAAGCTGATTAGAACTTTATTCTAATAGTATTTCAAACGAAGTTTGAATCACCACAAACAGAGTTGCTAATTTTGCCTGGGGTAGCGCCTTAACTAAAGGCGCTCTGTTGAATTTTCAACAGTCTGCTAGAGCTTTAGGTAACTGTTTGACCGCCAGAGCATAAAGCCATGCGCGTGCCCTACAACGCCAAGACACAATGAGAGGTTTCTTTTTGACAATTAAAAAAAAAAAGTAGTTTCCATGAACTCGATAGATGGCGTTGATCCGACTACGTTACTGGGTGTAAAAGCCAAAACGCTTGAAAAAACATACGTCACATATGCTCGTTGACTGACACTTTCGTTTGCATAAGCTTCCGAACATAATCATTAGGTCCAAGTGATATTATGTGACGTTCTGTTCCTTGCAGTAACGTAGTCAGACCAGCGCCATCTATCCAGCGACTAGGGAAGAGTTGAAAAAGGAAATCCCTCATTCACCTACCATTTTGTCACATATATGTATATAGTTGTTGTCAGGCCAGTAAGGATGACAATAGCGGTAATTGCTCTTTCCCTAATATTAGTCCTGGAGGTACCCTTGCAAATAAAAAAGTCATAGTAAGGCAGCTGATATTGTCATCACAGGTTGATCTTTTATTATCAATATGTAAACCAACCGTCAGCTGCACAAGTAGGGGTGGGTGTAGAATTGGCAGGTTACGACAGTTGTAATTTTTTTTTAAATAAGTCATAGTACGGTGGCTGAAACTTTTTTCATAAATAGTTTACATCATAATGACCTTTAAAAAAATCGTCAGTTGCATGGTGGAAGGGGAATAATGCGTCAGCCGCTCGCATTACAGGTCTGATGGAAAACTAAAAGCAATCTACAACCAAGTAGAGATTGTGGGATAGATTTATTTTAGTTTTTTATCAGGCGTGTATCATTTACAAGTTCATTCGAGCGGCTGTCGTCTAATCCCCCTACCACTCTGCAGCTGACGATTTTTTTAAACTCAGTATGATGTAAACCAGCGGTCGGCAACCCACGGCCCGATGTACGTTACCCTAGCTGGAAAGTGTCTCCTAGAGTTATCTGAGTAGAATGTATAATTAGTGCCCTAGCTGCTGTAATTGTGCCCCCACATAAAGAATTTGTGCCCCTTGTAGTTTTGGCGAAAAACTGCAAAAACGATTCCTGCTAGGGTAAAATTTTCCAGAAGGAAAATTCTAAACGAATGATCGGAGAGAAAAACATTGTGCATGGCCAGAGAGCTTATATTAGTGCCAAAAAGTGCCCCCAAAAATAAAATTAGTGCCGCTTCAGGTTTTCGAGATATTGCATTTCTTGCTGGAGTAACGTTTTGCAGAATCGTATTTCTCTAAAACCATTGCATGTGCCCCTGTAGAATAAACATACACGTGTAGCTCTTAATTTGTGCCCATTAGTGCCCCAATTAGATTTAAGAAAATATTTATTATTTTCAAGTTATCGCGGTTTTATGAAAACCTGAAAAAACGAAGCGCCTAAATGAGACAAGGTACAAGCTCGCTGAAAACTGTATTCGGTCCTTCTTGACGCTTATAATAACCATGCAAAGTTTCAAAACTATTCATGGATGCGTTTTTGAATAATCTTGCTAAAAGTCAAAACGATGGTGTCATAACTTTGACGGTAAAATACAAGGAATCGGCTCAATCCCAGATGTGTAGGTGTAAAACAAAAACTGGTGCCTTTAGTCAAAAATAGACGGTGAAAATATTCAGCTTGGAATGTTTCGCATTAAATAGATATAAACAAAACAAAACATGTAAACAACGGCTGGTTATCCGACCAAATTCGAATGACTACTAAAAAGCGACGGATTCATATATACCGATGACCTTCTTTATCGGACGTATTAGGGCTACCGCACACTACAGACAAGACTGTCTTGAGACAGACTTGCCTCATAAAGACAAGTCTGTCTCAAAACTGTTTTGTCTTGGGCACATCGCACACCTGAGACGAAACTGTTTGGTCTACTATAGGGCATGCTCCCGGGAAATTCCGGTACCGAAAATCCCGGGTATTTTTTTAACAATCTGGTACCGGGTCTCTCGGTATACTTTCGGTACTATATTATTTACTTTATTTTTTTCAATATAAAGTAAAAAGTCATATTAAATAAACTACTTTTTTTACAATAATGGTAAAACGAAACATTTTTAATCGAAAATTATTATCATTACCGAGAGTAAAAACTATTCAACGATGTAAATAAGGGGTCAATTATAAGAAATGTAAGTTGAGTTTTGATTTGTTTCATTTATTGCATTCATCATCATCATTTCAGCCGAAAGACGTCCATTTGAGGATATAGGCCTCCCTCAAGTGTCACCACATTGACCGGTCCCATGCGACTCGCATCCAGCGGATTAAATTAAAAAACCTATTTGCAAAATAAACATCTTATCATTTGATGAAAAAAGAAAAAACTCGGGTACCCGGTTTTGGACAAAAAAACCCGAAACCGAAAACCCGGGTTTGATAATAGCCACTTTTCGATGCCCTATCGCTAGACTGTTTTGTCGTAGATGTGCGCGCCCGCGTACATCCAAAAGGGAAGCCGACAATCGGTAGTCAGACTTGTCGCTGTGCCGTTTTTGTAGGTATGAGACAGTTTTGTCTGCAAGACGTTTTGTCTCAAGTGTGCGCATCTTCATATATTTTGTATAGCGAAAGTCTGTCTTGAGACAGACTTGCCTCATAAAGACAAATCTGTCTCAAAACTGTTTTGTCTTGGGCACATCGCACACCTGAGACGAAACTGTTTGGTCTACTATAGGGCATGCTCCCGAGAAATTCCGGTACCGAAAATCCCGGGTATTTTTTTAACAGTCTGGTACCGGGTCTTTCGATATACTTTCGGTACTATATTATTTACTTTATTTTTTTTCAATATAAAGTAAAAAGTCATATTAAATAAACTACTTTTTTTACAATAATGGTAAAACGAAACATTTTTAATCGAAAATTATTATCATTACCGAGAGTAAAAACTATTTAACGATGTAAATAAGGGGTCAATTATAAGAAATGTAAGTTGAGTTTTGATTTGTTTCATTTATTGCATTCATCATCATCATTTCAGCCGAAAGGCGTCCATTTGAGGATATGTCCAGCGGATTAAATTAAAAAACCTATTAGCAAAATAAACATCTTATCATTTGATGAAAAAAAAAAAAACGAAAAACTCGGGTACCCGGTTTTGGACATAAAAACCCGAAACCGAAAACCCGGGTTTGATAATAGCCACTTTTCGATGCCCTATCGCTAGACTGTTTTGTCGTAGATGTGCGCGCCCGCGTACATCCAAAAGGGAAGCCGACAATCGGTAGTCAGACTTGTCGCTGTGCAGTTTTTGTAGGTATGAGACAGTTTTGTCTGCAAGACGTTTTGTCTCAAGTGTGCGCATCTTCATATATTTTGTATAGCGAAAGTCTGTCTCAAGACAGTCTTGTCTGTAGTGTGCGGTAGCCCTTAAACCTAAGCTGTTGTCCGTACAGTCGCGTTCAAAAGTTTTGGGGGCTAATTGAAACAATATGAAAATATATATATTAGTAAGTAAGTACACAAAATCTATACTTCTATACTAATCTATAGGTACTAATATTATAAAGCAGAAGAGTTTGTTTGTTTGTTTGTTTGGTTGAACGCGCTAATCTCAGGAACTACTGGTTCAAATTGAAAAATTCTTTTTATGTTGGATAGTACATTTATCGAGGAAGGCTTTAGGCTATATAACATCACGCTACGACAATTAGGAGCAGAGCAGGAATGAAAAATGTTGCAAAAACGGGTTTTTTTTTGCCTTTCGTTTCTCTCTCTTATGTGACGCAGACGAAGTTGCGTTGGTCAGCTATAGGCTATAATTTATGTTGGAAACTTGAACACCTGATGCAGAACCGCAACAGACCAGCTAAACTATGAGAGATACAAATATGACACCATAGCAAAAATTGTTCCACGTGATGAGCATTTTCTGCTGAGAGAGTAAATTTAAAGATCTGGAACACCTGATGTGGAACTCCAAGAGCCCAGGTACACCATAACACATATAGGAATGACGTCTTAGCAAAAGTTGTTCAATCTGATAAGCACTCTCTGTTGACTTATAAAAATCGAAGATCTGGGACACCTGATGTGGAACTCCAATAGCCCAGCTACACCATAACACATATAGGAATGACGTCTTAGCAAAAGTTGTTCGGTCTGATGGGCATTTCCTGTTGACTTAGAAAAAATCGAAGGTCAGAAACATCTGATGTGAAAATTATTGCAAAGCTATCACTAATTTCACTGTATAAAATAACATAAGCTGGGAGTACCTCCACGCGGTGAAGGCGCTAACATTTTAGGACTGATTTTCGATGACGATTGTATATCAATGAAAATTTGACTCGACTGGCCAAAACTCCCATTTATTATTTTATTTTATCGAATAAATATGTCTTCGGGTTTATGTTATTTGAGTGTTGAATTTCCTTTTCCATTTATCTTCGTGACTCGGTAGCCTACCCGGTAACGCAGGGGAGCAGTCAATTAGATTTTAATTGATTAGATATCTTCACAACAAAACTATAACCATGCCTAGAAAGAGGTCAAATCTTTCCCAATGTTCCAAAGGAGCTACAAGATTGAGGATCATAAGATCCCAAGAATCTACCGAAGAGCGTCAGGAGAGACTTGATGATGTTCGAGAACACCAGGCTGCTTGCTCCGTGGTGTCCGTGGAAACCTCTTCGGATCGCGAAGCACGCCTGCGTTCTTAGCGTATTTACGCATCTACATCCAGATCTCTAGAGACCAGTGAAGAATAGATGCGCGACTGGCCGATCGTGAACGTCATGCACTGTCTCGCGAGTCGGAGACGTTCACGGATAGAGAATTGCACTTGAGTACCAAGCGTATCTACGCATCGACTTGTAGATCTCTAGAGACAAGTGGGGAACGTGATGCGCGACTGTCCGCTGATCGTGAGCGACATGCATTGTCTCGCGAATCGGGAACGTTTACCGATACAGAATCACGCTTGAGTTCTCAGTGTATTCGCACATCTACTAACAGGTCTTTTGAAACGAGTGATGAACGTGATGCGCGACTAACTGCTGCTCGAGATTATCATACTCGTACATTGCCCCGAACACGCACACAACAAAATATTCATAATCAGTTAGAAAGTGAGAGAGAAAGAATTACTGGAGTACGGCATGAAGAGACAGAAGAAGAGCGCAACGAACGTTTGAATTCTGATCGAATTCGACATTGTCTGAACAGAATGTCGATATCATCTGAAGAATCGGATGTGTCTTAAGATATAGCCGTAGGGCATGGCGACCTTCCTTGGGTTGATAAGGAACGGAGTACATTTACGTATATACTCCTATGATTGAATACGCCACATTTATTATGGTTCAAAATTGTACTTTTTGTGAAGCTGTTAAATGGCGAAAAGAAACAAACGGTATGTGTTGCTCAGATGGGAAAGATCCGCTTTTCCCTTCCCCGGGTTCTTAGAATTCGACATCAGACGTTTCAGATCTTCGATTTTGACGACCCCGTTGTCGCTGGCATAAGCAACATCAGGATCCGCGTACGAAGTCGCGGGCAGAAGCTAGTATTATATAGCAGAAGAGTTTGTTTGTTTGGTTGAACGCGCTAATCTCAGGAACTACCGGCTCGAAATGAAAAATTATTTTTGCGTTGGATAGTCCATTTATCGAGGAAGGCTATAGGCTATATAACATAACGCTATGACGAATAGGAGCGGAGCAGCAATAAGAAATGTTGCAAGCAGGAAATTCACGCGAACGAAGTCGCGGGCAGAAGCTAGTTATAGTCATGCCGTGCCCTCTTAGAACATTGGAGCCTGCTCGAAAATTTTGTACGGAAACTAGCGCCAGCTATCCTTGAGGATGAAATTATTTACTGGTTGGGTTGCCACTTTATAACAGTGATAAGATTTAATTGAAAATAACAATTTTGATAAATTAGATTGAGAAACCATATTTATTTAATCTACCCCAATCTAAGCAAATATAAAAAAATAAAAGAATTAAATCAATCAATGATGGAGACGTATTTTATTCATGGTTACACTATCAACCATCTGTCACCAACTGACAACTGTCACAGCATGCAATAGAACAGCTATTTTGGGCAGGTAGTTAGAACGTGTAGCCCGTTGAGGACTACCACTGACTTAGGAGCTGCAGATCGTAAGATCAAACCTCGGTCACGACACATTTTTTGTATTTATTTTGTTAGATTTTGATTTAACCACCACGGATAGAGAGCGCTGCTTGTATGATGACGGAAATACGGTTGAGAGTACCGTCTATCTCATTATATATATATATTGTAGTCTTTGGTTATAGTACTATGGAATTATTTGCTCCTTGTGTAGTCATTATTATTTTAAATCGCAGATCAGTTTTTCATCTTCTTAAGTCTAAAAATACAAATAAGTAGTAAATTCACATTATCACTAAAAATCACAGAGCAGTTCTAAGTATAATATTGTGTCAAACAATATAAATTTAAGCATAAAAAAAAAACAAATTAATGAATCGATTCGAACAAATGGACCAATCGGAAAGTATCGAAAAATAAACAATCATGATTTAGAATATATTTTGTTTAAAATAAGTAAACAAATAAAGTAGGTACTGCACAAAATCCAAGTAGGTAGGTACTTGATAAGTTTACCTAGGTAAGTACTTTTAAATAAGTCAAAACAATGCCATTTAATACTTACCACCGCATATCGTACCATCATTGTAACTCATTTTTATAAAACTTTAACATTGTTTTTAATACGCCACTTTCAACCAACTTAAAAAAAACTTTTTTGCAAAAAATAAAACCGACTTCACACAAAAAAGTGAAAAATAACTTTAGCTTCTGAAGTCGGTGACCTTTGTTTGATTGATTTAATTTTTTTGTCACCGACTTCAGAAGCTAAAGTTATTTTTCACTTTTTTGTGTGAAGTCGGTTTTATTTTTTGCAAAAAAGTTTTTATTTTTCACTTTTTAGTGGTTCACAATATGTGCATACCCTTTCACAGCGTACCAGCGTGATTTTTTGTTATGAACTGGTGTAAACAATAGACAGACATGAGATTTCAGCAATCCCAGTAAGAGACACACATTTGCTACATTTAATGAGGAGTTCCGTTGCCTTTCTCCGAAGTTCTTCATCAGATCTTTACCAAATTTAAATGGGATCACTCCGAGAAACTACTCTTTCAAAAACTATCCAAATCGCTTCTGGTGTGCCTATTAAATTTGAAGAGTTCTCTCTATTTCTCCAGGATCCCATTATCAGGATCCTGACTTGATGATTATGGGACCTTCTGGGAAGTATACCCTTTCAAACAATTAAAAAACAAATTCGGTCCAGTCATCTGCGAGTAATCGGGGAACATTGAATTGAGAACCTCCTCCTTTTTGAAGTCGGTTAATAACGACGTTATGGTACGTGACTCAAATATCCGGATAGCCTTTAAAAGATTTGGCCGAGAATCGGTAATTTGCTTCTAAGAATTGAAGAGTTCCGTTCCTTTGTCACGGATCCCATAATCAGAACCTAACCAAATTCTCATCAAACTACCCTTGAAGTGCCCTTGCCAATAAAATAAAAAAATAACTTATCCCCAATAAATGGAACTTAATACACCTAACTGTCGAAATCTGGGAATATTGTACACATCTGCGTACCCCCTCAGAGCATACAGGCGTGATGTTACGTCATGATGTTGTATAAACAATAAACATTGAAGCGATTGCAGCAGTTACTGCAGATTTGCCGTGTATATTTGAAGAGTTCCATTGTATATCTCCGAAGATCCGGATCAGATCTTCAGCAAATTAAAATATAACCACACGGGAAGCACCAGCTTACAAATTAAAAAAGAATCATCAAAATCGGTTCACCCAGTCGAAAGTACTGAGGTAACAAACACTGTCGAAATCTGGGTGTATTGTACACATCTGCGTACCCCCTCAGAGCATACAGGCGTGATATTACGTCATGATGTTGTATAAACAATAAACCTACAAGCGATAATAGCAATCACTGCAGATTTGCCGTACATTTTTGAAGAGTTCCATTGTATATCTCCGAAGACCAGCATCAGATCTTCAGCAAATTAAAATGGGACCCAACGGGAAGCACCAGCTTTCAAATAAAAAAAGAATCATCAAAATCGGTTCACGCAGTCGAAAGTTATGAGGTAACAAACACAAAAAAAAAAAAAAAAAAAAACATACAGACGAATTGATAACCTCCTCTTTTTGGAAGTCGGTTGAAAAAGTAAATAAACAGTAAACCGCGTGTCTCAACGCGACATTGTCCTTGGCGTCATAACTGCAACTGTTTACCAATACAAAGTAATCATCCAAACGAGGAGAAGTAGTGCATCTACAGCTCAATCCGCGTTATAATTACCTACCGTACTTGCCTGTCTCAGGGTTGTCACTTTTAGCTAAATTTAAATTCAGTGCCTAGAAATGTGTTGTCTGGTTTTCATTGAGATCTACAGCATATTTTTTTTTTTTTTACTCTCTTATTTTAAAATTTAGAGGGGGGGACATTTTGGATGGGTCTATCTTTCAAACGATTGTAACGCAATGTAACACATTCAAAACATTGTTCTGATGAATGGATTGAATAATATGACCTACATGTAAGTAGGTATCTATCATAAAAAGTGGAGTAAAGTGACTAAAATACATATAAAAAAACATCGTAAAACCACCAAAAAACTATGTCTATTATCAAAAAATATTCTACAACAAAGAGTGTGAAATTTACGATGAACCAATATGTTGCTAGATTAGCAATTACCACGCCAAGGCGTTGCCACGGGACATTATGTACAGTACTTAAGCGTCGCTAACGTCAGTTCAGTGTTCTGTTAGATGCCTACGGAAGTGACACAGGACAAAAAATGGGTAAATGCGTATTGAAAGAGTGCGATTTAACATCTCAAACACATAATTAATTAACCGGAATTACTTTCCATACTTAATTTTATTGTTTCTGAGTTTCTATAATGGTTTATATTAACGTAAAAACGCAATTTATTAATTTACATTTTGAATTTTGACAATTAGGTTCAGTGTTACCACTAAAACTTAGTTTTAGTTTCCAACATTTGTGGTAGAATTTTTAATTGATGAAATAATTGCTTTGTATTTTTTTATAACAACGCTGTAGGGTGCCTAAAGATGTAACACGCCGTGTTAAGTGGGTGGAAATAATCCAATAGCTGAAAAAAGAGACTGACTGGCTACCTGCTAAATTTTCCTTTACCTTAATTTTCATTTGCCTTTTATATAATCGCATAGCCCATATTGTGTGAGTACTATGTACTAGAAAGCTATCATTCACTGGAAACCTACGTCTTTTCTTGAATTGAATGTGCCCTGGCGGTTGAGAGTATGTCATGCTCGCTGAAATGTCTCGCTGATAGTGGCGCGTGTGTCGGACCATTTAGTTCGCTTCAAAATGGTTGAGCTGAATGGTGCTGATCCATGAGTCATGTTCGTGAACGGGCGCTGTCAGTTATGACTGGTCATCTCTTAGTTGTCATGGCTAATTTGAAGGAATTATTTTGTTTTACTATGGACACTTTTAACGTGCACATCTTGCTACAGTGTTCTCGCATAATATACCATCTCAACATGAATGATGTAACCAAGATTTTGTACCAATAATTTTGATTTCAAAGAGTGTCCATGGAGTTTCTTGCCCGTTCTTCTCCATAGAGATCTATGCTAGGGAATGGGCAACTACAGTACTTTCACAGTTTTTATGTCTTGTGACTAGGACTGTAGCTACATTTAATTTTCATCTTTGTTTCGAAAATTCAAAAGTGCCTGTAATTGGCCTACTTGAAACAAATGCTTTGATTTTGATTTTTCTCATTTTCGAAGCACTTCCGTGATCAAGACAAAATAGATCCAAAAAGCGAATGTGTATATAAATTAATAAACTAAATAATAATATTATAAAGAGAAAAGGTTTTATTGTTTGTGTGTTTGTTACGATTTAACTCGAGAACTTCTCACCCGATTTTAAAAATTCTTTCACACACAGCTACATTTTTAGCCGGTAACAAAGGCTTTAATTATTTTCGCGGATGAAGTCACAGGTGAAGTGCTAGTTAGTTATAAACTTCTAATATATCCAATAAGAAATATGTTAAGTCGAATATTTTAAAGTTAATTTAATTTATAAATGTATTAAATATTTTTTATGGCTTAAAAAAGTTGGATAAAATTTCGCAGGAGTAGGCCACCCCATCCCACCATTGCAAGTTTATATTGCCGTCTTTGTCTAATTAAAGCGACGGTATTGTTCTTGTGACTTGTGTAAGCGAGACAAATATACGTTCACTTTGAAATGTTAGTGGTTTCAAAGCTACGTCGTCGCGTTTAAACGGTGGTTACACTTTTTTTGACAATTTTCTTGAGGTTTGCATCTCTAGTATACAGTATGTTAGTTTAAACGAGGGACTTATTCAAACCTGCAATAGTCCATGCTTACATGATACTAAGAAACATATGAACAAAAAGAAAACATTAATACATAACAGATAGATCCATACCAAAAACTTCGCCTAAGTTTCGCAACGTGTGCGCCATGCGCTTATCGCAGAACATGTGTGCGGGTCAATGACCTTTCTAGGTATAATCCATTTTCCCTTCACACTTTAAATCTGGCTTTGGACAGGCAAATATCTAGGTAACTAGGTACTGACCGAATGTTCGCAGTCGTTGATTGACACCTTGCATAATAATTAACGGTTCCTCGCACAATATCACTAGATAACACTTAAGCACGAACCATAATCCCAATATTCTAAGACGTAATTTTCAACCGACTTCCAAAAAGAGGAGGTTATCAATTCGTCTGTATGTTTTTTTTTTTTTTTTTTTTTTTGTGTTTGTTACCTCATAACTTTCGACTGCGTGAACCGATTTTGATGATTCTTTTTTTATTTGAAAGCTGGTGCTTCCCATGTGGTCCCATTTTAATTTTCTGAAGATCTGATGCTGGTCTTCGGAGATATACAATGGAACTCTTCAAAAATGTACGGCAAATCTGCAGTGATTGCTATTATCGCATGTAGGTTTATTGTATAGACAACATCATGACGTAATATCACGCCTGTATGCTCTGAGGGGGTACGCAGATGTGTACAATACACCCAGATTTCGACAGTGTTTGTTACCTCAGTACTTTCGACTGGGTGAACCGATTTTGATGATTCTTTTTTAATTTGAAAGCTGGTGCTTTCCGTGTGGTTATATTTTAATTTGCTGAAGATCTGATCCGGATCTTCGGAGATATACAATGGAACTCTTCAAATATACACGGCAAATCTGCAGTAACTGCTGCAATCGCTTGAATGTTTATTGTTTATACAACATCATGATGTAACATCACGCCTGTATGCTCTGAGGGGGTACGCAGATGTGTACAATATTCCCAGATTTCGACAGTTAGGTGTATTGAGTTCCATTTATTGGGGATAAGTATTTTTTTATTTTATTGGCAAGGGCACTTCAAGGGTAGTTTGATGAGAATTTGGTTAGGTTCTGATTATGGGATCCATGACAAAGGAACGGAACTCTTCAATTCTTAGAAGCAAATTACCGATTCTCGGGCAAATCTTTTAAAGGCTATCCGGATATTTGAGTCACGTACCATAACGTCGTTATTAACCGACTTCAAAAAGGAGGAGGTTCTCAATTCAATGTTCCCCGATTACTCGAAGATGACTGGACCGAATTTGTTTTTTAATTGTTTGAAAGGGTAGGTATACTTCCCAGAAGGTTCCATAATCATCAAGTCAGGATCCTGATAATGGGATCCTGGAGAAATAGAGAGAACTCTTCAAATTTTATAGGCACACCAGAAGCGATTTGGGTAGTTTTTGAAAGAGTAGTTTTTCGGAGTGATCCCATTTAAATTTGGTAAAGATCTGATGAAGAACTTCGGAGAAAGGCAACGGAACTCCTCATTAAATGTAGCAAATGTGTGTCTCTTACTGGGATTGCTGAAATCTCATGTCTGTCTATTGTTTACACCAGTTCATAACAAAAAATCACGCTGGTACGCTGTGAAAGGGTATGCACATATTGTGAACCACTAAAAAGTTAAAAATAAAAACTTTTTTGCAAAAAATAAAACCGACTTCACACAAAAAAGTGAAAAATAACTTTAGCTTCTGAAGTCGGTGACAAAAAAATTAAATCAATCAAACAAAGGTCACCGACTTCAGAAGCTAAAGTTATTTTTCACTTTTTTGTGTGAAGTCGGTTTTATTTTTTGCAAAAAAGTTTTTTGGTTATTCAAGAACATGTTTACAGGACACTCTTAATCGCGAAGTAAGCGGGGTTGTTTGTTAAATGCGATACGCGGAAACGCAATATTAGACATGCGGAAGTAACGGCGCTCGCGCAAACACTGAGGTCAGCGCGGGGTGGCGCGGGGGTGTGCCCTGTCGGCTGTCGGTGCATCGGCGACAAATACAAAGGAATGGGGCGGAGTTTGCGCACGGAGCTCAGGACCGGCACGTGTTTTGCTGCGTGACACCTACTTGCGCGTTCAGTGTCCATGAGTAATGTACTTTTCATTACTCATACTCGGAAAGTAGGTCTGAAGTTGCCTGAGGAGCGGGCTGAAAGTAATACTTTTCAGCCCTAGGGAGAATCACTTTCAACTGACAGCTGTCACATTATTAAAAAAAAATCTAGTTCTATTTTCACATTTCTATTGAACCATGTTCCGACTTCTATACAGCCTGTAAATTACAGCGCGATGTAAAATTGAAATAACATAAAATTCAGTATTAATTAAAGAATATAATTATTTAATAACTTAGTTATAATTTAGTTACAAATATTTCTTTAAAATAACAAAAATTAGGGCAAAATATTTACTATTTTTTCAGTCAGTATAGTGAAAATAAAGGCTGAATAGCCGGCCACAGAAAAAAAAACAAAATAGGCGGGAAAGCGGCAATCCGATCTTTATTTTTTTTCGAGTGGTTTCGTGTTTTTGTTTTTATTTTCCTTGTATTCGTAATGAAAAGCACAGTGTTTACCTCGGGTTAAAGACTTCTTTAGTCCCTCGAGCTATTAGCGCCCGCGCTACGCTTGGGCGCCAAACCCCGTCTCGGGACTAAATAAGTTACTTTCACCCCTTGGATAACAATGTACTATAATTAGACAATTATGTCAAAAATTAAGGTTATAGGTTTTTTACATATTTGGGTTGAGAATCGAATACTGAATACCTTCCTTCAATATGTCCCTCGTTTAACCTTACAGGCTGTATAGCTCAATGACTAAAATATCATTGCGATGAACACAATGTTTACTAATTGTTTTACCTTATATTTCCTAAACTACTAGACCAATTTACATGATTTTTGCATGGATATCGGTTTTAAGCCAAGTCCAACGTTTTTACACTAATTTCAACGCCATATCTTAATTAACAAAAAATCACCTTTTCAAGTTACGTAAATATGTGACACAAAACTTTAAATTACATTTTTCTTGGTCTTATTGGACTTTAAAATTGTGATGATGCTAATTCATCATAATACTATGAAGATTCCAATCAGATACGATACCATCAAAAAAATACTTATTTAAGTAAGTACCTACTTACGACATAAAATTATTTTCACAAGTTTACAAAACACAAAATTTTGATTCAAAACTAAAACGACTCACGATACCTTTTACGTATGGCCATTACTTGCACCATTGCTTGCACCCTGGTGTGGAGAAAGAGTCTTGTCGCCGACACCGTCAGTACCTAAGTATTGGAAAATAATGGACACGTATTTTTTGTTTTTGTAAATCAACGAATATTGACAAAGATAAAACGCATCAAAACTCGGGACTGGGCGCTCGTGACGTCAGTACTCACTAAGAATCATACCGAACAGTGACGTATTGAGAATTTTAAAAGCGTCGTATCTTCGTCAATTTTGTTTTATGTGACAAAAGAAAAAATACGGGTCAAATATTTTTTGATAATCTAAGTGACGGACTAATTAGATTTTTTCAGTTAACAAGCCTATTACTACGTATGATAATAAATCAGGCTGACAATTTAATAAAAATGAGTTAGCCTTCTGCTTACACGTATACTGTGACACTTCGCTCAGCGTTGGGTTCAAATAAGTTCACGCCCGCCGGCGCGGCGCGGCGACACGTTTGCGCACGGTTCTTTTCGCGTAAAGGATGGTAGCGTTAAATACCTACTTTGCTCGGTCTACCTGGCCTTAAACTAAAACAGCACATAAAACCTTTAATTTATTTCAATGTTTTTTTATTCTCTTAGAATTAGCTCAATTGAATTAAAAATCATTTGGGGTGTCTGAGGTTTTGCGCATTGTTTTCTAATACTTTAACTGACGGACTAAATAGATTTGCAATTTATTGATGGTGGAAACAAGCCTATTGTGAATCTAACGTAATATGTAATAATTTAATTTGAATAGATATTGTAAATGCAAAGTGCTGTAAGACATAATTTATTTAATTATTTGAATAAGATTCTTACATTATTTTTACCCATTTGTAAAAACGCGCTGTGATTGTATGCGTTAAGACGAGTAGAGAAGAAGCGGTACCGTCCGAGACAATAAAGAAGTCGGAAGTGCGTCAGTAAGTCAGACACACACACACTTTCGATTTCTTTATTGTCTCGGACGGTACCGCGCCTGCGCTTACACGAGAAAAAAGCTTACAAAAGGAATACATTTTTCCCGTTTTTGCAACATTTTTCATTTATGCTCCGCTCCCATTGGTCGTAGCGTGATTTTATATGACCTATAAACTTTCTCGACAAATGGTCTAACCAACACAAAAAAATATTTTCAATTCCAACCAGTAGTTCCTGAGATTAGCGCGTTCTATTAACCAAACAAACAAACTCTTCAGCTTTACGGTGATGATGATTGTTATGTTATCCGGGTATTTTTTTATTTCTGAAATGCATACATTTCCCAGGACATGTCAAACATATCCTGGAAAAATAAAAACTTTTTTGCAAAAAATATAACCGACTTCACACAAAAAAGTGAAAAATAACTTTAGCTCCAGAAGTCGGTGACCTTTGTTTGATTGATTTAGTTTTTTTGTCACCGACTTCTGGAGCTAAAGTTATTTTTCACTTTTTTGTGTGAAGTCGGTTATATTTTTTGCAAAAAAGTTTTTATTTTTCACTTTTTAGTGGTTCACATGTGCTTACCCTTTCACAGCGTATCGGTGTGATTTTCTGTTATGAACTGGTGTAAAAAAAAAATAGACAGACGTGAGTCTTCAGCGATCCCAGTACATTTGCTATCATTTATTAAGGAGTTCAGTTGCCTATCTTCCGAAGTCACCAGATCTTTATCAAATCGAAATGGGATCACTCCGAGAAAGTACTCTGCCTAAAACTACCCAAACCGCTTCTGGTGTGCCTATAAAGTTAAGAAGTTACCTCTATTTCTCCGGGATCCCATTGAATGGAACTTTAGGTACACGTCTAACTGTCGAAATCTGGGTGTATTGTATATTTCTGCGTACTCCCTCAGAGCATACAGGTGTGATGTTACGTCATGATGTTGTATAAACAATAAACAACCAAGCGATTGCAGCAATTACTGCAGCTTTGCCGTGTATTTTTGAAGAGTCCCATTTATATCTCCGAAGATCAGCGTAAGATCTTAACCAAATTGACATGGAACCACACGGAAAGCACCAGCTTTCAAATAAAAGAAGAATCATCAAAATCGGTTCACCCAGTCGAAAGTTCTGAGGTAACAAACATTGTCGAAATCTGGGTATATTGTACACATCTGCGTACCCCCTCAGATCATACAGGCGTGATGTTACGTCATGATGTAGTACAAACAATGAACCTACAAGCGCATGCAGCAATCACTGCAGATTTGCCGTCTATTTTTGAAGAGTTCCATTGTATATCTCCGAAGATCAGCATCAGATCTTCAACAAATTAAAATGGGACCCAACGGGAAGCACCAGCTTTCAAATAAAAAAAGAATCATCAAAATCGGTTCACCCAGTCGAAAGTTCTGAGGTAACAAACACAAAAAAAAACAAAAAAAAAAAAATACAGACGAATTGAGAACCTCCTCTTTTTAGAAGTCGGTTGAAAAATAAAGTTCATTTGTTTTTTTTTATATCAAAAATTCTTTTGCCGCTAAAAAGATGCATTATACGTGAAGTAACATAAGCTATGTTTATTATTAGATAAAATTAGAGATCCTTATAAAACCTTTACTAAAACCAACCCAAGGTGTAAAAGAAAAATAGCCATATAAATTATTTCCTACCCTATATTGCAATGCATAGTTGTTCTGAATGACTAGTTGTTGCCTTTGACTTTACTTGGTTTTTGCACGTACATGAATATAAAGAAAAAAATTAAATCATAGAAATTAGAAGGATGTTTATTGCACAAAAAGTAATAATCACAAAATGGAAACAAAACAGGAGCCTCATATTTTTATTTTAAAATAAAAAAATATGAACAAATAAACTTAGGTAATTAATTTCCCACTTAGTTTTTACCGAAATGGATATAGGGAAGATATTTCCCACCTAGTTTAGACATGCAAAACTAGCACAAAGTTTTGTTTTTATACACAGTTTATTTATAACATCATTATTTCAGAAATTTAGTCTACTCACAGAAATAAGGACCATTACGTACGTACAAGATTTTTTCTGCTCGTCAGACGAAAAACACTTCACAAAAATTCTAATTTAGAGCTAAATTTTTTGACGGATTTTGACGTTTAGGCATGTGACATTTAGGAAGAAAGTGTTGCCAGATATTAAAAAAAAAACAACGCACAGGGCTGGCAGCAAGCAACGGGAGAGGGGTGTGCGAATGTGTGAATTTTTTCATAGCACATTTTTATGTTCCTTTTAAAATGTTATTTTCAGAACTATCAACCAACGGGACCCTATTAATAATGCGGGTTGCAGACCAAGAGCTAAGCTAAGTTAGTTTAGCTTTAATCAGTTTTTCAAAGATAGACAGCCAAATTATCAGGAACTTTAGAAGGCTATAAATTATATTTCATGCAAATTAGTCAAGCTATCAAATTCGCCGACGCAGTCGCTGGCGAAGTGCTATCTATACCTACTAATAATATTATAAAGCTGAAGAGTTTGTTTGTTTGGTTAATAGAACGCGCTAATGTCAGGAACTACTGGTTGGAATTGAAAATATATTTTTGTGTTGGTTAGACCATTTATCGAGAAAGGTTATATGTCATATAAAATCACGCTACGACCAATGGGAGCGGAGCATAAATGAAAAATGTTGCAAAAACGGGAAAAATGTATTCCTTTTGTAAGCTTTTTCTCTCTTATGTGACGCAGACGAAATTGCGTGGGTCAACTAGTTAATTACTATATTAGGTCAGTGTTTTTCAATGAAAAGGGTCTTTTTTGTATTACCTACTTAGTTTAAAATATTATTTTATTCAATAACCTAAATCCAGTCCCTGTAAAAGTTTCAAACGATCATAACTTTTTACTTGTTAAAGCTACAAGGTGGACATTGAAATACGTGAGGGTACCTAGCAATTACTCAAGTTAAAATAATAACATGAATTTGAATAGTTTACTCACACGGAGAGTTGACCAGCCATCCTGACATCAGAATGGCTGGTCATTTTAAAGTCTCTTTAATTCTTTTCCAAGTTAGGTAGCAAATAATTGGCTAGTAGCAATGGGTAGCAAATAGGTACCTAGCAATTTTTGGTCACCACCATGACGCGGACCGATGCAGACAACCATCCATCCTGTCGGTGACCTTTCCGGTTTGTCGTCAATGGTGACGAAGCCGGTGGTGACGAGGACGACTAGGAACAGACGCTTTTTCCGTGGTTTTGTGACAGTCTTATCTCGTCCTAAGATGACGACGAACACGTGTGTCGATGACCGACTCCAAATGAATGGCAGGCCGCAGGAGAATGGAATGATGGGCTGCGGGACTGTTCGAAAGAGATACCGTGGCCCCGGAACATAAAGGGCGAGGAAGGAACATGGATAGGTTTTAGTCACTAAAAGTCTGACACACCCTCCCGCTCGTGTGCGTACTCCCAGCGGAAAAATGTCGAATTTCTTAATTTCTGTTATGAAGATAATTAGTGTATGAGATCGTGTAAATGTGTATGGTAAATTTAAATTTGTGTATACAACCATTGGGGAGATATTCAACAAAAACTGTTTCCGCTGGGAGTACGTACTCCTAGCGGAACTTTTTTTTTCCAATGGACGGACAAGAAAAAAATTACATACAATAATTAGTGTGTAACGAGGGGTAAATGTGTATGAATAAATGAAATTAGTGTGCCATAAAACTGCGAAGATATTCAAGTTTCCGCAGCGGGAACGTTTGGCGATTTGTTGAAAATCATATAAAGCGGCTTTGCACACAGTTGTAATTTTCCACGCACGTTGCTTTGAATTTGTGTATAATGTTTGTCAAAACAGAATTTGGAAAAAACATACCGTTCAAAAGATATACACGTAAAAGTAAAATAAGGTTATTTTGTCCTAGAACCTAAAATAGGAATACTGGAGTTCAACTTGTAACGTTTACTTGTATCTTGTAAGCGTTTACAATGTCTTGCCAAGTTTCACTTATGTAATCTTAGTGATTAATGAGCAATGGCATAATTTCTACTACTGGACGACTGCATTATTTGACATCCAATTGTAGGACTTTTTAATGGAAAATCAAAATAGAATATATTCAAATATTCTGTGTATCAATGCAACTATTCAAATGTCAAATTTCAGATCATTTCACTAAGTAAATAAAGAGATATAATAAAAATACCAGAACAACCTCAATGCACGGATAAACCGACCAAATTGAATGGCTACAAAAAAGCGGCCCTGCAGTATAAGAGCTAACGTTCTAAAATTTCCAGTATTATTTCGTACAGGTACGTACAGAAGTTTAACTGAGAATTAAACTGAATTAAATCTGTACCCTAAAAAGTATTTATTCGAAAATAACAAAATAAAATTAATTAAGTCTGATTACAAATATGTACCTAACTATATACAATTGATCTATAGGTACATAGTGCTTTTACTCGTAGATTTTCAACGACGTCGAGAGTTAAGTTACAAAACACAGTTCTCACTTGAACCTCTAAACTTCTTTTTCTAGTAGACCGCTTCCAAAATGTTCTGGTTTCGGTGAACCTTCTGCAATTTTTCAAGCCCGTGGACCAGAAAGACAAGCAAGAAATTGTCAATAATATTTTTTAGCACTGTTAGGATTGCACGATTCCTAAGATTTGTTTTAGCAAAAAATCAAAAAAATAGAATATTATAGCTTCGAAATGATTTTTCTAAAGTCTCAAATACGACCATTTTCAGCGAAATACAACCTGTCATCACCTTTTTCGAGTTGCTTATTATCTGCCTACATAAACATAAAACCGGAGCAGCTCGTGGTAAATAATAAAAGCCGCTCGAGTCGATCGTTACATTAAGCCGTGCTTGCCTAGGTTGGTCTGTGGATGGGTTTACATACCGAGTTTACCTTTACATACCGAGTTTCATCCGTGCCTCGAAAAGCACATTAAGCTGTTGTTCCTGGCTGTCATTTATTCGTCTTTGAAAGTCACAGCAGATAGTCAGCGGCCCAGGTAAAAATTTAGTGAAGTGACCGCTTCAGAGGGGGTGGCAAGGAGGGAGGGAGGGGAGGGGAGGGACCCCCCTGCCCTCTGGTACCACTCCCATGAAAAGATAATGCACCATTCCTGAGAAAAAATTATTAATATAACCTAACCTCAAAACACTTAAAAGCCGCTTAAAAGGCGTATTAGGGTTAAAATATATATCCTATATCACTCACCGTGGCACAGTCGAGGGTAAGGCGGTCGACGGAGCCCCGCTTCACCGACTTCAGAAGCTAAAGTTATTTTTCATTTTTTTGTTTTTTTTTGATGTCGGTTTTATTTTAACGTTTCGTTTTCGCTTTAGAACTGATTTGAGGTTAGAAACATTTTACATTTAACTCTCGGAAAATATGCATTATCTTGTATAAGAGTGGTCTAGTCATAATAGGGGACGCATTCCCTACCAGCTTTAACCCCTTTTAGCCCTCTCCGCGGCGGACAAGTAACTAAAGCCAACCCGTTTAACGCTACGATGGAGGGGGTATGAAAGCACTGTTTCGTTAAACGTTCAACGCTCCTGGGGAGGGGGACCAAATTACGAAGCTTCACTTCTTCCGCGCGGAGGGACTCCACGCACTATATTTTTTTTTAAAATTTCAATTTTTTTTTAAATATTTTTCTTGAATATAATATAAACATTTTTTACGAAAATATAAAAGTCATGCACCTAAGGGTTAATAATACAGACGCAATTATATTGTAATAATTTAGTAAGTTTAAGAAAAAACAAGTGACCTACTATTTTTATCAATAAAGTTATTTATTGACTTGTTCAAGAATTGTGTGCCCACCTGTACCAATTCCAAAATGGAAAAACACTGGAAATTTTAGAACGTTGGCTCTTATACTGCAGGGCCGCTTTTTTGAAGCCATTCAATTTGGTCGGTTTATCCGTGTTTTGAGGTTGTTCTGGTATTTTTATTATATCACTGTATTTACCGAGTGAAATGAGCTGAAATTTTACATGTGAAGAGTTGAATTGATACACAGAATATTGGAATATGTTTTACTTTGATTTTCCATTGAAAAGTCCTACAATCGGATGTCAAACAATGCAGTGATCCAGTAGTAGAAATTATGCCATTGCTCATTAATCACTAAGATTACATAAGTGAAACTTGGCAAGACATTGTAAACGCTTACAAGATACAAGTAAACGTTACAAGTTAAACTCCAGTATTCCTATTTTAGGTTCTAGGACAAAATAACCTTATTTTACTTGTACGTGTATATCTTTTGAACGGTATGTTTTTTCCAAATTCTGTTTTGACAAACACTATACACAAATTCAAAGCAACGTGCGTGGAAAATTACAACTGTATGCAAAGCCGCTTTATATGATTTTCAACAAATCGCCAAACGTTCCCGCAGCGGAAACTTGAATATCTTCGCAGTTTTATGGCACACTAATTTCATTTATTCATACACATTTACCCCTCGTTACACACTAATTATTGTATGTAATTTTTTTCTTGTCCATCCATTGGAAAAAAAAAGTTCCGCTAGGAGTACGTACTCCCAGCGGAAACAGTTTTTGTTGAATATCTCCCCAATGGTTGTATACACAAATTTAAATTTACCATACACATTTACACGATCTCATACACTAATTATCTGCATAACAGAAATTAAGAAATTCGACATTTTTCCGCTGGGAGTACGCACACCTCCCGCTCCGCCCAGAGTGGGAGAAGTCATTTGATGATTTCCCATCCGAAAAAAAACCTGTGACGAATGACGGTAGGTAAGAACAAGTTTGTAAGTACATTCAAAAATGAAACGGACGTTTGAATTTAAAAATAACTTTTATTAACAGTCTCAACATCACATACTCGGTAATAAATAAACAATTAAGATGCTCTAACAATAAGATAAATGTTTCGTTTGTACAACGACAAAAATCTCAACATTTTTACATAAAATAAAATAAAGTTGCCTACTTTTGAGCATCACAGGTAAATGACACCCTTTTTAGCAGTTTTACTGTTTTCACTCTCTCTTATATGATCGACATTTGTAGGCAATAGGAATACTAATTAGTTACTACTTCACAAAAGAACTTCTCAAAAGCTGATCAAGATGTTTCATGTACAGTTAGCAAAACAGTTAGGTTTACAGGCAAGCAATCTTCTTACTACTATTATAAATGGAAAAGGGTTATAATCAATCTATTTGCAATTTCATCCAAATCCTTTCAAGAGTTTCTGCGTGAAAGAATAACAAAAATCGATCTTTACAGACTTTTACATTTATAATAGCCGTAAGAAGATTGCTAGCCTGCATACCTAACTCTTTTGCTGACTGTACATATCTTGTTAATCAATAAGAGACCTTATAACCATAGTGCATTAGGGCATGTCTCACCGACTACGTTTAACGAAAAGCGAGCAGGCGGGCAACGACCAGCGATTGTTCAAACTGCCAAAAGACGATGAGCGAGTTTTTTCTTGTCGCTGCGAAACTAGTAGAAAGAATATAATTAACTGTGTTATACGACTGCGGTGGGCCAGATGCCTGACACTAGAAAATACGAACTACCTACATTTGTCACTTGATCAAATAATAAACAGCAAAGGGATGGCAGATTTATTGTTGAGGTCCACTAATGGTTTCCCAATGCTCCCGTCCTGTAAGATCTTTCGACCCTTCTCCTATAACGCATTTGCCACTAAACTTGTCAGCTTTCAAATATTTCTGACATACTTCAAGCAAATCCTCTTTTTTCACAGCCAGAACCCTTTCTCTTTGTGTCTTCCAAATATCGTAGGACAATCCATATAGGAATAGGTCGATTCCTTTCATGTATTCAGCAACGGGCTGGTCCATCTGCTGTAGTATAGACAGTTTAGCCTCGAAGAGATTTTGATCATCAACAAGTTTAGAATTTTCGGACATCCACTGAGCCGTTTCATCAAATACGTTCAATGTGACAGTCGAATTGGGGTCCCTGTACGAATAATAGTTAAAGACTCCGTCTAAGGTTAGCAAGGCACCGCCGCCGTATGCCCCGTTTTGCTCTCTAACAACCGGGTGCAAATACTTTGAAGTTATGAACCGTGAGAGTACCCGTAATTTGGGATAATCTGGGTCGGTGTAAGGCACTGTAGGTAGAACTTTGGCGCAGAAATTGACCGGAATATTCATATGAATGTGTACGCCACGGTTTTTCTCAGATATTTTTTTAGAATCCGTCCAGTTGATCCTGTTCTCTTCTTTATGTTTTATATCCTTACAAAGTTCTTGGCAAAACTTGTCTACATAGTCTTGAACCTTTGTGTTGGTGTTGGAATGATGGAAGGCTGTTCGTAAGTTGTTTCCTTTTAAAACTTGGCTTCCAATTATGTCAATGGTCGATTGGACATCTTCTATCTTTTTATTTTTCTGTATTTCTTGCATATTCACTATGTGTTGAAGACCCATTAGATTCTCTTTGCATTCGTCTACTGAGCTGATCAATGAACGGGCCGCCTGCATAGCGTAAGTGTGCCCTCCGTCTACTATACCAGTGGTTAAAGAGGAGCAATAGTTAGTTAGGAGCATTTTCATTCTTTCGCTGTTACTAAAGTTCGGTTTTTTGAAGATTTCGCTCCATATATCCATCATTTTTGGCAGGTTTTCATCTAAACAGTGACTGCTGATTAAGATTCCTTGTTCGTACTGGCCAACTTGATCAATATGTTCAGTAATATGGATGAGAAAACCTAATCCAGATGTGGATCTACTGACATACTTGTCGAAGTCTCTGTAATTGAAGTTTTTAGTGTCAAACTTGTTGATTACGTATTGAAAGAATGGAATGAGTTTCCTCTCTTGCTCGTTCAAACATTCAGTACCAATAACTCCTTTGAAGTATGTTACTCCATTAGTATTTGCCTCGCACATTTGTAGAGGAATGATATCTGCAACCGTATGTTTCAAGGGAGGTGCTGTTTTCGTAAGATTGATATCCTCAATCTTCAAACAAGGCAGAACATCTAAGTTCTCCACTTTCTTCTGAGTTTTAGAAAGTTCTAATCCTTCCTTATAAATCGTCTCCCTCTGGTCCTTTGAAAGATTACTAACTTTGCGCTTTAATAAAGTCGCTTCCTCCGCATTAAATGTATCGTCAAACTTATGATCGGGTACCATAGTCATAATAAGCTTGTGATTGTTATTTATGAAATATTTTCCAATAACATCTTTCAAATACTGTGGATCCGTCAAGTTTGTTTTTAGTTGAG
Source organism: Xestia ashworthii (assembly GCA_950022955.1). NCBI lineage: Eukaryota > Metazoa > Arthropoda > Insecta > Lepidoptera > Noctuidae > Xestia > Xestia ashworthii. The sequence continues at coordinate 12,538,134 of OX465575.1, read as the reverse complement.
CCAATAATTCATTTACTTTCAAAGCATTTATAATTGGGCCATTATGGTTCCATAAAGGCATAAGATTGAAGAGTAGATTGAGTCCGAACTTAGGCGATTGATGCTTGATCGATAACTCAAAACCATGTAGAACACTCTGAATGTGATCTTTTTCAAAGCCCTTGGCGTAAATGTCATCGAGTGTCTGGGCTACAATAGATTCTACCAATTGAAACTTTGATTTCTCAACATCTTTTAGTCCAACAACAAATAATGTGTCTCTAATTTGGTTGTCATAACCTGTTAGTGAGTTATACCCTCCTGATATGTTTTTTTCAATCAAACTTTTATAGAAAGCTGAATTTGGACCTATTACCATGAGTTCACTCAATGCCATCATCATAAAAGTCTCATATGAGCTTGTAATGTCAGCCATCACATATCCTATAGCAATTTGATTTTGTTTCTCAATCGGAACACCATATTGATCAACTCTGCACCTTATTTCTTTTCTCTTAGGTTTTGTCCATCTTGGTTGACTGGTTACTATAGAGTGCTTTGGGTCCAAATACTCCCAGTTATTCAAATAAGTCTCATTGACAAACTTGAGGTTAGTTTCCAAAGGAAAATTACCATACGAATAAATTCTAGCATTACTTGGATGGTAGTAAGTTGAGTGGAAATTCTTTAAATGCTCATGAGATAGTTCTGGAATGATTAGTGGGTCACCTCCGGAGACGTACCCATATGTCCCCTGCGGTAAGATAGTGTTAATGAACTTCTGCCCAAACAATGAACTAGTTTCCGAGAAAGCCCCTTTCATTTCATTGTAAACCACACCTTTAAATGTAAGATCACTCGATTTGTCTTCTATATTTGAATGTTCCAACCTCCAGCCTTCTTGTAAGAAATCTAATCTAGATAGATTAGGTTTAAATACAGCATCTAGGTAGACCTTCTGCAGATTCCTGTAATCAATCTCATTTTGTGATGAAAATGGATAAAATGTATAGTCAGGGCCTGTCAAAGCATTCATAAATGTTGCCAGTGATCTGTTCAACATTTTGAAGAAAGGGTCTCTGACTGGATACTTCTCAGAGCCACATAGAACTGTGTGCTCTAAGATGTGTGGTGTTCCCATAGAATCTAATGGTGTTGTACGAAAGCCTACTGAAAATACATTGTTGGAATCATCTCGTTCTAAATGCAGGTACTCTGTTTTTGTCTTTTCGTGTACTAGATGGTAAGCTATCATGTTATACTCCTTGATAGGTTCTACTTGGTTCACAAGGAAGCCGTGAATCATTTTTCCTGGCTGCAAGGCTTTTAAAGGTGAAGTTGCATCCTTCTTTTTAAGAATGCTGCTGCTGTACATATTGCTGCATGATATCAGCCGATGTTTCACACTATGCCGGAAGTTGCAAAGTCTTGAATACATTTTTGTTTTTGTTCTTTTCTTCGATTATCCTGTAATACACATACACCACTCACTATTTTATAAAGGATTTATGATGTAAATTAATGGGAATGTCGCGATATTTAAGAGATTAGTCAAGATGAGAATCTCTTCCTTGTCACTACTAGTAAAAAATAGGAAACATGGAAAAGAATCGGTTTAATAATTATCCGCATAAGATATCTAGGGACTATCAATCGTTATGCTAAACGTAATAAGTAAGCCCAGAAGGATGCGATAAACAGTTATTTTAAGTCAATTGTACATACAAAATATATTTCTACCGGAATGAGAAAAACAAATGAAAAGTGATGCAACGTTTACTTACAGTAAGTTTGTCGGAGAATTGTTGAGACTTGCGTAGTTCAGATTTCGAAATAATTTGTGGTTGCCGTTTTCTTGTTATTGTAATATTTCCAGTTAAATCTCCGGCATTATTTTCTATTACAAATCCAGCCTAACCTCTGTGCCATTTGCTATCGGAACTTTGACGTTTATCTCTTGACGCACCTTTGACGTTTCAAAATCTAAACCTACTCTATGGCATCTTTAAGGTTTCATGCATGATATTCATGTCTTCCGTCTTCCGTGTGATGCCGCGGCCGGTCTCAAAGTATCATCACCGGCACCCCCTCTCAAGCAGCGAGTGTGCGAGGTGACATAAGAAATTATAAATATGGAAACCGAAGACGCGTTCTGAGCTTTCGGCGGTCTCTCCAGTCTGTAGTCATAGCGCACCGAAGAAACGAAGCAGAAAAGAAGAAACCCGATTAGATATCGGGTTTCTTCTTTTCTGCTTCAAATTCTGGTATCTCTGTTCACTCGTGCAAAGTGAATTTACACGGGATAGATGAAATGGCAGTGGGTTACGGGAACGACGCATTCCCCGAGACATGTGACTGTGACTGTGGCTTTGATTTTGTTTTGTAGGTATTTCGTGTCATTCAAAAGTGCCGTAATCATTGAGTTTCAATTCAATCTATGTTGGACTTTGAGTTTGAGACTAAAACAATGGTTAGACCTGCTGTCTAGATGGATCACAATGTTGGGCCACTCGAGACGATCCGTGCTATTCGAAAAAATAAGTTGCGAAGGGAAGCTGTTACCTTGTCTTATCTCAGAAAAGCAGAGCATTATCACAGTATAAATCTTATTTATATAAATCATATTATTTTTAGACTGTGGCATTATACTAAAATATGGAAAAAAAAAAACAATATAATCGCACCTCCAAGGAACTTATAAATTATAAGTTCCTTGCGCACCTCATCACAAAGTCACTAATTATGTAGTTTGGCAACTTTTTACACGTTTTGTTTTTGCAACATGTTTTTGTGAAATACCGGGATCTACTTTTGTAAAAAATTAAATATCTTTAAAATGACTATTTCAGATAAATTTAAAAACATAAAATAATGGTTTGTGTGTTTGTGAATAAACCTTGTATAAACCATTATTTTACCAAGCACGGTGTCTATTTTCGGAAACGTTACCAGGATGACAGTGACATTTCTTTCATTCATAGAATTTTTCTTTTCAAAACACGTGTTTACGTGTTGAGCTGGTGTTGAGCTCATGTCGAGCTATTTTTCATTAATAAGTGTAATAAAATAAGCCAAAATGAGTTTGTACAACTTCAAAAAGATCGCTGTAGTACCTACGGCTAAGGTAAATTATCAAAACTAAATTGATACTTCCAATGTTTACGATGTTTTTTATCATGCGTTCTAACCTAATTTAGTACCATATTTTTTATATTTCAGGATTTTATCGACATAATACTGTCTAAAACACAGAGGAAAACTCCCACAGTGGTACACAAACATTATAAAATATCGAGGATTCGTGGGTTTTATATGAGAAAAGTGAAATTTACTCAACAGAACTTCCACGATCGCCTCTCTAGGATTATTCAGGTAAATAATGGTAATTATTATTTAGAAATAGTATGAATGTTATTTTATAAACATTTCATCTGTTGCGCAATATTGTTGTCATTCATCAACTTTATTTTTTTGTGTACAGTAGCATATACTGTAAAATTATCTTGATAATGTAGGATTGCTACAACAACTATATGCCTGAAGGGTTAGGCAAATGAACAGAACTAAAACATAATTGATCAAATGTGTGTGTACAACAAAAAACCTTTTCAGTAATGCAATACTATCATGCGAATTAAGTAAAGAACAGGGGGTCTAAAAAGGCCACTTTAGCAGAATCATAATTTGAATCACGTTAAAATTTAAATTTCTTAAAATGGACTTTATCTTTATGAAGATAAGGTCCATTTTACCAATTTAAATTTTTTAAGATGATTCAAATTATGATTCTTATAAAGCGGCCATTTTAGGCCCGCTGTAAACGAGAGAGAATAGAGAAGAATAAAGAAGTGCATAACAAGCAGATGCCCATGGCTTCATCCACATGGTGTTATTAGTTGTCCAATGGAGTCATAATACTAGGATTAAAATCAACTTATGTGACTTTGTCTAAATCTATTCAGTAGTTATTGCATGTATGAGTACCATCCATACATACATCCAAGCTCACAAACTTTCATGTTAATAGTATAATCCGCACCATGAGAAGCTATATTTTTTTGTAAACAAAGAATTTCTACCAAGATACGTAGCGACAATTCAATCTACAAGTAATACTTCCAAAATCAATCAATCCGAATTATCACAAGTGTAATACGAAACTAATGAGCAATTTCACTTAGTCGGGTTATATTTTGGCACTATAAAGCGCTGTTGTTTAATGTTTTGTGGTACTGGAACGTATCTGACATCATTTTGAAGTAATATCACACTGATACTATCATTTTCCAATGACGCGCTCCGCACTCTCAACCTCATTGATGTTGATTTATTAAATTGTTCTCTGAGTGAGTTCACAAAAAATGCTTTGTTTGTGATTAGTTACAGAAATTAATATTGTTATTGTTTACACTATCGCATTAGGTAACCCTGTAAAGATAGTCGTAAGGTGGAGAAATAAGTAAGTAATAAATATATTTTTTTTTTTAATTTGATCCCAAGGTTACCGAATTTAGAAAATTATAACCAAATCCGTGTTTACAAAATTTATAGCTTCTCGTGGTGGGGACAGTAAGATATTGTCTTTACACTAAGATCACTAGCCAAGGACTTGCACAATATATTTTAATCATCAGGTTAACAGTTATAGATTTATGTCAGCCAACCAAATGGCAGTAATTTATTTCATCACCACTGCTCTCAAAACGGTGAAGGAAAACATAGTGAGGAAACCAGCATGTGCTAGAACTAAAAAAAATCGAAGAAGTGAAATCTACCAATCCAAAAAAAAACAGACACACTAAAGAAAATAGTCCAAGTCAGACCACTTATTGCATGCCAACTGTGTAATGTTACATAGTTGAGTTTCTTGCCCGTTCTTCTCCATAGATATCTACGCTAGGGAATGGGCATCTACAGTACTTTTACAGTTTTTATGCCTTGTGACTGGGACTGTAGCTAAAATTATTTTTCATTTTCATTTCGACAATTCAAAAGTGCCTAACTGACCCACTTGAAATAAATGCTTTGATTTTTAATTGATTGAAGGCTGACTAGCAGACCTTAAAAAATAAATATAAAAGAAATTGCTTAGGTACAACAAAAGCCAATGTTATAGTCAGGAAACAAAAAAGGCAGTATCATTTGTAATGACAACAGTAATGGCGCAGCGAAAGTTAGGTTGCTTTGTCTATTTGTTTCCGAATCATCATCATCCTGCCTAGCCTTTTCCCAACTATGTTGGCTTCCAGTCTAACCGGATGCCGCTGAATACCAGTATTTTACATGGAGCGACTGCCTATCTGACCTCCACAACCCAGTTAATACTGGGAAATACAATACCACTTGGTAAGACTGGTGTCAGACTTTTGGGGCCACTACCTGTAACGACTGCCAAAGATGGACAAATGACAGCCGGGACCAATGGCTTAACGTGCTTTCCGAGGCACGGAGGAAACTCGGTATGTAAGGGTGGTCACCCATCCACAGACTAGGTTAGTCAAGCCTGGCTTAACCTAAAGATCGACCCGAGCGGCTGATATTATTTAGCTATAAGCTCCTCCTCTAGCAGTATCATTTTCTTATGTTTAAAAAAAAGTAATAATTTTATTTTTACTCTCCAACAGGAATTTCCCAAACTAGATGATGTGCATCCATTCTACGCAGATCTTATGAATGTGCTGTACGACAAGGATCATTACAAGCTCGGTCTCGGACAACTCAACACAGCTAGACATCTTATTGACACGTAAGTTTGAATGATAACACTTACAATATTACCTGCAAACTAAAACTGCATAAATCTAAATTCACAACTTGAGGTCTTACCAAGGGTTACAATTAGGGGAAGGGTTATGTCCAGCTGTGGACGTCCTTCGGCTGAAATGATGATGATGATAATGAACTGGGTTGTGGGGGTCAGATAGGTAGTCACTCCATATAAAATACAGCGGTATACAGTTAGACTGGAAGCCAACCTTAACACAGTTGGGCAAAGGTAGGCAGATGATGATGATGATACAAACAACTGTGGTTTTCGCAATTGTGGTTTGTGGCCCGTTCGAAGCTGAGAACAGTACAATATTGTTCGTCAGTCAAAGCGCGGCCTACAGTAACATTTTGTCATATGGTCGCGCGCAGGGTCAGTGCTCTGACGCGCATTACCCATGGCAAAAACAAACTACATTCCACTATTGGGTTTATTAGAAATCAAAATCAGTACCTCATGGTGCATTTCCATGCTTGCCAAGCCTTGGTTGGTTTTCATGCTTGTGAATGCGTTAGTGTGCTACGTACATCCAAGCATGGCGGACACCGAACTTGTGTCGATTATTGCGTTTGGTTTAACATACTTTTATTTGAAATAATGTCTGATTAACGTCTTTGGGGTACCAGATAGACGATTTGCTCTAGTAATATTCCAGAAACGAAAAACTCTTTGTTCGACCAGCCACTCATTTTGAAGAAAGAACTAACATGCGCTCGTCACGAGGTCACAATGGTTACTAAACGCCCAGCAACGTGTGAATGCGTCACAAGCGCTTGCCGCAAGCGCCCTTTAATCTGTGTTCAAAAACCGACACTAGACCGCATCAGAGACAAACGTCAACAAGGGCACGAAATCCAAGCCAGACGCTCTCTTTACACGCTTGTACTTGTGGATGCTTGCCGAGCCTTGGCAAGCATGGAAAGGCACCATAAAGTGGGCGTTTGGCGTGGCAAGCATGGAAATGTACCATAAAGTGGGCGTTTGACTTAGCAAGCACAGAAACGCACCATAAAGTGGGCGTTTGGCTTGGCAAGCATGGAAAAGCACCATAAAGTGGGCGTTTGGCTTGGCAAGCATGGGAAAAACGTGCTTGCGACCACTCTACAAACGAGGGAGTCTGTGTATATTGACCATATAATATGATTGTTTACAGAGTAGCAAAAGACTACGTCCGCCTGCTAAAGTACGGGGACTCTCTATACCGATGCAAGCAGTTGAAGCGAGCGGCGCTCGGCCGCATGGCCACCATCATGAAGAGACAGGCTGCCAACCTCACGTACCTGGAACAGGTGAGTGAACTTATACTATTCAGTTGACGGGTAGGAAATAGTCCCTGCTATATCAGTACCTGGATGTATTGAATACCTGGATTTTCCAATACCTGGTTATATTTGCACTTTCTGATAATTACTCGTATTATGCTTGTCGCTTGCTGTGAAAAGTAATGTTCAGTAACTTGTGACTTATTTTTTCAGATTCATAAAATAGTTTTTCCAAACTTATATTGTCACTTACGGGATGTTTACACTTTTTTTCGTTTATTATTAATTTTGAGCTCCCGTCCCGATATGTAAAAAAAAAAGTTGTATAAAGCTTGCCCAACAGCTAATTCTACACAAGAAATGCTGAAACGGAATTTGCGTATATCTTTTGGTTTTACGCCATCTGGTTCTAATAAGGAATACCAACAGTTATGTTGTGTGTTCACAGGTCCGTCAACATCTAGCCCGTCTACCATCCATCGACCCGTACACGCGCACCATCATCATCTGCGGGTTCCCTAACGTTGGCAAGTCCAGCTTCATCAACAAGGTCTGTATAGTTCTTGCCAGTTTAGATTTCAATAGCGCATAAAGTTCTCAACTTTAAGGCTGATTCAAATTCAAATAATTTATTGTGGATCACAGGTTCATAAGATGTTGTGATAAATACAGGTGTCTGCTATGTCCCGCCATTGAGGCATACAAAATTCATGGCACAAGTTTGGTACAAAAATACAATACTATTAGTTAATTAATTAAATTCAATTAAATTTAGATAAAATTACAATAAAATTAAAATACAATACATTTTTGTACATTATGATTAAATTAGCAAAATATTTATGTCAGATCAGCAAGTATTCAAGGCTTATAAGGCAAATATTCTGATGCTTCAAGGTAGCTTGCGAAGTTCAAATTTTCTTACGTTTTTGCAATTTGTAGGGCAGTGCTAAGTTGTATGTTGATAAACATATCAGTCGCGGTTGTAAGACGTATGTACTTACAGAATTATAATCATCAAAATCATCAATACAACCCTCCAAGTTGATAAGAGTCGAGGAACGACTTAGAACTGTGAAAAAATCGTTCCTCGACTCTTATGAACTTGGAGGAAAATTGCAAAAACATAAGAAAATTTAGGTTATATGTTCAATACAACCCTCCAAGTTCATACAGGTCGAGGAGCGATTTTGACCTTGAAAAAATAGTTCCTAGACCTTTATGAACTTGGAGGGTTGACTTGATGATTTTCACGATTATAATTCGGTAACTACATACGTCTTACAGCCGCGACCGATATTTTAACCAACATATAACCTAGCACTGGCCTGCAAATTGCAAAAAAAGTAAGAAAATTTGAATTTCGCGGGCTACTCTGACGCTTTCACCTTAAAAACCAAAAATAAGCCTGTTCAGTGTTCAAGTCTTGAATCGTCATCTATCTTGATCTTCAACATTTTTTCAAATGAAAAACGATACCTTGTTTTGTTTTGGTTCGTACGAAGAGTTATTAGGGAAAGGGCATTACAAGCTAAAACGCAACTGTTCTACTAAAGCTAACTCTGATCGTATATTTAAGAGCACTTATGATAGTCCGGGCTTATCGACGAGTAGTTGTCTGGAAGCCGACCCCAACATAGTTGAGCAAAGGCTAGGCAGATGAAGCAACTAGTATTTCTGATAAGTGTATGATTTCTTGTTGTATATCAACAGATCACGCGCGCCGACGTGGAGGTACAGCCGTACGCGTTCACGACGAAGAGTCTGTACGTCGGACACACGGACTACAAGTATCTGAGATGGCAGGTACGTAATATTACATCACGGCTGTTATCCACGGAGGGTTAGGCAGAGGAGTAACTAAGTACGCCGTCATTTCGCCAGTTTTGCTTGAGGTCCATGTGTAATAAAAAAAACTTTTAATTTCAGACATTGGTCCATAATATGTGTTTGGACAACGACTTTAAAAACTATAATACATTAAAAAAATAAACACTCGCTTTAAAAAAATGCATTTAATTAAAAGTTAATTATATTAACTTTACGCTATTTTTTTTTTGGGTGAAAATTTCACTTTTTATGGTAACACTCGCTTACCTTAAAAACTAGTATTAAAAAAACGGTGACTCCAATATCTCCGTAACTAAAAGGTTCCCAGCTATGGTCCAGTAAAAAAAAAGAAAAGTGCGTTTCGGCTTCATTAAGGATATTTTTACTTGTAAATTAAGAAAATGTTTGTTTGCAGGTCATAGACACCCCCGGTATCCTGGACCACCCTCTAGAAGAGCGCAACGTTATAGAAATGCAAGCAGTCACAGCTCTGGCACATCTGCGCGCCGCCATCTTGTATTTCATAGATCCGTCTGAGCAGTGCGGACACAGTATAGAGGAACAGGTACTTAACAAGAGATATTACGCACGTAATCTCACACACATTACTCCAGGAGCATAATGCCATCAACTGGGCCCTAATTAAGATTTTGAGATGTCACTGAGAAGTTAAAAAAAAACATAACACCACAGCTGTAATTTCCAAAGACTTGTTAAGGGTGTAGTTTTAGTACACCCACATTGCTCCAGGAGCCTAATACCATCATCCGGGTCCAAATTAAAAAAACATAACATCACGGTTGTGAGTTCCGAAGACTTATTAAGGGTGTAGTTTTAGTACACCCACATTTCTCCAGGAGCCTAATACCATCATCCGGCTCCAAATTAAAAAAAAAACATAACATCACGGCTGTAAGTTCCGAGGACTTGGTAGGGGTGCACTTTTTAGTACCCCCATATTTCTCCAGGAGCCTAAAGCCATCAACCAGGCCCTAATTTAGATTCTGAGATGCCAATGAGAAATTTATAGCGTTACATCACGACTGTAAGTTCCGAAGACTTGGTTGGGGTGTACTTTTTAGTACACTGTAGTTGAGTTAGTCTAGCCTTTTCGCAACTATGTTGGGGTCGGCTTCCAGTCTAACCGGATGCAGCTGAATACCAGTATTTTACATGAAGCGCCTATCTGACCTCCACAACCCAGTTAGTACTGGGTAATAACGATACCCCTTAGTAAGACTGGTTGTCAGACTTTTTGGGCCACTGACTATGTGTAACAACTGTCGAAGATCTACAAATGACAGCTGGTACCAACTGCTTAACATTCTTTCAACTCAGTATGTAATCGGTGGTCACCCCATCCACAGACCAACCTAGGCAAGCAAGCCTTAACCTAAAGATCGACCCGAGCGGCTGTTATTATTTTGCCACGAGCTCCTGTAGTGAGTTTGAAGTATTAACACAAAAAATATCTTCGTCCCTAGATCTCCCTATTCGAGAGCATAAAACCGCTATTCAGCAATAAACCTCTCATCGTAGTCCTGAACAAGATGGATGTCGTCACACCAGAAGACTTGCCTCCCAAGAAGAAGGAGCTCATAGAACAGCTAATGCTGACCAGCTCCAAAGGGAACCTCGTCAAGTAAGTTGATAGACTTTTATCAGTAGGATCCTCGCCAAAAATTGGCGTAAACAACTTTGGTGACATTAACTTTGGCGACAACGACTTGGGCGACAATAACTTCTTTCGCAACAACAACTTTGACAGTTTAGGTAGCAAGTTTTGAGAAGGGGCTTTACTCCGAGTTTCCTTGCTTGATCGTATCAGAAATCAAGCCATCCGCAAGAGAACCAAGGTAACCGATGAAACCCGAAAAATTGGCAAACTTAAGTGTCAGTGGGCAGGGCACATTGCTCGTAGAACGGATGGCCGATCGGGCCGAGGCGTTGGAAGACCACCCACTAGGTGGCGCAGTGACCTGGCTCAGGTTGCGGGGATTCGCTGGATGCGAGTCGCACCTGAGGGACATGTGGGGACACCGTAGGGAAGGCCTATATCCAGCAGTGGACGTCTGCAGGCTGCAATGATGATAATTAAGCCTTATTATTGTTCATATTTTGTACGACTCTCCTTTAAATAACCCTTTTTCTGATCAGCGCGGACCCCAACTCGGAGCTGTCAGTGGTGCCGGTGATGAGGATGTCCACGATGACGGAGGAGGGAGTGCAGGAGGTCAAGATCGAGGCTTGTGAGAGACTGCTGGGACACAGGGTCACCGAGAAGATGAGGACCAAGAAGGTAAGCTGTCAGAACCAAAGCATTTATTTCAAGTAGGCCAGTTACAGGCATTTTTGAGTTGTCGAAACAAAGATGAAAATTAAATGTAGCTACAGTCCCTCAGCCCGGCTAACATGGGCAGGGGATAAAAATTTTATCCACCGGTTATTTCCACTGACAAGGGACAAAATTCAAACAAAAGTGGAAATAACCGGTGGATAAAATTTTTTAGGCGTATATTATTTTTATTTTTGTGGCCATATCTTTAACCATAATCACTTAAATATTGCCACAAAATAAAAAAAAAACGACCCAAGAAAGCTTAAATTTTTCTCTCCGGAGTGTCCTAAATAATATAATATCACCATTTTTCTTGTTTTAGAGTGTTAGACTCTAAAAACACTCAAATACAAGAAAAATTGTGATATCCCACTTAACAACGTCCTGTTAAAATAAGTCCTTGAAAAAAACTTCGCTAGTAATAACTTAGGTAGAATATCTTGGCCCGTTCGAAGCTGAGTACAATACTGAATATTGTTCGTCAGTCAAAGCGTGGCCTACATCAAAGTTCTGTCATATGGTCGCGCGCAGATTTATTATACTCTAGCGCGCATTACCCATGGCAAATACAATAATAATTATTACCCATAAAAATTCTTCCAATATGGTATCACCAATAGCATCAGTGTGTTCATAAATAAATAACGCTGGACATTACACACAACGCCATCTAGTGCCACACAAGCAACGAGGCTTGTGTCGTGGACACCAGATAGTAGAGAATTATACTACAACAGATCCTTTTTATTTGTAAATACAATCATCATCATCTGCCTAGCCTTTTCCCAACTATGTTGGGGTCAGCTTCCAGTCTAACCGTATGCAGCTGAATACCAGTATTTTACATGGAGCGACTGCCTATCTGACCTCCACAACCCAGTTAGTACTGGGTAATACGATACTGGTTGTCAGACTCTTTGGGCCACTGACTACCTGTAATATTTGCGCCATTTCGGAACATCGATTTAGATTTTTACGATTTTAATATAAATATGTATTGATGAAATTATGTTATCCCTGTCAACTATATAAAATCATAGGTATTTGTAATCCCCCATCACCACTGCTCTCAAAACGGTGAAAGAAAACATCGTGAGGAAACCAGCATGTCCAAGAATCAAAAATTCGAAGACACGTGACATCTACCAACCCGCACTGGGCCCACGTGGCAGATTATAGCGCATTCCCTCTCAAAGAGAAGTCTGTGTCCCAGCAGTGGGACCATTAATAGACTGATTATGCTTATGCGTAATCCCACCAGGTGGACGGCATCCTAAACCGCCTGCACGTGGCGACACCGGCGGCGCGCGACAGTAAGGCGCGCCCTCCCATCATCCCTCCCTCCGTCGCGCTCAAGAAGCTACAACAAGCAGAGAAGCAAGCCAGGAAGAGGAAACTAGAGAGGGACATAGAGGTCGAGGAGGGAGACGATTATGTGCTTGGTGAGTGAGATATGCTACTTCTAATAAAGTTCATAGACTTAGCTTAAGGCGACTACAAGAGCTAAATGCTGTGATTCACTGCAATAAACAAAACCAGAAAAATATATTATATTCTTCAGGATATATGCTAGTGTGATAGTGTTTTGAAAACATAATACAATTAATTTAATTCGATAAAAAAAATCACGAACTTATCTCTAAAAATTTCTTTTAACAAGTGAAAACCATCTATATACATATAATAAAAGAGTAAAAAAGCTGTGTCTGTATATTGAATATATTTAAAAAATAGTAATTGAAGGGCGTTTAGAAACAGTAATAGAACACGAATCCAAAAAAAAAAGTCTGTCTGTTTGTCTGTTTATCTGTTTGTCTGTTTGTTTGTACACGCTAATCTTCGGAAGTACTGGACGGATTTGAATGATTTTTTTTTTTGTTGTAAAGGTATTATGTCTGGGCAACATATAGGCTATAATTTATCTTGGAAACCTGAACACCTGATGTAGAACCGCAATAGACCAGCTAAACTATAAGAGATACAAATATGACACCATAGCAAAAATTGTTTCACGTGATGAGCATTTTCTGCTGAGAGAATAAATTTGAAGATCTGGAACACCTGATGTGGAACTCCAAGAGCCCAGCTACACCATAACACATATAGGAATGACGTCTTAGCAAAAGTTGTTCAATTTGATGAGCACTCTCTGTTAATTTATAAAATCGAAGATCTGGAACACCTGTTGTGGAACTACAAGAGCCCAGCTACACCATAACACATATAGGAATGATGACGTCTTAGCAAAAGTTGTTCGGTCTGATGGGCATTTCCTGTTGACTTATAAAAAATCGAAGATCAGAAACATCTGATGTGAAAATTATTGCAAAGCTATCACTAATTTCACTGTATAATTATAAAATAACAAAAACTGGGAGTACCTCCACGCGGTTAAGGAGGTAACAGTTTAGGACTGATTTTCGATTTTCGATGACGATGGTATATCATTGAAAATTTGACTCTACTGGCCAAAACTCCCATTTATTATTTTATTTTATCGAATAAATATGTCTTCGAGCTTATGTTATTTGAGTGTTTTTGGCATGAAGAGACAGAAAAAGAGCGCCGAACACGCGCACAACAAAATATTCATAATCTGTTAGAAAGTGAGAGAGAAAGAATTGCTGGAGTACGGCATGAAGAGACAGAAGAAGAGCGCGAAGACTTCGACATTCTCTGAACAGAATGTCGATAACATCTGAAGAATCGGGTGTCTCAAGATATAGCCGTAGGGCATGATGACCTTCCTTGGGTTGATAAGAAACGGAGTTCATTTACTCCTATGATTGAATACGCCACATATTCCGCCATCGGAGGTATGGTTCAAAATTTTACTTTTTGTGAAGCTGTTAAATGGCAAAAAGAAACAAACGGTATGTGTTGCTCAGGTGGGAAAGATCCATTATTTTCCCGTCCCCGGGCTCTTAGAATTAGACGTTTCAGATCTTAGATTTTGACGAACCCGGTGTCGCTGGCAAAAGCAATAGGGTCCGCGTACGAAGTCGCGGGCAGAAGCTAGTACTAAAATACATGCGATCGTTCTGTTTTTTTGGCAAATAATTCTACAAGCAACATATGAGCATCACAGTGTTTTATTTTTAGTCCAGTCTATAGATTTTTTGTAAATCGATCGAAACCACTCATTTCTCACTATTCGGCACGCAGTGACTGACGTAACAACCACTTTGTAGTGCAAGCTGATTAGAACTTTATTCTAACAGTATTTCAAGTTATTCAAAGTTTTGAACCACCACAAATAGAGTTGCTAATTTAGCTCCTGTAGTCGCCTTAAACCCTTTCAAGATGTTTTGGTTTTCTAGCTCTTCATTGAAAGCTTAATCTATGCGAGCCATGATCGCAGAAATTATTTTTATTTTCTTTGGTTTGGAAATAATGTTTTTTATTTTCTCTTTGATTGGACTACACCGCACTCGAGTTCAGTACTAGGACAAGTTACGCCACTGCTTTGAAAAGATACAGATTACATTACAAACATTAGGAAAGATTACACTAAAGACACCAATATTAAAAAAAAACGTTATTTTGGGCTTGAAAACCCGTCAATTTGTTTTCAATCAATTGCCAAATTAGTTTTTAGTCACTTTGAAATCAATAAATATTTGAGTCATTAAGTTGACTAAACAGTGACGTCACAGCGTGCTATTGCCATACAAAATGTATGAGAGAACAACGTTTTGACAGCTCTTAAAAAGTATGTCAATGAGGGCAATCGTTTTCGAGTTCACCAGATAGCGCCACTAGCGAGTAAGGTCCTGTCATTCATTTTATTTGATACCTTGAAAGTCCCAATAACTTCATAGTAATTTTATTTTATTGCGTATTGTGCATACTACAGATATGTCACCGTAAAATTGTCAAACACGTTAGATTGTAAAATAACTAGAGAGATGGTAAACTCTCGAAATATTGTCAAACGAGCATACTGCTTACAATAAAACGCATAATTTTTCGTGAAATGCATGCGATGGTAGTCAACTCACTCGGTGTGGAGGGAAGGAGGAGTCCCCCTTGCCCAGTGGTACCACTCGCTCTCATGAAAAGATGATGTACCATTCCTGAGAAATACCGATTAATATAACCTAACCTTAAAACACTTTATATTCCCCTAAAAAGCGTAGTCGACGGAGCCCCGCTTCGTGGGGCCCCTATTTCCGAATGCAGGGTTTAAAGGAACCTAACTAACCTAACGGGGGGGTGCCCCGAGTCCCGATTATGGGGGCAGAGATACTTCCGTATGTTCAGTTGACAATATTTCGAGAGTTTACAATATCGCTAGAGAGATTACAATCTAACGTGTTTGACAATTTTACGGTGACCGATACATATTTTAAAATATGCTCCTAAAATGAGCAAGCATTCAAGATTTAAAAAACATTCTTCCTCCAATTACCAACAAATTAGATCCTAACTTTAGACTTAAAATCATCAAGTCATTAATAATCAGGAATGGCTCAATCTAGACCACAATCGTGAATACTAGTAAGAAAATGTGATAAAAAAAGCACGCAACGCGCGAACACTAAGACATCTGACATTTCGAAAGACCTTACTCTACACAAGCGCCCCTAGCGGCGAATTCATGCGCGATAGTCCCCATTGATTGGTGTGTCATGTACATACACTATTGAAACTGCAATCCAAACTGGAAACCCCATACATAGCTTAGCTACCCTTGCTAGCACTACACTGAATCCCTTGGTAAGTCAAGTGAAGCAACCGTACTGATTATCAACAGATCTTCAGAAGAACTACGCGGAGATACCGGAGGAAGAGCGTCACGACCCTATCCCTGAGTTCTGGGAGGGACACAACATCGCTGACTACATCGATCCTGAGATATTTGATGTGAGTATACCAAGTCATCATCATTGCTTCTATTGCCCGCAGTCTTCTCCTTCCATAATTCTCTAGTACGGTACTCGTTATCTCATCAGACACAAGGGCCTAGCTAGGATTATGTTAGGGGGGGGGGGGCATGCGTAGACAAACCAAGAATATTCTAAGGTAAATGCTGCATGAGCGATGGGACAGCTTACGTTAAGAATGAAACAATTGTCTTTTTTAAACTTTCACGATCAGAACACATTATAAAACATATGAGAACGGGTATTTATCGCGAATTTACCTTTAATTTAAGCCCGACGTTTCGACCGGATTGCACCAGCCGTGGTCGCGGGGAGACCACGGCTTCGCGATAAATACCCGTTCTCATATGTTTTATAATGAAAAACAAATCTAGATTCAACCAATTATAGTACAATCTTATAAAATTCCGGGGCTGCGCATACCTCGCTACGCCTTTTATCAGACACCTCTAGTCTTGCCATATCATCGTTCACACAGTTCGATCGTTTCTTGCAAAATGCCGGACAACTAGTGCCCGACGCTGGTTTCCAAGTGGACCCGAATTAGTGAGGTTACGAATGTGAAGCAGTTTAAAAAGAGGTTTAGGCTTTATTGAAGTTGATGTTGTTTTTAGTGAATTTAGTGATTAATGTTACCTCCTTGTTTAAATGATTATTTTGGCCCGTTCGAAGCTGAGTACAATACTGAATATTGTTTGTCAGTCAAAGCGTGGCCTACATCAATGTTCTGTCATATGGTCGCGCGCAGATTTATTATACTCTAGCGCGCATTACCCATGGCAAATACAATCATTTTATATTCCTGAAAGTAGTTCAACCGCCTGCTGCCAAATAACGTTGCAACAATTGAAAGGGTTACCCGTGTTGAGTTAGTCATAACGGATTCACACACAAAGTTTATTTTTGATTATAAAAAAATACGCTAGAGTGACGAAGTTAACCCGCGCTCGTACTCTGTCTCTTTCTAGTTAATCTGCAATATTTAAATGGCTAACCCATATAATTTTATAAGGGTTAACCCGTATAATGGTTAACCAGTTTTAACCCGATTAATCGGTCACTTTAAAGGACACATAAGCAAACAAAAAATATCCCGAGAAATGCTCTTAAGCTAAACATTACAACCTACTCTGGACTTGTTTTGCATAACCGTCCATAAATTTCCAATAAACACTAGTTTGTATTTTTCAAATACAACTCTAACTAGCTTACACTGTATATTTTCAGAAACTGGCTGAGTTAGAGAAGGAAGAAGACCTACGCGCGGAGGGAGGCATGTATGCCGTGCCCAAGATCGAGCTGGATGAGACCATGAAGGAGATCAGAGAACTGGCGAGACAGATACGGTAAGTTACTTCATCATCTGTCTGACAATTCCCATACAGGGAGTAAATAGACTCTTCAGGAAACCTTCTCCCAAGCATTCTGTACATTAAACTACTCGTAAGTAACGGAGGGAAATAACTTGCTTTTTTTGGGTAAAAAATTTTACGTGACGGTTAACACGTTCTACAGTATGGAACAGGATCGATTGTCATCAAAAAATGTTTTGTGTAAAATGGGAATTTTCTTGCTAACTGTACATTTTCTTTTAAATCTGAATAGGGGATCAACATTTCACGAAAAATTTTTGATGGTTTCTTAAGACCATTTTCGTGTAGTTGCAACGGTTAAGGTAGCTCTCCTCTTACTGCCCCGTTAACCGTTTCCACCGGTTATTTTGATATTACAATCAGACTTTTCAATTTAATTGCGTTTGAGCGCAACTCACCTAATGAGATGTTATGATTTGTTTGTCTCCAAAAAAATAATATTTTTTAACAATCTCCTGTTAAAATGTGCCCTGGTCGTTGGAAAAAACCTCGCTAGGAATAATTTAGGTAGAATCTATTGGCCCGATCGAGGCTGACAATAATACTAAATATTGTTTGTCAGTCAAAGCGTGGCCTACATCAAAGTTCTGTCATATGGTCGCGCGCAGATTTATTGTACTCTAGCGCGCATTACCCATGGCAAATACAATAATAACTATTACCCATATAAAATATTTCAGGGTTACCACCAATAACATCAGTGTGTTTATGATGATAGTATGAATATTTAGCAATGTCGTTGAGCTCCTTGAGTTATAAGTCGAGCTACACGATAACTGACAAATGCTTGCACTGACTGGACAGGTCCACTCAAGTCTGTGTGGGTTCTTTCTTCAAAATACCATCTCAGGCACTAATCTGCATAGTCCTTGAGCAAGGTTATGTCTGGACTTTAAAAGCGACTATGACCTCTGAGTTTGTTTCGGATGTTTCTTCTCAGAGTAGTCAGGTACGACACACCGGCCCCATTTAGTTTAAAAAAGGACGTGTAAAAGTGTTTGTAAAAACCTACTTACAAAATAAACATCATTTATCATTTAATTGGACGTTGTGCCAGTTGAGGAGCTCATGGCTAAATAATAACAGCCGCTCGGGTCGATCTTTAGGTTAAGCCATGCTTGCCTAGGTCCATCTGTGGATGGGTGACCACCCTTACATACTTTTCTCCGTGCCTCAGAAAGCACGTTAATCTGTTGGTCCCGGCTGTCATTTGTAGATCTTTGACAGTCGTTACAGGTAGTCAGAGGCCCAAAAAGTCTGACAATCAGTCATACCTAGTGATATCGTATTACCCAGTATTAACTGGGTTGTGGAGGTCAGATAGGCAGTCGCTTCATGTAAAATACAGGTATTCAGCTGCATCCGGTTAGACTGGAAGCCGACCACAACATAGTTGGGAAAAGGCGGGCAGGATGATGATGATTCGGAAACAAATAGACAATGCAACCTAACTTTCGCTGCACCATTACCAGTATCTAACATAGTTTATAATATTTCGCAGCAACAAGAAGGCGGTACTGAAGGACGAGTCCCGGCTCGTGAAGCAGTCCACCAAGCCCGTCATGCCGCGCACTAGCCGCGCGCGAGGGAAGGAGAGGTCCACAGGCAAGCTCAGAGACGAGATGGAGAAACTGGGTATGTTTACGTTCATATATTTATTTACTAGGCTCTTTAATAGTACTACGGGGTGATTTTTGGTAAAAAAAAAATCACTGAACTCGCGTGACCCTCAAGTAACGCTTCGTAGTCGATCCGCCACGGCGTAGTAACACTTAGAAGCACTCGTCGCCGATCCGCTATGGCGTGGCACCACATAGTAGCATTCGTAGCCGATCCTCTACGTAGTATCACCACTTAGTAGCACTCGTAGCCGATCCGCTACGGCGTAGCACCACTTAGGCGTGCGCCTTAGTTTTCACTTCTATCGGCAGTCCCCAAAGACTACTGTTTCTTTTTTAATTTTAATAATAATATAATAATAATCATTTTATTTCAGACAAATTTCGCATCCCTATCAATTGTTAGTAAACATGACCTTAATAACTATGTTAGTAGAACATGTAGGTTTGACATATAATACATAAAGGGGCAATCAAATTTCCCCGCAATGACATTCAGGAGACTGTTTGAGCTGCCCCGGACCCTCTGCAGTAGCGACGCAGCACGCTTACGTCTGATAGCTACAAAGCCATCAGTGTGTGCATCAGCAAACATTCCCGACGCACTACAGAAGCGTGGCAGCCCCAGCAGCATCCTGAATGCATTGTTATACTGAACTCGAAGAGCATTGATGGCTCTCTGCGTACAGCTTGTCCAAAGGTTACACGTGTAGAACGTCTGACAATATGCTTTGAAAAGCGTTACTTTTACTTGACATGTACAGCGAGCAAACCTACGGACAAGCATGTTGCATCGAACCGCCAATGCTCTTCGTTCCCTTTCTACGAGGTATTTAAACTGTTGAACACGGTTCAAGACACTACCTGCTAGCAAAAAATATTTAAACAATGGTTAAACAAAAAATATTTTTTTGTGGTTGTTTCATCGCCATCATCTTCATCATTTGACCCCATATTTGTTTAGAACGCCCTCGAATTACCATTAAAAAGACACCCATAACGAAAAGCTCGCAACTTTTCGCAGCCGCGATCTTTGATTTTCGACTCGATATTCGTTTAGAGCGAATATTTCGACGAGATATCGGTTTTGTTGGACTTGGGCCTTTAATAAGCTAGCTACAGTACTTTCTCAAGTTATTATGCATTGTACTGTGACTGTAGCTTTGCTTTTTATTAGGACTTTTGACATTCAAAAGTGCCTTAATACTCTAATTGAAGTAAATTGTTTGAGTTAAGTTTAACAATATGATTGTTGTGTTCAGGTGTGGACATGTCAGAGACGAAAGAAGCGCACTTCACCCGCTCCCGCTCCCGCTCCCGCTCTCAGTCCGCTCCGGCCGCCAAGCGCGCGCGCGCAGACGAGCGCGGCCGCTCCGTCAGCAAGCCCGCCAGAGATACCACCGGCGTTGGAAACACTCTTGTAAGTAATTTTTCACTACGATTAGGTTCAACATGCAACGTATTTCACAGTAGTGCGTTTTTTTTTATTTATCCGCACGTGTGCGAAAATAAAAATTTCTACAAATAACTATAGGTCTCGGCTCAATAACACCCTCGCCTGTGGCTCGGGTGTTAGCTCCGCCTCGAATGCAATAACAATTTTTTTCCACTTGAATGTAGTTCAAAATACTACCTGTTGTTTATTTAGCCTATAGTGTCCCACTGTTCGGCAAAAAGTTCCCCTAAATTTTACCAGGGACCCTGCGATTCTAGAGGAAAGAGCATTTAAGTATTAGTGAAAGCAGAATGACTCCGAGGTACTTGATTGTTTCTGTTCGCTGAAGGTAGTGACTCTAGGGACTTAAGCAGCAGTGAGCATTATGAGAAAAAATGGACGAGGTTGAATGCAAAAATGTATGGTAATCTTACTAACATTATAAAGCTGAAGAGTTTGTTTGGTTGATCGCGCTAATCTCAGGAACTACTGGTTGGAATTGATAAAATGTTTTTGTGTTGGATAGTCCATTTATCGAGGCTATATAACATCACGCTACGGCCAATAGGAGCGGAGTATAAATGAAAAATGTTGCAAAAACGGGAAAATGTATTTCATTTTGTGAGCTTTTTCTCGCTAATGTGACGCAGACGAAGTTGCGTGGGTCAGCTAGTCTTGAATAATAAAAAAAATAGAAGTCATTGACGTTCCTATTCTTATTTGAAACGCATTATACAAGGTAGCAAAGGAAACATATTATTCAGTTTATAGGTAATTCAGAACCTTGTAGGTTGACAGTAGTTTGGCCCGATCGAAGCTGAGTACAATATCATATTGTTCGTCAGTCAAAGCGTGGCCTACATCAATGTTCTGTCATATGGTCGCGCGCAGATTTATTATACTCTAGCGCGCATTACCCATGGCAAATACAAACGTTTTTATTTTCGCGTATAAACCTTTTGAGAGCAGCGGTGGCCCGGTGGTGGAGGCCCCGACTTCGTACAGTAAGTCGTGGGTTCCAACCCAGACAGGCGCATTAGTTTTTGTAATTTATTTCATCACCACTGCTCTTAAAACGGTGAAGGAAAACATCGTGAGGAAACCGGCATGTCCTGGAACCAAAAAATTTAAAGACATGTGACATCTACCAACCCGCACTGGGCCAGCGTGGTAGCCCATTCCCTCTCATAGAGACGAGGCATTTGTCCCAGCAGTGGGAACATTAATAGGCTGATGATGATGATGAATTCTGTGAAGCCATATTTGTAACGGTCGCAAATCATATTTCAATAAACATACACCCCCCTGACTTGTAAATTGCAGGGATCACCTAAACCTTTAATCAAAATATTTTCTTAAATTAACTTTTACTATTACAGATGCAACAAAAAGCGAAGAGAATGGCCCACGTTGCCATCGCGAAGAAGACCAAACGTATGGGTCTCAAGGGAGAAGCCGACAGGTTCATCGGCACCAAAATGCCCAAACATCTGTTCTCTGGCAAGCGAGGAGTCGGCAAGACAGACCGGAGGTAGGCGGGCAGATGAGAAGCAGGCGAGGGAAGACTGGGCAGACTGTCGGAGGAGTATCCAGGAGTTGTGGCGGATGTTATGTGGATATGTTCAGGTCGTGTGTGGAGCATTTAAAAGTGTTTTTGTAGTGTTTGAGTTTTTGTTGATATTGTTCATCTGTAAACTTAATTTTGGGCTCTATTGTCGGTCAGTTGATGTATTTATCATTTCATATTTAAGAATTATAATTTTCTTTCTTTTTCATTTACATTAGATAGTTACTCAAGCCTTTAGATTATTTTCAATTTAAAAATATTGTCGTAGTTTCAAGATTCATCCATCATATGCCCAGCATTTCCCAACTATGTTGGAGTCTGCTTCCAGTCTTACCGGATGCAGCTGAATACCAGTATTTTACATGGAGCGACTGCCTATCTGACCTCCACAACCCAGTTAGTACCGGGCAATACATACTTAAATAATTATGTATATTAATTTTATGAATGGGACGAATAATGACGTTTGACAATGTTTATGAGACCACTGTGGAGTACCTGTAAGTAAAAGATACACATATGTATCAATTAAACGTTATTATCGTGTATTTCAGTGTGGCTATTGTAAAAATGCCATTAATATGATCACTGTACTTGCTCAAATGTCTTGGAGAGCTGAATATAAATAAATACACTTATTATAATTACTTCTGTTTTATTTAGTTTTTCCATACAAATATAGTCCCCCTGATTCCTCTTAGGCATTGAGTTAGATGACACTTGAGTGTTTATGAAAACGGGCATTAGGCACTCAGGTGATACTTAGCGATGATGAAAACGGCATTACGTATTGAGTTAGGTGTCTCTTAGTACTTGTTCACGTAGGAACGCGCGGGTGCGGGCGCGGAGACGTGCCGAGTTCGTGTTCACATTGGCCGCCAGGCGTTGGCGCGAGTCCGTTTCCAGCGACAAGTTCATACTGGTTGAACTTACCTGACGTCGCGAGTAAATCGCGCGCTCCGCCGCTAGTTCGACGTGAACACACGCGCTGAATTTGTGGCTTGGCATAGAAGGGGCGCCGATGCGTTTACGCTCTGGTGTTCAAAGGACGAATGGAACTCAACCTCACTTGTCACTGTCATGAAGCATACTAACTGCATATGACCTTAAGCAGAACGCACCTTAATCAGAACGCACCTTTAGCATTTCCCACTCAATCTTATGTCACTTATAAATCTTCTGTCAAAACTAGAGATGGGTCGTCGACGCATTTAGCGTTAACGAAACTAGACCGTCCATTTTTGTTCATCGACTAGTCCATGAACTAGTTGAATTCTTCGACTAGTTTATGCGTCGACTTGGTTATGCAGACGTTGAAATAAACGTTGCAACGAAGTCTACTACGTTGACGGCGCGCGGCGACGCGACGTAGACAGTTGACTAGACTCCAAAATAATTGCTCAAACAAATTTTAACCGTAAATCTAGCAGGAGACAGTTGATATTTGTACGGGACTGATGTAAAACTCAAGATAGACAAGTAACACAAATTCATTCGTCGTGATATACAAATATGAACTCTCTTTTGATAGACTTAGAGTTAAATTTTGTTTGAGCGTTTATTTTATTTCTAAGGACGAACGACTTGCCTACGTTCTTGAGTCCGTAGACGCATTCAGTTTAGCCGTTGACTGTCGTTGAGACGTCTACGGATTCGACTAGTTCATGGATTGTTGGTGAACCGTCCATTCGTTGACAGTACGTAGACGGTCGAATTAACTAGTTCGTTCATTCAACGCTCATCACTAGTCAAAACATACATTCATATTGTCATCTCTCATACTATGTGTCTTGTATCGAATCATCTCAATATTTAACTAAATAAAGTGATTATCAAGTTCTTACGTATATTATTAATACATGGTGCCGAAACCCGGGATCACTTCGCGATGACAAACGAAGAAGCAGTGAGGGAAGATACCCCAAGCCACATAAAACCGCCGAAATACTTTGTGACCACGAGTTCAGAAAATGTCTCCGTGGCGTGGAAATCGTGGGTGCAGCAATGGGAATGGTACGCAACGGCTACCAGCATCGCCAAGAAGGCCCCCGAAATACAGGTTGCAATATTTATGACTTGTATTGGCCCCGAAGCGGCAGTCGTGTATAACACCTTCAACCTAACAACAGCAGAAAGCAAGAGCCTCACGATAATAAAAAAAAAATTTACGAGCTATTTCATCCCTAAAACAAACGAAACGTATGAACGATACATTTTCAATACAATTACACAAAAAGAAGAACAGCAATTCGATGATTTCTTGACTAACCTCAAAACAAAAGTTAAAAACTGCGACTATGGGACGCTAGAAGATAGTATCGTCAGAGACAGGATAGTCGTTGGCATTAAAAGCGACAAAACGAGAGAAAAGCTCCTAGCTGAAGAAAATCTTGACTTACAAAAGACAATTGACATCTGCCACTCAGCAGAGCAAGTCAGGAAGCAAGTAGACTCAATGAGACAGACAGCCACAGTAGAGATGGTGAACTACAAAAATAAAAAAGCTAAAAAACAAATAAAAACAGGAAATAATGTGCAAGAAGAGGAAATATTTCACTGTGGAAGATGCGATACCACTCATGGTAAGAGAGCATGTCCAGCATTTAGAAAGGTATGCAAAATATGCAATAAGAAAAATCATTTAACTAAATGTTGCAAATCAAAGAAAATAGAAGCCATAGAACAAGATAGTGAATATAGTACCGGAAGCGACAGTGAAAATTCCCTGTATGTCTTATCAGTAGAAGAGGACTACGACACTAAAGACTGGTTTCAAAAGGTGTGCCTATCAGGACAAACAATGGTGAACTTTAAATTGGATTCAGGTAGCCAATGCAATGTTATATCAAAGCAAATTGCAGACAAAGCCGGAGCAAAAATAAGCCGGTGCAATACTAAGTTCCTGACATCATTTTCTAATCACAAAATACCAGTACTTGGAGAAGCAAAAATTGAAACCTCAGTTAAAAAAATAACAAAAGAAATTAAGTTCATTATTGTCGATAAAGAAGTCACCCCAATTTTAGGAAAAAGCACATGTGTCAAATTAAATCTCATGAAAAGGATTGAATTACTCACAAAAGAAGAGGACCTTTTTGAAGGTATTGGATGTCTTAAACAATACAAATACGATATTGATTTAATTGAAAACCCAAGATTGCCCATATGTCCAGCCAGGAGAGTACCACATATAATCCGCGAAGAGGTAAAGAAGGAACTGGATGAGATGGTAACTCAAAAAATCATAAAACCTGTTACTAAGCCGACACCAGCAGTCTCACCTATGGTAGTTGTTAAAAGAAATAATAAAATCAGAATTTGTATTGATCCATCTGAAATAAACAAAAACCTGAAAAGAAGACATTACCCACTTAACACCATTGAAGAAATTACAGCACGCATAAGTGGCGCTAAATGGTTCACACTACTAGACTGCAGGAGAGGCTTTTGGCAATTAAAAGTCACCAAAAGAACATCCAACTACCTCACATTTAGTACACCATTTGGACGCTACTCCTGCTTAAGAATGCCATTCGGATTGGCATCTGCCCCAGAAGTTTTTCAACAAGTAATGACCAAATTGCTGGCTGAATTTAAGAATGTTGAAGTGTCAATGGACGATATCCTGATTCATGCAACAACTAAAGAAGAATTAGAACAAATCACCCATAAAGTACTAGAAAAATTCAAGAAATCAGGACTGAAATTAAACAAAGAAAAATGTGTTTTCAAAGTACAAGAAGTGAAATTTCTAGGACATCTAGTCACCCATGCAGGCTTGAAACCGGATCCTGAAAAATTAGAAATAATTAGTAAAATCAAAAGACCAGAGGATGTCAAAGAACTGCAAAGATTCTTGGGGCTTATCACTTACTTGTCAAAATTCATCAAGGACCTCTCGGATGTTACTGCACCGTTGAGAGTGCTACTGCAAAAAGAGATAGCCTGGAGCTGGGATACAGAACAGGAAAATGCATTCATAAAACTTAAGAAATTGTTACAAGAGCCTCCCATCCTTGGATATTATGATCCTAAAGCACCCATACTGCTGTCAGTAGATGCAAGCAGCTACGCCTGTGGCGGAGTCCTAATACAAAAAGAGAGGCCAATAGCTTACTGTGCCAAGTCATTCACCAAAACTGAGATGGGTTACAGCCAACTGGAAAAAGAAGCAAACGCCATACTAGTAGCTTGTAAAAAATTCCACACCTATATCTGGGGATGTAAAGATCTTACCATAGAAACAGATCACAAGCCCCTTGAAACAATATTCAAAAAGCCACTCACTGATGCACCTCCAAGGTTACAGAGAATGTTTTATCAAATCTTACCTTATAATCCTAAAGTCATTTACAAAAAAGGGAAAGAAATGTATGTCGCCGATACACTCAGCAGGGACTGCAGAAACCTTACATGTGAAGAAGATGCTGGATCATTTCAGATTTGTTCATTAAACATACCCTTTTCTAAAGCTCGCCGAGAAGAGTTAAGACAAGAAACAGAGAACTGTGAAGAACTGAAAAATCTAAAAGAAATCATTTTAAAGGGGTGGCCAGAAAAAATTACAAAAGTGCAAGATAACCTAAAGAAATACTGGTATTACAGAGAAACACTCAGTGTACACAACAACATAATTTTCAAAAATGGTAGAACGCTAATACCTAGATCCATGGTCCCTCTAGTGATGAAACACTGCCATTTGAGTCATAAAGGCATTCAAGGTACGTTACAACTAGCCAGAGACTATGTTTTTTGGCCAGATATGACAAAGGACCTAAATGACTTTGTAAAGAACTGCCAGTCATGTAATAAAATACAAAAAGATAAGCCCATGGAGCCTGTTATGCTACAGAGTGTACCGAAACGCCCTTGGAGTATAGTTGCGACAGACTTATTTCATCTGAAAGGCAAAGATTATATATTGTTAGCTGATGCTTATTCTGGATATTTTGACATGAAAGAACTAACAAATATAACAAGTTCAAATATAATCGATGCTCTGAAAAACTGGTTTGCAACATTCGGAATTCCAGATATACTACAGTCAGACGGAGGCAAACAATACGATTGTGAAGAATTTAGAAAATTCACCAAGATATGGAACTTTACTCACAGAGTATCCAGTCCTATGTTCCCTCGCTCTAATGGACTTGCAGAACGTTATGTACAAGAGGCAAAAACATTATTGAAAAAATGTCAAGAAGACAACACTGACATTTACCTGGCCCTTCTCCACCACAGAAATACACCCAGACTAGACCTTGGATCTCCATGCCAAAGACTAATGAACAGAAGGACAAAGACACTGTTACCCACTAATGAAAAATTACTCACACCTAAAGTAATAAGAAATGTAGCAAGAAGTCTAAAGAAAATTAAAGAAAAAGAAAAGAAGAATGCGGATATAGGAAAGAAGGAAGACAAAAAGTTCACAGAAGGAGAAAAAGTGATGCTCAGAAAAGATCATAATGTCTGGATTCCAGCACAAATAGTTCACCCAACACCAGAAAGACCACGTTCATATTTGGTTAAAACAAAAGATGGAGGGACTTATAACAGGAATGCATGGCATCTGAAACATTTTAACTCATGTTCATCAAACTCATCTGAAAATGACTTGACCACCGATGACACCCTTGTGACGACAAAAGTTTCACCGCCTTTGGAGAAAAACTTAGAAGAGCCAGTCATGGAGCCAACTCAAAGGCCAACAACAGCACCACCATCTCCGTTGACCGTAACAAGACCAGCAGCAGACCCAAGTTCAACTCCTGTTCAAAGGACTACGCGCAGCGGCCGGGCCATAGTCACACCTGCCCGCTATCGTTGAGAAAGGAAGATGTCATGAAGCATACTAACTGCATATGACCTTAAGCAGAACGCACCTTAATCAGAACGCACCTTTAGCATTTCCCACTCAATCTTATGTCACTTATAAATCTTCTGTCAAAACATACATTCATATTGTCATCTCTCATACTATGTGTCTTGTATCGAATCATCTCAATATTTAACTAAATAAAGTGATTATCAAGTTCTTACGTATATTATTAATACAGTCACCTTGCCCTGATCTTTGTCATTGCCAGCAGCCGTCTCTTGCTTGATGTAAAGGACCTTGGTGTGTCTATTTTATACAATGACAATCGAATAAATATTTCTTTATCGCCATATTTGTAAACAAATGCTCAATCATTTTAATACCAACAGAATCTTACATGATCAACAGTATGGTTTCACCAAGGGATGTTGTACAACTGACGCCGGTGTAACCTTACTAAAGCATATATTCTCGGTTTGGGAAGAGTCCCAAGACGCTGTAGGAATATTATGTGACCTCCAAAGCATTTGATTGTGTAAATCACGGCACATTACTTTTGAAACTTGAGCATTACGGACTAGGTAAACTTGCACTTAGTTTGGTACATATTTAAGTGATAGACAACAATATGTTCAGATAAATGGTGTTAATTCACAGGGTTTAAAAGTAAAAAAGGGAGTTCCGCAAGGCTCAATATTGGGTCCTTTCTTCTTTTTAGTATGTCACCGTAAAATTGTAAAACCCGTTAGATTGTAATCTATCTAACGAAATTGTAAACTTGAAAAATTGACAAAGGAACATACTGCTTACAATTTAACGCATTATTTTTCAGTAGATTACAATACACTTCACATTATTACGGTTTCACTTCGACAGATTATATTCTACCGAAAAATAATGCGTCATATTGTAAGCAGTATGTTCAGTTGACAATATTTCGAGAGTTAAGAATCTCGCTAGTTATATTACAATCTAACGGTTTCTGGTAATCTGAATCTGTTATGGGGACGGGCTGCAGACATTGAGTCTATATTCATTCTGCAAAAATGAGCCATCAAAGACATACTTACAATCTTCGTAGGCGCGATTCCCTAGGGGAACTGTTTAAGTAAATTAACATGGTGTCTGCGAGCCAACATGTTATGCCAACGCCCTACGTTCCCTATCCAGTCTTCGGTTACGTAGTGCCCCAGATACTTGAACTGATAGACCCGTTTTAGTTCCTGACCGGTCAACTTGATCACAAATACAGTCACTGGGCACTTACCGGCGACGGCCTTTAAGACCAAGAACTCGCTCAACAGTATAGGACAAACCGTGCGCAAGCGCAATTTCCTCGCAGATAATGAGCAGTTCTCTAAGCGTTGCACCATGTCATCTGCGTAACTAATATTGTTGATACTTACGTCACCAATGCAACACCCAATTGGCTTACTGCTGAGCTCAACGATCAGATTGTTGATGTAGCTTTGAGGATGTTATTACCCCGCACTTCAAACCATACCATACGGAGAGCGTATCGCCCCATTTCACACTGTTAAATGCATGTTTTAAAATTTGGTTCATTTAGTTCAAGAATGCTTTGTGAAATTTTATTATAGGATCTCAAACAGTACCCCATGAAAGATGAGTCTACTTTAGCGAGTCTGAAGCCTGGCTGAACTAATTATTGGTCCATATTTCTAGTACTGTAATTGTGTCTGTCACCTCTTTTATTTACCAAAACGATGTAGATTTTTTGTTACGTACATTATTATTACAGTAAAGCCAACAACCTTCAGTTCTGGAAGGCTACAAAAAAGTTACGATGTTAAGCCTGGCCTTCCTGTGGGTGTCGGGGGTGCTGATTAGCCTGGGGATATTGCTACATGTTTATGGACCATTTTAAAATGGAGTCACCTGTAGGCTCCCGAATGCCGCCGGCGCTCGATTGGGGAGATTGTCGTCTATCTAGTTCGTTTCTCAGCCAAATGTTAGTAGCAGAATGACTAGAGAAAAGACTCCGGGTCATGACGGTCTAAGCAGCGAGCACTTGCAGCATGCTGGTCTGGTCCTCACATCTCTGCTTGCTATGTTCTACTCATTCGTACTTCCCTTGCGATCTCATGAAGACTATTGTCATGCCTATTATTAAGAACAAAACTAGTGACTTAGCCAATAAGTGTAACTATCGACCCATTTAGAGCGCATTGCGACGCGCATTTAGAGGGCTTATTGACATGATGCACAGTTTGGATTTCGTCATGATCTGGGTACTGAGAATGCGATTTTCGCTCTTAAAAACACGGAGAAATATTATACAGAACGTCGGACGCCTGTGTATGCTTGTTTCTTGGATCTGTCCCGTGCGTTTGAAATAGTCTCTTATGCAGTTTTGTGGTATAAACTGCGGAAGAGAAAAGTTCCGACAAATATCCCGCTGACGGTAGCGTGTGTGTCGGGTCATTTAATTCCCTTCAAAATGGTTGAGTTGAATGGTGGTGATACATGCGTCATGTTCGTGAACGGGCGCTATCGGTTGGGACTGGTCAGCTCCTGGTTGCCACGGCTTATTTGAACTAGGTAATTATTTTATTTTTGAATTGTTTTTTTTTTGTTTTTACTGTGGACAATTTTATTATCGCACACATCTTGCTACATTGTTCTCACTTATTGTATCATCTCAACATGAATGATGTTACCAAGGTTTTTGTAAAATTTTCTGATTTAAAATAGTGTACATGGAGTTTCTTGCCCGTTCTTCTCCATAGAGATCTACGCTAGGGAATGCTGCAGTACTTAAAATTTGATATCTTGTGACTGGGACTGTATCTACAGTTAATTTTCATTTTTGTTTTAAAAGTTCAAAAGTGCTATGGTTGAGCTGAATGGTACTGATACATGCGTCATGTTCGTGAACGGGCGCTATCGGTTGGGACTGGTCAGCTCCTGGTTGCCACGGCTTATTTGAACTAATTATTTTATTTTTGAATTGTTTTTTTTTTGTTTTTACTATGGACAATTTTATCGCACACATCTTGCTACATTGTTCTCACATAATATACCATCTCTCTAAAATATTCTGATTTTTAAAAGAGTGTGTTCTCCATGGAGTTTCTTGCCCGTTCTTCTTCATAGAGATCTACGCTAGGGAATGGGCAACTAAAGTAGGTACTTTCAGTTTTTATGTCTTGTGACTGGGACTGTATCTACAATTTATTTTCATTTTTGTTTCAAAAGTGCCTGTATCTGGCCTACTTGAAATAAATGCTTTGATTTTGAAACGATTTCCAATGGTCCGCTCAAATCTGTGTGGTTTTTTCTACAAAAAGACCATCTCAGACATAAATCCTATTTATTGAAAAACCAACCACAAAATATGGTGCTATTTGCTGATGACACTTCCCTAATTTTTAAGATAAATAGACGGGCCCAAAATCTAGATGAAGTGAATAATGCCCTACTTCAGGTCCAAAATTGGTTCACAGCAAACAATTTGGTATTGAATGAAAAGAAAACTAAATGCATAAGATTTTCATTACCGAATGTTAAAAGTAGTGATTGTGAGATAATATTGAATAAAGAGAAACTTGAATTCGTAGATAAAACTGTTTTCCTGGGGCTTACGCTTGATTCAAGGCTACAATGGGGTTCTCATTTAACATCGCTTGCGGGGCGCTTAAGTTCAGCAGCATATGCCATTAGAAAAATCCGTCAATTCACTGATGTAGATACCGCTAGACTGGTCTATTTTACTTACTTCCATAGTATAATGTCTTACGGTATTTTGCTATGGGGACGGGCTGCTGATGTTGAGTCTATATTTATTCTGCAGAAAAGAGCCATCAGAGCCATATATAATCTTCGTAGGCGCGATTCTCTAAGGGAACTATTTAAGGATATTGGCATCATGACGGTTCATTGCCAATACATCTACGAAAACATAATGTACGTCAGAAAAAATCTGCATCTTTTTGGTAAAAGAGGTGACAGACACAATTACAGTACTAGAAATAGGGACCAACTAGTTCAGCCAGGCTTTAGACTCGCTAAAGTAGACTCATCTTTCATGGGGTACTGTTTGAGATGCTATAATAAAATTCCACAAAGTATTCTTGAACTGAATGAGACGAAATTTAAAACATGCGTTAAACGCACACTATGTAAACAAGCATATTACAAGTTGAGCGATTATATCGCTGATAAAAATGCTTGGCTTAATGCTGGTCCTGCTCCACATGGACAGGGGCGCAAAAATTGATAGCATTAAATGGTATTGTTGGAGCTGCTGAAGATTGTACAAACTTATCTTTGCATTGTATAGATTCAATGTTAGTATTATACAGCGTGTAAGGTTAAACGAGGGACATATTGAGGGAAGGTATTCAGTATTCGATTCTGAACCCAAATATGTAAAAAACCTGTAACCTTAATTTTTGACATAATTGTCTAATTAAATACATTACTCATGGACACTGAGCGCGCAAGTAGGTGTCACGCGGCAAAACACGTGCCGGTCCTGAGCTGCATGCGCAAACTCCGCCCCTTTCCATTGTATTGTCGCCGATGCACCGACAGCCGACAGGGCACACCCCCGCGCCACCCCGCGCTCACCTCAGTGTATGCGCGAGCGCCGTTACGCAACGCATGTCTATTATTGCGTTTCCGCGTATCGCATTTAACAAACAACCCCGCTTACTTCGCGATATTAAGAGTGTCCTGTAAACGTGTTCTTGAATAACCAAAAATTACGTCTTATCCAGTGAAGAATATTAGGATTATGGTTCGTGCTTAATTAAGTGTTATCTAGTGATATTGTGCGAGGAACCGTTAATTATTTGCAAGGTGTCAATCAACGACTGCGAACATTCTGTCAGTACCTAGTTACCTAGATATTTGCCTGTCCAATGCCAGATTTAAAGTATGAAGGGAAAATGGATTATACCTAGAAAGGTCATTAACCCGCACACATGTTCTGCTGCGAAACTTAGGCGAAGTTTTTGGTATGGATCTATCTGTTATGTATTAGTGTTTTCTTTTTGTTCATATGTTTATTAGTATCATGTAAGCATGGACTATTGCGGGTTTGAATAAGTCCCTCGTTTAAACTAACATACTGTATAATCGCATAGCCTATATTGTGTTAGTACTATGTACTAGTAAGCTATCATTCACTGGAAACCTACGGCAGTTCTTGACTTGAATGTGCCCTGGCGGTTGAGAGTATGTCATGCTCTCTCAAATGTCTCGCTGATAGTGGCGCGTGTGTCGCACAGAGTATATAATCACTACGTTTAGTGTGTCGGACCATTTAGTTCCCTTCAAAATGGTTGAGCTGAATGGTGCTGATCCATGCGTCATATGCGTGAACGGGCGCTGTCAGTTGTGACTGGTCATCTCTTAGTCGCCATGGTTTATTTGAATTATTTTGTTTTTGAGTTGTATTTTATGTTTGTTTTGCTATGGACACTTTTAACGTGCACATCTTGCTACATTGTTCTCACATAATATACCATCTCAACATGAATGATGTAACCAAGATTTTGTAACAATATTTTGATTTAAAAGAGTGTCCATGGAGTTTCTTGCCCGTTCTTCTCCGTAGAGATCTACGCTAGGGAATGGGCAACTACAGTACTTTCACAGTTTTTATGTCTTGTGACTGGGACTGTAGCTACTTTAAATGTTCATTTTTGTTTCGAAAATTCAAAAGTGCCTGTAACTGGCCTACTTGAAATAAATGCTTTGATTTTGATTTTGAAATCTTCAAGGTCCTCATGTGAGTTGACCAATACCTGTACTTCAAAAGAGACTATGACCTCTGAGTTTGTTTCGTCTGTTTCTTCTCAGAGTAGTCAGGTACGAAACATCGGCCACATCTAGTTTAAAAACATAACATGATGTGACGTGTAAGTGTTTTGTTAAACCAATTTGCAGAAATAATATTACAGGAAAAATAAAACACAAAATTAGCAAAATGAATGGCACATTTATATTTAATTAATATTATTAATTATTATAGTTAGACCTTTCTTGTAGTTATATTTTAATCTATGCATTTGAGCAGGAAAAGAAAAAAAACACAAATGCTCTATGTTACATAGGCTGCTGGGGTTGCTATTGACGAAAAAACAAAAAAATAATAACAAAAAGCCTCTTTTTGTACACAATATCTCCAGGATAGTTATATCAGTGTCTAATTTACCATTCATTGGTGTACTGAGCATCAGTTGCGAATAAATACAGGGCGAATGCGTACGTATTAAAAAAAAACTTAAAATAGACCTACATAGTACGTTTGACAACAAAATTATAGATAATTAATAATAAAAAAGAAATTACATCTAAATGGAAGAGGAATCAACTAATCTAAACTAAAAGGGTGATAGTTAAGCCTTACAAACTAAAGGTAGAAAATACTAAAAGATATTTTTTAGAGTTTTGTAAGATCATTTACGTCAATTTAGATGTACAAAAAAGAAGTCTTGATATTTTCACATTATTGCCAGTTATAAAAACTAAGAATTGTTGGCAACACATTATCCTCGTTATTCGTGTAGAGAAATGAATGATATAAAAATATTAATCTATGTAACAAGTTAAATTAAATATTATGTAAAATTTCATTTAATTAAAATTAGTGCTACAAAAATGTTGTGTTGCCAACAATTACTATTATGTTACTTAGAGGGCAGACAAACATTCTTCCGTCAAATATTGTATTAGTATGACCAGCATTAAAAATCTTTCGAGACATTATACAGTCCAATGATTAATTTCATAATTTTCAAGCGTAAATTGTATTTGGAATAATCAATTATTCAAAAAGCCATAAACATCATAATTTCCTAAAAATAAATATTTCATAAAATTAAAGACCTTTTTCTCTGTGTCAGAGAAATTATAAATCAAAATACAATCAAGTATCAATTTAATGGTTTTTTAGAAAATTGTAACAAGTACGGCTTTGTCGAAATATACACGATTCATAATCTTCAATGATTCAAGGGGAAATCAACCTTAAATCTATATAATACAGAGTACCATTTAGTCTATCAACTAAAAATGGTTAAAGTCGGGTACTTCGACAATAATATTGCAGTTGAGTACAATGCTAACTCCCGAATTTTAACATTGAATCTAATACAATCTTTTTGTTGAACTATGTGATTTTAGAAGTTTAATGAATAGATGACTAACATTTTATAAGATCACACGGTTTATTAAATGTCGTCATTGGTATTTTATGTTTTGACAACCAGTATTACCTAGTACTAACTGGGTTGTGGAGGTCAGATAGGCAGTCGCTCCATGTAAAATACTGGTATTCAGCTGCATCCGGTGAGATTGGAAGCCGACCCCAACATAGTAAGGAAAAGGCTAGCTGATAATTATGGTATTTTATGTTTTGCCAAAAACCAGCACAGCAATAGAAAACATTTTAACAAAACGACTGTAAGTATCTTTCTAAAGTGTCTCTTAGTAATATTAATGGAGAAAAATAAACTCGATTTCTGGAATGAAAATCAACACGAAAAATGAGCTAACAAATCGTCTAGTATTAACTGAACTATCATCAGCGAACCAAACCACATGGCATGCTGTTAATTTCGACAAGTGACCTTAGTTCAAAAAACTGGGTATTCAGTAATAGGCGAAAAATACTTAGTCATCCATTCGATAACCTTAAAAAATCTCCCCAACCTGGATAGGTCGAAACAACTAAAGATACTATACTAAACGCATTACCGAAGTAACTGTTGACAATACGTATCATAGCGGTTTCGAAAACAATAATTATAAAATGTCATGAAACATAATAACGAATATTAATAATTTAGCTCCAAAAACATTTGTCAGAAATCCAATTGTTTATCTAAATCATTGAGCATTGGTAAATATATATTTTTCATTAAATATACACAGATTGTAATCAATTATGCGATATTTTTGTCTTCAGACTTGCGATTGTGACGATTTTTTTTTTGTGCGCGTTGTGTAAAAATATATATTTTTTAAATTAGATTTTTCTATATTTATTAAAGCAAATATAGATTCTGATTTTTCTGTCGTCGCTTCTTTGGTTTACTCTAACAATTTCTCAATTCTATACAGACGGGCGATCAAAAGCGACTTTACTTATGGCAAGACAAAAATCACGACAGTCGCAAGTCTGAAAACGTTTAAAACATTAAATCTTTTCAACGGAATTAAAGAAATGTCATTTGCTATATTTTCATATTCCACCTTTTCTCCAAAAAAAAAATAGCAAATGACAAAAATATATTTTAAAAAGAAACAAAAAATATTTAATAAAAACCTTGCACAAAAAAAATGTATAAGTACGATCTCAAGGCAATTAGCTACCGAAAATATTCTAAAAAAAGAAAAATTATTATTTATAATAAAAAATAATACTACGTATAACTCGAAGATCTTCCTGGATCGCGAAACAGTGTCAAAAAACAGAAATAATGTCAACGATTACGATTCACTGGAGTTTTGGTACAAAAGTGTCACATAAGTACTTTCTTAAGTAAGCAGCCATTTTTTTTCCCTTTTTTTTGTAAACTTGTAAATTTTTCTCCTAAAACAAAACATATTTATATTACAATAAGTACTAAGTTTTTACTAATTATTTCAAGCACAATCATTACTTTCATTTTTTAAATCAATTATTCTACAAGTTTACAAAAAAAAAGTATGATATACCTACACCACCTGTACATGAGAGAGGATCACAAAACAAAACATACAGTTTTATTGTCTAGCTTCTTAAACTCAGTATAAAGCGGTTGAAGTGGTGTGTCTATGGCAGCGACAAAAAAAACTTAAAAAAAAATCATCGTAATTAAAAATATCTTCATTTCTTTCTCATTTCTTACCTATACATGTACATATACTAAGTTAATATTTTACATTATTTATGTCTTTGGATCTAAGACATAAAACTCCTATCTCGTCCGATGTTACGTTCCGTTTTATAAAACTATTTCTATTTACTAGTAATATACACACTTATGTACTACAGAGTCCGAAATATAAGTCACTACGCACTGCTTCAATACCGTTTTAGGGTTCCATATGTAAAATAAAGAACCCTTGATAGTTTTTAGTTTTTTTTTTTTTAGTTTATTTAAATAATTCTTTGGAACTCTCTTCCGATGTGAATTTCAGAGTTGGGCTTGGAGTGTAAATTACCAATGATGACGTAATTGTAGTGACGTCAAAAGGCAGTTTTTTAGTACCCATAGTTTAAGGCGGACTCGAGTATTTTTCGAGTATACGATGGGTAGGCAAAGATACATATATTTTAGTGATGTGACCGCCGAAAGAAGTCATATTATTATGCTGGATAAAAAATAAAAAATTGTCATTATATCTCAATAAATTCGTGATATTAATAAAGTTTACGTTCAAGTGAAATAGGATTTAAGCTTTGCAAAATAGGCAAGATTGGGATACAAATAGATCAAAAGTCACCCGAAGTACAAGAACAAGACTCAAGATCCATTTATAATCTTAAAAAGGTGTTTTAAGAATTGAAAAAAAGTGTGTTAAAAAGTGTGTTGTGTTAAAAATATTTTTTGAAATAGAGAGACAAAAAAATGGTCAAAAATTGGTAATAGCTCCACCAAACCCAACAGTCACTGGGCACTTAAAAAAAACTTGGATTTTCTTCAAAAATCTGCTAATAAAGTGTGTACTTATAATAAAAACTCAACTTATATTAAGTAAAATGTAAACTTTTTTACTTATTTATGGCTTTCCTCCGTTTGGGAAGACAGTGTCCCACTCCCGTTCAACGGGTTTTTTAAATTAAAAATTAAAAGAGACATACAAATAAAATGCAACGATTAAAGTTTTGCGTGTGTATGTGAGATTTGTTGACTTATAGAGAGATTTGTATATTTTTTTACGACATTGTTTTTTTTTACTTAAAAAAAAAACGAGTAGCCAATGTAAACGTAAAGATGTTTTTTTTACCAAATATACAGGGTAATATTTATAGAGTTACTAAAATTTTATAAATATATTGATTGACATGCACAATTCGATTTCATGCAAGATTTCAGATCTTTTTTACAGTAATTGAAAATCATTGGCATTAAGCAACTTTACCATACATCGGTAAAAATATTACTCTGTATATTTTTTCTAGAAAACGAAAAAAAAAAAACATTCAATTCCATAGATAGTAAATTTTTAACAATTGTAACAAAAAATAAACAATAAATAAAAATTTTACTACACATTTCTGTCTAAAATTCTCATCATTTACGACAGAAATTACTAGAATTTAAAAAAAAAAATGATTAAAAACATTAATTACTCACATTGAAATCCGTCAAGTCACTCACAAACACACGCAAACCTTTAAAACAAAACATAATATCCTTGCACACATTAGTCGCAACTGTTTAGTTGCGCACGAGTGTCGGTCGTGTGTCGCAGTGCGTAGCGCGGGGTACGGGCGGGGTACGGGCGCGGCGCGGTGCGAGCGCGGAGCTAGCGCGGCGCGCGTCGCTATTGGGGCGGCGGCCCCGTGGGCGGCTGCCCGGGTAACTGGCCCATGCCCTGCTAAATTAAAGGTTTCATTAAAGCCTTGGTAAGTTAAAAAAATAAATATCATGCCATCATCATGCCATCTAGTGCCAGAAACAACTAAATATCTTTAGGGAATTGTTATTATGTATACAAGCTCCTCTCTGAGATTCTGGGTTCGGGTAGTCTCCTACGGTTTTTCCATCAGGAATTCCTCAGTAGCAGCCAAAGAGTCTGGATTTGTGCCCATTTGATGGCAATAGGGTCGCCCCTACATGAGACTTAAACATAACTGACAAAATATGGGCGTACTATTTGGTAGGGTAACATGTGTGCATCACGACTGTACGGCGGTAGTGAAGTACTGACCGGCATGGGTTGGTAGTGCTGTAAGGGTGCGGGAAGCAGTTTGGGCGCTTCTTCCGCTTTCTCCTCCTCGCGCCGCTTTAGACACGCTGCCTTGGGGTTTAAGTTGCGTTCTGGAATAAATAGGGAATTTATTAGATGCTAATACAATACAAAGAAGTGCCGAAGTCCTCAATTTCCCGTTAAATTACTTCTACTGTCATATTTGACCGTAGTAACGCCATTTCGAACACAAAAAACGACACTTAAAACTTAGATTTAAGGGAAATTATGGTTATTTGGACACAAAAATATGTTTACTTCCATGGATATTTTATGTTTCTTATTTTATTTGGTCCCCCCTTTCAGATCGGAGAAATTCTTTATTAAAATCACGACAAATTATAAAACAAAGTCCTCCTTCTGTCTGTCTGTCTGTACGCGATAAACTAAAAACTACTGCACCGATGTTCATACTGTTTTCGGCAATGGATAGAGTGGTTCTCGAGGAAGGTTTTATTATATAATTAATACACGGGCGGAGCCGCTGGCATCAGCTAGTATTGTTATTCTTTATTATTTTCCCCTCGATTTAGGTACATCTGAATCATAATGATGCTGTTCTTACCTCTGACTTGCTGCTCTAAGGTCATGATCACCTCGACAGCCATGTTGAGTATACCCAGCTTGGTCTGCGGCTTGTCGCTCTTCAAGTGGGTCATGCACATCCTGCCCAGTTCCTTCAGAGCCTCGTTTATGTCTCGTATTCTTATCCTGGGGAAATATGCACGAGAAAGGTTAGATGCAAGTTGAAGGCTGATTTTTAAATAATTTCATTAGTCTATGTTGAGATGTGCACAGTTTTAATAAGTGTGTGTTGGACTGTGCACAGTTTTAATAAGTGTGTGTTGGGCTGTGCACAGTTTTATTATGTGTGTGTCGAGTTGTGCACAGTTTTATTATGTGTGAGTCGGGTTGTGCACAGTTTTATTATGTGTGAGTCGGGTTGTGCACAGTTTTATTATGTGTGTATGTCGGATTGTGCAAAGTTTTTTTTTTGATGATTTTATTACAGCATGGGTGCTCCGCGTGCATTTCGAGTTAGTTTACGTCCCCAGTGAGATATCCTTGGCTTGAGTTATAGATACTGTTATTAACAATTAATGCTTCAAATAAAAAGAAAGCAACGTAGAATTGTTCCTTTATTTAATACATAACTATTACACTTTCTGTGATACAAGTATGCTAATTCGATAAACACGCGAAGACTTCTTTATTGTAGTATAATTGATGCAAAAACAAATTATTAAAATTAAAAACATGATAACATTAGGTCACAGTGTGTACAATTCCTGAAATAAATATTGTATTACGTTTTCACAAAAAGCTAAACAAATACACAAAATGAAAAGTCTATTACATACTTATAAAAAGTTTGTTAAATCACCGTGGAATTTCAAATTTTGTTTATAACCAATTTTTGAGATTCAATCTGAGTGGGCCTAGATGATTGATGGCGATTTGGCTCATATATTTATATATATTACAGCCCGTGTGGAGTCGTGAACACAAACAAAATGATACATACACAACAGTTGCGCTCGCCACCTTGTCGGCTACGCTGAACACAAAACTGCCAAATGCCAGAAAAAAAAGCGGGATTATCGTCTTTTGCCAAGTGTCAGCGCAGACTACGCCACTCGAACGGCAGCTATGGCCGATTCCAAACGTTAAGGGTGTGACTATTAACGTTCTCTGTCTGTGGTCATCAGACCCCCGTATCGCTATCTCTGTCTTACCTCTCCCTGGCGTTGTTTGCCTGCCGCCTCTCCTTCTCCCGCATGGCCTTGGCGTGAGGGTCGGCCTCGTCGTCGCCTTCGTCCGCTGACGAATAACTGGTGCCCAGATGTATGGGTTAGGTTGGGAGCTTCTTTTGTTTATAACTCTAAGTCTAAGGGATGGAGACGTTGACAATTTGAAAATAAGAGGAAAGTGAAAGTACGGAAGATTTGCAGTGAAAATTTGGGGATTTAGGGCAACAATTGGGGAATTTGAGGTGAAAATTGGGGGACTTTGGGTGAAAGTAGCGGATTTGAGGTGAGGATTGGGGTATTCGAGGTGAATAAACTGGGATTTTGGGTGAAAATGGGAGACTTGTGGTGAATATTAGGGTATTTGAGGGGAAAATAGGGGGATTTGGGGTGAAAGTAGTGGGTTTTGGGATAAAAATAGGAGATTTCATTGATTCAACGTCTCCAATAAATTTAACAAAAACGCGAACGAAAAATTTAATAAAAAACAGAATTAAATAAAGACACATAACCTGTTATTCTTCCCTCCGACGAAGGCGGCGCGCGAGCGAGTTCAGCCGACCCTGTTCTTACAGCTAGCTTAATTATATCTAGACGGACTAATGCACCTGAGCTTCATCATGACGTGAGTGCGAGTGATAGCAATAATAGGCTAGTTTCCACCATCAATAAATTGAAAATCTATTTAGTCCGTCAGTTAGGGTATTGGAAAATAATTGACACGTATTTTTTGTTTTTGTAAATCAGTAAATATTGACAAAGATAAAACGCATCATAACTTGGGAGTCGGGCTCATGACGTCATTACGCTCTAAAAATTATACTACGGCGTGACGTTTAGAGAATTTTAAAAGCGTCGTATCTTCGTCAATTTTGGTTTATGTAACAGAATAAAAAATAAGTGTCAAATATTTTTTGATATTCTAACTGACGGACTAATTAGATTTTTTCAGTTGACAAGCCTATTGCGCGTTGGCATTCATAACGTGGTTAGCATAAGCGTATAATGTTGTCATAGATGGTGATTTTCAGTAAAATAAAAAACATAGCATAATCAACCCATAATGTCCCCACTGCTGGGACACAGGCCACCTCTTTATGAGAGTAAATGTGCTATAATCCACCACGCGGGTCCAGTGCAGGTTGGTAGATGTCACACGTCTTCGAATATTTGGTTCTAGGACGTGCTGGTTTCCTCACGATGTTTTCCTTCACCGTTTTAAGAGCAGTGGTGATGAAATAAATCACACAAAGTAATGCGCCTGTCTGGGTTCGAACCCACGAGTTACAGCTTGTAAGTTGGGGTTGCCACCACTGCTCCTTTGAGCGTAGCTTACCAACACACATATCGGAATGCAAATGTGGAATAAAAAGTGCACGCACACAATAAAAGCTCAAGAGCCCTCGACAAGTGTCCAAGCTGCCATTTATTAATAAGCGAATGTGTTAATGATTTGTTGTAATGGCGCCACTTTCTTGAGTGAGGAAGTGATGATGATGAATTAATGAATGGACTGTAGATGTTTAGACGTATTTACATTTAGATTATTTATATACTTATCTATATTTGTATACCAACATTATAAAACCGAAGAGTTTGTTTGTTTGGTTGGTTGAACGCGCTAACCTGAGGAAATACTGGTTCGAATTGAAAAATTGGAGGAAGGCTATATTTAGGCAATACAATAAATATCACCTACGAGTACTACGACCAATAGGAGCGGAGCATCAATGAAAAAAGGTTAAAAAATAGGGACAAAATACGGTTAAACTGTTAAAGTTAAACAATCATGAATGATGACATTGTTCCTATTAAAATGGCTTTAATAATATCCAAATAAATACGTTATTCATCACAAGTATT
Source organism: Xestia ashworthii (assembly GCA_950022955.1). Taxonomy (NCBI): domain Eukaryota; kingdom Metazoa; phylum Arthropoda; class Insecta; order Lepidoptera; family Noctuidae; genus Xestia; species Xestia ashworthii. The sequence continues at coordinate 12,495,714 of OX465575.1, read as the reverse complement.
TAATTTTGAATAAAATTGGCCTTGCCCTTACATCATTCGTTTTCAATGAATATCATTAGACTTAACACGGTTTCAAAATAATTCTGCAGCAAAATAATGATCAAGTTTCTTTTTTTCTTAGAAATACCATAAAACATGCACCGCCAATAGTTTCCGTTTCCGGATATTTACTTAATACAACGTGTTAAAATCTATTTAATTTTTTTTTCTGCAAAAAACGAGATTTAATTCCGATCAATAATTTAGTTCTACGACTTACCTTCCGCCTACCTAGGAGTACCACACAGAAAAGAGCTTTATTGAAAAGGACATAAGGCATAAAATAGAGGACATTGTACACACTGTGACCCTGTTAGAATGGCGTGCGGCTGAAACTATAACAAAATGTTAGTAAATTATGAACAAATAATATAATTATATATACCATGAGATAAATGTGTGTGCAGAGGAAATATCTAATTTTGACTCATACTGAAATATATGGTGCACTATAGTTGCTGTCAGTTGTTATCGCAATATCGGTCATTGACCCCACCTACATTCACTAAACTTCTTTACTTTGAAATCCTAAAATAAGCATGTTCAAGTCAAACATGTTCGTGAACGGGCGCTGTCGATTGGGACTGGTCAGCTCTTGGTTGCCACGGCTTTTTACATTAATTAATATATTTTTTAATTGTTATTTTTTTGTTTTAACTATGGACACTTTTATCGTGCACATCTTGCTACATTATTCTCACATAAATAATGTACCATCTCAACATGAATGATGTAACCAAGATTTTGTAACAACAGTATGATTTAAAAGAGTGTCCATGGAGTTTCTTGCCCGTTCTTCTCCATAGAGATCTACGCTACAATACAACTACAATACTTTCACAGTTTTTATGTCTCATGATTGGGACAGTAGCTTGATTTAATTTTCATCTTTGTTTCGACAGTTTTTAAGTGCCTGTAACTGGTCTACTTGAAATAAATGATTTTGTTTTTTTTTTAAATCGCCATCTTTCGTGATCTTCAACATTTTTTTGTAATGAAAAACGATATTTGGTTATTTGTTTTGGTTCATACGAAGAGATATTAGGGAAAGGGCAATGAACGGTATTCTGCCGTGCTAATTAGAAGTTCAGTAAGGTTTTAGTATTTTCGAGTAAATGGCGCCTAAAAATGTTTACATTTATTTGTTTTTTTAGGAATGATTTTGAAGTTTTCAAAAATGTTTTGTGTTACATATAGCTGATATGCATTCTTTCGTAAGAACTAACCCTATTTTCTATAAGTTTAATACAGCAATTTTAAAACCCTTACTGCGTATCTAATTGCGATCTTAACTGGCACCAACTACATTAGGTACACCTCTGCCTAACTCTCCTGTGATTACAGACTTGATAGTATGCTTAGACTCATACTATAACCACGTTTTCCAGTTATACAGGGTCAAACTAAATTGCTATAGTTGTTGCATTTTAGCTTGTGATAGCGGTGGTAATTTTAATGTAAATTCCGACTTTTCAATAATTTTCGTTTGTATTTGTGTGACATTTGTATAATTTATGTGTTTGTATTTGTGTCTATCTATTTTTATTTTTGCTTTATGTGGGTCTCGGACCTGAAATGAAATAAAATAAATGATTTCATTTATTTTATTTTATTTATTTATTTATTGCCCTGTCCCTAATATATTCGTAAGAACCAAAACAATAAACCATGTTTCGATTTTTGTTAGAAAAAATGTTGAAAACCAGGATAGATGACGATTCACGACTTTGAACCAAAAAGAAACCTGGTTAAGGCTTATTTTTTTAAGTTAAAACTTTAATAAATGTAGGTGGGTCAATGATCGATATTGACACCTTAACTGTCAGTAACTATATGAAACAACATTTATGTTATTTCAAAGGTTTTCTAAGATGCATTAAATAAGTTCCAAAGTCCACTGATATTTCCTACAACAAAACCATGGTAAACACTGAATCAAGGTAAAAATACCAAATAAACAGTACGGGAGATTAAGTTATAAATAAGTGATGAAAACTAACGGCCATTTTCAATAACTTACTAAAAGGTATCGGTAGCAGTAGCGAAGGGTCAATTTATGTAAGAGGTAAGCCGGAGGACATATGTTTAATGTGTTATCATGTGATTATTTAATACTGAGGGTGCCATTTTTCAAAGGGCATCCGGTAGGAATCGGGTTGTATGGAACCTTCGCCACTGATCGGTAGGATGCTATCTCTGTCTGTTTGACATTTAGCTTACTACGGACGGATAGAAACAAAACGTCACAGAAAAGCGTTCTTTGATTTTTCTATGAATCGAATGACAGGTAGGTGATGCGGATAGGATATTTCAAGCTAACTTTGTCCACGTCTGGCAACTATCGGTGTTTCTAACAGATAGCTGCCAGACGTGGCATATTAACTGATAGTTTTACGTAAGTAAGTTTTAAAAAACGGCCTTTAACGGAAATCATACTAAATGTTTACCATGGTAAGCTGACAACATGTGCAAATGAATTGTAAAGAAAATAAAAAACAAATACAGTGGCATGTGCGAACGAGTACATTTTATTTACTTTACTTATTATTATTTTTTAAGTAGTCTGACAACCAGTTTTATCAAGGTAAGGGATTGTATTACCCAGTACTAACTGGGTTGTGGAGGATAGATAGGTAGTCGCTCCATGCAAAATACTGGTTTTCAGCTGCATCCGGTTAGACTGGAAGCCGACCACAACATAGTTGGGAAAAATCAGACAGACGATGATTTAATCAATATTAGTGCAAGTGCCACTATACTTGCCTTTCAATAACGAAAACGTACCAGTTCCAAAAATGATAATAAAATAAACAAGTAAGTCATCTCTTATGGAACTGATAAGTCCTTATAGTAATAAAAATAGAGCTGATTTGTCGATTTACATAGGAGATTACCCCAAATATTCCATATTTTAAATTGACTAAATTTTGAACTAAGTTACTTGTGTCAAGATTAAAAGTAATTTCGTGACCCCAATATGGATTTTATTATGAGTACTAGTACCATTTTACTCGCCTTTTTTGCGGTTAGTTTATATGGATAACAATAAGTTACTCTAGTTACAATTGAGAGTAAAATGGCCCAAATAACAATTTACTCTTGTCAAACATGATTACTTTAAGGTTAGTAAAATAACTTTAGATTAATATAAGGCACTCATTTGGAGTAACGAAATGACTGTAGGTTACCCTACAGTCATTACAAAGTATTGTTATAAAATACTAAATAATTCAAATGTTGCCTGTAAGTGCCGCGAGAGGGCGCTAGTTAGTTGCATTCAATAATATTTATGTTCTGTGTAATCCGCCATCTTTAGCATAAGACGATTGCTCATAGCTGTGACTGTGCACTGCATAATTTATATTCGTAACGACGACACGAATCAAACTGTACAAAATTAGTATACCTGTGTAAAAAGTAATATTATAACGTCCATGTCTTGAAATCGGCGTTTCATTAAGCATTAGAAACAAAAGACAAGTATAAATTACATTAAGGTAACGAATATTACTGAAACGTACGGCAATGACTGTAGGGTAGGGAAATTTCTTTAGGGTAACGAAATTACCGTAGGTAAACAAAATTACTTTAGGGTTACGAAATTACTGTTGAGTAAGGTAATTACTTTAGGGTAACGAAATGACTGTAGGCTAAAGTTATTTCTTCTAGGGTAACGAAATGACTGTAGGCTATAGTAATTTCTTCTAGGGTAACGAAATGACTGTAGGGTAAGGTAATTACTTTAGGGTAACGAAATGACTGTAGGGTAAGGTAATTACTTTAGGGAAACGAAATTTTTAAATTTAGTAAAGTATGTTAGGGTAATTCGTAGGTAAACCGACAAGCTAGGTCGCTGTAGTGTGTGTCGCACCTCTCTCTAACGTTGTTGGCCTGGCGCCTCTCCCGCTCGCGCGCCGCCTTGGTGTCGGGGTCCAGGTCGTCCTCGTCTGCTGACGAGCAGCTCGGCATGGCGGGGTTGCTGGAGCTTGGGGGGGGGGGGGCAGCGTTACGGTTTAATTGGTGGCTCGATTAAAGTGACTCAAATGTGAAAGTAGATGAGTCAAATAATAAGGTCCCATGTTCACCAAAACGATGACGGTCTGATTCAAACTCAACTCAAACTCAAATCATTTATTCCAACTAGACCATTACGGCACTTTTGAATGTCAAAAATACAAAGAAAAATCAAAGCTACAGTCACAGACACAAGGCATAATAACTTGAGAAAGTACTGTAGTTACCCATTCCCAAGCGTAGATCTCTATGGAGAAGAACGGGCAAGAAACTCCATGGACACTCTTTTAAATCAAAAAATGTTGTTACAAAATCTTGGTTACATCTTTCATGTTGAGATTATACATATATGTGAGAACGATGTAGAAAAACAGCTGTTTTTAGATAATCAGACAGTTATCTTTTCGGTGAACATGGACCTAAGGTGAATTGCGATGAGTGATTTTTAGACACGTCTTTTTTTGAAAGAAATGAAGGTAAATAAAGTCGTTATGAAAAATGTTCTATTGAATTTGTTATTTTTTGCAACTTGTATGAACTGTCAAGAACATGTCCTTAGATTTTATTTCAATTTCGATATTATTAACTTCAGTTATGGCGCTTCAGTCCAGGAAGTCTAAAATTGCCACTTTAGCAGAATCGTAATGGGATAAAAATAATTTTTAAAACAGTATTAAAAGAAAATTTATTATATAACGGTGTCTGTGACCATTTTAAAAAATGTAACACAGTTTATATTGTTATCCCATTATGATTCTGCTAAAGCACCATTTTAGACCCCCTGATAACCATAAAGAAAATAAATTGTAGCGGTGGCGAAGGTACATTACAACCCGAGTCCTTTAACTTTTTAGCTACCTCTAAACCTTCGCCATCACTCTAGACGTTATAAATCGTATCAATAAGACTCACTATCGCCTGGAGCGCTTGGAGTTGGGCGGCTTGTTGGCGAGTGCGTCGGCCGAGCCTGATGATGACGGCTTCGACTCCACGCCTGAGTCCGGAGGCTCTTTACGTTTCTCTGGAAAGTGGGAATATGATCATGAGTATAATTAAATTATGTTTTAGCAAAATGTGGACCGAGGGCATCACTGTCGGGAGGTAAAATAGTGGGTGCAGAGGGAACCTTCACGAAGCCGTCCACTAAATAACCGGTTCATAAAACTAAGAAACACTGCCCACGAATTATTGTCGAAAATAGCTACTTCTTGTGTTGGTCTGAAAAATCAGAACTTAATGAAACGCACTCAAAATCTTGAACTGATGGATGAATTTAATAGGACTCATGGAGATGTTTAAAGTATTGTTACAATATACAGTATGTTAGTTTAAACGACGGACTTGTTCAAACCTGCAATAGTCCATGTTTACATGATACTAATAAACATATGAACAAAAAGAAAACACTAATACATAACAGATAGATCCATACCAAAAACTTCGCCTAAGTTTCGCAACGTGTGCGCCATGCGCTTATCGCAGAACATGTGTGCGGGTCAATGACCTTTCTAGGTATATACCCTTCATACTTTAAATCTGGCTTTAGACAGGCAAATATCTAGGTAACTAGGTACTGACCGAATGTTCGCAGTCGTTGATTGAAACCTTGCATAATAATTAACGGTTCCTCGCACAATATCACTAGATAACACTTAAGCACGAACCACAATCTCAATATTCTTCACTGTTATGACGATAAGACGTAATTTTTGGTTATTCAAGAATACGTTTACAGGACACTCTTAATGTAGCGAAGTAAGCGGGGTTGTTTGTTAAATGTGATACGCGGAAACGCAATAATAGACATGCGTTGCGTAACGGCGCTCGCGCATACACTGAGGTGAGCGCGGGGTGGCGCGGGGGTGTGCCCTGTCGGCTGTCGGTGCATCGGCGACAGTACAAAGGAAAGGGGCGGAGTTTGCGCATGCAGCTCAGGACCGGCACGGGTTTTGCCGCGTGACACCCACTTGCGCGCTCAGTGTCCATGAGTAATGTATTTAATTAGACAATTATGTCAAAAATTAAGGTTATAGGTTTTTTACATATTGGATTGAGAATCGAATACTGAATACCTTCCCTCAATATGTCCCTCGTTTAACCTAATAAATAAAATTAACGAAGAATAAGTTTCGGCGTCGTTAATTCCATTTCCGATTTTAAATCGTTGTGTTCGTATTTTTAGAACTATGCTTGTTTGAAATCGAGCATTTCTTGATGCTCTTGTAATCTCGAGATATCAGAACAATCTTTATTCACGTCAACATAAGGTTGATGTCGGCTTGCCGCTACTCGTGGTAGATGGTAGAGGTACGTACTGGTGTTAGGCAGCAACTGGCGCTCCATCTTGATGGGCGGCTCCGCGTGCAGCGCCGCCAGGGCGCCGCCCAGCGCACGCACTGGAACACGAATATTATATTTATTAACATCCTCATAAAATAAACCCAACGCAATGAAGCACAGAGTAACGTACTCACACTTAACTACGGATTTTGAAAAATCTCACATAAGACTAGAAGAGGTGAGGGGCTCAAGTCAAATCTTATAACATCCCACCCAGGGGGAAGTGGGGTCGCAAAAACGACTTAATTGCCTCACGTTATTAATGAACGCCCCCTTGTCTTTGTCGCCGCAAGTCAGGCTATAAGACTAGCATACTGTTCAGAAACTATTCGATTATGTAAAGGTTTCAGTTTTGAGAGTTGTCAGTTACAAGGGTAAGCCAAGCTTATAAGGGTAAGCAAATTACCGCCACTAATAAACCCTGCTGGGGTGACTGTGGACAAGGAAACTGTGTCCGCATCAACGCCAGAAATGATGAGAAAGAACCCTGTGTAGTTTCAGGGACTCACCCACCCGTTCCAGTGATGTCTACAAGTAACACTTACCGGGCGGCGCTTGATGTGGATGGTGCATGTCCTGCGGGTACAAGTCGGGCGCCTCCGCGTGGTTGCGCAGCACATTGATGGCGTCGTCCAGCCTCTCTTCCATGCGCGCTCCCTGTAGTGCCATTAACCACACATTAGCCAACATACCAACAACATACAACTGTACCTACATAATAGAAACTTCCCAGTAACGGCCTGGCCGCACCCAAGAGCGGCACGGCAAGAGGTAAGTCGATCACCGCTTACCACGCCGCAAACCGCGCCGCTCTTGGCTGTGGCTAGGCCCTAAGTGTAAAGGCATCGATTTGCATGAGCTAACATTGTGAGGAGTTTACACCATAGTAGTTAGTTTGCAGCACAAAATAGTTTTACCGTTTTGCCGTCTTAATAAAACCTGCATAAAGGTGGTCTTTTATATTCTTGAGCATGAGAAATACATTCAATGTGACCTAAAAAATAGTTTTAGACTTTATAAGTTTATCAATATAATATTGCCTCATGAATTGCTAGAAATTTGAATATTATTAACCATTTTTAACACACATTTAAGTAAAAACCAAAGGATCACATACAAACGCAAATAAAAGAACATACAGCATAAAACCATGCCACATAACTTCTAAATACTATACATACATACATATTTACAATATAATACTTTGTGTTATTGTCCAACGAAAAAAAACTACTATACCATAGAAAAAACATCCATATAAAATCCTTTATATGAAAGTAGTCATCTCGTAAGGCCGATATTAGAACGTCAGAAAATCCGAGTGTTTATTTCTAGTAAAATTCAATTTATTTCGCTTCCAATTTATGCCAGACAATAACACAATATATTTTAATAAACAAAAATAACTGGAGTTTATATGCTGTAGGTATTTACTAGCTTAAACGAAATAAGCTTGACTTATTCTAAAATTTTCAAAGAATAATTGACACACCCAAAATCTTGTACACTAGTATAGTTTACAGTAGCGAAGGGTAATTTTTTGTAAGTAGGAGTACAAATCTTTAATTTGATTTTATTATTTGTCTATAAAATACTGACTGCAATTTTTCAAAGGAAAGCCGATAGGAATCGGGTTGTATGGAACCTTCGCCACTGATAGTGTATACAGGTTGATCGAATAAAACAAGATTTAAAAAACTTATGACTTTCAATATCACAAATAGCGACAGCATATAACCCCATACATGCATAGTTATTCACAAACGCTCGATTGGATTCCGATTCGACAAGTCGTATGTCTGTCTTTTTTTGGCATTACGAAAGCGAACGAGATAGACATATGACATTCCGAATCGAAATCGAATCAAACGTTTGTGAATAAGTATGGTGGTGACGTAGATACTCACACAGTCGGAGTGATCCCTCAGGAAGACCATAGCCTCGTCCAGCTGTCGCTGCTCGGCCGGCGCGCCCTAACCAAGCGGACGTTACAGCGAGGGGGCACGCGCATAGACCAACATTACGGGATCCAAACGTCTTTCCGAGGTGGAAACACGTTTGCGAGGTGGAATATCGCGGATTACGGTACGGCATTGATAAACGCAGTTTAAGATGTGGACATTTTTTTTTCTTTTATTATTTAAAGTTTTTGTGTATTATGGTGGAAAGTTGTGTCTCTCTACAATTTCTACTATTTTTGATCGGCCTGACAGGATACAGGAAGTAAGATTATTGAGTTATTTACGATGTGAAAAAGTTATTTTTTATTTAGTTATTTAATTTATTATTTAGTTCTTTATTATTGACTTATTTATTATTTAGTTATTCATTTACGTGTTTAAAAAATTGGAAAGTTGTTGTTTGTAGGGTGGAAAGTCGCAGATCTGTAATCTGTTAAGATAGATAAGTAGAATTGAAAAACATTTTGTGAGACGGACACCGTGGTCTCCGATGTAGAAAGTGTTGTTTTAACAGCAAACGTACTGTTGAAGTAAAAAAAAAGCAATTTGTTGACAAAGAAAATCACATTTTCGAGACTTTAATAACCGGACTAAGTTATTATACAGTTACATTTCAATTAAACAATTATTGGGGAACTTTTCCAAGTTGAAAGATCATTTTTTCTTTACTAATTTATTATTATTTACAAACCGTATTGCATTGATGTCTCTAAAAGTTTAAAAAACTATTCATTCAACCACCAATCGACAAAAAATCTACCATGGCAACTATTTTTTTTTTATAAAAAGAACTACTAAACTACACATCACTAGAACAAAAAAAAACTTAAAGAAAGTCTATGACGCGAGCCCGCACTTCTCGCTGACTATTAAACACAACATTTATAAAACAAAACAAAAATGTACAAAAAAAAAGTCTAACACGAACTTTATAAATAAATGTATAATGCATTTTTTAAAGTTGACCATTACATGTTTAAATAAAATTATCAAAATGTAATGGTGTTTGCCAAAAAGAAGTATTTCTTTACCAAAACATTATTTTATGTGCCGATTTTTATTTAAAATATTATTCCATAAAGTTCGTATTACATTTAAAAAAATATTAATTCAGAAAACAAAAAGAAAAGAAAACCCAAAGCATTAAATGAGTCATTGAGAAAAAAGAAAATCATTTCAATTACAAATCAAAATTATTAGTCGAGTGCGAGTAGACAAAACATACTCAAGAGGTGGAACGAAGTTTACAGTTTTATATCTAAAAAACAAGTTAAAAAACAATCGCCGCTCACGACTTTCAAAAAAGAAATCTTTTTATCAACATTATCGTTTATGAATAACTTGGAATTCGACGAATTTATATTATGGCATAGTGTAGCCTGTGTGCATCCATTAAATGCCAATTTGGTCCGATTATTTGAACATTGTTGTCGACATTTTATTTTTTCTAAAAAAACAGTCCCATGAAAATCCGATCGCTATTAACTTCGTTCCACCTTTCTGTCTAACTGCACTAGGCTTTATTGGGAAAAATCGTAAAATTAGTTACATCCATGCGTAAAGGGAGACATGCTTATAACAATATAATTTTCATGACTATTTCACAGATTTTGAAAGCCATATCTAGTCAGATTGAGACATTCTTTCAGAAGCCGGAAATATATTAAAATTACTAATTTTCAACATTTGCTTTGAGAGCTTATAAACACTGCAATTTGAACTCATTATGCACTTAAATAAAATAAACGTTACTTCTGTTTAATATGAACTAGCTGATGCCCGCGTACAAATTATATATACCTACTAAAACCTTCCTCGAGAACCACTCTATCCATTGGCGAAAACAGCATGAAAATCGGTGTAGTAGTTTTTGAATTTATCGCGAACAGACAGACGCGGCAGAGGACATTGTTTTATAATATGTAGTGATATAAGGCACAACGATATACATTGCAATGTATATAGGCTTTATAAGTAAGATATAAGAGTATTCGTACTTCCTTCAACTCCATAGTTTTCGCGGGGCTAATGTAAAATGCTGGCTAAAGGTACAAGTGGCAAGCAAATGTTTCAAATTAGTTTATATCTTGTATTTATTTACATGTGGGGTGAATGTGGTGGGAATGTGAACTTTAGCTACCATAATTAAGGTACATTTTTAAATGATTTACTAATACTAGGTACTATTTTAGCTATTATTTTCATATATTTTGGAATCTACACTGATTGAACTGTGGACCCATCCACTACATAAACATATTATGTCTATTTTTAAAGAACATTTTTCATTTTAGTTCAGTATTTTTACTACAATTATAAATAGTCTACTAACTCAAAATATGCCTTTAAAAAATCTTGACTTTTTGTTGTAACATTACAAAATTCTACTCATATTTTTAACCGACTTTAAAAAAGAAAAAGGTTCTATGTTTAACTGTAAGTATGTCATTTATGGACACTTTTTCATGAGATTCTTAACTCATCTATCACGTCGAGCAATATTAATAAAACGGGTATAAAACTACCACTAACTATGATAAAAATCTAGTTCATAACATTACTACACCCTTCTTGACAAATAGGGGTATAATATATCCGAACTATACTAAACCTTGATCTGTTTACGAAGTAGACATAGACAGACCATAGTTAAACAATGGCGTCAGACAAATTCGATCCGGCTTCACAGACATCAGTAATTGACCCATTAATAATTTTTAAAATGGGGTGAGTTTTTCAAATATTTAAACATTCACTTTTCATTATTATTTAATTTCTTTAATAAAATAAAATATCAAAAATAAAAATAGAATTTAAAAGAGATAATTAATTAATAAAGTTACTGTGGCATAAATATTTAAAATAACTAATTTGAAATGAAATATTAATCGATTTTAAATTTACAGTAAAACTTACAACCCCACCACAATCTCCCACTACCCCCCAGTCTACAAGTATCACCCCCACACTCACCATATTGTTGGGTTGGAACACAGGCATGGGTGCGTGGTGACCGTTGGGCAGAACGGGCGCGGCTAGTGCGTGCGGCGTCGACGCGGAGGGGGGAGACGACACACCCGAAGATACCCAGTTTGATTGCTGAAGAGAAAAGGAGAAAGAGAGATAAGCAGCTTATCATCTGCTTAGCCTTTTAAAACCAAATAACTCTCTCATGAACTATGTTGGGGTCGGCTTCCAGTCTAACCCGATGCAGCTGAATACCAGTATTTTACATGGAGCAAGCAAACTGATCTCCAAAATCTAGTTAATGGGTGTAACTAAAAACTGATTTTGAATCTCTGACGCAAAGGGTGTTATAATAGCTCGTTCTGGCTATTTCGACAGTATAAAATCTACAAATTGCGGTGAAACTAATAGCATAACGTGCTTTTCAACACAACTAGGAAAATAACTTAATGATGTTCCAGTTAAATTCGGCGGCGTTTGACAACCGCAAGAGAACCAAGTTTTCCGGCGTAGCCCGAAGAATTGCCAAACTTAAGTGGTAGTGGTCAGGGCATATTGCTCGCAGAACGGATGGCCGATGGGGCCGAAAAGTTCTGTAGTGGCGACCTCGAACCGGAAGACGCTGTGTTGGAAGACCCCTCAGGCCCCCAATAGATGGAGCAATGACCTGGTGCAGGTTGCAGGAATCTGTTGGATGCAAGTCGCGCGGAACCAGTCAATGTGGCGACTTTTGGGGGAGGCTTACGCCCAGCAGTGGCCGTCTTTCGGCTGAAATGAAGAATTGACTGGTCTCCGTCAAGATTGGCCACCACCTCCATTATCTATCTACATCCTCCTACAAGTGTACTGTAACTGTTGGAAGTTGTATCTCGTACCTGTCCGTTGTGATGGTGGTGCTTGAGAGGCGGGTAGAGGCGCGCGTGCAAGGGGGGCGGGGAGTGCACGGGGGTGGAGGGCGAGGAGCCGTACGACGAGAGGCTCCCCGCCTCCGCCGCGCCCACCCCCGGGGTGCTCGCTGACCCGCCGTACATCTGCGGAGAGGGGAGACCACATTGAGGGTGCGAGGAACCAGTGCAGTAGACAAACGAAAACATTTACAAAACGTATCTATGTGGAATATCAACTATCTGGTGTCCACGACACGATCCTCGTTGCTTACTGTGGCACCAGATGGCGCTGTGTGTAATGTCCATTGGATTCCAGCGATATTTATTTAGCTATGATGACGTCAGGTCTAATAAAGTCAGGGATCTTTTGGCGCGCGGCTTTAATCGGAATCAAAGTTTATGTTGTTGTTTTTTTTTAATACAATTTCCATAACAAACTTGAAAATTCTCATTCATTGGCTTCATCGAAGCACGGTTTTTTTTAAATCACATTTATGTACCTTTCCTGAAACTTTTGTTTTAAAAATTATAAAATTATACTATGCTAATAAATTAAGATAAAATTCTAAAAATAAAATATATATTGCTCTAGACATTACACAAAGCGCCATCTTGTGCCACACTAAGCAACGAGGCTTGTGTCATGGACACCACATACTGGATATTCTACATAGAAATTTTCTGACTCTTATCAATAACGTCTTTTGGCAAAATCTTCAGAACAAAGAGCTGATCTCCACTTACAGGTTGTAATGGCGGCTTGGCGACGAGCATGGGGTCTGTGGGCGAGTGGTGCGGCGCCGCAGCCCTGAACGAGGACATCGGCGGCAGGGGGAGCTCCGCGCCGCCGCCCCCCGCCTCGCCCACCGGACCACCCGCTATACCTGGAACAGCGGAAGAACATGGCTTAGGTTACATAAAAGAGATGGTACATAGAAGTCAATTAAAAAACCTGGAGAGCTCATGTCGCATTCCAGAGCTCATGTCGCTGTTGGGCTCGAGACTTGGCTTCTGAAAGACTAGGCAAGAAAAGAGAGATTGCAGCATGAGAAGGCTTACGGCATGATAACACTCAAGGGCGTAGCGAGGTACAGGCAGAGGGGGGGGGGGGGGCAGCTGCACCTCCCTAGAAGATGCAGATATGCTCACAAACCGTGAAATAATATTACCTAAGTAGCCTAATAAACAAAAACAAATTTGACTGTATCGACAGACAAATTTTATAAGATTGAACTATGAATGATTGAATCTAGATTTGTTTTTCAATTTTAACGTAATCTGTTCCATCGCTAATGCCGCATAAAATTTACCTTACAATATTCTTCGTTTGCCTAAGCCTGCCCCCCAAAAAAAATCCTAACAACGCCTTTGTAACACTTCCTCATTACCTGTTTTGTTATCATTCTAGAAGTTTGGTAATAGACCACACATCCTCATGACCTGTTTATTTATCACTAGCTGACCCACGCAACTTCGTCTGGGTCACATAAGAGAGAAAAAGCTCACAAAATGAATAAATTTTCCCCGTTTTTGCAACATTTTTCATTTAAGCTCCGCTCCTATTGGTCATAGCGTGATGTTACATAGCTCCTCCTTTAACTTTCCTTGATAAATGAACTATACAACACAAAAAGATTTTCTCTAGTCCAACCAGGAGTTCAAGAGGTTTGCTATAATAGATCAATCATGTAGGTAGCAACATATTGATGGCTTAATTGGCTGTAATTTAGTCTGCATCCGTTTTGTCTAAACCGCTTTAGGTGCGTATGGTACGTCGCCGGATTCACAAAGAGTTCTGCTACTCCTGATGACCTGGTAACTGACTTTTTGAGGTTTATAAGGACTTTTCGGGGGTATATGGACTTTTTCAGGGGTATAAGGACTTATTCATGTTCATAAGGACATTTTCAGGGATAAAAGGGCTTTTACGGGGGTATAAGGACTTTTTCATGTGTATAAGGACTTTTTCGGGGGTATAAGGACTCTGTCAGGAGTATAAGGACTTTTCAGGGGTATAAAGACTTTTTTCGGGGGTATAAGGACTTTTTCAGGGGTATAACGACTTTTTCGGGGGTATAAGGACCTTTTCATGTGTATAAGGACTTTTTCGGGAGTATAAGGACTCTGTCAGGAGTATAAGGACTTTTCAGGGGTATAAAGACTTTTTTCGGGGGTATAAGGACTTTTTCAGGGGTATAACGACTTTTTCGGGGGTATAAGGACTTTTTCAGAGGTATAAGGGCTTACCTGGCGACGTAACGTAGGGGTCGTGCTGGTAGTGGGGGGGCGGCGGCTGGTAGTAGGGCGCGCCCCACTCGCCACCCGCGTAGTACGCCTCCTGGTAGGGGGCGCCTGCGCCCGCGCCCTTGGGGGACGCGTAGCGGGACGGGGAGTCGTGGCCGAACTCATCGCTGCCATACTGTGGAAGAGAGAAAGAAGATATTAGTTTGATATGCTAGATCAGTTATTTGATGTCTGGAGCGCCGAAATGTATGTTTTTTTTTGGGAATCGTCACTCGATTCCCAAACCACTGTAACTCCTGAAGTCAAAATCAACAGTGGCGACCACCAGAAACGCCCCGAGACAATGAAGCTCGACGAACGACGTCCTAGAGAAACAATTTAACTATTTTGGATCCCGCAACAAATTCAATCAGAAAGAAAAAGAACATATAGAGTATTTGAAACATGGAACCACTTGGGTCACTCGTAATTCAACCTGTAACGTTTAAAAATGTATTTGATGCAGTGTAAATATTTATTTATTTCCGCGGTTTGACAGCTTGATAGGCAGACATCGATCACAATTTCAAATTACTATATCTACTGCAACATTTATGAGTGCTCTGTGTCTCTTGACTTATGGAGTATGCGATTTAAGAATCAGACAATTTCATTAGCACTTCTTGAACACTGTATAAAGAATAGATCATGTCCATGTCCTCGGGAGTTGCGATTTGCGCGCGCATAACTTGTTCTTTTCGCGTGAAGACATCGTCCCGCAAGTCGACGTTGCCATGTTGCACGTTCTAAAAACTTTTGTTACTATTCTCAGTCATCGCTATTGTGAGAAGCAAGCTGATTGAGCATTAAGGAGCACTACTTTTCATTTCCCTTCTCAAAAAACTATAGTTATATTACAAAATAACTGCACTACATATTAGGAGCCGCCCTCGAGGCCAGCAGTATTGTTCCCTTTACATTTAGTTTAGTACAACATTATACTAAAGACTTAGTCACCGACCGTAGCTCGAAACAATTCACTGATTATTAGCCGAGTTACTGACTAATACGAGTTATTGGAACTGATCTATATTCGGAATTTTGTGTTGGTTATTAGGGAAATATTTAAAGTATTCATTCTGCACATGAGTTTCTCAATAAAACTCATAAACATAACACGATGCCCGTAATCTCTGAAGGGCGAGGCAGAGTGTACCTAAAATAGTACACCTACATTTCCCTATGTTTATGTCTCATATATTAGAGAACCAAGGAACCAAGGTTACCGACGTAGCCCGAAGAATTGCCAAACTTAAGTGGCAGTGGGCAGGGCACAATGCTCGCAGAACGGATGGCCGATGGGGCCGAAAAGTTCTGATGTGACGACCGCGAACCAGAAGACGTTGCGTTGGAAGACCTCCCACTAGGTGGAGCGGTGACCTGGTGAAGGTTGCGGGAATCCGCTGAATGCGATTCGAACGGGACCGGTCAATGCGGCGACACTTGGGGGAGGCCTATGTCCAGGAGTGAACGTCTTCCGGCTGAAAAGATGATGATGAGAGTACAACCCGAATTGATTGTCAAATTCTAAATTAACGCTAGTCAAGCCGCGGGTAAAAGCTAATCTCACAATAAACGCAATCACACACGACAAACTTTCGACATAATCTCGCAATGTAACAAATATGGTACAGTGCTCACTTGGGACCATTGTCCGCGTGACTGTTATGGTCCACGCAGGCTCTTATGGAAGTAAGGTAGATAGTCAACAATGGGTGAAACCAGGTGGTTTGCTTACCTATAGTCAATGTGAGCGTAAGTTGTGCATTTTGTGTTGCGGTTAAGGGAGTATGAATTTGTGTTTATTTGATTTTAGAAGTAAGAAGTACAGGACCTGCAATCGTATGGTGGCAAAAAAAAACTTGAATCAAACAAAAATCACCAACTTCTGAAGCTAGTTATTTTGCACATTTTGGTGTTTTTTAGAAGTCAGTTTTTCTAATATTACAAGATATTGGTGGTGTTTAGAAGTCAGATTTTCTAAAATTATTAGATATACCTATAACAGCAAAGGGAAAGCTTTTGTCATTTTAGTCAACCGTGGATCGACGGCGGGCGATAGATTTTAGAAGAAATTGAAGACATGTGAAAACCACCAATCTCTGTAGCCTGATTTTGCTACAGGGATTGGTACTCTCAAGAGACCTCGAACTACCTATGGCTACTTTTTGGACTAATCACCCGCTATATGCTCCAGAGACCAAAAAAGCCAAAAAAAATAGGTTACGCAACAACAATTTTTCGTATCCTTTAGAATAAGAAGAGTATCCTTGATTTCTGTCTCTCAAGTACCGTTTCCCAAGACAATGGTCCCCAGAGCCGTTGTTAACTGTTCTCTAGCAATTAATAATGCATTGATTCAATAAGAACGTTGGACCGACGCCCGCTCATTAGGACCTAACACTGTATACTTTCACATTCCCTCGTAGGGAGGAGCCTGGGACGTTTTCTTTACAGACATTATATGCTGACGAATGGCAAAATATTCAGATTAGTAAAATCAAAGCATTTATTTCAAGTAGGCCAGTTACAGGCACTTTTGAAATGTCGAAACAAAGATGAACATTAAATGCTACAGGACATAAAAACTGTGAAAGTAATGTAGTTGCCCATTCCCTAGCGTAGATCTCTATGGAGAAGAACGGGCAAGAAACTCCCAAATCTGAACCGTGCTTTAGAGAAAATGGTGATGATTTACGAGGTAGGAGGTTCGTCTTTCTAGTTGGATTAGGAGAAGGTTCGGGCGGTTCTGAAACGGAACAGGACACACTCACTTATAGCGGCAACAAAAACACTCATCTGTGAAAATTTCAACTGCTAGCTATCACGGTTCATGAGATACAGCCTGGTGACAGACTGACAGACGGACAGTGGAGTCTTAGTACTTAATAGGGTCCCGTTTTTACCGTCTGGGTACAAAACCCAAGAAATTGATGTGACAAATATGCCTACTTGACATGACTGTATCATCTTGTCCCACAAAACTGCACCCTTTCAATAAACTGATCAAGTCACAATGCACTCGGCAGTCGCCCAGTCAATCCTTACATCCGCATTACTAAGATAACTTGTAAAAATAAACTTATTAATGAACAGTTCAGACGATGACTCAATGCTAAATCATTGTTCCCACAACGTCGCTAGCTTCCTGCTGTACGAGGGTACGTACTAGTGTGCTGTGGGGTAAGTTACAAGCCATAACCGTATAGGAAGGGTAACACTATAATTTCATTGGTGGCTGTTGAGTTATAATTTATAACAGTACCTAATCATTTAATCAACAGTTATAAATGTGTGAAATTATTAATTATTTATTTTATAAAACAGGCTCATTTATCTATCACAATACATTGCAATCGACGTCTTCTTGGTTCGTCGGCCACATGTACATTAGTCTTGTCTAAGGTAGCACTATCAAGATTTTCCTGTGCCCAACGGCTCTTAGCTCCAAGCCTTTTGTTTACACTATGTTTTGCCTTGTGGAACGCAAATAAATTAATATGAACAATTTTTTTTTTTAATTTTTCTATATTTAAGTACAAAACTTTTCATATTGCTACTATTCTGATCTAAACATTTACGTATTATACACGTTAATGTTTAGATTGAGAATAGCTACGATTTTAAAACTTTGTGTGCACTGTATGTACAGATTATGTTTAAACTTATCAGTTAAACAGTCCATTGTCTGCACAAACAGTTAAGAATTACGATAAATAAATAAAATCATTTTATTTCAGACATTGCACATAATCACATACAGCCAACGTTTGATTCAGTTACCCTCAAATACTTGGGATTAAAGACATTTATTTTTCATAAGAACTTATAAATAACAGTTCACTTATAATGAGAAGATACAGAGTTACTTCTTAATATTTTATACTTGCGTTTGGGGCGTTGGTCATCAGTACATTACTTGAAAGCGTTTTTAAGATTTTTTTTTGTCCTTACATTATTCGTTAAAACAACAGCAGACAGCAACTTTAATAATTTTGACTGTGTGATAATTGACTTTCTTTGAGTGCTTGCTTGCACAAATTAGAACAAAATCACAAAAAAAAAACAATCAAATCAAATCAATTAGATTTTGTTCTTAATCCTTGAATAAATTCTAGTAAGAAATAAGACAATACCCAACAAAAACCTAGCAAAGGAATGATTTAATTGATAAAATCGCTCCAGGATACAAAAACGCAACCGCTCATAACTTACATCCCAATATCACAACGTATAACGTAATTCATATGAAATCATTTTTCATTACAAGCCGGGAACGGATTTAGAGTCGACTTTATACTCTTAGAGATGTTTTAATGAGTCATCATTGGATTCGGATTATTTGTTCTGAATGTCTGGCTAAGTGCATTGATGTAGGTAGAAATTAATACAATATTGTATAAATCAACGGGGTTCAATTTATTAAGCTCTATTTAAATTAATATTTCAGTGAAGAGCTTGAAAAGTTGTTAGGAAATCGGTTGTCTTGGTTGTGTGATGCGGAAACTGTTGCGAGGTATCGAGTATGAATGTAGAAGACCAAAGAAACGATTGACTTTGTGAAATATGACGACTAGAAAGAAAGTCGAAAAGAATATCTCGGAAAGGTGACACTTTGACACACCTCATTGTGATACACTGTCTCTTCAGATACAGGATACCCTAGTTTAAGAGACAGAGAAGCATTCAAATATTTAATGTAATGTTCTCTACTACTAATTTAAAATTGTAAACTGATAGTTCAATTTCTGTGTATTTTAGGAAATACATTTATTATTAAAAAAAAATATGAACATTTTGTTTCATACAAAACTTGTTTGTATTGATGCCAGCTATCGATTGAATGGGTTATATGCGTGGATACTACTCGTGTTTTAACATAAAATGGTGGAAGTTAGACCGGCCACGCTTCATACAAAACCATACAACCACTTTCCTGAAAAAAGTTTTTTTTTCTCTTAGAACAATTTTTTTTGGTCCTTCCCACGGTTTTCGTGGATTTCCAGCAATTTTTATAGAGCTTCACTAAACGCGTATAAGAATGTTTAAATAAAATCACTGTTTTACCTTTGAAGCACAATTCTGCAACGTACAGCAGATGCCAATTTTTTATCGCAATTTTAAGTAACGTTCTGTCCAATTTTTTTGTACATTGACTTTCTAAAATCATTTGCGGCCCTTAGAAGGGGCGTACACAATGTATGGCCGATTTCAAGATGGCTGCCTGATATCACATTACAGAAATCCATTAAGCAATGTCAAAACTGGCGTCTAAAGGATATAGAATTACTGAATGGTG
Source organism: Xestia ashworthii (assembly GCA_950022955.1). Taxonomy (NCBI): domain Eukaryota; kingdom Metazoa; phylum Arthropoda; class Insecta; order Lepidoptera; family Noctuidae; genus Xestia; species Xestia ashworthii. The sequence goes on along the minus strand of OX465575.1, from coordinate 12,475,924 downwards.
TTCAACAAAAAATCTTGATTGTAGACTCACATTTTTTGATGATAGACGTTTTCTTAGAATCTTAGGATGCGCGTATCTTCTTATCAGCCTCGTTATCAAGAGGAAAATATTGTTTATTTATTTATTTATTGGCTTATCTACAATTGTTACACTGTTTATTCTAATAATACAAGCAATATGATGATTGTATTGTATTGTATAACGGGCTAGTGTCCGCAACTCCGGACGGAGTCGGGGCCGCCACCACTACCCCGACTTACGAAGAGTAAGTCGCGGGTCCGAACCCGAACCAGGCGCATTACTTTGTGTAACATATTTCATCACCCCTGCCCTCAAAACGGTGAAGAAAAACATCGTGAGGAAACCGGCATGTCCTAGAATCAAAAATTCGAAGACATGCGACATCTACCAACCCGCACTGGGCCCGCGTGGTGGATTATAGCCCATACGCAAAATACGCGCTTTGACGTGGAGTTGCGGACCGTTGTACAATAATAAGCCTCCAAATTCTGGGGATGGGGGAGTTGGATCCTGATACAGTTTTTCGGAATGGGGGACGTAATACTTTTAGGTACTGATAGTCAGTCCTTGCTTCGTTCGTCTAGTCAGGCGGTATGTTGGGTTCGGTTTCGTGATGGCCAGCCACCAACGACATATAACAGACATATTTATGTACCATCAGCGCACACGCGCAAGGCGTACTATCTCTAGTACTATTAGATAATCGTGCTTCGTCCCACGCCGGCCAAAATTAGCGGCAGTCAATTATACTGGTCACAAACACACAAACAGTGATGTAAATACATTGAATTATGTTGAGGATGAGAATATTTGAGCGGGTGAAGATGTACCGAGATGTGTGACGTCGAACGGAGATTTAAAACTAGCTTGTTCGTAGTCTACGAAATCATCATGTCTAGCGTTTTCCTAACTACGTTGGGGTCGGCTACCAGTCTAACCGCATGCAGTTGAATACCAGTATTTGATATGGAGCAACTGCCTATCTGACCGCCACAACCTAGTGATTGGTCCTCGTATTTGTAAATCTTGGAACTGTTAAAGATGCAAATGATGGACGGGAGCATCAGTTTATCGTGCTTTCTGATCATTTCCCGGAGCACGGAGCGAGGGGTCTCGGAAATAACGTTTAGTAGTTGGTAGGCCACTACCAAAGACTGTCAAAGGTCTACATAAGGTATAAGTGACAGCTATGCTGACAGCTGTCACTTGCGGACCTTTTAAAGTCTTTACGAGTAGTCAAACTCAAACTCTCAATCTCAAAGTATTTATTTCAATAAGACCTCGGCACTTTGAATGTCAAAAAAAAGGGAAGCTACAGTCACAGTCACAAGGCATAATAGCTTAAGAAAGTACTGTAGTTGCACATTCCAAAGCGTAGATCTCTATGGAGAAGAATGGGCAAGAAACTCTATGGCCACTCAAAAACTTACATCATTCATGTTGAGATTATAAAATTATGTGAGAACGATGTAGAAAGACATTTAGAAGCCCGAAAGTCTGAAACCAGTCTTACCGCTTACCGTGTTACTCAGTTGCGGGAAGTCACATTGGCATCATCATTTCAACCGAAAGACGTCCACTGCTGCGCATAGGCCTCCTACAAATATCAGCACATTGACTGGTTCCGTGCGTCTCGCATCCAGCATCCAGCGGATGGCAGTCATCGTATCCATTGGCAGTCTCGATATTAAATACTGGTCTTTAGCAGCATACCGTTAGGATGGAAGCTGACGCTAACAAAGTGAGGAATAAAGGCAAGGCAGATGATGACCTCGCCTGCACATACTTTGACCTTGAGCTGGCCTACAGTACTCATGAGTTTCAAAAGAATAAGAGGCCATCTTTTACTAGTTTTGTTACCGGAGAGGTACGACCTATAGTACGATGATGGATATAGAAATATGTCACAACACGGTGAGTAATTGACGCTAAAATTTTCTTTGAGTATTGCCAAGAAGCAAGAAGTGGTGGTACAGTGTAATTATTGGCAGAAGTTAGGATTGTTTTCTAAGCATGTTGCAAAGAATTGGCGAAATAAACCATTTTATCTTTCAAATCTTTTGGCGACACCAGTTACAACAGAGATAATATTGTGACATTGGAGCTGACAAAGTAAGATCTAAGTCGATTAATTTTCAGTTCTTGACATCAAATGCCCTGTGCCACAACGCCCACAACCTCTATGGCAGTATTATTTTAACCTTACTTCAGTTTGCGAAAGAGACGCAGTTAGCTCCATCTCTTTCGTGCACCCTATAAAAGGAACTAGTACTGACTCTGACTTGAGACGACAAGGACTTAGGAGAACAGGTCTTCGATACCTATCCCGCTTAGCTGGTTAATCTGATATGAGTGAGGCAGACCATCTTCTCAACGTTGCACACGTAATACTAAATTGTAGTACCACCAGAACAAAGAATTTTTACAGAAAATTCCGTTGCGATAAAAAGCTTTTCCTTTGATTACCAATTACAAGAAAAATGCTTCTTGATAGTCTACAAATAAAACCTATGTGAAAAGATCCAGATGGACCACTTACCCCGCTTTCTTGACTAGTAGTAGCTGGCGGCTGCAAGCCATGCTCTTCGTTAAATCTTCTCCTCGCTCTATGCCTCAACAGCGCAGAGGCGTCAGGCTGTCCAAATTGGAACACGTGCTCATCTTTCCCACTTAAAAACACTTTCTGAGCATTTAACTCATAGTCTTTCCCGGTAAAGTCTGTGCTAACATACTCCGATCTCACACCGTCAAGTATCTCCGAAGACAGCCGAAGACTGTCCGAAGTTTGCCGAAGATTGACGTCGGAGTCACTTCGGTAGTTCTCGCATATTTGGTTGAAGGTATTGAAGTATTCGGTTGCTAAGTCTGTTCTGGGTTCGTAGATAATTTCTGCTATCGGTGGAGGCTCCGCAGGGAGACTAAATGTGGAGTCCATGTTAGAAACGTCATGCCGAAGCGCCATTTTCGTCATGAAGTCATTTGAATTTGAATTTCTTGCATTTGTTTGGACGCATCACTTTGTTTTGTTTCGTTCACTGCTCTGTCTGGTTGTCACTTGTTTTTGTCTAGTTTTTCACTTTGGTTTGTTTTATTGATTTTGGGTCGATAAGCTTATATTTAATGTTTAAATATAATAAAATGTTTTGTAAAACTATGAAATAAAATTTAAATTAGATTTTTTGTTGAACACTCCTGAGTTCACGTCTAGCCGTGCGTATCATAGTTAAACCTAAAATCAAAACTAAATACTCCGAAATGTGCTATCAGACATTCATTCTCTATTACATCCAATCATTTTAAACAATCAAAATGTTCACACTTCAAAACCGACATAAGAATCAATTTCAAAATCACTTCCTTTCAAAACCGCCAAAAAATTTGTAACAAAAAAAACAATTTACAACATGACTAACTTTTCGCTAATTTGCAACACTCGTGCCCGACCACCCCAAAGAAGCAATCTAACCGCAAACCCGCCATAGACAAAAAGACAAAATACGAAAAAAGTTATTGCAGAATTACACACGGTCTATGGATCCCATAGAATTGTATTTAGCACCTTGCTTTAAAATCCCTTGGCAAAAATCCGAAAGACCAAAGAATCGGCGAATTTTATTTGAGTGAAAGGACCAGGTAAGAATTTGATTGTATATTGTTAAAGGGTTTGGCAATTGTCATATTCTTTGACAAGTGCATTGAATATGGGAAGTTTCGGTCTATCAAAGTGGCAAGGTGTGCTCATAGAATCAATTGTTGATTGTCAATGCATCATAGTATAACATTATAGATGCGAAAGTTTGTGATAGATGGATGTTTGTTACTATTTCAGGCAAGAATTACTGCCCGGATTTGAATGGAATTTCGCACACAAATAGTTTATAACCTGGAGTAAGAAAATTTGAATTTCTTACTAGCTTAGCCTAGGGCTAGCTTTGGGTGCGGTATAGTTTCTTAATAATTTGGTGAATTATTATAAAATTTAATGCTAGGTCATCTAGAGGATGTTTAAACCGTTTAAAAACCGATTTGATGATTAAATTATATCAAATAATATCTTAATTAATGACGATGACATTTTGACATTGGAGTCTATTCTCAGGTGTCTTCAGTGTCACTGATAAAAAGATAATTATTAATATTTTACTAAATAATTAAGCCATTTCCGTGTGCAAATTGACTGTTAGAGTAGTCGAGAATAATATGAAAAATTATAATAAGAACTTAAGAGGTCTAAAATGGGATTGGACAGGCCCCGTTGCCACGATGACCGCTGGGCAAAAGTCTGCATACGATGGTTGTCGGAAGACGGACGGTGCCGCTCTGAGGTCGGCCCAGAAAGAGGTGGCGAGACGATTTGGACGCGTACCGAGAGAGCTGATCCCAGGACGTCACATGGAAGGAATTGGGCGAAGCCTTTGCCCAGACGTAAGACAGTATAGACTAATAAAAAGGGGTCTTTGTAAACCTACCACTTCAGTTCACATTGTGTAGAATAATCGGAACTTGTATACTGAGTAGGTATGTGTGAGAAATCATTTTCATTTTAAATGCCAGTCTCCAGCTGCCCATTTTTTTGCATTCAAAAAAGTTCATTTCTCAGGTCAGAAACCTCAGAAGTGAAACGCATTCGTCTTTTTTGCACCCAATCCCAAAGAGCACTCTCCATGTTATTGCTGGCCATATGATACTGTTTTTGTTCACAATAACACAGCTGATTTGATACAAATTAAGGTTTCTTTACATACCTACATTCTCCATAAGGATGGGTAGAAAATACACCAAGCCACCTGCTACAATCGTTACATTCTCAGTACTCACATATTTTAAGACAGTGTATGATCACCAGATGACAGATTTTTTGTCAATTTAAAAATTAATGCACGTCATTTTATGACAAAATTGTAACAACTATTTTTTGCAATAGCCAAGAATCTGAACGAAGTAAGAACCGCCAAAGAAAACAAAGCTTTGTAACTTTTGATAGTTCAAGCAATGACTAAACCACAGAAAAAAAAATCGTAGGCACCTATAATAAATAATTACTTTTATCAAGTTTTGACTTTTATGTATATCGATACGAATGTTATGTGCATTTTACTCAACAGTCTTATACAATTTTAGATTCCTATAGCCTGAGTGTTTTAGCGCTACGTTTGATCCGAGTTCCATCCGTACCCGTGAAAATACACCACAATACAATATTGGAAGCCGGATCTAGTGTGTAAACTACCATAGAAATAATTCTACGACTACTCCAGAGGTTCGTTTCGGAGGTTGTGCAAAACCTCTCTCATAGGTGCCAAAACATTTGCAACAACCCTCCAACAATCGTCCCGTATTCGTGGCAACGTGACACCATTTCACACAAAAACAAAGGATGTACACAGTGTATAACTCCAGTACGTGAGAATCAGCTGATCAGGTGTCAAGTTGCCTGCCTTGGTGGCGACCACCCGGGCTGCACGCGAAGGGCTACGTGCGCAATTGAGTAGCGGGCGACGGGTTAGGTCTTAGGTGGCGAGATTCTTGTGCATGGCAGGGTTAATTAAGCACGTTTTTGCTTTAGAAGTGAAAACTTCGTTACGCGCGTTGAGCACTTTTCGGGTGAAAAATCATGGAACTCGCGTCATCGCCACCGAACGCTTTCATAGAACGTTTGGTCAAAATCAACCTTATACAATTAAGTTGAAGTGCAAACTTCTTTAGGCGCGATGAGCTGCACTTTTTAGGTGAGCAAATCAGCCCATCAAGCCATTAACCGAGCACAAATTCAAACACCGTGGTTGCTACTGAGAAATTCCTGATGGAATAACCCAATAATAGTTCGCCCGACCTGGGAATTGAAACCGGGACTTCATGGTCAGTAGTCGCAATTGCGATCACTGGACCAACGAGGCAGGCAAATGCGGATAAATCGCATAGGGTTGATAAAAATGTGATTACATCCCTTTCCTACTGCCCTGATCAAAATGAGCAAAAAAAAGCAATATTTCTCCATCGGTTATCCTCATTCACCTCCTTAACCCCGTTACATCTATCACCCCGAGCGTGACTATTACGTCACAACAACCCCTCAAGATGACGTGGGTAGTTGCGTTCATTTCCAGTTTTCTACAAATTAGAGAATAGTGTAGACGACAAAAACAATAATTAGTCCGTCAGTTAGATTATTAAAAAATATTTGACCCGTATTTTTTTTTGTCACATAAATCAAAATTGACGAAAATGCCTACGACGGTTTTAAAATTCTCAATACGTCACGCCATGGTATCATTTTTAGCTAGTTCTGACGTCGACCCCCACTCCCGAGTTTTGATGCGTTTTATCTTTGTCAATATTCATTGATTTACAAAAACAAAAAATACGTGCCCATTATTTTCCAATACTCTAACTGACGGACTAAATATTTATAGTGCGTAATTTTTTGAATTTTATTTTTAATTAAAATTAAATTAAATAAATAATTAAGTACTTAACTTTTTTTTTTTAATTTTAATTAAATTAAAATTTATTTTTTTCTGGACGGCTTCCAGTGTAACCGGTAGAAACTGAATAACAGTTAAAAAGACCCGAAACGCACTTGTTCTCCCTGTCATTGTGATATATTTTTAGTTCTACGCCATACGCCCATACCTGGGAACCTTCTAGTTACGGAGATATTGGAGAACTTCAAAGTTCCAAATTTTTAACAAGTTTTTTTTTAAATAGCTTTTAAAGTAAGTTTTTTACTTTAAACACGTCCACGACCCCCGTACTATTCAATCCATCCATCAACACAATGATTTAAGTGCGTTACATTGAGTTCTACCACAAAACATGATTTTTCACCACAAAAAAAAAAGTCGTTTCCCAGCAATCATTTTTGCGTAAAGTTACTTAGTTTGTTGTACAGAATGCTTGGTTGACGGCTTCGTGATGAGGTGGTTTACACCCTGTAAATGGAATGGCTGCCTATCTGACCAAATGACTGAGTTACCGACACGATATTGACTGACAGATTTTCGACATCCTGACTACCCCGTAATGATTGTCAAAGATCTAAATATGACAGTTGGGCGAGGCACCAGGCGGTTTCTGATAAGTAATTAATGGTCACCCATCGATGCTCTGACCTCGACAACTATCCGTACAATCGATCCCGTCGTACCGTATGCACCATTGACCTGCACCATTAATGTCCGGTCCATACGTTTTTATTGCATTTTTTGAAATTGTAATGGCTGTATTACCACTGCATTTCGTTTAGGTATGCAAAGGGATCGATTGCCCGTCGTACCGTATGCACCATTGACCTACACCATCAATGGTGCAGATGAGACAAATTAGTTTCGTTTGCACCATTAATTGTGCAAACGAAACCGCGGATTGGGTATGGTGCAAACGAAACTAATTTGTCTCATCTGCACCATTAATGGTGTAGGTCAATGGTGCATACGGTACGACGGGCAATCGATCCCTTTGCATACCTAAACGAAATGCAGTGGTAATACAGCCATTACAATTTCAAAAAATGCAATAAAAACGTATGGACCGGGGACGCCGAACTCGCGTCCTTGACCCCAAACATCTGCCGACCCAACACCTGTCATACAGCGCGATGTGCCATGCCACTCGCATACCAGGCGTGTAGGAGTACTAGGAGTATGTTTACTATCATCACTACATATATAAAACAAAGTCCTCCGCCGCGTCTGTCTGTTCGCAATAAACACAAAAACTACTGCACCACCACCGGATCGACCGGGGCTTCCTCGACTCGGATGCAAAAGCATAACAGTTCAATTACTGGTGGTCATTAAAACTAAAAAAATAATGGTTCTCATATTTCACGATAAAATGGGGATAAATTTGGTGATCAGTTACTAATGTTGGCAATCAAAAGTGATTTTTTTGCCGTTACATTGCGTTACTAAATCTGGCGGTTCGTGAATTATATGCCAAAGTATTCTACGATTGTTTTCTGTCACGTTTAGAACATACCCTACTTAAAATTGATTTAATATTAATTCAATATCCGCCCACCGCATTACTGAAAATAGCCCCACAAAATCGAATAACTAATGAAAAAAAAACATTCTTGACAACACTCCTTTTCCCCGGCAGCGACCGGATGTGTACATAAACATACATTTATTATTAATTTCTTAAATCACAGGGTAGTTTGCGTGACGTGGTGCTATCTCACTGGCTTAGTTTACACTGACGTGTCTTATAAATATTGAGAAGGGGTATGAATTGGTAAAAATAATGAAATACTCGTCTTCACCCCGTTTTTACCACGAATAATGTCACCGTAACGTATTTAACACCCACATTTGACCCGTTTCGTTCCATTGCATAGGGCGATTCAGTTGGTTGTCTTTGGGTACGTAAATTATGGTCCTGTTGCTCAAACTGGCTTAGTAGGAGTTAGATACCGTATGCTGTATTTTACTTTTGAATCCGAAAGAAATCTCAAGGATGCATATGTAACATGTAGATATCTGAATACTAGAATTTCCAAGTCCTTGTGCCCTATGTTAATTGTGATCGGCGAACACGTTTAATACTAGGTACCATTCACTTTTGCCAATTGTCAGGCTATCATTTACAACAGATTTAAAATCATCGTCATCATTCTCCTGACATTATCCCAATTTAAATGGGGTCACCTGCATGTCTTCATCTTCAATACTTATATATTACTCGTCATCTCATCAGACACCTCCTTTCTAGCCATATCATACTTCACACAGTCTATCCATCGTTTCTTTGGTCTCCCTATCTACAATCGTATTCAATTATTTTCTCAATTTACAACAGATTCGGAATAACAAGTGGAGATCAGTCAACTATACACCGTGTTCCTGAGGTTATACATTAACTTCGACATGTTATTCAGACAATTAAATTGACCATTTTTTACTATGGACTCTTTTATGAATTCCAATTTCTTTCAAAAAAAAAAAAATTATACAAACTAAATACTTAGATGAAATTTATCTAATATGAATTACTCTTTACCTGAACTGGCAACGTCGCATTTGAAACTTTGGTTCACATGTCCACATAAACTTTTCGAAACTTTTCTTGACGTTAACAATGTTTTTTAAAATTTTGACTTAAACTTAAATTGTCCTAGGATGGGGCCGGAAAGATGGGCGAAGATAGTCACACAGTGGGTTCCTGAAGACGGCCGTCGTAACCGAGGTAGGCCCAAAAAACGCTGGCGTGACGATCTGGACTCGTTCTTGACGGATTGGTCAGAAAGGGCATATTGCAAATAGGATTGGAAAGCCATGGGGGAGGCCTTTGCCCAGCAGTGGGACAGATCAGGCTGACATAAAAAAAAAATAAAAAATACCAATAACTTAAAAACTATGCCATTTAAACTACTACTTCCTTTGTACGATATGTTTAACAAGAGCTATAGAAGTATTATTCAAAATTAAAGTATATCCTCAGGAACACGGTGTATAATTAAAAAAATTAGCCACGCTTATATACTCGTATTTATATATTTAGCGTGTTTTAAAACTTACCCTAATAATTTAAGATAATATCCTGATTCTTACCTTATATTTAAGTTAAAAGCTTTCAATGCCCAAATACATACTTAACACTTAATGTAATAATTGCCCACTATTATTTATTTATTTATTTATTTATTTATTTATTAAAACTTTATGCACAATTAAAACTGTACAAAGGCGGACTTAATGCCTATTACTGACTATTACTGTTCATTGAAAACACACCTGTGCTGTTAGGACAAAAGGACCGATTTCTTAAAGTCGACTGGTCTGGTCTGGTCTGGTCCTTTTAGTAATAATTGTGGAGGGAGCGCGTCCTTTGAAAGAAGTTGCTGCCCTCAATCTGAAATTGAATGTTCAGTTTTGAAAGAGAGATAAACAATAGATTATAAACACATCAACCATTCTTGGCTATTCATTTGACTTCTGCTTTTTGTCTTTGCATATTTATGCGAGTCAAAATATAGTAGAAGAAGAAATTAATAGAAACCAGTTTCTGGTATAGAGTAGATTCGAGCTTTAGAACCAAAGCATAAATCATGGGGAAAGGTTTACGATCCCTGAGACATATTGCAGAGCTCAGCCAATGCAAAAGCTGGTGAAAATGGACCTCCGAAACAGAACTACATTAATAGAAGCCACAATCCCGGCAAAGAGATCCTCCTAACTGATAATTCTCTTCCAACTTCTTTTCAAAAATTATTTCAAGTCAGAGATGTCTTTAATTATTTGGATCCTAAATGCCATGTTCAAATAGGCATGACGATTGACGACTGTATCAAAAAATTACAAATCCATTTAGTCCGTCAGTGAGTTCGTTCGTTTCCCTAGCCTTTTCCTTTGAGTATCCTGAGCTTCTGTCATGACGTGAGTGCGAGTGATAGCAATAATATCATAGTTTCCACCATCAATAAATTACAAATCTATTTAGTCCGTCAGTTAAGAGTATTGAAAAATAATGGACACGTATTTTTTGTTTTTGTAAAACAATGAATATTGACAAAGATAAAACGCATCAAAAATCGGGAGTGAGTCTCGTGTCGTGACGTCAGAACTAGCTAAAAATTATACCAAGGCGTGACGTATTGAGAATTTTAAAAGCGTCGTATCTTCGTCAATTTTTGATTTATGTAACAAAAGAAAAAATACGGCTCAAATATTTTTTGACAATCTAACTAACGTATTTTATTTTTTGCCCTGTTCAAATTCACAATCCTCGTCCCGAACCTCCAAGTTACTATAATACTCGTATTTTACTCCACATATTCACCACCAACATCTCTACACCGTTACACGCTCGCTCGCGCACGAAGGCGCACGCGCAGCACCTGCCATTGGTACCGGTCGGCGCGGGCGCACCTAACTTTACGATTATTTTGACCCGCTTACCGAATGTTTTTGGTTGCTTTTCTAAAACCGAATATAATGTTGGCCATGCATTGTGCTGGCTTGAGAAAAACTCATGGTTACATTTATTTCTGACCCGCTTTCCATGGCTAAAAAAGTAAAAACATCTTGCATCTTTAGGGATCCAGCATGTCCTAGACCAAAAACTACCATGACATGTGAAATCCTCAATCTCCAACCCGCACTGGACCCAAGTCGGAGATAATAGCCCACTCCCTGTCTTACCGAGGAGGCCTGTGTCCCAGCAGTGGGAATGTTTTAGACTGATCCTACTCATGTTAAGTAATCAATTATTGATGATAATACCGTATGGCTTGAGAAAACTAATCAAGAAAATTACAGAGTATCTTAATTACTATTACTCATCTTAAGACACCGTTCAACCTTTGATGAGATACTAATGAACTATTCGATATCATTTTAACCTTAGAGACGTATTCTACTTGCCTACAAGTCATCTAAGTAGGGTTGCCACCTTTATTTTGAACAAATATTGTTTTTTTCCCAAAAAAGCTGCGAAAATATAGTACTTTTGTGAAATTCAGGAAAAAAGAAAGTACATATTTATTTTTAAACGAAAAAGAAATCTCGCAAAAAAATAAACACTGATATAAAAATCGGGCAGCATTCATCGACAAATTGACAGTTTGAGTTTTGTTGCCGCGAATGTGTTTCATTCTGAAATTTTGTGTATGTTGATTAAAATATAATTCGCGACCGAGTTCAGGAGTCGGATTGTACCTATGTTGATAAGTCAAAATGTTTCCTTTGATAAAACTAAAAAAAAACTATAAGAAATTGCAAATTTTTAGGGCCGAATAAAAATTTAAAAACTCTCATAATAAAGCAGAGTTTGACACGTAATCAAATATCAATTCAGCAACCGAGTGCATCCAAACGCCCACATTCAGAGCCAAGTGGACTATCTCCTTTACAAACTACGCATTGCAGAATCACTTGACACAATTACTATCAGCATACGTTTTCCCTATCATGCGTGGTACTGCGCATAAAATCACGCGTTAGACTGGCATGCGCTGAGCCGCAGACTGCGCGCCGCCGGCTGACGTCGAACGTCGCGGATGTACCCGTAATATATGCTGATAAATTCGTGGTAGCACCTCCAATTGTACGATGTGTTGGTTCAGGCTGCTCTTGGATTTCACACCAATTAAAAGTACCTTTTTTTTTGCTACAAGCCCGCCACACCATTCCCAAACCACTTTAATTCCTGAAAGCCAGAATCAATAGTGAGACAATGAAGCTCGACGAAGTCCTAGAGAAGGAATTTAACTGTCTTGGATACCGCAACCAATTTAGTTAGAAAGTATAGCGGAGGAGTAGGAAAAATCCGTAATTTCCACGTATAAGTAGCGCTTGTTTCCCAGCAATCTTTTTGAGCATTGATTGACGGCTTCGTGAAAAGTATGATCGCACACTGTCCACAGCTGGACATTAGGCCTCCCCCAAGTGTCACCACATCGCATCCAGCGGATCCCCCCAACCTTTACCAGGTCATCTGTCCACCTAGTGGGAGGCCTTTCAACGCATCGTCTTCCGGTTCGCGGTCGCCACTACAGAATTTTTCGGCCTCACCGGCCATCCGTTTTGGGAGCAATGTGCCCTGCCCACTGCCACAGTCGACAGTGTTATAGTCGCTTACAGCAATTCAACCACCTCCTGTCTTCGCCATAACGCGTTACTTCTTTTATTACACAGTTTAACAGGTGGACCACCGTCTACCTGTCCCTACATACCGTCACATAAACAAATGAAACAACAGAATGAATGGCCAGTCGGACTCGCACATGAAGGGTTCCCGTACCATCGTAGCGGAGAGCCCCCTTTAATTTTTATGCTTTACTAGCTGACCCGCGCAACTTCGTCTGCGTGAAGAACCGCTCGACCGATTTTGTGCAAACTTCACATAAACCATCTAGTAAATAGTCCGAACAAAGCCTAAACATTTGGTTTGGATAGGTGAGCCCATTGAAATATAAAATTACAACGAAAAGTGGCATTGATTTTTATATATTGATTGTTTGATGTTATAGCGTCAATAGAAACACACATTCCGTGAAAATTTCATCAGTCTACCTATTACGAATTCATGAGTCACCGCTGACAGACAGACGGACGGACAGCGGGCTTAGTAATAGGGTTCCCTAAAAATCAGCGTGGGTAAAAATCCACCTATGTCACCCATTGACCCTGTCTTGACATCCGTCAAATCATGTCAGGTAACTTAACAATGTCAACTTCTTCGCACGCTATTAACAATTTCTTCCAAAAAAAAAACTATCCGAAGATCGCAACAATATCTATAAAGTTCAACCGGATGTGAAAGCTAACGGAAGTAGTTCCCGGCAAGTGTCACGTTACCGGGGACGGGAGTCGAACCTGACACCTTCGAGAGTGCTAAGCGTTGTTGCTCATTGTGTTTGAGCAAATATTGTGTAGGTGGAGGAATAGCGTTTTGTGACTCTTCTTGCGACTTGTCTTGGGTCCATTTCAGTACTGAAAATCTCCATACGTATCAGACCTGACACTTGTGCTTGTTTGTGGATTTGACGACGCTTAGCTCTGCTCATTTTTTGTATTGTTTAGTAATGCCCATTTGATGGCCATTGGCTCGTACCCTTATTAATACGAGTAAATAGGACTGAAACTTTTCTAGCGACATGTAGGTGGTACACTTTTGTCAAACCCCTCGTAGAAACATATGACACACATATGTGATAGTATATGCTGAATGACAGTCTGATATAGTCACAAAAACAAGTTTTTATATTCATTTGCATCTTCAGGGGTTAAAAGCAAATCAGCAGCAAATCTTTGGAAACCGTCATCTGAAAGTTCAGTTCATTACAACATACTCGTAGAACTTTCGGTAGATAACTAAATTCGTTTCCAAACATCTTCGCTCTTGATTCACTTCCAAAGAAAGACTAATCATGTTTTTCATCATACATCAGGAATTCCTCTGTAGCATCTTGAAATCTAGATACGTACCAGGTTAGTGGTTAAATGGTCGACCCTTATTATAACATATCAATGAAATATATCATATCATCAGTTCCACTACAGACAACACGACAAGCAAGAAATGCACTGTTTTAAACTTTCACGGTTTTTCACTACACTTGAAGTCTTCTTTCGTCCCAACCGCATATCTCTTCAGTATTCCCGATCATGATGCTTGCAACAGCGTGAAATATCGAGAGCTCATAGGAACGAAAGAAAATCACGGATTGAATCCCGTAAGTCCTTTAAGTGAAGCCAGAAATGATCTTCGTCCGATCCTCACGATTTTTCAATGGTAATCTCAACATCCTAGTTAAAACCATGAAGCATCCTATCAAATCAAATCAAATCAAATCAAAGCATTTATTTCAAGTAGGCCAATAACAGGCACTTTTGAATTGTCGAAACAAAGATGAAAATTAAATGTAGCTACAGTCCCAGTCACAAGACATAAAAACTGTGAAAGTACTGTAGTTGCCCATTCCCTAGCGTAGATCTCTATGGAGAAGAACGGGCAAGAAACTCCATGGACACTCTTTTAAATCAAAATATTGTTACAAAATCTTGGTTACATCATTCATGTTGAGATGGTATATTATGTGAGAACAATGTAGCAAGATGTGCACGTTAAAAGTGTCCATAGCAAAACAAAAATAAAATACAACTCAAAAACAAAATAATTCAAATAAACCATGGCGACTAAGAGATGACCAGTCACAACTGACAGCGCCCGTTCACGCACATGACGCATGGATCAGCACCATTCAGCTCAACCATTTTGAAGGGAACTAAATGGTCCGACACACGCGCCACCATCAGCGAGACATTTGAGTGAGCATGACATACTCTCAACCGCCAGGGCACATTCAAGTCAAGAACTGCCGTAGGTTTCCAGTGAATGATAGCTTACTAGTACATAGTACTCACACAATATGGGCTATGCGATTATATAATACTAACATTGAATCTATACAATGCAAAGTTAGTTAAGTACAATCTTCAGCAGCTCCAACTATACCATATAATGCTATCAATTTTTGCGCCCCTGTCCATGTGGAGCAGGACCAGCATTAAGCCAAGCATTTTTATCAGCGATATAATCGCTCAACTTGTAATATGCTTTTTTACATAGTGTGCGTTTAATGCATGTTTTAAATTTCGTCTCATTCAGTTCAAGAATACTTTGTGGAATTTTATTATAGCATCTCAAACAGTACCCCATGAAAGATGAGTCTACTTTAGCGAGTCTAAAGCCTGGCTGAACTAATTCGTCCCTATTTCTAGTACTGTAATTATGTCTGTCACCTCTTTTACCAAAAAGATGCAAATTTTTTCTAACGTACATTATGTTTTCGTAAATGTATTGACAATGTACCGTCATAATGCCAATATCCTTAAACAGTTCCCTTAGAGAATCGCGCCTACGAAGATTATATATAGCTCTGATGGCTCTTTTCTGCAGAATAAATATAGACTCAATATCTGCAGCCCGTCCCCATAGCAAAATACCGTAAGACATTATACTATGAAAGTAACTAAAATAGACCAGTCTAGCGGTATCTACATCAGTGAATTGACGGATTTTTCTAATGGCATATGCTGCTGAACTTAAGCGCCCCGCAAGCGATGTTAAATGAGAACCCCATTGTAGCCTTGAATCAAGCGTAAGCCCCAGGAAAACCGTTTTATCTACGAATTCAAGTTTCTCATTATTCAATAATATATCACAATCACTACCCTTAACATTCGGTAAAGCAAATCTTATGCATTTGGTTTTTTTTTCATTTAATACCAAATTGTTTGCTGTGAACCAATTTTGGACCTGAAGTAGGGCATTATTCACGTCATCTAAATTTTGTGCCCGTCTGTTTATCTTAAAAATTAAGGAAGTGTCATCAGCAAACAACACCATATTTTGAGGTTGGTTTTTCAATAAATAGGGTAGATCATTTATATATACTAGAAAGAGGAAAGGTCCCAATATTGAGCCTTGTGGAACCCCCATTTTTATTTTTAAACCCTGTGAATTAACACCATTTATCTGAACATGTTGTTGTCTATCATTCAAATATGATCTTACCAAACTAAGTGCAAGTTTACCCAGTCCGTAATGCTCAAGTTTCAAAAGTAATGTGTCGTGATTTACGCAATCAAACGCTTTGGAGAGATCACAAAAAATTCCTATGGCATCTTGGGACTCTTCCCACGCAGTAAATATGTGCTTTAATAAGGTTACACCGGCGTCAGTTGTACAACGTCCCTTGGTGAAACCATACTGTTGATCATGTAAGATTCTGTTGGTGTTAAAATGATAGAGCATTTGATCAAGCATTACTTTTTCAAAAACCTTGCTAAAAACTGGCAACACGGATACAGGTCTATAATTGTTAGTATCTTTACTGTCCCCGGATTTGAAAAGAGGTATGACTTTACTGTATTTCATTAAATCAGGGAAAACTCCTTGGTCTACACATAGATTAAAAATTAAAGCTAAGTATGGGGCTATTGTCTCAAGTATGGATGTACAAACTTTGATAGACATTCCCCATAGATCTTCGGTCAGTTTGATTTTTATTTGCCGGAAAGCTTTAATAACTACCATAGGGTTAATGTGTTTAAATTTAAATTCAGCCAGGCAGCCAGACACATTCGCCTTTAATAAACCCATTGAGACTTCAGGAGAGGAATTTAGAGCCTCCGTAGTTTTTAATGGTATTTCTGTAAAGAAATTTACAAATTCTTGAGCTACTTCCTGATTAGAGCTTTTAGGACCACTTGCTGTATCTAATGTGTAGCTAGTGTTACGTATTTTCTTCCTGTTAGTCTCGTTATTTATGACTTTCCAAACTGTCTTTATTTTATTTTCTGCTGTTTTGATCTTGTTGCTAATGTGCAGGGCTTTAGCAACCTTGCATGTATTTCTAAAAATTTTTGAATACTTAGCAACATACTTGTTAAAAGTTTCAGTGTTAATAAAAGGCTTAAGGCCATAAAGCTCAAATAGTCTTTCCCTACTTTTTCTGATGCCTCTAGTTGCCCAATCGCTAAATATGAATTTAGGGCAAATACTTTTTGTCTTCTTTTCAAAAGTTTTGTTGAATTCCGTGTGAACTATTGAAAAGAAACGATTATAAAATTGATTTATATTAATATCGTCATGGCTCATAACACTTAACTTGTTCTGTAGGGAAATATTAAACCTATTTAATTTGCTAGAAGTTATAGGTCTAAATTTAATCTGTACTTTTTGCAATGGTGTATTACACCTATAAGTTACAGTTTGTCCGCTATGGTCAGACGGCAAACAATTTACTATGGCTTTATCTAAGTAATCACAATCGCAGAAAACGTTATCTATACAAGTAGCAGAAGATGTTGTGATTCTAGTAGGTTCAACAAAAACGTTAGTCAGGTCAAATGACTTAAAAAGATTTAATAACCGACCACTATTTGAATGAATCAATATTTTTATACAGCCCGGTCGTATGATCGACTTAATACCACGGACATTAGAACGCGCTCTGAATATTTATGACTTCGTTTGTGACTTGTGTTTGGTAGACACACTGTCGTCTGCTTGGCTTGGATACAAGGAGGCCCTATGGGTATATGAGGAACTGTCATGGCGATTGCAGTTTGAACATAACTACATGATATTACTACGCGCAGCATTCACGTTTGCGACTACAAGGTCAACGAGGGAGTTAGCGAGGAAGGCTTCACTTTTAAAGAAGATGGAGAATAGGGCTGACGGCTTTAAACAAAAAAGATTCTGTTTAGTCCGTCAGTTAGATTATCGTTTTTTTTTTTTTTTTTTTTAATTTCTTAAAAATTAATAGAGGGTTTTTATCCACATGGATACGCCAACCCCATTGTACCTTATCACTACTCTTACACCACTAATCGAAAAATTTTGGATACGTGTTTTTTGTTTTATCAAATTGATAAAAATTGACGAAGATAAAACGCGTCAAAGATGAGAAGACTTGTGACGTCACTTTCTGGTAAATGTACTGAACTGTGACGCCACATGACTTTTCAATGCACTGTATTGTCTTCATTTTTTGTTTACGTGAACAAATAAAAAATACGTGTCCAATACTTTTTAGAAATCTATCTGACGGACTAAATGGTTTTCTTTAGTCGTCTACCCTATTTGGTCCTAAGTACTCCCAAAAAATGCTAGGTGTTAGTTAGTATTAGTATGCTAGCTATTTTGAGAGCTTGCAAACCATGTAGATTATAGTTTGGTAACTGTTGTTTATGCATCCAACGCCTTTGTGCTTTGAAGAGCACGTTGGTGTTCAGTTGTGTTATCAATAAAAATCATTATAGCTTTAGTTAGACTCAAACTCAAAGCATTTGTTTCAATTAAAACATTACAGGCACTTTTGATTGTCAGAAAACAAAGAAAGCGAAGCTACAGTCAAAAGGAATAATAACTTGAGAAAGCACTGTAGTTGCTCATTCCAAAGCGTAGATCTGTATGGAGAAGAACGGGCAAGAAACTCCACGGACAGTCTTTTCAATCAAAATATTGTTACAAAACCACGGTTACATAATTCATTTTGAGATCATACATCGTAGAGAGC
Source organism: Xestia ashworthii (assembly GCA_950022955.1). NCBI lineage: Eukaryota > Metazoa > Arthropoda > Insecta > Lepidoptera > Noctuidae > Xestia > Xestia ashworthii. Next base: position 12,457,368 of record OX465575.1, on the reverse strand, counting down.
GTCAGAGACATAACGAATGCCCGATGTCAGTAAGTCAGTGTCCAATTAGCTTCAAAGCTAGCCACCCCATTAATAATGCAGAAAAAATGAAACAGTAATATTTTATAAGAAGGTCACTGACGGAACATAGGATAAGTTTGCCATCCAATGCAAAAAATTTGCAAAGTCACCATCAGTTGGTGGAAAGGCCGACTATCCAGTACTTCACTGCTGAAGTAGCTACCGATACTCGTGTTCGCATTAGAATTATAATAATAACATAATAAAGGCCTCTCTGACTTCACCTTCGACCTCCCCGACCCATACTTATGTTATTAAGAATGCATGCCACACGACACCAGCCACTAATTACGATATAATCGTATAAAGTTATCGATTTTATTCGCGATATAATTTATAATTCAACTGCAAGAATGACGTGGTACAACTTGAGTGCCGTAACACTACCCTGGAGAACACTGGCTAGTTGTTTTCTAGAATTACAATACAAGCCGTGTCTAGTGGGGTTTCCCATGATTGATGATGATTGAGCACCACATACAGCCAGGAGCAAGCCTGACCCGGACAAGCCGGATACACAAGGGGGCACGAATTTGTAAGGAAAGACATGCTCTGGGATGGGAGAGGAAGCCCGACCAACCGCAGCCAGTCGGCACAATCAGCCGACTATGCACCCTAGAGCCAATATAGGAATAGTGGTAAAGATAGGTACAAGGCCGTGTCTAATGGGGTTTCCCATGGCAAAAATTGTGAACTTCCATAAAACTTTCACCTAATTTAGGTGATGGACCAAAAGAGTGTATAGAAAAACGTGGCAAGGACGATAATATCGCCGCGATTCTCTCGCTCGTGGAGACAGCCCCTTTTAGTAACTTCTCCCACTCTGGGCGAAGCGGGAGGGAGTGTCAGACTTTTACTGACTAAAACCCATCCATGTTCCTTCCTCGCCCTTTATGTTCCGGGGCCAAGGTATCTCTTTCGAACAGTCCCGGAGCCCCGGCAGGCTTCGGCCCTTGCGGGCCCGTCCATTATGCTGACATCTCTTTCGAGACGCGCGTGGACACGAACGCGCCGTCGACACGGCCTGTCGTCATAAGACGGACGGACCGCGAGCTAGCCCATAGCTCACCGTCCACTGGCCCGCGGTGGAGGCGGCCCCTTAGGGATGATTCTGGAGGATCGGTTATGTGACGCAGCTTGAAAGTGGCGTGAGTGTGGATTACTGCCTAACCTGGTGTCAGAGTTTTTAAGCCATTCATGGGCCACAAGGCCTATTTCTCTAAATGATTTTAAACCATAAAATGTTGATGGTTAAGATCAAAATCAAGTGAGAACGACAGTTTGTGGTAACCTGATGCGCCTGAGCCTGTAGATTAACGGAAACATATTAGACTAATTTTAGGGGGGATATTTAATTCTTTAGGGTGATCAAGAACAAGATGCAGAGTTCTTCATGCTCAGTTGAAAAGGGAAGATGGGCAACTGACCGGCAATTATTTTGGGGTTATTTTATATGGTCCAAGTCGCGGATAAGTTTATGTTTACACAATTTTGAAGTTTGTTCTTTATTTGTATCATAGATGGCACTGTAGTACTTTTTGTGCTTTGTTCATAACCAGCCTATTAATGTTCCCACTGCTGGGAAACAGGCCTTCTCTCTATGATAGGGAATGGACTATTATAATCCACCACGCGGGGCCAGTGCGGGTTGGTAGATGTCACATGTCTTCGAATGTTTTGATCTAGGACATGCCGGTTTCCTCACGATATTTTCTTTCACTGTTTTGAGAGCAGTGGTGATGAAATAAATCACACAAAGAAATGCGTCTGTCTGGGTTCGAACCCACGGCTTGCTGTTCGTAAGTCGGTGCTATGTTGCTGCAGTACTTTTTTGATACAAACCAAAGATTTATTCTCACTTTTACGGTTAAGATGCAGATAAACCTGCAAGCCGTAATGACGTTACTTGATTACATAGTTGAGATTAATATCGCACTAAAAACAAAGATGTGCTCATTGCGACCGCCATCTTTCAAATAACTAGAGTAAGGTAAAAAGGCATATGTTATAACAAAGTGACATAATTGTTATTGTTCTAAACGTTCGTCATACTGGTGGAAGGTCGCGCGTGCATCGTCAGGGTTAAGCGGCGGCGTGTACGGTTTGGATGGTGATGGGTAAACTTATTTTCTTATGTCTTTCTAAAACTATTGATAAAAAGCGCCATTGCTGAGTATGGAGTTTGGATTACCAAATCAGGTAGTGTTGAATTTTTTTTAATGTATCTTCATCATCATTTCAGCCGAAAGACGTCCACTGCTGGACATAAGGCTCCCCCAAGTGTCGCCACATTGACCGGTCCCTTGCGACTCGCATCCACCGGAAGGAATGCCTCGTTGTTGTTCTAGTGATCGTTAGCGCGACAGCTGGGCATCAGGTCCTGGGTTCCGTTCCCGGGTTGGGCGAAGTGTTATTGGGTTTTTCCGTCAGGATTTTCTCTGTAGCAGCTACATAATCTGGATGTGTGGCTAGTTGATGGCAATAGGGTCGCTCCTTATGACATGGGACTTAAAACATGCCTAACGAAGTGTGGGTGAACTGCAGGGGGCACCTCTGCTTAACCGCTCGGGTATTCACCGTAATGTCATTTTCTATATTATCTAATGTATTGAAACTCAAACTCAAATCGTTTATTTCAATTAAACCATTACGGCACTTTTGAATGTCAATTGAAACGAGAAAAAAAACGAAGCTACAGTCACAGACACAAGGCATAATAACTTGAAAATGTATTGCAGTTGCCCATTCCCTAGCGTAGATCTGTATGGAGAAGAACGGGCAAGAAACTCCATGGACACTCCTTTAAATCAAAAATTCGTCAAGAAGATGATTACTGTCAAAAGGAGATGGCTAGGTATCAATGGTCCTACCGCGAAACAAAGGACCGCATGGCTTAAGAATAAAGACGCTAGGTATATCTTTTCCTTTAGTGCCAAAGGTTATTTTTTCTTTTATCAATTTACTAGCGGACGTCCCGCGGTTTCACCCGCATAGTTCCCGTTCCCGTGGGAGTACGGGGATAAAATATATCCTATGTTACTCGTGGATAATGTAGCTTTCGAATGGTGAAAGAATTTTTAAAAACGGTCCAGTAGTTTTTAAGCCTATTCATTACAACCAAACAAACAAACAAACAAAGTTTTCCTCTTTATAATATTATTAGTGTAGATAAAAAAAATGTAGAACTAAAATCTCTTTTGCGAATCCTAAGATCTCATTTATTTTTAAAGGTCAGCTACTAACTAAGTTGGATTTCTACTCCACCAAAATGTAAGCGAAAAGTGTCCAAAAGAATTCCCAAACTCAAAAACTTAATAATTTTAATAAATAAATATGAATCTACATCATTATTTTACTTCTTAGATTTGAATTTCCAAAGTCAGTCTCAGATAAATTAGCCAGACTCGTAGAACACCACAATAACTTTAAACTTTACTATTCAAACTTAGATTGGCTTTTAAACTATTTAAATTAAAGTAAAGTTTTCATTGAAACAATGAACTTATAATCAAATCATCTAAGTAACTAAAGAATTAATATAATTGAAAACTTGTATTAAAGTATACGCCACACATACAAGTAATATAAAATAATTTACCGACTTTAAAACTCCATTGGCAATCCTTCATTTTAAACATATCCATTCAGAAACACTTTTATACAGCATTCAAAACTTCTCACAGAAGAAAATAACAAAAACCACCATCCTCTTTGCAAGACTTTCAAAATTCGAACAAAAAAATCCTTCTTTGTCAATGGTCAATTCCAAATTCGCGACACCCAAACCTTACAGCACTATTAAAAGAAAAAAAAAAGAAACAATATCACACTTCCAACTTCAATTTTCGAATCTTAGATACGAACGCCACGACGAAAAACTCATGAAGGAAATCGTAGAAGAAGAAAAAATGGCACTATCGCGCTCTTACCGAGGGCAGAACAATCATATGGAAACATAAACACACGAGACAATGCTAGCACTAATGTCAACACTAGATAACACAGGCACTTTGTTAGATCACATAAACTTTGTACGTGTTTTGACGCGGCGCGCCGTACGTGCGACCGGCGAGGCGGCGGTGCTACTACTGAATCGCCATGGCCGCTTGCCGCTCACTTAGCTGGCGGTGTTGCTATAGGTGGATCTTGAATTTCCCAGCTTGGGTGAGTGTTTTGTAAAGAGGAAACGTTTTGAATAAAGTTATTGGATTTATTGGATTGGTTATCTTCATGATTTTTTGGTGTTTCTTATAGGAGATCAGGTGTGGTGAAGATGACGTAGTAATATGACAAGCTATGTAAAATTCTATGAAAATAATGCAGAATTTTGAACCAAACTTACGATGAAATTGAATGATTACCGTTTGCACATATTATTATCCTGGAACAGACTTATAAAATGCGGCTTATGTGTGAAACTTTATTCACTTCAATTTATTGACTACTGAATCATACGATTTACAGACCCATGTATTAAACTCAGAAATCATACAAAACACTCATTTGATCTTTCATAAAACACATGCACTTCCTTAAATCAAATCACCGTCTGTAAAAACAAATCTCCCTACAACGTACCAACGAAAGCTCCCACTAGTCTGGCAACCCGCCACAAAAAGCGACGTTGCCAATTCTCCGGCGGGGCGCGGGGGGCGCGAACGTAACAATAAATGAGGTTAAAGTTTCCGAGCACAACTTTACAACGAGTACTTTTTTCGAATTTAGAACTCAAAAACGGTTTCATTCATTAAAAATTTGTTTCGTTTTTTACATTTTCTGAAGTTGTTCTATGTTAGTTTCATAGTTATGGTAAAAGTTTCAAAGTCAAACATAGTAGTTTTCTTTGAATAAGTAAGTAGTATTTCGTAACTTGTAAACGAAAGTTGTTAGAACAACGAGTTTATTTAGTTATAGACTTCATAAGTCATATTGCGGTGTACTATCTGGGTCTACTGAATATTGATATCCCATCACTTTCTAGGTGTGTCTGTATCGTATGAAGCGACTTTGAGGGTTATTAACAAAGTCGATTCATAATCAATGGTTGTTCCTACTCCATCGTCATCATTATCTTTCTCCAGCGCTCCCATTTCATTTGGGGTCCAGCGCAGTATATTTTTTTCATCCATACATATTCCTGCTCTATATGAAAAGAGATTTTTATGTAAGAAGTTAGAACGAAAGTCTGATTACGATATGATTAACAGAAATAATGACGTTGAAGCTGAATTCTACGAAAGTACAGTAAAGTTGTTGAAACTACTGGGGGTCTAAAATGAATGCTTTAGCAGAATCACAATAGGATAATAATATAAACACGTGTCAATACGTAAAATGGCCACAAAATGACAATTCATAATATTAACTGCGTGGCAGACTGATGGTCGATGGTCTGATGGACGCTTCTGAGGGCGCCAAACTCGTGGCTCAGATCTGGTACGACACAATTTAGTTTGCCATTGGCCCGTCGACACGCTCAGACGACGATAAACCTGTTTCATTAATAACTAAATCCATTGATGAATACTTATCTCCAGACACACAAGAAAGCATACCTACAGATTTCCATCCTGCAATCAGTCTGCAAAATCGCAAAAAAAGTTAAAGCTATCTGCGTCCTTGTGCCTTCAGATAACAGTTGCCAACTCCGCTGATAAAAACAATTAGATTAATGTTATTAAACGTCAACAGCTTAGATTGGAATAATTCACGATAAGAGAGACTTAAGATTCAGCTATCACCAAATACGAGTGATTCATTAAAATCATTGTCAGAACTCATGCTTATGGTCAAGGACGGTGTAAAAACCAGGAATATGCAGAATGATAGTGCTTTTTGTGAAGCATGCAGGAGAGGATACGTGGTAACAAGCTTTTGTTTATTTACATGAAATACTACCAAAATTCATCCTTTTAAAGGATGTGTTTCTAACTTGCTTAGTTCATCATCGTGATTCTCTTGCCCTAATCCCAATTTATTCGGGGTCGCCGCAGCATCCATACTTCTCTATTACTCGTCATCTCAGCACTCACCTCGTTTCTTGCGATCATCCTTGCATTTCATCCTTGTCTAAATTGCTTACCTATACTAAGATAACTTCGTAATCACAAGTTTGTTTGCTGTCTAAAATCGACTGACATGCATGTTTTTATGGGTGATTCGAGATAATCTAAATCTAGCATATGATTTATCACGTTGTATTGGACAACATTAAAAGTCCATTGACGACAAAATATCGCTCGATAATGTTAAGTCTATTACGTCTGTTATTGGCAGAGAAGATGACACTATTAACGAATATATGGACGTTATCACCACAATCTTTTAAGAAAGCCATGGCTGAGGAATTGTAACCAAGGCTTCACCAAGCACCATTCGTAATAAAAGTTTAAAGAAAAAGCACAAATTCATGAAACAGTTTCATTTATGAAACAAAAGCTCTTCGAATTCTAAAAAACTTTCCTCTCGAAGTGGATTCCCAACACTAGGTCATCAAACATAAATAAGCTAAGTTTATAGTTGTTCCACAGACAATAAAACTGATGGAATTAGATACTCGTTTAATCTGCTCTCTGGTATCCAGACGATAAACAAACTAAGTCGATTTGTCTTTGGCTACTTTTCTAATATTAAGTTTTGTTCTTAAGTCTTTGGTTTTCGTTTTTAGTTAAGAAAAAGATGTTTTTAGGATCCTAAGTGACAACATTTTGCAGGAAGACAGATAAGCATGAATCTTTGAGGATTCGCAAAAACAGTCACTAGAAATGTTTAGTCTATTTTTGGCGGATGCAGAGTCTGTTCGTATATATATTTGACATCCGTCAACCAGCATTGGGATCTGATGGTGGATTACAGTCCATTACATCTGTTTCAGCAGTGGGAACGCATATTGAAACCCGTGCCTCTTCTCATAAACATAAAGAAAGGGCATTGATCACCACGCTAGTTCAGTACTTGAAGAACATTAGGCATTGGCATCACTTATAGTGATGAAAGAGGTAGACCTCAATCTGCTTTGTAACTGATGCGACTGCAATCAATTTTCTGATACAATTTTTCCTCAAAGATTTCTTGGTATCCAAATTCCTTATAATCTAAAATGTTTACAATTTTATTACGTTTGTGAGTTACGCGAGAAATTCACTATAAAATCATAGACGGTCAGCGAGAGTAAGGTAAACGTCCACTATAGTGTAACAATTTATTCAAGTATAATAAAGAGCTAACACATCAACAATTGTTTTATCAACGTGAAGCCTGCAGAAGGTATTTTGCTGAAATCGGTTAGACTAAACCAGCAAACTTAGTTCACAATAGTTGGAGATGGCTTGACGATAATAAGCAAATATAAATTACATATTAGCCAATGTGAAATTCCGATGGTGACGATTAAAATGACGCAGAGGTTGAGAATCTTGCCAGGGGGCGTATTGGGATTCTCATATGAAATCAATATCATAAAACCAACTTCATATAATTTATTGATAACAGTATTTATAGGACTGTGTTCTTCAACATAACTTTGATTTAATTACAAAAACATTATGAAGTCGTGAAAGATGGGCGTTCTGGGGACGGTCTTAAGTCATTTATACGCCCAAAAAGCTGCTATCAACCTTGATTTGAATTAACGATTTATTGATTATTTTTGATACTTATACATATATCTAACACGCATACTAAGACGCATAGAGGAGCTCGTGGATGAATAATAATAGCCGCTCGGGTCGATCTTTAGGTTAAGCCGTGCTTGCCTAGGTTGGTCTGTGGATGGGTGACCACCCACTACATACCCAGTTTCTTCAGTGCCGTTGGTCCCGGCTGTCATTAGTAGATGTTTGACAGTCGTTACAGGTAGTCAGTGGCCCAAAGTCTGACAACCAGTCTTACCAAAGGGTATCGTATTACCCGGTACTAACTGGGTTGTGGAGGTCACATAGGCAGTCGCTCCATGTAAAATACTGGTATTCAGCTGCATCCGGTAAGACTGGAAGCCGACCCCAACATAGTTGGGAAAAGGCAGGCTGATCATAATGATCTAAGACGCACACCATGAGGATTGGTTCAAGATGGGAAAGACTTGGAGAGGCCTTTGTCCGGCACTATCTAACAATAGATTAGGAAGAACACATTAGTTTGTATTCCGCTTCCCCACTTACTACCTTTTCCTCTACTTCTAACACCGGTGTTACACCTCAGTGTACAGTTACCTTTCAGCAATTTCCTCTAGCACGTGACGTTACGACACTTACGACTTGTCGCCGTCACTGACAGTCCCGTCCTGACGAAGGGACCCCTACATCTGCCACTACCATATCATAGCGGGAGTTAATGTGAATATTACTCCTTTATTTTGTTGTTACCTGAATTTTCGTGAGTTTCGAATGTGTCAAGCGAGATTTAAAAACATTTAAGTTTTCAGAAGACGGGGCTTCATTTCCTTGCTATACGCTGTTGCAAGCGCCATGATCGCGGGTTGACTGTCAAACCATGTTTGACAGTTTTTGGCAGAAGACGTTACTGTTCATCATACACAGAATCTCATTTCATCCCCCATTTAGGCACTCTTTGATAGCTGGTCTTTCATTTATTGAATTATTTTGTCAAAAATAAATGTGACTAACATTAGTAAAAGCCATAATTATTTCAATAAGTCATGTCCACGTCACACTGCAAAAAAAATGTCTACTCGAACCTACCAACTGACTAAACGAAATCAAATTCGAAGCAAAACAATTTACCCAAAAATCCAGTTCCGCTTTAACAAGATAAAAAAAAAACATAATAACAAAATTAAATAAAACAAAATCGCTATCACAACGATTATGCCAATGACATCATCCTAGCTATCATGCAGATATTTCTGAATATTCGTATTAGTTGCGATAAACCATGTGATGATAAAACAAAGCAATCCGGCAGAGAACTTGAACTCAAAGCATTTGTTTCAATTTGAACATTAATAATAACAAATTCATCTATTTCAAGTACATAACACTCATTCATCATCTGCCTAGCCTTTTCCCAACTATGTTGGTGTCGGCTTCCAGTCTAACCGGATGCAGCTGAATACCAGTATTTTACATGGAGCGACTGCCTATCTGACCTCCACAACACAGTTAGTACCGGGCAATACGATACCACTAGGTAAGACTAGTTGTTAGACTTTTTGGGCCACTGACTACCTAACGACTGTCAAAGATCTACAAATAACAGCCGGAAGCAACAGCTTAACGTGCTCTCCGAGGCACGGAGGAAACTCGGTATGTAAGGGTGGTCACCCATCCACAGACCAACCTAGGCAAGCACGGCTTAACATAAAGATTGGCCCGAGCGGCTGTTATTATTTAGCCACGAGCTCAGGTAAATGACACTCATTGCCACACATAAATTGATTGAAATCCCAAGACATAACCAATTTGATTAATTACAGGGACTTTTGCATTGTCAACTAGAACTTGTGTATTATACAGCAACTAAAAAAAGCATACCACTGAAAACAAACGCTCTAATTAAATTCAGGGTTTACGAGGTAAAATCGACTCCTCCTTTTATTGAAGTGGGGTAAAATGTAGCCTATGTTACACGGGCTAAAATAACAAATCGATTGACACCTTATTCAACAAAATGGGATGAATTGTTTAGGCGCTACAGAGGAACATACGCTAACTGCTAAAAACGTAACCCTTCTTTTTGGATTCACCGTAGTCATGTAAAAGATGAAGCTAAAGTCACAAGACATAATAGTAGCAGTAGTTGCCAATTCAAAGCGTAGAATCTCTATGGAAAAGAACAAGCAAGAAACTCAGTGGACTGGACACTCTTGTAAATCAAAATCTTGCTACAGCAACATACAACGTGCAAAAACTAGAAGAAAGAACGTTGTCGACATAGCTCAGAGAATAAGTGAGTTGAATTTGCATATCAACCGTAGATCCGTTGACCGTGACGTGGACGTGTCTCGAGAGGAGACTTGAGATCGAGAATCGGCGAGGGTAGGGAGAGATGGTCTAGGTGAAGCAACGATCTCCGCAGGGTGGCTGGTAGCAACGGAATGATAGCTCCCGAGAATCGAGCTGCGAGGCTCGCGACTGGAGAGACATACAGTGTGTAAACATACTCATCACGAAGCCGTCAACCAAGCATTCTGTACATCAAACTAAGTAACTCTACGCAAAAATTATTGCGGGGATACGTCTTGTTTTTGGGGGTGTTAAATCGGTACGGTAAAACTCAATGTAGCACACCTAAAACATTATGCTTTGAATAGTAAACGGGTCATGGAGGTAATTAAAATAAAAGTTATTAACTTAAATAACTACTATTTAAAAACTAACTTTGGAAATTTTGACCTGCTATATCTCCGTAACTAGAGGGTTTCCAGGTATGGTCCAGTACAAAAAGTTATCGCAATGCCTTTCGGCTTCGTTATATAAGAGTATTTTACACCTTTACGTCCAGCAGTGGACTGTAGACGGATGATGACGTATTTGTTGATAAGCTATCAACTGTGTGTAGTGTCGTCACATTGTTCTAGCGTGGTCGGTGGGTTTTATTTTCAAGTGATAAGGTCTTTGTTCCGTGTTGGTGAGATTAGCTTGCTTCTAATTACTACCCGTGTAAGCGACGGTTATCAGTCTGTAACTTTCCCAATGCTGGAACACCGGTCTTCTCTCTATGAGAAGGTGTGGACTGTAATCCACCACGCGGGCCCAGTGCAGGTTGGTAGATGTCACATGTTGTCTTCGAATTTATGGTTCTAGAACTTTCCTCATAATGTTATGGTTCACATTTTTGCTAATATTGGCTTGCTTTTATCTGCTCCACCCGTGGAAATGGTAAAGACGACTATGATAAATAGCTTTCAATACTGCATCAATATTATCATCGACCTACTGCAGTCCACTGCTGGACATAAGCCTCTGCAATCGCACATCATTCAATTCGATTCTCAGTAACTTTTGCCACGCGTGAATGCCAATTTGTCCTTTGATCCTTTTCGCAATTTTACACTCTGTGAGCGCATCTTCAGTGAAATAAGGCGTAGAGCTATGCCATAGAACTAGAAGTCAGTTTCGATATAGGTTAGGTTAGGTTAGTTTAATCAACGACATTCGTTTATATTAGGACTAGTGGACGTCACTCGGTTTCACCCACGTAGTGTCCGCTCCCGTGGGAGTACGCGGATAAAAAATAGCCTATGTTACTCGCTGATAATGTAGCTATCCATTGCTGAATTTCTGAAATCGCTCCAGAAGTTTTTAAGTTTAACAATACCTAAAAAATACAAATCTTTTCTGTTTGTAATATTAGTAGGTATAGTAAAACGCATAGATCAGACCAAGACGATAGGAAGCAGCGTCTCTCTGTCTGCAAGTAAACATGCAACTGCAAATTCTGCCTATGTCTGCGATATAGGCAGAATTTGCTGTCACCATTTATTTGAAGACTTCCTTTGGAAACGGGCTAAATTGATACAGTTTTAAACCAAAACAATCTAGTATGTTTACATCCAAAACACGATTACGCCGATCTATAAAAAAAACGACTAAACAGAACCACAACTTCAGATTCATTTCACGATGCTCACAAAGAATCTCGTCCAACAAAATTGTTTACAATATAAAAATATTCTAAGTGGATTATTAGCCATTACGCGTCTATTGTCTATATAAAGATAATACGAACAAATTACAAAGTCGCTCAAACATGCGGTGGGTACAACGACTGGATGACTTCTGAACTTTATTGGGTTTCATTCGCTTGACTCACGGCGCGACGTTGCCAGCTCACTCCCCCCGCTTTGTAGAAAGAGACGGGGATATTGGAGCGAGATAGTGTAAGGAGTAAGGGAGCTTTACGATTATAGAGGATAACGTAAGAAAAAGTTTTGTATGTTGGATTATTTCGTTGTATTATAAATATAATTTGTTTATGTTGCTGTATCTTGAGATTAGAAAGATAATACTTAGTGACGTTAAGTTTTATGTGTAATTTATATGCAATTGTAGAAGTGTTTGCAAAATTAGGTTTATAAATAGTTATTTAGACCAAACTAAGCTGTGAACGAAGCTGCAATAGGTCAGTTCATCCCAAAAACAAAGGCCCCAGTTGACCAACGAGCCACCAATAGTCTGATTGGAACCAACGATGCTTTCCTTATCTAGAAGAGAGGACGGTGGAACAGGATAGGATACAATACGGTCTGTATCGAAGAAAAAATACTTTAGATCAAAGATCAAATGAATATCACTAAATATTTGTCCTCCGCCGCGTCTGTCTGCCTGTTCGCGATAAACTCAAAAACTCCAACACCGATTCACATGCTATTTTCACTAATGGATAGAGTGGTTCTCGGTGAAGGTTTTAGTATATATTTTGTACGCGGGCGAAGCCGCAGGCATCAGCTAGTGTATACTAAAGAGGAGGATCGTCCAGACGACATCCTACCATCAGTTTTAACAGACAAGGGAATACGCACATTTTGCTAGTAACTAAGCTCCATGCTATAGAACACAAACAGATCACAAATCCAGATTCCAAGGTCTACAGATCCAGATATCAATAAACTAGTAACTCTATTCATCATCATCATCATCATCTTCCTGAACTTATTCCATGTTACTTGAGGTCGGTGCAACACGTTTGTTTCATCCATTCTCCTCTGACAACCGACACGCTATCATGTACTCCTTAATCTTTCATATCACTCCTCACACAATACATACATCGTTTCTTTGCTCTTCCTCTTCCTCTCCATCCATCTACATTTATATTCATTACTCTTTTAGTCACATGCGATTCATCGCTCCTCATTATATGCCCATACTACGACAGTCGATTCCCTTTCAACTTTTCTGAACTGGCGCAACTTTTAAACTGCCTCTGCTACACTCGTTCCTTACTTTATTAATTCTTGTCATACAACAATTAGTAACTCTGGAGCAGAAATGACAGCAGTTTTACTTGCAATCAATGATACAGTAACGCTCTTTTCATCTACATGGCAAACTTAATAAATTATACGACTGAAATGTAAACTTGGAACTAGTCAAAATCAAAGCATTTATTTCAAACAGGCTCTTTTGAATTGTCAAAACAAAAATGAAAATTAAATCTAGCTACAGTCCCAGTCACAAGACATAAAAACTGTGAAAGTACTGTAGTTGCCCATTCCCTAGCGTAGATCTCTATGGAGATGAATTCTAGTTGTATGCCTTCACCCTTAGTAAGGGTCCTGAATATGAGGTAATGTATGAAAAACTGCACGAGCTATCACGTTGCATAGGCCACCGACTTGAAAACTTTGGCGTACCAAGTTTGTAACATACGAACCTATCTGGAGAACCCCGATAGATATCGTTATGGCAACTCGTGGCTATCTGGTTGGCACGATTACAATTGGCTTACGTTTTTGACACGTAATTTTTGCTATGAGTTTAAAAACGATCCATGAAGGATCTTACCAATATTATAAATGCGAAAGTTTGTAGGGATGTATGGATGTTTTTTTAGTCTTTTACGTAAAAACTACTGACCCGATTTGGATGAAATTTGGCACACGGATAGTTTATAAACTGGATTAACACATACTATACTGTTTATCAAGGTCGTCACTTCGAACCCAGACAGGAAAAAAAAACAATGTGAAATTGAATTTTGCACTATTACTCTCAAAACGGTGAAAGAAAATATTGTAAGGAAACCAGCATGTTCTAAATCCAAGAAAGTGTAATATCCACTAACCCACACAGGACCCTCGTGGTGGAGGACATAGGTACAGCACACTTACTTCCACAGAGTGGAGGTAAGTGTCCCAGCTGTAGGAATTTGTAGGGTCTATTACAGATAGGGTCTTGTTGTCTGAGGAGGGCACGGGAGTCTCCGGCCTCACTCCAAATATTAATATAAATTTAAACTAGAAAGTGAGACAACAGAAGGTACTATTAATTCTTGCACTCAATTAGTTAATAAAAAAGGGCCTCAGCAGAACACCTTAAAATTATTCCACCAAAATATCCAAGGAATGTCTTGTAAATTATTAGAAATTGAATTGTTTTTAGAAAAAAGTAAGTTTGACATCATTTGTTTTACTGAACATTGGCTAAAGGATTACCAAATACTTATTAATTATGAGAACTATATGGTGGGTAGCTGCTTTAACCGTAAAACTATGCTTCGTGGAGGTTCCCTAATATTAATAAAAAATAGTTTTAAATATAAGCAACGTAATGACATAGTAGGTCTCTCGGTTGAACATTGCGTCGAACTGTCCTGTGTTGAGCTAGATAAGCATGTAGTTGTGTGTGTGTACAGACCCCCAAACTATCAAAACTTTTCCATATTTGAATCAATAATGGAAGATGTCCTGGCAAAACTTGCAGCCAGTAATAAATCTACAATAATTTGTGGTGATTTCAATATCAATATTTTAGAAGAACATTCAAATAGTGGTCGGTTATTAAATCTTTTTAAGTCATTTGACCTGACTAACGTTTTTATTGAACCTACTAGAATCACAACATCTTCTGCTACTTGTATAGATAATGTTTTCTGCGATTGTGATTACTTAGATAAAGCCATAGTAAATTGTTTGCCGTCTGACCATAGCGGACAAACTGTAACTTATAGGTGTAATACACCATTGCAAAAAGTACAGATTAAATTTAGACCTATAACTTCTAGCAAATTAAATAGGTTTAATATTTCCCTACAGAACAAGTTAAGTGTTATGAGCCATGACGATATTAATATAAATCAATTTTATAATCGTTTCTTTTCAATAGTTCACACGGAATTCAACAAAACTTTTGAAAAGAAGACAAAAAGTATTTGCCCTAAATTCATATTTAGCGATTGGGCAACTAGAGGCATCAGAAAAAGTAGGGAAAGACTATTTGAGCTTTATGGCCTTAAGCCTTTTATTAACACTGAAACTTTTAACAAGTATGTTGCTAAGTATTCAAAAATTTTTAGAAATACATGCAAGGTTGCTAAAGCCCTGCACATTAGCAACAAGATCAAAACAGCAGAAAATAAAATAAAGACAGTTTGGAAAGTCATAAATAACGAGACTAACAGGAAGAAAATACGTAACACTAGCTACACATTAGATACAGCAAGTGGTCCTAAAAGCTCTAATCAGGAAGTAGCTCAAGAATTTGTAAATTTCTTTACAGAAATACCATTAAAAACTACGGAGGCTCTAAATTCCTCTCCTGAAGTCTCAATGGGTTTATTAAAGGCGAATGTGTCTGGCTGCCTGGCTGAATTTAAATTTAAACACATTAACCCTATGGTAGTTATTAAAGCTTTCCGGCAAATAAAAATCAAACTGACCGAAGATCTATGGGGAATGTCTATCAAAGTTTGTACATCCATACTTGAGACAATAGCCCCATACTTAGCTTTAATTTTTAATCTATGTGTAGACCAAGGAGTTTTCCCTGATTTAATGAAATACAGTAAAGTCATACCTCTTTTCAAATCCGGGGACAGTAAAGATACTAACAATTATAGACCTGTATCCGTGTTACCAGTTTTTAGCAAGGTTTTTGAAAAGGTAATGCTTGATCAAATGCTCTATCATTTTAACACCAACAGAATCTTACATGATCAACAGTATGGTTTCACCAAGGGACGTTGTACAACTGACGCCGGTGTAACCTTATTAAAGCACATATTTACTGCGTGGGAAGAGTCCCAAGATGCCATAGGAATTTTTTGTGACCTCTCCAAAGCGTTTGATTGCGTAAATCACGACACATTACTTTTGAAACTTGAGCATTACGGACTGGGTAAACTTGCACTTAGTTTGGTAAAATCATATTTGAATGATAGACAACAACATGTTCAGATAAATGGTGTCAATTCACAGGGTTTAAAAATAAAAATGGGGGTTCCACAAGGCTCTATATTGGGTCCTTTCCTCTTTCTAGTATATATAAATGATCTACCCTATTTATTGAAAAACCAACCTCAAAATATGGTGTTATTTGCTGATGACACTTCCTTAATTTTTAAGATAAACAGACGGGCACAAAATTTAGATGACGTGAATAATGCCCTACTTCAGGTCCAAAATTGGTTCACAGCAAACAATTTGGTATTAAATGAAAAAAAAACCAAATGCATAAGATTTGCTTTACCGAATGTTAAGGGTAGTGATTGTGATATATTATTGAATAATGAGAAACTTGAATTCGTAGATAAAACGGTTTTCCTGGGGCTTACGCTTGATTCAAGGCTACAATGGGGTTCTCATTTAACATCTCTTGCGGGGCGGCTAAGTTCAGCAGCATATGCCATTAGAAAAATCCGTCAATTTACTGATGTAGATACCGCTAGACTGGTCTATTTTAGTTACTTCCATAGTATAATGTCTTACGGTATTTTGCTATGGGGACGGGCTGCAGATATTGAGTCTATATTTATTCTGCAGAAAAGAGCCATCAGAGCTATATATAATCTTCGTAGGCGCGATTCTCTAAGGGAACTGTTTAAGGATATTGGCATTATGACGGTACATTGTCAATACATTTACGAAAACATAATGTACGTTAGAAAAAATTTGCATCTTTTTGGTAAAAGAGGTGACAGACATAATTACAGTACTAGAAATAGGGACCAATTAGTTCAGCCAGGCTTTAGACTCGCTAAAGTAGACTCATCTTTCATGGGGTACTGTTTGAGATGCTATAATAAAATTCCACAAAGTATTCTTGAACTGAATGAGACGAAATTTAAAACATGCATTAAACGCACACTATGTAAACAAGCATATTACAAGTTGAGCGATTATATCGCTGATAAAAATGCTTGGCTTAATGCTGGTCCTGCTCCACATGGACAGGGGCGCAAAAATTGATAGCATTAAATGGTATAGTTGGAGCTGCTGAAGATTGTACTTAACTATCTTTGCATTGTATAGATTCAATGTTAGTATTATATAATCGCATAGCCCATATTGTGTGAGTACTATGTGCTAGTAAGCTATCATTCACTGGAAACCTACGGCAGTTCTTGACTTGAATGTGCCCTGGAGGTTGAGAGTATGGCATGCTCACTCAAATGTCTCGCTGATGGTGGCGCGTGTGTCGGACCATTTAGTTCCCTTCAAAATGGTGCTGATCCATGCGTCATGTGCGTGAATGGGCGCTGTCAGTTGTGACTGGTCATCTCTTAGTCGCCATGGTTTATTTGAATTAATTATTTTGTTTTTGAGTTATATTTTGTTTTGGTTTTGCTATGGACACTTTTAACGTGCACATCTTGCTACATTGTTCTCACATAATATACCATCTCAACATGAATGATGTAACCAAGATTTTGTAACAATATTTTGATTTAAAAGAGTGTCCATGGAGTTTCTTGCCCGTTCTTCTCCATAGAGATCTACGCTAGGGAATGGGCAACTACTGTACTTTCACAGTTTTTATGTCTTGTGACTGGGACTGTAGCTACATTAAATGTTCATTTTTGTTTCGACAATTCAAAAGCGCCTGTAAGTGGCCTACTTGAAATAAATGCTTTGATTTTGATTTTGATTTTGAGACTTCGCCCGCGTACTGTTAGATAACTGTCCCCCACGGGACCATATTCCCGGGATAAAAAGTATCCTTTGTGTCCCCCACGGGACCATATTCCCGGGATAAAAAGTATCCTTTGTGTTAATCAAGGTTATAAACTATCCGTGTGCCAAATTTCATCCAAATCCGTTCAGTAGTTTTTGTGTGAAAGAGTACCAAACATCCAAACATCATGCCCAACAAAGTGGGGTTTTTGTCACAATTTCCGAAGCCTCTTTTTCTTGTCGGGACGAAACTTCGCAGTATGTTTACAAGCTCATAACAAGTGTTACAGATATCTTCAATGACCAACAGTGTCAATGAAATACCGCCCACTTAGTTCTTCAGTAGGCGTCTCTTGACCGACTGACGACCAACTAGAAGATAAGTATTTTCTATTTAGAGGTTTACTCGTCAAAGTTTTAAAGCAAGCTTGGTTTTGTTTGAGACCAAATATGGGGAAGACGCGCAGGGCTTTTATATTCAGTATTTTTTAAACGCACGTGACTAAAAGAATGATAGACATGAATGTTGATGGATGGAGAGGGAGGGAGAGGGAGAGGCCAAAGAAAAGATGGATGGATTGTATGAAGAATGATATGAAATAGAAAAGAGTAAATGATGCTGTGACGTCTGAGAGGGGAGAATGGAAGAAGAAAACGTGTTGCGCCAACCCCAGATAGAACGCCGTATCTCAGCAGTTCCATTCTCTAGTTCCATTATTGGTTTTTTTTTCTCCCAGTAGTTCCATGGAACTAAAACATTTTTTCACCTAATCCCTTTTAGTTCCATTAAGTACAGTTGAATGGTAACAAACGGATAATAGTCTGGCAGAATACCAGGAGGCCAGAATCATAAAGGAGGTATTGTATATTTTTAATAGGAATCTCACAATCAATCTATATACATTTCGATTATACTCGTATTAATTCAATGTAGATAATACTTCTTCGTGATTCTGGTCTCCTGGTACAACGGCAGGAAGATGATGAAGATTTATTTATTAGTTGGACACTATAATTTGAGGAAAATCTGTGCCTAGATTCACGAATTCCTGTTTGCAAAAATAAAGCTATCCAACCCTGTTAGTAATAGGTAATACGGTACACCTTGGTAACACAGGTTGTCAGACTTTCAGGCCCCTGACTAGCTGTAACGACTGTCAAAGAGCTACAAATGACAGCCGGGTTTAACGTGCTTTCCAAGGCACTGACTGAGGAAACTCGGTATGAAGTGGGTGATGGTCACCCGTTAAATGACGAACCTAAACAAGCGCGGCTTAACCAAAAAATCACATAAACTGGATTTGACAAAACTTGTTGAAGATATAAGGTTATAGCAAAGACAATTTCTATCACACGTAATGGAACCTCCTGAAACCGTAGTTGGGTAACATCGATTGAACTCGCTAAGTGGTGAAACTTAGTTCCGAACTGTTTCAGCTTCGTGCCGCGACCTCCACTACTTTTCATGTACTGGGATTTGACATGACCACGGGGCCTACTCAAGTGGGTATTTATCAGCGAGAAAGATCACGGAAGTATCAAAAAGGTATGTGGCTGAAATAAGCTACCGAAAAGTCATAAAATTATGTGACTGACAAGCTACCGTAAAGTCAAAATGTTTGTGATTGACATAAGCTACCGAAAAGTTCAAAATGTTTGTGACTGACACAAGCTACCGAAAAGTACAAAATGTTTGTGACTACCATAACCATAAGCTACCGAAAAGTCCAAAATGTTTGTGACTGACACAAGCTACCGAAAAGTCCAAAATGTTTGTGACTGACATAAGCTACCGAAAAGTCAAAATGTTTGTGCCTGACATGACCGAAAACTTTATGACTTTGCTTTAAAGGGCCACTTAAAGGATCACTCGGCAATTTTGTAATTGTTTTAATTACAATCAATAATAATGCTTTAAGTGGTCTTTCTACATCTGACATTTGAAAAATCAATGTTTAGTACAGGCATAATTCGATTTGAAGTATTTTTAGTATAATTCCATTATTCGGCCTAGGTTGGAGTTGTCATTTCTATCAACTTTGACTAAACAAGACATTTACTGCAACTAGCATTGATAAAAGCAAAGCTACGGATGACTTTAGAAGACACAAAAGTTCACATAGTTGGAAAACTATTGTATTTGATAGACAAACATGGTGATCCGACAACAAAATGCAAGACACCGTATCAGAGGATGAGTTATTGAACCAACCAATCAAAAACCATTGAAAGACAGAATGCTGTCCAATAAGAAATTCTCAAAAACACATCATTATTATCATCATTTTCCTGCCTTTCCCTTATGTTACTTGAGGTCGGCGCAACACGTTTGTTTCTTCCATTCTACTCTGACAACCGTCACCCTATCATGTACTACTTTATCTTTCATTACATTCCTCACACATTCCATACATCTTTACTTTGGTCTTCCTCTCCCTCTTGATCCATCGACATTAATATTCATTACTCTTTAAATCACATGCGTTTCATCCCTCTTCGTCACCAAGACAGATTCCCTTTCCATGTAGGTTTATTTCAGAACCATAAAAGGAAAGACGACAAATTAAATCTAATTAGTCCGTCAGTTAGATTATCAAAAAAATATTTGATCCATATTTTTGCTTTAGTTACGTAAACCAAAATTGACGAAGTTAGGACGCTTTTAAAATTCTTAATACGTCACGCCTTGGTATAAGTTTTAGTGAGTTCTGACGTCACGAGCCCCCACTCCCGAGATTTGATGTGTTTTATCTATGTCAATATTTATTGATTTACAAAAAAATAAAATACGTGTCTATTATTTTAACGGCGGTCTAAATATTTGCCTTTTTTATTATGCTGCCGTCATGCATATTCCCTGCAAATTGCACCACCATTTCCCCCATGAATAAATTAAATGCTAATTATATAGGACACACAGCCCGGTCATCGCTCTTGAAGCCTAGCCCACAGTCCGCAGCCCCAACCCCGTCAGGAACGTCAGCGAGAATTAAACATTTAGCTAACAATAACGTCGATGTTCCAACTGTATTAGCGATGACACGATATCCGAAGAGTGGGTTCAGACTTGATTAGTGGCTTTAATTGAATTCTTCGTTTAATTCAATTATGTCTCTGCATGGTGAAGGTGGTCTTCAGTTTAAACCGTGCTTTCCGTCGCTCGGAAAGCACGATAAGCAGTTGGTTCCAGCTGCCATTTGTAATCTTTGACAGTCGCTACAGGTAGTCAGAGGCTCGAAATCTGATAACCAGTCATACCAAGGGGTATCGTATTACCCAGTACTAACTGGGTCGTGGAGGTCAGGTAGGCAGTCGCTCCATATAAAATGCTGGTATTCAGCTGCATGCAGTTAGACTGGAAACCGACCAGGGGGTCTAAAATGGCCGCTTTAGCAGAACATAATATTCACGTTAAAAATATAAAATTCTTAAAATAGACTTTATGGTTATGATTATGACTTCAAAGTCCATTTTTAGAATTTAATATTTTTTAACGTTATTCATATTATATTCTGCTAGAGCGGCTATTTTAGGCCCGCAGATAAGTATTTATGATCAATCAAAATCAAAGCATTTATTTCAAGTAGGCCAGTTACAGGCACTTTTGAATTGTGGAAAGAAAGATGAACATTACACGTAGCTACAGTCCCCAGTCTCACAAGACATAAAAACTGTGAAAGTACTGTAGTTGCCAGTTGTCCCTAGCGTAGATCTCTATGGTGAAGAACGGGCAAGAAACTCCATGGACACTCTTTTAAATCAAATTACTGTTACAAAATCTTGGTTACATCATTCATGATATGACTTGTGATCCAATGATATTACTATAAAATATAGTCTAGTATGCTGTACCAAAATTTCAGGATATTCTGCGCAGTATCTTAGCCTACCCAGTAACTTCCCTCGATTTCACAACTATAATACAAGTAGAAATAGACAGTAGCTAGCCCAGTGTAAACACACCACAAAATTAACGATGTACAGTGATATTTAGTTCTTTGATTGCCTCTTTCACCGACCGGAATTCAATTAGTAGGCACTTTTAGAAAGGAAATAGGTTTGTTTAGTGCTTTGTACTGTACTGGGTGAGTAGAGATACAAGTCTTGGTAGGTTTCCGGGTTATTTATTTGTAAGTTTATCACTTATTTAGTTCGTAAACGTCCCAAGCCAAAGTTCTTTGGTGTATTCTTCTATACAAACAAAAACTTCTTCAATAAGATATAATCATAAAATCTTACAATGTGTAGGCTCTCAGGATCCAACAATCATCTTCCGAGCTATAGATGAGGGGTTGATCAATGGATGGGTGACCACCCAATAGATAGGTACCCAGTTGCCTTCGTCACTCAGAAAGCACGTTAAGCCGTTGGTCCTGGCCGTCTTTTTTAGATCTTTGACAGTCGTTACATGTGGATAGGTGCCCCGAAAGTTTGACAACCAGTCTATCGAGGGGTACCTACCGTATTGCCCAGTAATAACTGTTTTGAGGTCAGATAGGCAGTCGCATGCAAAATCGCTCAGCTCAGCTCCAGGTAGACTGGAAGCTAACATTAGTTGGGAAAAGGTCTCACAGCTGGGCAAAGACCTTCTTCCAGCTACAGCCTAATCTTCAATAAAGCCACTAAAAATCATGACCATTCCCTCAACTAACAGAATCAAGCCTCACACCAATTGAACGTACGTAATACGCGTGCCTGTGACGTCACGACACCCCTGCGAGGGTGCACGGGTGGGGGGTGAAGGGGGTGTAGAAGACCCCATTGTGAGCCGTTATGTATGGGGCGATTTAGATAATATAATGACTGGGGATGAAGTCAAATTGAGGAGTGTTACGTGTATCATGTTGGGGGTATCATCCAAGTAATTATGTGGGTCGTTGGATGTACTTTAATGTCTTTTGGATAGGCTATTGAGAATTGGGAGTCTTCTAATGTAATGTAATGACGAAGTAATTATGATTCACCGTAGAGGTCCACGTGGATTTTTTTTAAAGTGAAAATTTCTTTTGGCGTCTTGAGCACTTTTTGGGTGAATAAAAATCATGGAACTCGCGTGACCGTTACCTAACGCTTCGTAGCACTCGTAGCCGATCCGCTACGGCGTAGCAGCACTTAGGCGTACGCGGGGCATAGCCCGTACAGATATTTCGTTTTCACTCCTAGCCGCAGTCTCCAAAGACGCATGTTTTTTTATTAGCCAAGACAAGAAAAAGAAGTTGCTCGACGCACCGAGACTGCCTGGAAGAACTTTTGGTCGATGAAACATTTAATGAACGGATCTCTCCCTCTTACACACAAACGAAAGCTCATGGTTCATGGGCATGTATATTCTCTCCACCCTCACCTATGGAACGTAAACATGGTCGCTCACAAGACGCCAAAACTCC
This sequence comes from Xestia ashworthii, assembly GCA_950022955.1. Lineage (NCBI taxonomy): Eukaryota > Metazoa > Arthropoda > Insecta > Lepidoptera > Noctuidae > Xestia > Xestia ashworthii. The sequence goes on along the minus strand of OX465575.1, from coordinate 12,434,349 downwards.
GCACTTGGGGTCTGCCAACGAGCTATGGAGCGAAGTATACTGGGTGACTTAATGACCGCGTCAGAAACTCCAGACTTCGCTCCAAAACCCAAATAGCTGATGCTGGCCTCACAGCTGCTAGGCAGAAGTGGAACTGGGCTGGTCTCATCTGCAGCATGTCGGACGAGCAATGAGTATAAATTACCACTCAGTAGACACCAGATAGCAGGAAACGACAACGCGGCAGGCCCAGAAGGAGATGGCGGGATGAGCTTGACTCTTTCGCAAAGGATTGGCCATGGATTGGATTGGCAATCGCACACGATCGCGAAATGTGGAAGGAGGACAATACAGGCTTTTAATAATAACAATTAGCCTATTCTGTCCCACGGCTGGCCAAAGGCCTCCCCCATTCGTTTCCAACTGACCCGGTGTTTTGCTTTCTCTAGACGATCAGTCAGGAATGAGTGCAAATCTTCACGCCAGCGTTTTTTGCCCTGCTTCGGTGATGACGACCGTCTTAAGGTATCTATCTACTGTAGGTACGACGATTCTGGCTCATCTTTTAAGACCCGTCCTGGAAACGTGACCCGCCTAGTCCCATTTCAACCTCGAAGACTTGGAATACCTCATAGAATAACATAGGTATTTTAAACCCCATTGTGAGCCGTAACTAAGCTAGATACTTCGCAATTCAGCATTACTTCGCAATACAGTTCATTGCTTCAAAGAATTCTAAAGAAAATGCTTGCGAAATCCTCCCTTTAATATAGCTTCGTGTCAAGTCAAAGTTTATTACTGCATCAAGGTTGGTGGCTCGCTGCCGGCTATTAATTATGTGACAGTCGTGCCCACGATGAAGCGCAGCGGTGCTCAAACTGTGAACCGAACGAACGAAGGACTTAAGGGGACTTCACGCCAACGACCTTCAACGAGTCGTTTTTTATTGTGTTTTATTCGTAGATATAGCACGGATAAATTCTGAACAAAATATTGATCTAGATATTTCGACCATCCGATAAACGATTACTTGCACTTTACTGCATCCAATTTAATAGCAAAAGCAAGTCTAAATGATGGCCTAACTATTATTTCATTTGATTTATATTAGACTGAACAATAAAATTTATACCATAATAAAGGCCGTAAGAAATGTGACAAACAACGGCCACCATCATGACTGTGAAATATGTTTCAAGTTAGGTTGTTTTTCGAATAATCATGGTGCGCGTTGACGCGGGGGCTCTTGCGGGCGACGGGCAGCACTATATTGCTGACCCCTCTCACGCACGGGTAGACGCTATTGCTAAGCTCTTCCCACCCGCTCAAAGTCGTCAGCGTGAGATAAGACTATTAAGGCGTAAAATACATAGAAGCGGCGTAGGATTCGGTTATATAGTCTTGGTCTAAAGTACTTTGGTACTTTAGACCAAGCTCCTGTCATAACATTTTTACAGTTCATTTGCAATAAATCATCGTCTTTCTCCTGCCCTTATATCAATTCAATAGGCTAGTTTCCACCAACAATAAATTACAAATCTATTTAGTCCGTCAGTTAGAGTATTGGAAAATAAAGGACACGTATTTTTTGTTTTTGTAAATCAACGAATATTGACAAAGATAAAACGCATCAAAACTCGGGAGTGGGGGCTCGTGACGTCAGAACTCACTAAGAATGATATCAAACAGTGACGTATTGGGAATTTTAAAAGCGTCGTATATTAGTCAATTTTGGTTTATGTGACAAAAGAAAAAATAGGGGTCAAATATTTTTTGATAATCTAAGTGACGGACTAATTAGATTTTTTCAGTTAACAAGCCTATTGTGGTCGGCGCAGCATGTCTTCATCTTCCATACTCCTCTATTACTCGTCATCTCATCAGACACCTCCTTTCTAACCATATCATACTTCACACAATTCATCCATCGCTTCATTGGTAATTTCATCATCATCATCATTTCAGCCGAAAGACGTCCACTGCTGGACATATGCCTCCCCCAAGTGTCGCCACATTGACCGGTCCCGTGCTTGGTCATTTGCAGTTACTAAAACCAGAAAAATCTTTGAGAATCCCATCGCTTCAGGCTTACAGTCCAACCTATAGTTTATCCATTCAACGCTAGTCTGTAATCAGACAATTTCAAAGGAAACGCTGAAACATGCACGACTTGAAACTAAGTTATGTCTATCAATGGGTTGATGGTTATGGCTTCTAACGCTATTAGTGAGGGTGATCGATTTGAAATTGTCATACAGAATTGAATAGGAATGGAACTTAGAAACAATTATGTCATGAGTAAACGCTTTTATGTAGATAGTTTTATTTTATTACTTGACATTGTTATTACATGTTCTATGATATTGTGAGGGGCTAGTGGCTGGCCCCCAGGCTGGAACGGACCGGGGCTGCCTTCAGGCGGCTCCTTCCCGACCTTGGGAGGCCAAACGCCTCCTGCCGCAGGCTCTATGCGGGGGTCGTGCGGTCTATGGCCCTTTACGGGGCCCCAGTGTAGGCGCGTTCCTTGAGGCGGCGAGCCGCCCATTACCTGAACGCGCCCCAGAAAGTGGTGGCCGTAAAAATGGTCCGTGGGTACCGCACGATCTCCCGCGAGGCGGCGGGCCTGCTTGCCGGATTGCCGCCATGGGATCTGGAGGCGATAGTCCTCGCGCGCCTGCACGACTGGCGCGCGGAGGCACTACGCCGGGGGGAAACTCCGCTACCGCGGCAAATTGCCGCTCAGCGGACAGACCACCGGCGCGATCTCATGGCGACATGGAGAGAGCGACTGTCGCAACCCCGTGCAGGGCACGCCACGATAGTGGCGGTAAGTCCCCTCTTAAGACTTTGAGGAGTGGCTAGAGAGGCGCCACGGCGTCCTCACCTTCCGCCTGACACAGGTCCTCACCGGACACGGATGTTTCGGGAGGTACCTGCACCGAATCGGGCGGGAGGAAACGCCCGGGTGTCTCCACTGCGAGGATCGACCGGAGGACACGGTGGAAGTCTGCCCTGCGTGGGCGGAGCACCGCCGTGTCCTCGTAGCGGCGATCGGCGGCGGCGACCTCTCGCGTCCGGTTCTGGTTCAATCCATGGTCCGGAGCGAGACGGAATGGGAAGCCGTCACCTCCTTCTGCGAAGCAGTCATGCTAGCGAAGGAGGTGGCGGAACGAGAGAGGGAGAGATCCTCTCTTCCCGGCCGCCGCGGGAGACGCACCGGGCGTCGGGGGCCACGTGGTGGCTACCGGCCACCGTAGACGCGGGCCTGTGGACGGTTGGCTATGGGCTAGCTAGCCGTCCGTCCGTCTAACGACGACAGGCCGTGTCGACGGCGCGTTCGTGTTCCACGCGCGCCTCAAAGAGATGTCAGAAGCCTGCCGGGGTTGCGGGCCTGTTCGAAAGAGATACCGCGGCCCCGGAACATAAAGGGCGAGGAAGGAACATGGATGGGTTTTAGTCAGTAAAAGTCTGACACTCCCTCCCGCTCCGCCCAGAGTGGGAGAAGTCATTTGATGATTTCCCACCCTAAAAAAAAAAAAAAAAAGGGGCTAGTGGCTGAAGAATAACAGCCTCAGGGTGTATTTCCTTTCTACCGGTGCTTCGTGACTGTTCGAAAGAGATATCGTGGCTCCGGAACATAAAGGGCGAGGAAGGAACATGGATGACTTCCAATCCGTAAAATAGGGTGTATTTTTTAGATTAAAATGAGCCAATAACAGCCGCTCAGGTCGATCTTTAGCCGTTGGTCCCGGTTGTCATTTGTAGATCTTTAACAATTGTTACAGGTTGTCAGCGCGGCACAAAAATTCTAACAACTCGTATTATACAGAGCTAACGGGGGTGTAGAGGTCAGATAGGCAGTCGCTCCATGTAAAATACTGGTATTCAGCTGCATCCGGTTAGACTGGAAGCCGACTTCAACATAGCTGTGCTCCCTTAGTGGAGTAGTGAAACAATTTTCGGAATCGGATAAGTGTTTCCGAAGATTAGCCCCTACATACCAAACTTACAAACAAAACCTCTTGTATAATATTAGTCTTAATTAAAACATATTTCTTTGTTACTTAACTTTTCTTTAAGATTTAATTTCGATCAAAGTTAATATCTCCATAAAATACGTTTATTTTTAAAACACACGGCATATCTTTAAAACGCAAGGTTTTCCCAATACCTCGCCGACCACGTGGTTTTGATTTTGCATATTATACAGAGTTAATATTAAACCAGCTTCACACTCAAATGTTTATGACCTGAATCAAGGTGATATCTAAAAGGTTAACGACCTTAACACAACCCTTAAACAACCTTCAAGAGAAACTGCTAAATCCAGTCAAACAAAGTGAACTTTGTGAACAAAAAAAAATCTTATCAAAAATGTCCCTCCAGTTTCTAAGGTCATCGACACAACATACAATCATATACACACATATATAAACTCTTTCATACATATTCCCCCACTTTTCTGCCCTACACACCACCTGTACAAATCTTCGGCTTCGGACATACAGGTTCTGATCGACGCACGCGCCGACGACAGATGTTCGCGTTCGCGTTTCTTCGGAGCGGTTCGGGTGAGTTCGGGTTTACGATTAATAAAAGGAATGTTAAGGGTGTTTTTTTTTGTTGGAAAGTTGAGGTTTTAAATGGGGCAGTTATTTTACTTTGAATTTGACAGATTAATTGCGAGTCTGTTGTGTTTACAAAGTTTTGCGAAAGGGAGCAATGACAAGGGCGATTTGTAAAAAAAGATGCCGGTGGAATACATAGCATCCCCCTTTTTTTGGAGTCGGTTAAAAAGTAATGATAGATTAAATATTTTAGACACAGCAAACGCTGCTTATATTAGAGAAGGCAAAAGGAAAATAAATAGATACTCTGGTAAACAAGTCTTTCAATCGGGGTTATATCTTAAAAATAATAATTTCTGTCGTTTCCTCAAAACAACACTACTGAGAACTTTTTAAAACCACTAATTAGTCTACGCAGTTCCCATTGCTGGGACAAGGGGCCCTGAGAGAGAGAATGGGCCCTCCAAGGCGTAGAAGGCTGTTAGTAAGCAACGCTTAGCACGAAACGATTACTGAATGTATTGGTCATGTGGCATAATGTACATGAGTGTTGCTTGTTAGTCCTAGCCTGAAAGGTGTACGAGGGAAAAAGAGAAAGTTCCTCGCAAAAGAAAGATCTACCACCTTAAGTACATATTTTTCGTTGCCAGGCACTACTGCAGCCGGGGCTGCGGTACTGTTCGAAAGAGATACCGCGGCCCCGGAACATAAAGGGCGAGGAAGGAACATGGATGGGTTTTAGTCCCATCCGAAAAAAAAAACTACTACTGAGATCCAGATTTAAATAATGATTGTAACGGACATATTAAACTTCTTTAGCAAAAGGCGAATAATACGCCTTAAAGGGACAATAACTTAGGTCTTATGAGATACCGCAGTTCATAGGTACCTGAAGTAATGTTATCAAGATAATTTTCAGGATGACATTTACTCTTTGAAAATATCAATGATCTTTATTTAAACAAGGAACTCGTGGCTAAATAATAACAGCCGCTCGGGTTTAAATCTTTAGCCGTGCTTGCCTAGGTTGTGAATGGGTGACCACTTATTCCATACCGAGTTTCTACCTCGGAAAGCGCGTGAAGCAGTTGGCTGTCACCAGATAGTTGACCGTCGTAACAAGTAGCCAGTGGTCCATAAAGTCTGACAACCAGTCTTACCAAGGGGTAATCGTATTACCCAGTCCTAACGGGTTTGTGGAGGTCAGATAGGCAGTCGCTCCATGTAAAAAAACTTGTGTTCAGCTGCATCTGGTTAGACTGGAAGCCGACCCCAACATAGTTAGGAAAAAGATGATACTTACTCGTATGATTGTTTCTAAACGCTCTTGTCCAGTTCTTAACAAAACCCTATCTTCGAATCACAATTTCCCCCCCACATACATCCATACGACAGCACATCTCCCCGCCCCGCCCCACACCGGCGCGCGCGCAAATGCTCCTCAACACTATTCGCTATTCAAACGGACCCCTCGCGTCTTTTTGTGTCACGGTCGTTCAACCTCTCCTTTCAAGGGATTACCATTCAAATTATAGCGTTGGGGACCCGTGGGGTTTGCTGATGGATGACGAATTTTTTTGGGATCACCAGTTATGGTGTTAAATGGGCTGAAACTTGAACTGAAAATCGCAACATGTTGTTCTAGTTAGGGCGTGTGTGTTTTAGGGCTATGCTCGGAGTTTCCTTGCGTGATCGAATCAGAAATGAAGACATCCGCAAGAAAACCAAGGTCACCGACGTAGCCCGAAGAATTGCTAAACTTAAGTGGCAGTGGGCAGGGCACATTGCTCGCAGAACGGATGGCCGATGGAGCCGAAAAGTTCTAGCGTGGCGACTGGAAGCCGTTGCGTTGGAAGACCTCCCACTAGGTGGACCGATGACCTGGTGAAGGTTGCGGGAATCCGTTGGATGCAAGTCGCACGGGACCGGTCAATGTGGCGACACTTGGGGGCGGCCTATGTCCAGCAGAGGGCGTCTTTCGGCTGAATTAATGATGGTGATGTGTTCTAGTTTTAGTCGTGTGTAGGAATTATCCCATGACAACAACCCAGCACCCGATCTACCGAATTCCGTTCCTTATTGTATGAGTTTGGAGAGATGAATTTTGGGAGGGTACCTAAAAGGTTTCTGGTTTATAAAATTGATTGTAGCCATATTTGAGTTTCACCGAAGTAGTTTTTGAAGTCTTACGATAAAATCGTATCAACCCACATCCGTGGTACTCTCTAAGATTTTCCCCCAAAAAATGTTCAGCTACGGAACCCCTAACTTAGTAAAAAAATAGACTAAAGGGTTGCATTGCGCTTTATAATTAAAAACTGGAATTGAACCAACATAATATTTATTCGAATAGCCATAAAGACTATTTTAACACACAACTTTCACAGCATACTAAACATTCCCTTTGTATAAAAATTTCAATAAGAATGTGAAGTACTAACATTATTACGTGGTGGACACGAGATGAAATACTCGTATATAAATTAAATATCTACAGCCGTCAACCAAGCATTCTGTACATCAAAGTAAGTAACTTTACGTAAAAAATATTGCTGAGAAACGACTTTCCTTTTTGGGGTGAAAAATCACATTTTACGGTAAAACTCAGTGTAACACAATCAAAACATTGTTAGTTAACGGGTTATGAAGGAGTTATGACCTTAAAAACTAGTATTTGAAAAAAAGCTTGTGAAAAAATTGAACTTTGACTGCCAATATCTCCATAACTACCCACTACTTTTTCTCAGGTATGGTCCAAACAAAAACTGATTGCAACGACGCGACGGGGAGAGTGCCTTTTGGATTCGTTAAAGTCTTTTAAGACTCTTTATTATTGGAGGTCAGATGGGTAGTTGCTCCATGTAAAATACTGGTATTCAGTTGCATCCGGTTAGACTGGAAGCCGACCCCAACATAGTTGGGAAAAGGCTAGGTAGATGATGATGATTGATCTCAATCAATTATTAATTTTTGGGATTCGTGTGCGTATTGTATAATTCTCACTTGCTTGGTTAAAGGAAAACATCGTGAGGAAAGCAAACCAGCATGCCTGAGAGATGTTTCTCGACGACATGTAAAGCCAAGTCAAGTTGGCGGCATAAAAACTCTGACACTAGGGCCCTGAATTTTGTAAATAAGTGACATATTTGTAAAGTTGTATGGCAAGTGTTGTGTAATAAACCTTACAATAATTGTCACCTGTAAAGAGAAAATGTTTATTAAACCGAAACAGGTAAAATTTTACAATTTTGTCAGTTTTCCACCATTGTAAATTTGTGAGTTTTAATTTTTATTAAACAGAAACTTGTAGGATTAAAACTTGTAAAAAATACAATTACAATTTGTAACGTTTATTGAACAGGGCCTAGGGACCTAGTTTCTTTTCTGAGAAAATCGGTGGCGACAGACGGATAAGAAAGTGATTTATTTTTACCATTTGAGGTATGGATGTAACCCTAAAAATAACAAATTTTAACCTATCAATGCTACATTCTAAACTGATATTAAAAACACCTACCCACCCTAATACTCGCCAACAATACTACGTACTAACCTCACCACGTCTCAACATAATCCACTCCTGCGCAACTACACGAAACAGGATTGTAGGCGCACCTGCCGCCCCGACGGCTCGACCAATCAGAGCGTTATGTGGCCTTAGTTATTTTCACTCGTGCCTCACGCTTCTTGGGTTTGAGGGAGTCGGTAGGGTGCAGCGGAGTTTTGCATGGTTGAGCTAGATTTGTATGAATTTTCTTAAGGTGCGACACATTTTTGTTCGGGCGACAAAAATAAATAATACAGGGTGGAAGCTAAAACGGATACCACGTTTCACGTCAGTTGACGTCAGTACATGATTCGAAAAAAATACAATTGGGCAGGTAAATACTCTGTTGAAATTCATCAATTATGGAAAAATTTAAAATTCCTTTGACGTCAGAAAAAAGTAAAAATGGTTTTTCTAGAAAAGCAACTAACAAGAAAAAGATGTCAAAACAGCGAAGAACATTAAAAAGTCAAAAGCATACGGTAAACCTGTCTAACAAGACATTTCCTATCGGAGGTCGAAACAAGAAAACTAGAAGACAAATGGCTTAAAAGTGTAAATCAGTGTTGCCAGAATAAAAATTTAAATAAATGGGGCCAAAAAAAATGCATTTAGATTATTTTTTTGCCATCTACTGCGCATCTGGTGATGTTTTTGTATTCATTTAGATATTTGCAATTCTGGTGCAAATAAATGCGTATACGTTGATTCTGAACAAAAGATGTTATACAATGAACGAAACATTTGTTTTTGGTTACAATAAATAACATCAGGCACAAAGTATCCATCCAGAATAAAATAAGGTTGCATATCAGGACTTTTGACAAAAATTAAATAAAAAACATTTCAATTTTCGAAAAATCCCGCCTTCCGCCACTTCCCCTTTCAGCTGGAAGTAGTGGTGGAACAAACCCTTCAGCAAGACAAGATAGGAGTACGACTAGGGGGATGTTTAATTACATGACCAGATCATCCAGTAAATCCATGACACCAGTGACAACTCTACAACCAAGTTACTGAGCAGCACCAAAAATATATGGATAAATAAATAACCGCATATGTTTGATGTTGTCAGAGTTTTGAATTTACCAGTCTTTCCAAGGGGTATCGTATTACCCAGTACTAACTGGGTTGTGGAGGTCTGATAGGCAATCGCTCCATTTAAAATGCTGGTATTCAGCTGCATCGTTAAGACTGGAAGCCGACCTTAACATAGTTGGGAAAAGGCTTGGCAGATGATGATGTCAGAGTTTTGAACTTCTATAAATAAACCTATTAAGACTGCTGAAAGTGATCAATGGTCTGCTATTGCAAGCAGAGACAGGTCTATATTCTTCTGACAACGTTGACTCGTCTCAAGAATGAATTGATCTCCTATCCCCATGTCGACGCAGCATGAATAATATAAGGAGGTAAAGTTTATTATTTTGGAATATAGGAGGTAAATCTTCTGAATTCAAAAAATATTCCACTTTTGGAAAGCTACACTATTGCCAGTGCCACAGAATGTGTTTTTACGCGGGTACAATCGCGAGGGCGCGCCTTCGATGCCAGGTGGGCCGCTGCAGGTACAACTTGGTGCGGTGGGATATTCCATTAAAGCTGAGTGCGACGCCCAACCCCATAACAAACTATGACCCACTTACTGACCCGCACTTTGTGTAACTGTAACTGCATTTTAAGGGACCTGTCTGAAGCCACCACCAACGCCGTCGATGTGGCAGAGTTCTGGTCGAAACAAACAACCACGGAAATCATCGACACGGAAAAGAAGAATCGTGGTTAGAAACTAGTCTTTGATAAATGATGTTTATTCAGCAAGTAGGTTTTTCAAAAATACTTTTACACGTCATTTTTTTTTTAAACTAGATGGAACCGGTGTTTTGTTCCTGACTATTCTGAGAAGAAACAGCTGAAACAAACTCAGAGCTCATAGTCGCTTTTGAAGTCCAGACAATCTTGCTCAATTCACATGAGGACTATGCAGATCAGTGTCTGAGATGGTCTTTTGAAGAAAGAACCACACAGATTTGAGTGGAGCTGTTCAGTCAGTGCAAGCATTTGTCTGTTATCGTGTAGCTCGAATTATAACTCAAGGAGCTCAACCATCCTATCCCATGAACAATCTCTATCAGTTATCTCCCAAATAGTCATCCTCTCTCTGGCCATTCCTTCGTTCATCTCAGAGATCATCATTCCCTAGTAATCATCAACCCTCTAAATGCCTTCAGACCTTATGAGGCCAAAACAACCGGTCCCATACCTAAGGGTATTCTGTTCAGAAACAGGGTTGGTATAAAACCGGATGCATTGTTTTAAAGCCTAGCATTATAAGAGCGCTACATCTCAATCGAGTTGACGGTCGGGTCTTGAAACATCTGCCTGCTGTAGATGTAGTTTATGTGAAGTGATGTGGGTATATGTCAATTTAATTTTAAGTATGTAGTGTGATACTCGTATAGTGTCAATTAATAAATTTTAAGGGTTTACTAGAACTGTGTTTACAAGACTAAGGGAAACCTTACTATACAGGGTGTAAACCACCTCATCACGAAGCCGTCAACCAAGTATTCTGTACATCAAACTAAGTAACTTTACGCAAAAAACATTGCTGGGAAACGACTTTTTTTTTTGGGGTGAAAAATTATATTTTGTGGTAAAACTCAACGAAACGCACTAAAAACACTGTGCTGATGGATGGATTGAATAGTACAGGGGTCGTAGAGGTGTTTAAAGAAAAAATCTTACAGTAAAAACTTGTATTTACAAAAAAGTGGTCAAAAAGTTGGAATTTTGACCCCCAATATCTCCGTAACTAGAAGGTTCCCAGGTATGGTGTAGAACAAAAAAATGAACGCAATGACGAGGAGAACAAGTGCCTTTCGGCTTCGTGAAGAGGTGTTTTACACCCTTTATGCTGGCTTTGTAAGCACTTAAGGCTGTTGCTCCAGGGTGGCCCGCAAAATTCAAAAATTCTTCCGTTTTTTTGCAATTTTGCGGACTACCTTGACGCTGTCACCTTAAGGTCTATTTTCCGAAGATATTTTTGTGTCAGGTTTGTGTTTATGACTAGCTTATGCCTGCGGTTTCGCCGGCGCAATTGTCCCGCGGGATAGTACTACCGGGATAAAAAGTATTCTATCCTATATGTTAATCATGGTTACAAACTATCTGTGTACATCCAAAACCGGTCAGCAGTTTTTGCTTAAAAGAGTAGAGAAAACTAATATCCATCCATTCTCGCAAACTTTTGCATTTATAATTTATGTATGTAGGATTTTTGGGCAGAGAACGTATATGATGAAAATGGAAACCACAAGAAAGCTAAGTAGTTTTTTGGAACTGTCTGTTGTAATTTGACGTCCAATGTGTCGATTTGGTGCGGAGGAGTTTTTATTTTCCCAGGGCAGCAGCGACATCTTACTACTAACCATGAACATGGACGGACTAATTACAACCGAGAACGATTTTTACAATCTATTCTAGAGGTCACTTTGACAGTCGTTACAGTAGTCATTGGCCCAAAGTCTGACAACCAGTCTTACCAAGTGGTGCCCTATTTCCCAGTATTAACTGGGTTGTGGAGGTGAGACAGGCAGTCGCTCCATGTAAAATACTGGTATTCAGCTGCATCCGGTTAGACTGGAAGCAGAGACCAACATAGTTGGGAAAAGGCTAGGCAGATGATGATTCTAGAGGTTTATTTCAACAAGGTTGTTAGCAGGACTGTGCAATGTTCTTACTAAAGCAAATCATCATCATCTTCAACAGCCTATAGCAGTTCACTGCTGGGCATAGGGCTCCTCAATCCCACGCCATTCAACACGATTCTCAGCAACTCTCATCCAGCTCACCAAGGCAAATGCGACCAGAATATTCGAACATCAACGTTCATAGAGGCTCTATAGGAGCCTAAACGAATTTTCCGAATGACATTGCCACCAAGAATTTGTCCTAGACCTCACCTTACCCCCCGGTGGCAGAAGACATCGCCACGTGACCGGTATAATTAGCCAGCCTGTCGGGACGAGACACCTGGCCGAAATATTTGCATATCGATACCGTTGCGACGAGAATTTTGTGTAAAAAGATGATAGGTGCTACTATTTGTTTTTTTTTTGGAGGTTGATGTGAGTGAAAATTGTGTGAGCTAAGAAACTATCGAGAATATAAGCTTGACAATTTTTAATGGTCCAATCTACGATGAAATTAAAAATCTCGATGGCGATAGGTAGCATTTGTATTAACTAAAGGGCTCTACCAGGTATTCTGTGCATAATTTTGATCCCCACGTAGAATTTTTAGATAGGTCATTAAAAAAAAAACTGCTGTTCCGTACATGGAAACCGTTTTGTTGGAAACAGCGATTTCACAGTTAAATCTTGGGACAAAGCAAGCCACTCTGTATAAATACACCATCAACGAAAAATAGAAAAAGAAAATAAATGCGAAGATGTCGGCAAGCCCTAGAGCTTAAAACTCGGAAGATATGTGACCAAAACACCCTGATTGTGAATTACTGCCTACTCTGCCCTACAGAGTGGAGACCAGTGGGAACATTACAGGCAGTTAGCTCCGCTACCAAACCCACTGACTGACCAGTCAGCACACTTATTTCTCGACTCGACTTAGCCTCGAAGAAAACTCGCCTAGAAATCTGTAACGTTTCAAAGTCGCGAACTCATAGTAGGACCTCACATTCATTGTCAAGTTATATATTCGTTTACCTATTATAATGTTGATATTTATATTCTGTAGCCATCAGGATATTATGTTTCAACACGCACCGCCGACTTGTTATGTAACATCGTTATATATTGGATGTTGGACATATAAGTTCAAGGTGTCATCAATAGTGTTTTTTTTTTGAGAGTTTTCCCCTTGTCAAGGTTAAGTTTTCTTGTAGGTTAATTTTACATAACATAACACTATGACTGTTATCCCTAAAGGGTGAGGCAGAGATGTACCTTTTAGTAAAACAATAAATACATGAGAAGCAAAACTTAAAAAACAGATCCGCAGAACTTTTAGCCTTGCTAATATTCATACTATGTTTTGATAAGCCATTCTAATTATAATGCAAAAGAATATTAATGGAGCTTTTTGGCCATTATTCTACCAGATCTAAGTTTTGTGACGGGTAACCAACCAGCTTCAATTTTCTAACTGATTCCCTGAACATTTAAAACTGCCAATAAATAGTTTCATTGAAATAAATGCTTTGATATTGATCCATCAGCGTTTAGCTTCCTTCTGGACTAAATTACTATCTCATCATCTGCATAGCCTTTTCCCAACTATGTTGGGGTCGGCTTCCAGTCTAACCGGATGCAGCTGCATACCAGTATTTTACATGGAGCGACTGCCTAACTGACCTCCACAACCCAGTTAGTACTGGGTAGTACGATACCCCGCTAAATACTAAATTACTAAGGCAGCAGAATGATGACTGTTTATGATTATATATTTTTATTTCATGAATAAAAATCAATTGCACAAGTACCACGAATACCTGAGCTCCTGGTAGTGATGACCCACAGATACTAGCATTATATATCTATCGACACGTGCTAAGTGAGTCAGTGACAATATTGGTACGACTTGTTTACTTAAAGCTAGGGGACTTCACACGGTTACCTATGTTACTCGCTGATAATGTAGCTATCTATTGCTGAAAGAATTTTTCAAATCGGTCCAGTAGTTTTTAAGTTTATTCGTTACATATAAAATTATAAATCTTTCCTCATTTTAATATTAGTATAGATATAGATTATAGTAACTTTACTTAAAGGGTCTTTGATCACTGAATTTAAGGGGGAAAGAGGCTTCCTATCAAAATCAAAATCAAAGCATTTATTTCAAGTAGGCCAGTTACAGGCACTTTTGAATTGTCGAAACAAAAATGAACATTTAATGTAGCTACAGTCCCAGTCACAAGACATAAAAACTGTGAAAGTACTGTAGTTGCCCATTCCCTAGCGTAGATCTCTATGGAGAAGAACGGGCAAGAAACTCCATGGACACTCTTTTAAATCAAAATATTGTTACAAAATCTTGGTTACATCAATCATGTTGAGATGGTATACTCGTATTATGTGAGAACAATGTAGCAAGATTTGCACGATAAAAGTGTCCATAGCAAAACAAAAACAAAATAAAACCCAAAAACAAAATAATTAATTCAAATAAACCATGGCGACTAAGACATGACCAGTCACAACTGACAGCGCCCGTTCACGAAATAATATATCTACCTATGAAGTAATATTCTAGGGATTTTGTTCGGTGATATTCCTATTATTGCAGGAAATAGCAGCAGAGATGTGTTCTCCTTGATCTTGGGAATATTTTTTTTACTGGGCTGACGTTTTTGTATTATATCCTTTTTTTTCGGATGGGCAATCAGCAAACGACTCCTCCCGCTCTGTAGTCACTTGCTGAGAGTCAGACTTTTACTGACTAAAACCCATCCATGTTCCTTCCTCGCACTTTGTGTTCCGGGGCCACGGTACTCGTATCTCTTTCGAACAGTCCCGCAGCTTGTATTTATACCCTACTAGTATTCTAAATGCGAAAGTTTGTGAAAATGGATGGAAGTTTGTTACTCTTCAAATCATTTTAAAACATCAACCATTTAGTTTCTTGCTGGTTTTTCTTCATAGGAAACGACCAACCCGAACTTTGTTTTATGTGTATTTTTGCAAACTCGAGGTCAAGTGTAAACTTTTTTAAAACCGATGTCATTTGTTTCACGAGTAGACGTAAATGGAGAGGGAATGATTCCTGTGCACGCATCTTTAAGCCGAGTGCACCCAACAATTCAAGCCTGCACTAAAAACAAAGAGATCGCGCCATTCATTCGGATCGCGTGCGCTTACGCATGCTGCATACGTGTGTGTGTGTGTGTAAGTGTCGTACTCGTATAACACGCACACAGAGTCGTTTAGTAAACATGGAACCAAGATTGTTTGGAGAAAGGAGTTGAATGGCAATGAAATAGTTGCTATGCTCTGGTTAGCAAGACACTGCAAAATTTTGAAACTGAAAATCTGATTGATGGTCTACACCTATAGATAGGTGATGGACATGAGCCCTACAAAGCTGATGATTTACCGCCTTTCCACTACCTATCTAATTTGTAGGCATAAACGCTTTTTACACACAACACACCGTAACAATCAAGACTAATCCTTTGACAGTTATCAAAATCAAAATCAAAGCATTTATTTCAAGTCGGCCAGTTACAGGTACTTTTGAATTGTCGCAACAAAGATGAACATTAAATGTAGCTACAGTCCCAGTCACAAGACATAAAAACTGTGTGTCCCTAGCGTAGATCTCTATGGAAAGAACGGGCAATAAACTCCATGGACACTCTTTTAAATCAAATTATTGTTACAAAATCTTGGTTACATCATTCATGTTGAGATAGTATATTATGTGAGAACAATGTAACAAGATGTGCACGTTAAAAGTGTTCATAGTAAAAACAAAATAATTCATTCAAATAAGCCATGGCGACTAACAGATGACCAGTCACAACTGACAGCGCCCGTTCACGAACATGACGAACTTTGTTTTTTCACTTATCATCTACCTTGTCATTTTCTAACTATGTTGGAGTCTGCTTCCAGACTAATTGGATGCTGTTGAGAACCAGTATTTTACATAGAGCGACTGCCATGTTTATACTGCTTTAAATCGTATGACCAGTAAGTAGTTCATCAAAGTCGTACACGGCTCATTCCAATTTAGAACTTTAGTTTTTTTTTTTATGTCACTTTCGGGATATCTTCCGTGATAATTATTTTTATTGACGTCCCGATATTTAGATGCTTTTGCAAGCGCCATGAAAAGCGTCGAAATATTGGGATCTCAATAAAAATAATTATCACGGAAGATATCCCGTAAGTGTCATTTTAAAGTTTAGTTGTGAACCATAAAGAATCCTGCCCCCGTACACACAAACGCTTCGAATGAATTTCGATTCGACAAGTCGTATATCTATCCTTTTTTGGCATAACTAAAACGAGCGAGATAGACATACGACTTCCCGAATCGAAGCATTGTGAATGCGGGGTCAGGTCTTCTTCGTCTTCTAATCACGCTTCCTTTCATCCTCCCTATCTTCAAAACCCCCTCAAACTCCACCTCCCCCCCCCCCCCGCTCCAGAACACCACAAGAACAACAAAGCTATCTCACTCACACACACAAGCCCTGCGCACGCGCATACGCGCAGAGTGAGCGAATTTTTCGCGCAGGTTCTTGACCGGGGCTATTTCCGGCTCGTGGAATCGAAACGGCGTTTTATCGCCCCGAGCGAGTGTGGCGTGGAGTGGGGGCAAGGTGTGAGCTATAGCGGAGAGATTTTGTTCAGGTGGAGATTGTGTTGATGGGAAATCTGGGATTGAATAGTACGGGGGTCGTGAAGGTGTTTAAAGATCAAAAGATCTTACAGTAAAAACGTAGGTTACCTATTTAAAAAACTTTGTTTTGTTTCTTAATTCAAAAATTTACTAAGAAATGTATCCTTTCGAACGCCATTGTCATATATACGTGACAAGCAACCGTCTGCCTGCCCTGTTTCAGTGGGTAAGACTTCTCAATCATCCAAAACCACTTCTGCTCATAACTTGGTCGTAAGCACCGGATACGCATACCCATCGTTTAAGTCACAGGACATCTGTTCACGTCTATTGCCAATCAGGCAATAACCAATAACACTGTGATAGAAGTCATGGAGACATTGAGAGTCTTCATGAGGAGTCAAGAATAAGCCGATGGATTTTTCAATGTAGTATTTTACACAGACTGTCCACCGAGTACGAGTGGCACAAAGGGCCATGGAACGGGCCATGCTCGGCATAACCCTCTTAGATCGAGTGCGTAACACCGAAATCCGTCGTCGGGCGAAGACGACGTTGGGGACCGGGCGGTGCGCCTAAAGTGGACCTGGGCAAGACGTGGAGATCGCCGATGGATGATTTTACACAGCATATTTTAAAATCCAGATTTTTAGAATTTTTGTGAAAAAAGATGATTGTTACTTTGTGTGTTGTAATTTATTGCTTAAGGCAAACGTTGAGTTTAGAACACTAGTTTAATTTATTTAAACTCGTACAATAGTGGTACAGCCAACCTTCAATCTTTGAGTTAAATAGGACAACATTACGAGTACAAAAAAGAAAATACTACTTGGTTTCGAAAATGTATAAAGTACTCCTATTGATCTTAATAAACCTTTAAAAGTAGAATAAACTAAAAAAAATAAAAATTACTAGAAACCTAATAATTACTATGACCAAGCTATATATCAGGTTTACTTGTTTCGCGATACGTCATAAAATAATCACAATAATCATTCACAGCGATACATAAAGTATTTTCTCCATTTAAAAATGCGCCAGCGATGTAAAAAATAAATCAAGAAATACTTTTAAGTCACGGATAATTAATCTTACCTGTTTGGAGTTTTCATGGTCCTATACCCATAAATTCCGCGTAAAGTGTAAAACCCGCTACCTCTTATAACTTACGCAGCATCACCGGATGTGTTAACTGTAGTATCGCGATACGTCTGCCTGCATCCTTACGACTATAGCTTAATGATAACATACCTTAGGGAATTGAGGATTGAGGACTTACCTGAAATAAGAAAAAACATAAAAATGAGTAAACTGAAACTCAAAGCATTTATTTCAATTACACCATTACGGCACTTTTGAATGTAAAAAAATAAAAAAAAGCGAAGCAACATTCACAGTCACAACACAAGGCATAATAACTTGAGAAAGAATATAGTTGCAAATTTCAAAGCCAATTCTTCTCTATGGAGAAGAATTGGCAAGAAACTTCATGGACACTCTTTTCAATTAGTAAGAAGTATTCGTAGTGCTTCCGTATTAAATCAAAAAGCTTATCGATTCGAAAGAATGAAAAGATTTAAGTATGAGGAAAGTGATGATAGCATGGCAAGGAAAGCGCATACAACAACTGTAGTTGATACAAAGTCTAAAAATACACGTGCGTTGTGCAATACTAAGAAACGCATATTTCAGGCTGTTTGATCAAAGATAAAGCAGAGCTTGTGATTAGGCTAATCAACCTGATGATCCCAAATGATGCATTCGTGAAATGAGCCGCCACAGGATTTACTGAGAATGCAAATGCACAGTTACGGCCGATTTAGGCCTAATTTATGATGACCACAGTAGACTACGCGGTAGGTGTATTGCAAAATTTTGGCACAAGCCTTACAAGATTGTGCCATTTGAGCAATCAGAAAGAAAAAAAAAAAGCATTTATTAGCCCAACAGGACAAAAAAAAATTGTTAAATTATGATATAACTAATAAAAAGTAAACACAGTGAGAAAATAATAAAATCATAAATAAAAATTACAAACAGAATTTGTCCTGTACAAGACCAAAAGGCTCCTAACTCAGCAGTGCTGTAACATTTAAAAAAAAAACGTCACAGCGCTGACACACTGCAAAAGCATACAACAATTATTTATTTTCTTTTCCCGTTTTGTCCCATGGCTGGAAACTGCGGCCTCCCCCATAATCTTCTAGTCTTCTCTTTGTACAGTTTTCAGCGGCCAATCTGTCACAAACGCTTTAAAGTCGTCACACCACCGTTGTCTAGACCTCCCTATGATTAACAAGACTAATTTCATACAGCTTTCCTAGTTAACGAAACCCGATGACAATTGTCGAGCAGTAGCTCACCAGACACATCATCCGCCTGGTTGGACCGTTGGGGGATCCTCCCTTTTTACCTAATTACGGCAAAGTCAAAAGGAAGGGTTACGATTTTAGCAATCTATGTATAAATATAAACACATTTTAGAACACATCCGATTTTGATGAATAAGGTGTCAATCAATTCGTTAGTATAGCTCCGGTAACATCGGCTACATTGTAACCGACTTCAACAATAGGAGAAGTCGAATTTACCTTGTACACCACGAATTTAATTAGTTCGAGATATTTCAGCAGGCGGGTTTTTTAGTTTGGGTCCACACAAATTCATGTCTATGAAGAGCTTTCCACCCTGTTTCTCATATTCACAGGTTTATTTATATAATTCAAGCTAGTTCCCTCCACTGCCATCTTTAGTCGTTTTGTAAAGAATGTTAATCGTTCTCTCAGACATTGCGTGCTAAGTTCGTTTTGATACCCTAATTGTATAAAATGGCTGTTAGGTCCGATTGAATTTCTTTTGTTATACAACCTGTCTTGATGGTTTAGGTACAGCTTTCTACCGAGGCTACATTTCTTTTGGTTTGTGAATCCTATTATTATACAAGGCTTATAACGGGTTGGAACATTTAAATGTCAAAGTAAATGTTCTAGTAGACATGAAAAAGATTTTACTAGGCTAGTTTCCACCATCAATAAATTGCAAATCTATTTAGTCCGTCGGTTAGAGTAATAGAAACTAATGTACTTACACTTTTTTTTTAAATCTATGTATAAACTAATATTATAGAAGAGTTTGTTTGTTTGGTTGAACGCGCTAATCTCAGGAACTATTGGTTCAAATTGAAAAATTATTTTTGTGTTAGATAGTCCATTTATCGAAGAAGGCTTTAGGCTATATAACATCACGCTACGACCATCAGGAGCGGTGCAAAAAAGGGGTTTTTTTTCTTTCGTTTTTCTCTCCTATGTGACGCAGACGAAGTTGCGTGGGTCAGCTAGTCACTGAATATGAACTTCTTTTCAAAAAAATATTTCAAGTCTGAGATGTCTTTAATTATTTGGATCTTATATGCCATGTTCAAATAGGCATGACGACAGTATCAAAAAATTACAAATCTATTTAGTCCGTCAGTTAGAGTATTGAAAAATAATGGTCACGTTTTTTTGTTTTTGTAAATCAATGAATATTGACAAAGATAAACGCATCAAAACTCGAGAGTGGGGGCTCGTGACGCCAGAACGTGCTAAAAATTATACCACGACGTGACGTATTGAGAATTTTAAATGCGTCGTATCTTCCTCAATTTTGGTTGACGTAACAAATAAAAATACGGGTCAAATTACATTTTTTCAGTACACAAGCCTCAAGAGTCTGCAATAGGCAGACTCTTGAGGTTATGAGGTACAGATACTTCGTAACCCGGTTTGAATGTTCTGAAATATGAATACGTGGTTAGCAAGGCTGGTGATCAATGCTTACCCCTTCTCTGTATGGGAAGAGGCTTTTGACCTGCAGCGGGACAGTTAGGCGACACAATCAACGGTGCAAACAAATGTCCATACTCACCTTAACTGAATAAAAGCTCACTGTTTGATATTCAACCCTCGCTATATTGCCAAGAATTGAATTTCCATCAGTTTGAAAGCTTCATCAGTCAAGGTCTTTCCTTTAGATATTCCTTCACAAAATAAAATCCTCATACAGTAACTATCTTCGAAAATCAAAAATTTGAATTCGGAAACGGAACGAGAACGGCGCGGGCGCATTTATTTTTTTTCTTCAATCCTAGGGCGCTTTGTTATCTGTGTCCCTTTCTTTCTAAAGCGATCCATGTATGTCTGTCTCATGTCGGGGGTGGGTAGAGAGGGTGTTGAGCGCCAGATGTTTTGGAGATTCTCTTTTTTTTCTTTACGGTCGCAACAATGGGGGCGAGCTTAAGATTTGAGCATATGGCCTGTGAACAGGTATTGATAGGCGAAATCTTCAATTTTTTTCGTCTGGCTATATCGTTTTTGAGAGTATTTGATTTTCGGAGTTTATATATTTGCTGTAATGAGGATTTGAGTTCGATTTTTTTTGTTGCTTTGAAGATGTTTAAGTATTGATGCACATGTTTATGTTTTGAGCTTGATGGAGAAGAAAAGAGATATACTAATTAAAATAAACGATACGATAAGCCAAAGAAACGATGGATGGACTGTGTTAAAGAATGATATGACGAGAAAAGAAGTGTCTGATAAGATGACGAGTCATAGAGAAGCATGGAAGAAAACGACATGTTGCGTTGACCACAAATGAATTGGGATTAGGGCAACAGAATGATGAATGATGATAATAGTCTAGGCAACGTTAGCTGTTAATACGATTCGTTTATGGCATTCTCGATAATGTCGATATTTTAGGTTCCAAGTTCAGATTGTTCAAGTTTCGCCGAACAGTTAGTGTTTATAATATATTATATTGTGCACTAGCTGACCCGCGCGACTTCGTCTGAGTGAAGAACCGATTTTATACAAACTTCACATAAACCTTCTACTAAACAGTCCGAACAAAGCCTAAACATTTGGTTTGGATAGGTGAGCCCGTTCTTTATTTAGTTATAAAATTACAACGAAAAGTGGCATTGATTTCTATATACGAGTATATTGATATTACTCGTACTATTGTACTTTTCAGTTTAGAAAACTTCTACATTGCGTCTAATTCCTTTAACAAACTTAAACTTAGCATTGTCAATAGATAATTGTGGCTTCAAATCAATACCTGTTCCTTCCAGGATAGCTAAGGACAGTTACCCAAAACAACAATACTTATTTATACAACTTGAAACAAAAGATCAACCTTGTCATATCTTTGAATATTTTTTTCTACATTTCTCGGTGTAAAAGTCATAATCCGTAATAGACATCAATAAAACAATTTGGGCAAAACATCTGGTACTATTGTTGGGAGGTGCTAAATGTAAATTGACAATAAACAAGGAATTTATGGAAGATTCTTTCCCATGGTTACGAAATGTGACATTTAATGATGATGCTAGAGCGAGTGACGTGGAAATCGAAGCGCAAAAGGCGGGAAGGATTAGCTGGGCCAACATGGTTGCACTAGGCCCTGTGTGATTGCCTCTTGTAATCAAATTTTGGTTTATTCGTCAGAATGAGAATTGACTTTTACTGTAATGGAACTAATGTACAAAATTGAAAAATTGGGCAAAAGATTGGTTGGCACTGGCCGCTAGGTTAATCTAAAATTAGACCAAAAGTGTAACTTTTACAGTTAGCAATACCAGAACACCATAACTTTAGTGCTTGACATGAAATAGTGACATCTACAACTTCGTTTTTATCTTTATTTTTTGGTTTATATTTTGTTAATTGACATTTGATTTTCTACACTATTTTCTATGCTTTTTGGCGGGACATAGTACAGATCAACATTTATACAGGGTGTAAACCACCTCATCACAAAGCCGTTAACCAAGCATTCTGTACTTACATCAAACTAAGTAACTTTACGCAAAAATTATTGCTGGGAAACAACATTTTTTTTGAGGTTATAAATCATGTTTTGTGGTAGAACTCAATGTAACGCACTTAAAACATTGTGCTGATGGATGGATTGAATAGTACGGGGGTCGTGGAGGTGTTAAAAGTCAAAATCTTCAATAAAAACCTGTATTTAAAAAAAAACTTGTAACTTTGACCCCCCATATCTCCGTAATTAGAAGGTTCCCAGGTATGGTGTAGAACAAAAAAAATATCGCAATGATGGGGAGAACAAGTGCCTTTCGGCTTCGTTAAGAGGTGTTTTACACCCTTTATAAAAATCTGTATATTTTGACCCTATGTTCACAATATGAATAAATCACTTTAAAACCACTCAAAAATTGATCCCAGCTCTATCCTCGAGAACTTCTATCCACATTTCTGTTGGGTTCTATCTACCTGGTCTGAACCTTCGTCCTGATCATGCTCATCCATAAATACTAATATAGCGTGGTAGATTGTCACGGACTCACTGTGAGGAGATAGTTCCCACGAACACAGGAAGTGATGGCTAGAGTGTGGGACGAGGTGCGACTGACAGCGGGGGTGTGATACTAAGGGGCCGCCTCCACGAGTGAGAGAATCGCAGCGAGTTTCCCGAAATAGGAGATGTGGCATAAAAAAGAAGCCTATATAATGTTTCCACTAGCTACTGGAATACACAGGCCACCTCTCTATGAGAGGGAATGGGCTATAATCCACCACGCGGGCCCCGTGCAGTGCCAGTTTTGATGAAATAAATTACACAAAGTAATGCGCCTGTTAGGGTTCAAACCCACGACTTACTGTTCGTAACTTCGTAAGTCGGGGCCGTTAACGCTGGTCTTTAAGATAGAAGCGGTGTTTGTAAAACGGAAAGTTTGTTTATAGGAAGTTTTTTTTGCATAGGCATAAGGCAGCTACCTACGAGTAGTTTCGTTTCATAAATGGGATTTCAAAGAAACCTGCTTTGACAACATTTCCGGTATTTACTTTTGACTACAATATGATGTAATATCAGACGGATATAAAAGGATTTTACATGATAAATTATGCTTATAATTTTTCATTTGAAAGCATATAATACAGATAACCCTATTTTAACCCAACTTCTTTGGCTGCTTTGCGATGAAAATGGTACTGTTCCCTAAAATTTGTAATTGATAACTCTTCTTCTGTCTTAGTTTCCACGAATATGCATAAATCGATAATAACACAACGTTTTCCTTCATCCCAAGACACTATTACTTACTTAAATCATAGTAACATCTATCTCAAAATCGCTACCTTCACAAGCGGAGCCACCCGCTCCCCGCTCTCACTCCACCCACGCTCAAAAAAAACCGCTGTCCCGCATACAAAGCGAATACTTTCCGAACATCTGTCAGCATGGGGGGCGTTTTCCATCCCTCTCTCACACGGCACAGTGGTATATTGCCATCTCTCTCTGTAGGTTGGCAGGTAGATAACCTGGGTTTCGCGAGTCATGTTCAAGACTTTAAAGATCATTGGGTTACTAGTACATGCATGGTTGTGTGAATTTTAAGGGGTAAAATTAGCAAATATGTATTTAAAGGGTAAAATGAGCAATGATTATGGAAAAATTAAAATGAAATCTTTAGGGGGGTGAATTAATGATACTTTTAAGGTGCCGGCGGAGGATGCGTCTTTCATACAAACGTAATACCAAAATAATTTGTAAATCAAACATATTCCTAGGGTAGTGTGTATTTATTTCGATTGGGTTATAGTATAGAATATATAGGTTCCCAAAGATATATTTTGAACGGAAACTGATTTAAACAAGAGTTATGAGAAAAATAAGTTTTCTATAGAAATTTTAAATTCCTCATAACTATTGTTTAGATCAGTGTCAATTCAAAAAATATATTTGGGAACCTAGATATTCTGCAATCCAATCGAAATAAATACACACTACCTTAAGAATATGTTTAATTTACAAACCATTTTGGTATTACGTTTGTATGAAATACGCATCCTCCGCCGGCACCTTAAGATTTTACTGGTTGTGTAATTCACTTTTTGTCTGTCAACTAGTTAGTTAGAGTCGGCTTCCAGTCTAACCGGATGCAACTGAATATTAGTTTTTAACAAGCAGCGACTGCCTATCTGACCTACCCCTTGGTAAGACTGGCTGTCAGACTTTTTTGGACTACCTGTAACGACGGTCAAAGTTCTACAAATGACAGCCGGGACCAACAGCTTAACGTGCTTTCTGAGGTACGGAGGAGACACGGTATCTAATGGGTGGTCACCCATCCACAGAAAAACCTGGGCAAGTACGGCTTAACCTAAAGATCGACCCGAGCGGCTGTTATTATTTATGCACGAGCTTCAGCCAGAAGACAGTCGAAACTATGGTGATATCAATAAAGATCATTGTCCCTATCTACCCCATATCCCCAGTTACCAAGCCAGTAAGGTCACTACAATAACACCATGAAAATAAAATGCACCATGCATTGCACCCCAATAACCACGGTGCATTACCCTGCAAAGGGTCGCAGGCGCACCCTAGCTTATGTCCCCGTCTCTTTCACTCTTACTGTTAGAACGGAGATAGATAGCGCGGTCTCGCTCTCTCGCGGTAGGTGCAATGTCTTTTTTTTTGGGTACAGTTATGGTGGATGATAGTACGGTGTTTCTGCGGGGGAGAGTTTAAAGGCATTAGGAACAGTGATCTTATCGGCTAGTTGGTAATTGAATCTTACTTCTCGGATGGATGGATGTTTGCCTCTCTTTCACGCGAAAACTACTGAACGGATTGGGATCAAATTCGGTACATAGATAGTTTATAATCTGGATTAACATATAGGATAAATTCTATCGTGACAGTTACCGAACATCACTCGCGGGCAACAGTTCGTTAACTAATAAGATAGAATTAAATCACTAAAGACAGGCTCGCCTTTTCAGGTAGTTTTTGAGCAGAAAATTCGTCTGACAACCTGGTTGTCAGGATACTTGGGCTTATGGATGGGTGTAAGAAAAGATCTATCGCTTGTGTGAATGATGAAAATGGTATACTTCAAAAGATCCTTAGTCTAATGCCTTCATAAATGTTTGAAAGGAAAAGACGCACTAAGCACGTAGAGGTACTGTGCCAAAGCTGAATAAATAGATTAAATAAAGAGTAGAAAGAAAAAAAAGGACTAAACTGTTTTAGATGTTACCGAAAACGAAACTCCAATCATTCGAAAAAAAAACCAAACAGCATCACCCTAACTAGAACTAAAAGAAAACAAGCAATAATTACGACACGAACCAAATAATAAATATTCATAGCGTTCCAATTAGTTGTAACTTCAATAAAAACAAAAACAGCTTACGAAGCGACACCTGTCGGTCATCCCAGATAAGAGCTTGAATACAATGACTAGGTGAGGGATTTTCTTTTACTATTTGTGTCACAGGGTGGGTATAAGCCTGCCGGTGCTGCGGAACTGTTCGAAAGCAATACCGTGGCCCCGGAACATAAAGGGCGAGGAAGGAACATGGATGGGTTTTAGTCAGTAAAAGTCTGACACTCCCTCCCGCTCCGCCCAGAGTGGGAGAAGTCATTTGATGAATTCCCATCCGAAAAAAAAAACCGGTTGGGAAATAAACCTCTTAACGAAGCCGAAAGGCACTTGTTCTCCCTATCATTTGTTTGCTCTACACCATACCTAGGAACCTTCTAGCTACGGAGATATTTGGGGTCAGAGTTACAACTTTTTCACAAATACGAGTTTTTTATGGAAGATTTTTATAGTTAAAAAGTAAGAAAATTTGAATTGCGCGGGCTACCTTGGAGTATCCACCTTAACCTGCGTTTCCACTAGAGTTGACCAAGGATGTGTAGCGTGGAGGTCGGAACCGACCAATCACATAGCTAGAATACTTGAAGCTGTGAAAAAGAAGCGATATTATTGGTTACTACACACACAGACCTCCCTCGCTACCTACGCATCATCTATGGTGGAAACACAGCCTTCAGCGTTTAGAAGAAAGAGCGTGCAAAGCTCTATGGGCACAAATTTATCAAGAATGCTCACACTCAATCCATCAAGAATCATGTGCAGAATCTATGGTGATAGTATGCGCGTCAGTGTCCCTTGAACCCTGTTCTATGTGACCATAACATTGACCTGCTTCAGACTAGGTAAGGTAAACCCTAGCTTTATTCACGATGCCTTCTTTCTAATCTTGACTAATATTATAAGTAAAGAAGAAAGATTTGATTTTTTGTTTGTTACGATTTAACTCAAGAACTACTCAACCGATTTTAAAAATTCTTTCACCATTAGAAAGCTACATCTTTACCGAGTAACATAGGCTATACATTATACTGATAACATGCTATTTGACCGAGCTATCACAATTTTCGCAGACAAAGTGCTAGTGTCTCATAATCTTTCCACAGAAAAATTCAAGTACTCGTAGAGTACTACAAACTCACACATATCTACACACAAACATATATGCTCACAATGCCAGGGTGAGCGCGCACGCGATTGGCGTCGCACGCGCCAGGTGCGCGGGAGTCGGTCTGTCGGGCCCTTACACCCCGCCCTCCCGCGACCGCTACACCCCCGCGTAGGGGAAATGGGATTTTATGAGAATTAGGGATGGCGTGGCGTCGGGTTATTGGTTTATCGATAGATTCGAAATATCGTATCAGCTACCCGGGAATTGTTTTTTTTTTCATTGGAAATTATTTTATGCTGTGCAAAGATAAGTTTTGAAGCAAACACATCGGAATGAACAGACAAACGGCGGGGTCGCACAGCGTACTTAACGTGTCCTATTTATTGACAAATAGTTCAAGTTTCAATTGATATAATGATTGCAATTTATTTCTTGATTATGAATCATTTGAACATTATTGTCAGAGCATCTCTTCCAATTCTTTAGATTTTTTGGTTAATAAGTGATGTATACGGCACATAAAAGCTTTATTCTATTCGACTTAAACATAACTTAAAATATGATTGTACTATAGGCACTCTGCCTTACCTGTGTTGTTATGTGTTAAATAAACTACTAGTTTCTACTCTTTAGATTCCACATAGGCAACCTCTCTAAGAGAGGGAAAGGGCTATAATCAACCACGTGTCCCCAGAGCGGATCAATTGGTAGATGTCACATGTCTTCGAATGTTTTGGTTATAGGACATGCCAGTTTCCTCAACGATATTTTCCTTCACCGTTTTGAGAGCAGTGGTGATGAAATGAATTACACAAAGTATTGCGCCTGTCTGGGTTCGAACCCACACCGTACTGTTCGTAAGACTGGGCCGCCACCAACGGGCCACCGCTGCTCTTCATATTCAATTTCATGCATTTCTGAGTAATGTGTGTCTTTAGATTTATTATTAATAAATATCATCTTCATAACAAATTAGCAGGAGAAGGCAAGACATAGGGAAGATTCGAAAAGTATAGGAGAAGCCTTTGCTCAGCATTGGAACGGAACAGGCTAACAAAAAAAACTCTTTACAAGTAACAGGAGTTTGTAAGGATCGTAGATGAAGGCATTCTGCAGTTTCTGCGTATCCTCATAGCTTGAGTTTAAGTACCAGTATGTATGTACTTTTTATGATACTAAGAATTACATCCAGATCTATCCACCATTACAAGCCAGCATCCCATCCACGCATATAGGCAAAGAAATATTTAAATCGTTTTCTGATTACCACATTTGTATAAACAAAAAACATATCAACATTAATTATGTCAATACTGTAAATTATAGACCTCACACTAAGAAAGAATACTATATAATAACCAGACCTGTTTATAAATATTTATATAGTGTCTTACTTGATAAGTTGAGAATTTAATGATAAAATTGTAGCCATATTTGGTGTTTTTAGGGTTCCGTACCTCAAAAGGTAAAAACGGAACCCTTATAGGATCACTTTGTTGTCCGTCTGTCTGTCTGTCTGTCTGTCTGTCTGTCAAGACCTTTTTTCTCAGGAACGCGTGGAGGTATCAAGCTGAAATTCATATCAAATACTCAAGTCTATGGTCTCTTGGAGCTGTGAAAAAATCAAACTTCTAAGTCAACGCGATCAAAAGATACTCCCGTTTATGCCGCAAATTTTCGACACTCGCAAGGGAATCAAAACCTACAGGGTACTTCCCGTGAACTCAGAATCTTGAAATTTGGTACGAAGCAACGTCTTATAACACAGATAAAGGAAAAATTGCGAAAAGCATAAATTTTTAGTTACATCATATAATAAAAATATTTTTAATAATTTTAAACTTATTACCCCTTTACTCATGAACGCGTAGTGGTATTATATTGAAATTCTTAACAAATACTCAAGTCTATAATATCTTTAAGCTGTAACAAAATCAAACTTCTACGTCAACGCAATCAAAAGATACAGCAATTAAAGCCGCATATTTTGAAACTCGCAACTACTCGCAAGGGAATCAAAACCTAAAGGATACTTCCAGACGACCTGGAATCTTGAAATTTGGCATGAAGCAACGTTATAAAGTACACATATAGGAAAAATTCCGAAAATCTTAAATTACCATAACTTTTACTTATATACCTACAGGTTTGTACGGAACCCTCGGTGCGCGAGTCTGACTCGCACTTGGCCGGTTTTTTTTTTATGGTAAACGCCTGATAGAGAGCGAAATTGACATCAAAATGGTTGCTTAAGGACAAAAAGCGAAGCTGTGAAAGATCCAGGCGAAGATGAGACGAGACGAACACCAACTTTTCATGAGATTTTGGACCATGAGTCCACCAGCCATGACAAATGGAAGGTGTGGAAGCCTTTGCCCATCATGGGACAATAATGGAGATTTCTTGTGGGTGACAATTAAAATGAAAGAGTCGTTCTACAGATCCTTAGAGAGTCAAAATCAAAATAAATAATTGCAAAACACATGTCAAATTCCAGCACGGTAGAGCCTGTAGATGACCGAAAAATATACAGTATGTTAGTTTAAACGAGGGACTTATTCAAACCCGCAATAGTCCATGCTTACATGATACTAATAAACATATGAACAAAAAGAAAACACTAATACATAACAGATAGATCCATACCAAAAACTTCGCCTAAGTTTCGCAACGTGTGCGCCATGCGCTTATCGCAGAACATGTGTGCGGGTCAATGACGTTTCTAGGTATAATCCATTTTCCCTTCATACTTTAAATCTGGCTTTAGACAGGCAAATATCTAGGTAACTAGGTACTGACCGAATGTTCGCAGTCGTTAATTGACACCTTGCATAATAATTAACGGTTCCTCGCACAATATCACTAGATACCAGTTAAGCACGAACCATAATCGCAATATTCTTCACTGGAATAATGATATTACGTAATTTTTGGTTATTAAAGAACACGTTTACAGGACACTCTTAATATCGCGAAGTAAGCGGGGTTGTTTGTTAAATGCGATACGCGGAAACGCAATAATAGACATGCGGAAGTAACGGCGCTCGCGCATACACTGAGGTGAGCGCGGGGTGGCACGGGGGTGTGCCCTGTCGGTGCATCGGAGACACAAAGCAAAGGGGCGGAATTTGCGCACGGAGCTCAGGACCGGCACGTGTTTTGCCGCGTGACACCTACTTGCGCGCTCAGTGTCCATGAATAATGTATTTAATTAGACAATTATGTCAAAAATTAAGGTTATAGGTTTTTTACATAATTGGATTGAGAATCGAATACTGAATACCTTCCCTCAATATGTCCCTCGTTTAACCTAACACGCTGTATTTATATAATCAAATTATTTTTATTGATCAAAAGCGCCATAATTCCAGAAAAAATATTTATCTTTTCAAAACCTGCATCCCTGCTTTGAAAATAAAATGCACCCGTAATCATTTAACAATCAAAAAAACCATCCTAACTAACACATTGCTTTATCGATATCTCATTACATCGACACAACCCCATCCCTGGCTTTACAAAAAAAAATGGTACGTGCCCAAGTCCACAGGTATAAATGACAAAAATAGGTGGATCTAGATAATAATCAATACTTCTATAGAAATGTGATGCTTGCGCCGGTTATTGTTACCGGCGGCGGCGCGGCGTAAGCAGTCCACGTGGTGGTAATGTATGGAATAATTTTATACTTAGGTACGTTTTTACCAGCAAACGAGCAAGAGAACCAGAATTTTAAGAACTTATTCGTCTGATTAATTGAATCATTAACAATACAGAGAGGGAAAATAAATACATCATTAATTGTTGGCCAAGCACAAATTTAATTTAAATTTTGTGTCAGTGCGATGTTTGCCATAGGCCTGAATAAGGCGTAAAAAAGGTGACAGACTGTGAAGTGACTGACAAACTAACACATCGAAATGTTGCAGTACAGTGCCTGCCTGCTGGATTCGAAGACGTAAGTCAGGGAGCCTTTACGGCTGAGCTAAACAGTATTATCTTTGAGGGACTTTTCATGTTGAATGTTCTAACAGGAAAAGACAAGGCAACATGGCAATAAGACAAGGTTTTTTTTCCATTAGGAATTCAGTAGCGTCGGATTCGACTCCTATTACCTGGGACTTAAACATAACTGGTGAGATGCGTGCGTTGGTTTGGGTATTACAGCCGTGATGTTATGTCTGTTGCGAAGTTATTTGAAAAACTTTTTAGTATATTTTACTTTACCTGACTTTGACGCAATCCTGAGATAAGATTATATTTCCGAGCATATCTTATAAAAGTTATAATTAAGTCCAAATCAATCATTCACCATCTGCCTGACTTTTCCCAAACATATTGGGGTCGGCTTCCAGTCTAAATAGATGCAGTTAGTACCGGGTAATGTGATGCCACTTGGAAAGACTGGTTCTGGTCATGACCCAAACAAATATCCTGATAAATCAAAACATTGAAAGTCCCTCACGTATCGGAAGACATGTAGTCTACACGCTCAGTAACAAATGAACTAAACATTGCGAAATATTGTAGTAAAGCAACTTCAATGAAACTGATAACTTTTGGAAGACACGGGCACGTTTTATAGGTGGTCTGGTCTACCGTTTTTTTCTGTAAATGTATGGGTGTGTACTGATTGGAAATTTTAGTTACTTCTTGTCATGTTTCGCCTTTGTTAACAAGGTCAGGTTTGAGTAATGTAATTTCAAAATGTTTACACAATTTTGTTATAACTGAAATGCTCAATTTTCACGTTTGGTGAGCGGATGGTTCACATTTGGCCAGGTAGTTATATTTCATTATCATTTCAGCCGAAAGATGTATAGGCCTCTCCCAAGGGCTTCCAATCAAACTGGATGCAGCTGAATACCAGTATTTTATATGGAGCGACTGTCTATCTGACCTCCACAACCTAGTTAGTACGGGGTAATACGATACCCTTTGGTAAGACTGGTTGTAAGACTTTTGTGCCACTGACTACCTGCAACGACCGTCAAAGATCTACGAATGTCAGCTGGGACTAACTTCAGCCCCTACACGAAGGGAATTCGGAACCTATGTTATGGATGATCAAGCCCGCCACACTATTCCTAAACCACTGTAACTCCTGAAAGCCAGAATCAACAGTGGCGACCACCAGAAAAGCGAGACAATAAAGCTCGACGAAGTCCTAGAGACACAATTTTACTGTATCGGATCCCGCAGCGAAATTAATCAGAAAAGTATAGCGGAGGAGTAGGAAAACTATTAGTAATGGATGGTCAACCATCCAGAGACCAACCTTGGTAAGCGCGGTTTAACCTTAGAGATCGACCTGTGGGCCTGTTTATTTAAGCTCGTGGCTAAATAAGCCACGACCTTCTCCCTTATGAAATCAATCTTAAGTCGACTACAAGAGCTAAACGCGAGTTTTATAATGCCTGAAAGTATATGATTCACTGCAATAAACAAAACTAGAAAAATATATGATATTCTTCAGGATATATGCTAGTATGATAGTGTTTTGAAAACTTAACACAAGTAATTTTCCTCTATAAAAAAAAATCATGAACTCATCTCTAAAAAAATCTTTAAACGAGTAAAAAACATACTAACACATGCGATCATTCTGATTTTTTGGCAAATAATAATAATAATAATAATATTCCAGAACTATCACACAACGCCATCTAGTCCCAAGCTAAGCAGAGCTTGTGTTATGGGTACTAGACCAACTGATAAACATACTTATATATTTCTAAATACATACATATTATAGATAAATTACACCCAGACACAGAACAAATGATCGTGCTCATCACACAAACATTTGTCCTGGGTGGGAATCGAACCCACGACCTCCGGCATAGCAGTCAGGGTCACTAACCACTAGACCAACAGGCCTAATAATTCTACAAGCAACATATTAGCATCACAGTGTTTTATTTTTTTAGTCCAATCCATAGATTTTTTGTAAATCGATCGAAACTACTAATTTCGCACTATTCGGCCCGCAGTGACTGACGTAACAACCACTTCGTAGTACAAACTGATTAGAACTTTATTCTAACAGTATTTGAGACGAAGTTTGAATCACCACAATTAGAGTTGCTAATTTAGCTCATGTAGTCGCCTTAGTAAATAAATATTCCGAAAACGTCAATCTTATTCACGAACAACCTGAACTCGATACAAACACAAAGATTTAGCAACAAACATAAATCGTATTACTTTTGACACAGATAGGTCACGTCCATGATATCTGTACGTATATAAGTACATTAGTATATAATTATTATTATTAATAAATGCACTTCGTGTTCGCAATGATTCATTTTATTACACGTGGAGTTTGTGTCCTGACCTTCGAAGTGAGATCAGTTTTGGAAGAATTTCGTTCCGCCTTCCACTCCTAAAATGCTTTTTTACTAACGAAAGTTTTAAGAATGGATGTGGATGTGTATATGAGTAGAGGAAGACCAAAGAAACGATGGATGGACTGTGTGAACAATGATATGGCTAGAAAGGAGGTGTCTGATGAGATGACGAGTAATAGAGGAGTGTGAAAGAAGACATGCTGCGCCGACCACCTAATGAATTGGAATAAGGGCTAGAGAATGGTGGTCTACTTTATACTGATAATAGAAAGAAAAAAGAAAGAAAAAATATTTATTCGTCGCAAAGTCATGACGTGCATACAATATTAATAAGGTAAACATAAACATTTAGACTATAACCGAAAATAATACTATAATGATGTAACACTGTTGTGAAAGATGATATGGCTAGAAAATAGGTGACTGTTGAGATAATGAATAGTGGAGAAGAACCTATGGAATAAGAAGATATATTGCGTCGACCCCAAGTAACATGGGATAAGTAAATGGGATGATGATCATCATCATCATTTTTCTGCCCTTATCCCATTAAAAACCCGGTTTATTGAGTTGACTATACAGTGACGTCACAGCGTGCTATTTCCATACAAAATCTATGAGAGAACCACGTTTTGACAGCTCTTAAAAAGTATGTCAATTGATTGGTACGTCAACTACCCTATTCACCAGTAAGAAAGAAACATGTGGTTTATATTCTTGTTGGAGTAGGTACACACTTCACTCGTCTTGGAAAAATCGGACGTATTCAATTGATGTGGACAGGGATGGGAATGGTCCCATTCATAGAATTATGGGATACTAGCTTCTACCAGCGGCTTCGCCCGCGTGAAGTTTGAATTGTCCCATGGGACACTTACTTCCACAGAGTGGAGGTAAGTGTCCCAGCTGTAGAAATTTGAGACTTCGCCCGCGTACTGTTAGATAACTGTCCCCCACGGGATCATATTCCCGAGATAAAAAGTATCCTATGTGTTAACCCAGCTTATAAACTATCTGTGTGCAAAATTTCGTCCAAATCCCTTCAGATGTTTTTGCGTGAAAGAGTAACAAACATCCATCCATACATCCATATTCACAAACTTTCACATTTAATATATTAGTAGGATAAAACACCTTGTATAGAAAATTCTAACTAGAGAAAACTGGCCCATTTCATGCAATAATTATAAGAATCAGGTTTCAACAATGATACATCATAATTATGCACCAGGGTCTTTACACATCATCAACCCGGACTCACCCACTTTTGGGTATAGGCCTCCTCTATCTTCTGCCAATACTTCTCTGTTCTGTGCGTCCTTTGTCCTTACGGCTAAACATGTTTGGACTTAATCAAAATAATATCTTGCATGCTCTTGTGTGTATACAATGTTTAGACAAATAAAGAATCTTATCTTATCTGTTTCCAGCCGTTTTTTGGCGCGTTTTGACTCGACTCAATAACCAAGTAAACCAAATTTATTTACTTCATTACAACGGTTGTATGTCTAAACCAATAACAGTAACTAAAACTAGAACAAAAAAAAAACAAAAAAAAATGAAATATAAAACTAAATGTTCACACTTTCATAAATTCCTCTCACAGTACTTCTGACATGCCAATAACATCTTCGTCCAACCATCCATCCGAAAACACATCGTACGTTAGATTAAAATCCAAGAGATCAAAATCAAATCAAGGTTTTCAAGTTAAAATTGTAGCTAAACAAAAATGAGTCATCAGTTTAGCTCAAAAACAAACCAAAGATACGGTTATTACGTCAAAGCAAGTTATAATAACAAATGTTATTGGACAACACGACACGACATTAACAAACACACAGAACACGTGTCGTACTCAGTTTCACACACACACACAAACACATACATCTATAAAATAGTCTACAAGATAAGAGTAGAGATCAAAGAAACGATGGATGTACTGTGTGAAGTATGATATGGCTAGAAAGGAGGTGTCTGATGAGATGACCAGTAATAGAGTAGTGTGGAAGTAGAAGACGTGCTGCACCGACACAAATGAATTGGGATCAGGGCAGGCGAATGATAAATTCTACGATAACTCGAAGAAGAAAAATAATAAAGACTACAACTCTTATCTGTAGAATCTAGTCTTGGTAAAAATGTAGATTTCTAAAGGTTTTAGTTATTAATAATCCCTAGAAAAACACACAATGGGCTAAGACTAATCGTTTTTAGTGTCTATGATATGTCGACTAATTCTGCAACAAGAACTGAAATGAAAGAATGAAGAATGTAAAAAAATTACAAGAATGTGAAATGTGTATAGGTTATAGATGTACCTACTTGATATGATAATAAGTTTATTGTACAAGAGACTCAGCGCTCTCACAGTTAAACTGCGTAAGCAGTTTTGTGGGGCAATGTACTTAGTTTTAAGATTTTTTAAGTAAATAAATCATTCATTCATTCAACTTTAAATAGAAGGTACACAAAAATACAACACAGTCAACAGTTACTAACTAAACAAAAACTCTGAAAATTAAATACATAACATAACATCACGCCTGTAATACTCTACTAAGAGTTAGACAGAGGTGTATATTTAATAGTACACCCATATTTCACCAGTTATGTTTAAGTCCCAGGTAATAGTGGACGACCCTATTGCCATCAACCACAAATCCAGACTTCGTGGCTACTGAGAAATTCCTGATGAATCCCGATCCGGGATTTGAACCCAGGATCTCATGCCCAGCAGTCGATATAATATGTAGTTCATCATCATCATTTTGATCGTCAAGACGTCCACAGCTGGACTTAGGTCTCTTCAAGTGTAGCTACATGTCCCGTTCCCGTGCAACTCGTAAGTATACAACGGATTCCTGCAACCTTTACCAGGTCATCGGTCCACCTAGTGTTCTGCGAGCAATATGCCTTCTGCCAGTTAGTTTGGCTACATATAGTTATAAAATTCTCCCGTAAATCTACGTTCCGATACGATACGAAGGTTTAAAGATCAATGTTAGTTACAACTAAGTTAGATACATTTTAAATTGTGTACTTAGCCAAATAATCTAAAACAAGAAAATGGTGCAGATATTAGAAACAACAAAAAAGTGTAAGAAGCGGACAACACAAGTGATTCACAATCATCTATACAAGTTAGAACTAATTTCATCAATAAAACTGAATTGCTACACTCGTATCTTACCTCCTCATATCTATAGCCAGGTTAAACTAAATTTTAAGTTCCAAGTAATACTAATGCAACAATTTCTGCAATAGACAAAAATTTGAACAAAGTAAGAACCGTCAAAGAAAGCAAAGCTAAGAATTTGGCGTCACATGACATGTGACGCCAAAGTGACAACACTGTTTTAAATTTTGCTCCGATAAAATAAACATAAAAGTGGTCAATATTTTCCATAATTAAAAGTGTTATTTATCCCCGTAAAG
Organism: Xestia ashworthii; assembly: GCA_950022955.1. Taxonomy (NCBI): domain Eukaryota; kingdom Metazoa; phylum Arthropoda; class Insecta; order Lepidoptera; family Noctuidae; genus Xestia; species Xestia ashworthii. Next base: position 12,397,805 of record OX465575.1, on the reverse strand, counting down.
CCTTGTTTACGGACTATCCAGTGGTGTTTACATCATATCGTGATTCTTGTGCGTTTGTGAGTAATAAGCAAATTACCTTCAAAATTTTATAACGACTGCGTTGTTGTTACGTTACCTAGGGTAACCCGCGAGTCGCTCGCTTTTACGTACACACAATCGGCGCTTACATGCATGCTTGCTTGCCGTTTAGCTCTCCAACTACTTCAAGCTTTATGCCGCATATTAATAAATGTCTTTAGCTACAAACAGCAAAAGACCGATAAAATTGATACACGTGCGCGCCCGTCCAACAATACTGAGAATCTCCGTCACTCAACGGATCGAAAACAAACTTCAAGCCCCACAACTATTCCTAAAACTTCTGGCTCTCAAAACACTCCAGCCGATACGATGAATGTGACCCTAAGGAAGAAATGTAATCAGTCCATGTCTACCTCAAATATTCAGGAACAATGTTTTAATAACAATAATCTTAGAGACATAATTAAGGAAGAATTGGCTGCTGCTTTCAAGTCATCTTTTAAAGAATTACTTTTGGAGCAATTGAAAAACATTCAAGGAGAAATATCGGAATTCAAAGTTTCGCTTGGGTTTTTCAACGAGCACTTTGAAGAGTTCAAAAAACGCTTTGATGAAAAGGAAACCCTTATAAACCAACTGCGCAACGATAATGCAACCCTCCAGCAGAGTGTTAGTGAACTTACTACACGATTATGTATCGTAGAACAAAACATGCGTGAAAGCAACGTGGAAATTAATGGTATTCCTGAGGATAGGTCTGAAAACCTAGTGCAAACGCTGCAAAAGATCGCAAAGGTGACATGTTGTGAAATTGGCGACAGTGACGTTATGCAAATCACAAGAGTAGCCAAACTGAATAAGGAGAGCAACCGTCCGCGCACTGTGATCGCTAAGCTCCGCAGCCCTCGCCAGCGTGACAATCTTCTAGCTGCTGTAGGAAACTTTAACAAAAAACACCCCTCGGACAAATTGAGCTCGCATCACCTAGGCCTACATGGTAACAGAGTGCCTATTTTTGTAAGCGAGCATTTATGCCCTACTGGTAAGCAACTTCATGCAGCAGCACGGATATTGGCTAAGGAGATGTCATTTAACTTTGTCTGGATACGTAATGGGCGAATTTTTGTACGTAAAGATATTTATTCGAAGCCTATCTACATTCGCAATCACGATAGCTTAAATTTAATGAAAACGACAGATATAGCTATTTAGAATTTAGTTTACTTCTGTCTCTATAATAGTGTTCTTCGCGTTATTTGTATTCGCAATGTTTGATATTTATTATCAAAATGTTCGTGGAATTAGAACTAAAACTGAAGATATCTATAAAAACATTCTACTTACTAGCTATGATGTAATTGCATTTACTGAATCTTGGCTAAACTCTAATGTATGTAATGGAGAGTTCATTGACCCGCGGTACACAGTATATCGTAGAGATAGATTAAGTTCTAAAGTATCCAAAAAAGATGGGGGAGGGGTTATGGTTGCTGTTTCTAGTAAAATTAAATCTAAACGAATGAAAAGCTGGGAAAGTGATTTGGAAGATTTATGGTTATCTATTGAGGTAACTGTGAACAATCATACTAAAAAAATTGCACTATGTGTTATCTACATGCCCCCGCCTGTCAAACTGGACTCTCTACAATGTTTCCTAAATAATGCTACTATTGCGCTCAATAATGTCGATGATGTTGTGATTCTTGGGGATTTTAACTTGGGTTTTATCGAGTGGAAAAAGAGAGATGATGACCTACATCTTTCACCATCAAACTATGAAAACGCACTGGGTTACTCATTTGTAGACTTTTTGTCGGTTAATGAACTCCACCAATTTAATTCTATTCATAATGCAGATAACAGATTTTTAGATCTAGTCTTAAGTAAAATATCAGATGTAACAGTTACTAAGCCCATTGATCTGCTAAGTAAACTGGACTCCCATCATCCAAACTTGCTTATCTCTATTCCACTGTCAAACTTAGAACAATTAAAACCAAAATATCGCTCCGGTTACAACTTTTTTAAAGCTGACTATGAAAAAATCATAATGTATCTTGGAAATATAAATTGGTTTGATGCCTTCAATAATTGTGTTGATGTGAATAAAATGGTTGACATCTTTTACAGCGTCCTTCAGAGCGCTATTGATAATTTTGTACCCATTTACACTAAGAAAAAATCCAAGTATCCGTCTTGGTATACTGCCTCACTTATTAGGACCCTATCTGAAAAAGAGAAATTTAGACAAAAATACCGCAAATATAATAATCCCCGAGACAGGCTAACCTTTGAATTACTTCGCAGTCGCTGTCATACATTAATAAATAACTGTTATAATTCATATAAAAGTAAAATTGAAAACGATATTCCAAAAAACCCTAAAGCTTTCTGGCGGTTCATAAAGGATAAAGGTCGTGGGGAATCCTGCATTCCTGCTGACATGTTTATGAATGATAGGCTCGCACGTAGTGGTCCTGAAATTGCTAACCTTTTCGCAGATCAATTTGTGTCTGTTTTTAGCCATAACCCTGTTACTAATAATAATAATAATTCAAATAGATTCTTAGGTCCTGACTCTGTCCTAAGTACCATCAAGTTCACTGAAATGCAAATTTTTACCAAGCTCAAACACATAGATACCTCTAAAGGGGCTGGACCTGATTCCATACCACCTCTGTTAATAAAACGCTGCTGCCATGAACTTGCTCTACCGTTGCTACTTATTTTTAATTCTTCTCTTGCTGAAGGAATCTTCCCTGATGTATGGAAAAGTGCAAGAATTGTCCCGATTTTCAAGAAAGGAGATCCGGCCAATGTTAAAAATTACCGTCCAATTTCAGTATTATCATGTTTTTCAAAGATCTTCGAATCCCTTATCTGTCCAATCATTACTCACCACATTGACAAAATTATTTCGCCGAATCAGCATGGTTTTAAAGCTGGTCGCAGCGTAGAAACAAACCTTGTCGAGTTTGTTTCCGATATAACGCTGGCTCTTGACAAAAGATTGGAAGTAGATGCTGTGTACACAGACTTTAGCAATGCGTTTGATAAAGTTGACCATTCTCTGCTACTGTCAAAGTTAGAATACAATGGTATACATGGCTCATTTTTAAACTGGTTTTCATCTTATTTATCCCGTAGATCGCAAATTCTTGTTGTTAATGGTTATGAATCTTACCCTTACTATGCTGAATCAGGAGTTCCTCAAGGTTCTCACCTTGCACCAGTTCTATTTTCACTCTTCATTAATGACATAACTGATCATATCCATCACTGTAAATACCTAATGTTTGCCGATGATCTTAAAATTTATAAAATTATCACTTCAGATAAAGATGCTTCCCTAATTCAGGAGGATTTGGTCAGAATTGATCATTGGTGCAACCTGAATCACATGAAACTTAACATCCAAAAATGTAACCACATACGATTTTCTAGGAAAAAACAACCCAATACAGTCTCATTCAAAATAAGAGGAGAATTATTAGAAACTGTTAGTGAGGTCCGCGATCTTGGCATCATTATGGACAGTGAACTTAACTTTAGAAGCCATATCGATAACATCGTCACTAAATCAGCACGGTTGCTAGGATTCCTTAAGAGAAGTACTAAAGGGTTCAAACTTCTAAGAACTAAAACTGTCCTTTATAACGCCTTAGTTCGTAGCCAACTGGAATTTGCCAGTGTGGTATGGAACCCCCACTATGCAGTACACTCACAGAGAGTCGAAAGCATCCAGAGAGCCTTTACAAAACATCTAGCGTATACTTTCAGTGTAATATCCCCCCGGTGTCCATATGAACAACGCCTTCTATCTTATGAAATGTATAGTTTGCGCGACCGTCGAGTAATGCAGGATCTTATGTTTTTGTATAAATTAGTAAATAATAAACTAGACTGCAGTAGACTAGTTGAGCGTATTGGACTAAAAGTACCTCACAATTTGCCAAGGTATCCTATGACCAACCTCTTCAACACTCAAGGGTCTAACACGAATATTGGGGTAAACTCGCCACTCAATAGAATCTGTAGAGTGATGAATTCTTTTATTAAATCTTCCCCTGATGTCGACATTTACCATAACTCCATAAAAATATTTAAAACTCATTTACTGGATTCGCGAAAATCGCAACACAATGTTTGTGGTGTTAGTAATCATTAATGATCCCTTCGGTTTATTTAATTATATTACTTCTTTCTATATTGTTAACAATGTTGTAACGTTATTATTTTATTCATAGTTCTGATCAAATTTTTATGTTTTAACGATAATTTTTATATCTTGTCTTCTTTTTTTTTCAAATTTTAATTGTAATTAAGTACTTAATTAATCACTCACAGCGTATATATATATATATTTTTTTTTTTTCTTTGTATTGTTTCGTTAGTTAAGTAAATTCTTAATAGTAAGGTTTACTATTGTATTTCATCTTATTGTTATTTTTTTTTTGTCTTATGTTATCACTTATTTTTGTGAATGCTGGTTAACCTATAATTGGCGACTGTGTAAGTCCAAGACCTTAAAACATTTTTATATCTAAATGCTGTACACAGAAGCTGTTGGTGAACCTATGTTAATAAATAAATAAATAAATAAATTCTGACTTTTGACAGTTCTAACTTCAAGCAATTACTTTAACTACAGAATAAAAACCGTAACTAAGGTTATTACTTTTACTTAAGTACTTAATCAAAAATAAAATAAAAAAATATATCTTTAAACAAGTCTTAGTCGGTATGAAATGACCTTATGACAAAAGTGTGAAAAGATAAAAACACATTATAAATCTAAACACAACACTCAGGAGAACGTTAACATTTATAAGGTTGTAATTTCTAAAGCAACAAAATGGTAGTAGTTTTAAATAACAATTGCTTAACGACACAAACTCACAACTAAGCGAATTTCACCAATGAAACTACATGTAAACGGCATCCAATGTCAATATTCCATAAAAATCATGACACTTGAACGCCATTTAGTTTAATAGGAGAAATCCGCCATCAAATCTAAACAAAAAAAAAAACACAGAACAACAACAACAAAAAAGCCAACACAGATACAACAAAGACACGTGCTAAAGCCAACACAGATACAACAACAGCACGTGCTCAACACAGGTACAACAAAACAGATACTACGGCCTCACCCATTGTGGCGGCACGTCAGCATGTTGATGGTGCTGATGATGGTGGTGATGGCGTCTGTCAGGCTGATGGTGACCGTTGGAGGCTGCGCAGGAGGTCGCCGCCACACCGTACTGGTGCAGAACAAGAGAGTGAACGTGCTGGTTTGATTGGATAGGTGGCATAAGATGGCTTGTAGATTTTAAAGTGAAAATATTATGTGAGTGAAGATTTGTTTGAAAAATTGCTATAAATTCTACAGATATACAGAAAGAAATGCGTTACAAACAAATGTGTTAAAAAAATACGAGAAATAATTAACTTAATTGGTAGGTTATTTGTTTGAGCCGTTTGGGGGTGATACACTAGGGCCATGGGGCCCCGAGTGCCCACTTAGTATTTCGGGATATCGCCAGGCGGTTAGCTGACTCTCTACGTGATCGTCGCTGGCATTTTACGCCCAGCAGTTTACAAGATATGCGTTTTTTCTGGATAATATAGAAGATGTAATTTTCAGTTGTGACCTTTAGTAAGCTGATCATGTTATTCTTGTCTGCCTGTTAGGTGAATCTTTGGGATAAGGCTAGGCGGATGATGATCGAGTCGCAGATCGGGACGCAGACTACATTTTTTAGCCGGCCGCGATATCGCGCCAGTGGGACAGAAAAAAGTTCAAAAACCATCATCTAATTCAATTACTCATCTTATATCCACCTCTAAGGAGTCATCTCCCACACGAACCCATCAACTTTACTATCCGCTAATGTTACGAGGACAAGCGGCGGGGCAAGTAGCAGTAAAACTTACAGTAATTGTACCGGAGTGCGGAGGTCCGCGTTTTTGAAGTGAAAACTTCTTTAGGCACGTGTACTTTTTGGGTTAAATCATGGAACTCGCGTGACCGGCAGCTAAGGCTTCGTAGCACTCGTAGCCGATCCGCTACGGCGTAGCACCATTATGGCGTGCGCGGGGAACAACTCGTAGCAGATATAGATTACTTAGTTTTCACTTCCATCGGCAGTCCTCAAAGACCGCATGTTTTTTTTACTATTTATAAAGGGGTGTAAAACACCTCTTCACGAAGCCGAAAGGCACTTGTTCTCCCCATCATTGCGATCATTTTTTTGTTCTACACCATACCTGGGAACCTTCTAGTTACGGAGATATGGGGGTCAAAGTTACAACTTTTTGACAAGTTTTTTTTTTATAAAGTTTTTTTGTAAGATTTTGACTTTTAACACCTCCACGACCCCCGTACTATTCAATCCGCACAATGTTTTAAGTGCGTTACATTGAGTTCTACCACAAAACATGATTTATAACCTCAAAAAAAAAGGTTATTTCCCAGCAATATTTTTTGCGTAAAGTTACTTAGTTTGATGTACAGAATGCTTGGTTAACGGCTTTGTGATGAGGTGGTTTACACCCTGTAGTATCCGAGGTAACGAAGTAGGAAATTCAGAAACATTGGAGACATCGTTGAAAAGACGTAGGAGCCTGTTAATTTAAAAACCGCCATGACCCCTGTGAAAACATACCATTTTTATTTATTTAAAGTAGCTGTTTCCTGCGACTTTCGCTCGTTTGAAATTATTATAAATATTATTGCCTCTTTTTTAAATCCGATTTTGTTAAATTCATGGGTTTTTTTTTTGCACGAAACCCCTGTTGTGTTGTACAACGGGCTGGTATCCGCAACTCCACGCCAAAGCGCGTAATAATCCACCACGCGGGCACAGTGCGGGTTGGTAGATGTCACATGTCTCGAATGTATGGTTCTAGGACATGCCGGTTTCCTCACGATGTTCTCCTTCACCGTTTTTAAGAGCAGTGGTGATGAAATAAATTACACAAAGTAAGTAATGCGCCTATCCAAGTCGTGGGTTCGAAGAACCCACGACTTACTGCTCGCCACACAAAACACTTATTATTATTCTAAAATAAAAGCCTAGCCTTAGTTACTCCTTATAACATCAGCTATCTGCCAGTAAAACTCCCGTCGAAATTAGTCCAGCCGTTTCAGATTAACCGTCTGAATCGGATTTCCTCCACAACCCAGTTAGTACTGAGTAATACGATACCCCTTGGTATGACTGGTTTTCAGACTTTTGGCCCTAGAGAATATTTTGAAGAGACAACTCTCTTCAAAATATTCTCATTCTTCTAGAATATTCTAAATCTTTTGGTATGATTCATTATAGCTATGCATGCCATCACCTCTCTCAAGTCGCTAGCAAACCTGACATGTCCCAAAACTTCTAAGCACAGCTATCAGCTAGTACTATACTCGTACACACACGTCTATAAACATATGTACTAGCGCCAGTACTAGCGCGAGCCACTCGGCCGAGTTGCTGCTTCACTTTTATAGCCGGACGACTGTCTTACCGTACTGGTGCGTACAGAACTGGCATGTAGGAGAGAAATAATTTATTTCAATTCGCATTTTTTTTTTGTTTTATTAGTTTTTTTGTGTTTAGTTGGCATCGCGAAAAAAACCTTAGTCCTAACCAGCCAACTATACTGGGTCATTTTTTAACGTTGACAATGAGGGATTTTCTTTTTCAACTCTTCCCTAGTCGCTGGATAGATGGAACTGATCTTGGTAAGTTACTGCAAGGAACAGAACGTCACATAATTTCACTTGCACCTAATGATTAAATTCGGAAGCTTATGCAAATGAAAGCGTCAGTCAACGACCGTATGTGACGTGTGTTTTTTCAAGCGTTTTGGCTTTGGCACCTAGTAACGTAGTCAGTTTAACGCCATCTACCGAGTTCTTGGAAACAATCTTTTTTAATTTTGAAAAAGACAACCTATGATTCTTAAATGGTGCAGTACTCATGACAATGAATAACATTTACTGTGAGACTGACCATGAAATCGCAAATAAATATCAGTTTCTCGATACTCCATACATATTGGTCGCGTAACTCGAAAAAAAAATGTTGGCCGCTGTTTTTTTTTGCAATTTCCTGTTAGGTCCCATAGTTAAAGGTTTTTTTTTTTTAATTTCATAAGTACACCCTTAAAGTATTGCCAACGTATAGAAAACTCACCCTGATATAACCCCCATTAGAGGGTGACTCCCAACATATTCGTTACTGCTTATGTGTTCGTTACAAATGGAAGTATTTCCCAAATAGTTCAGTAACTCAGGTAATACAGCGTAAACGAGTTCTTAGAAGATCTTGGAGTCGTGCCTACTAGTGGGACAGCATAAATAATAATCATTTTATTATCAGGCAACTATGGCCCATAGACAAAATACACAAAATAACATATAACAGCAATATCAAATATACTAATACATAATTTAAACCTTATGAAACTATAACTATACACGTAAAGTTGACGGCGTCGTGTTTGCTGCGTGGTGTCGCGTAACCGTCCTCGGAAACGTCGAAAAACGACACCCTTCGGCCAAAAGTCCTCCTTCATGCAGGTCTGTGCTCCATGTAAAATACTGGTATCCAGCTGCATCCGGTTAGACAGGAAGCCGACCCCAACATAATTGGGAAAGGGCTAGGCATATGATGAAAGGCAATAGGGTCCCCTTGTACACTTTAACATTATTAGCGAAATGTGGGTGCGCTATAAGTACACCACTGCCTGACTCTTTGGGGATTAAAAGCGTGATTTTTTATTATGTAAGTACTAATAGATCATACATAAAACAAAAAAAAAAAACAGAAAAAATCTTATCTGGCTTTTCATTTTTTTTTTTGTAAAACCAAATAAAACAGAGCCCTTAACACTTCTCCACACAACAGTACGTCTTCAAACTAAGAGGCAACAAAGACAATGCGGCGAATTAAAAGCAACTTACCCCTCCCCCGCTTCACCCCCGTATTTATACCCCCCCGGCCAAGTTTCATCCCCTTTTATTGCCTTTTACCGGCTCTATAAATAGATACATAGGACGTTGTGTTGAATTTATGGGGGTGAGTGGAGACGGTATTTTCACGTGTTTTCATGTATAATACAAAATTTCTCAGTAGCATCCACGGAGGCACAGTAAGTCGGGGGTTCGTACCCAGACAGGTGTATTACTTTGTGCAATTTATTTCATCACCACTGCTCTCAAAACGGTGAAGGAAAACATCGTGAGGAAACCGGCATGTCCTAGAACCAAGAAATTCTATGACATGTGACATCTACCAATCCGCACTGGGCCCGCGTGGTAGATTATAGCCCATTCCCTCTCATTGAGAGGAGGCCTGTGTCCCAGCAGTGGGAACATTAATAAGCTGCAGTGTCGAGGGGTTCATACAACTCGAAACCTACCGGCTTCCCTTTAGAACAACCACTGTACTAGAGTCTACTATTGCCAAAAGTAAAACAGTAGGTAATTCAGTAAGGACGTGATTGCCCAAACATGACTGAAACTAAAAATGGGTCAATGTATGGTTTTTTTCCAAACATTTTTAAAAGTATGCACCGGACCGGTTTACCTGTTACAAAAATGTACCCTTCGCTACTGATAGGCTGATGATGAGGTAGAGGATTAGCCACGGAGGCTGGATTTGTGTCCGATAGATGGTAATAGGGTCGCCCCCTATTACTTAAACATAACTGTTGAAATGTGTGTGTACTATTAGATACACTTCTGTTTAACCCTTCAGGGTTTACAGCCGTGATGAACTCGTAAATTATTCATGTACCAAAAAAATGCACGTCACCAAATAGGCATGGCGACAGTATCAAAAAATTACAAATCTATTTAGTCCGTCAGTTAGAATATTGGAAAATAATGGTCACGTATTTTATGGTTTTGTCTTAAATCAACGATTGACAAAGATAAAACGCATCAAAACTCGGGAGTGGGGGCTCAAGTCATGACGTCAGTACGCTCTAAAAATTATACCTAGGCGTGACGTATTGCGAATTTTTAAAGTGTCGTATATTCGTCAATTTTGATTTACGTAACAAAAGCAAAAAATACGGGTCAAATAGTTTTTGACGGACTAATTAGATTTTTTTGGCGTCTACTCTATTTATGTTTTACAACTATGCGAGGTGTTTTATTTACATTTATTTCCTCCCATTCAGAATGGGAGATGTCCTGGGGACATCAACACAATATGACGTAGCACTACAACACTCGTACTATAACATAAGTTGACCACAAATAACATAAAACCGGTATAAGAATGCAGCGCCGAGCAGATGTTTTGAGTTCCGACTGTGTTACAGGCACGAGCATCTTATTTATTGAAAAGATAGCTACCTTCGCGGGTCACATTGAGCTTTAGATAGACGCAATCTACAAAGGTATGGTCGGCCCAGAACTGACCAGCAAAACTACCACTAGTTTGACGCTTATCGATGTAAGCGTCAAACTAGTGGTAGTTTGACGCTTTCGGTAGCGTCCATCAGTTCCTGTAGTGAACAAACAACAGAACACTCTGGACACGATATTAAGTGCCCCATCGTTTGTGGAACAGCACCACATTTACACTCCAGGGCAGTAATTAATGAATCTCCACCTGAGCAGGTTTTCCTTGCTGCGACCGATCCGTGTCCGGAGTCTATTTAAAGACATCCAGGTCAGCCATGGCAACTCATGTCTAGGTGGGAGGTTATCAGCAGGTGGAAGAAATGCAGTACGTCGCCACGGCTTTAGTCTTTCCGTAGACCGATCGCCAGAGGTAACACTCTTCAGAACTAGTAAAATTAAATTATAATTTTAAAAAACCCCCGACAAATGTACTAAAATTTAAATAGAAAATAATTCGTTAATTTGCAATTTTGTGGTGGCGGCCATCTTGGATTTTTAATTTATCAGTGTATTATTCTACTAGTCAAGACTTTTCATTGGAAACCCATATTGAGGGAGTTGTTGAATAAATATGTAATCCGCAATTTGTGGCGGCGGTCACCTTGGACTGATTTTTATCAAACACTCCCGACTTATTCACCATTCAAACAAAATCAAAGTCGGTTCATCCGCTCGGGCGCGCACACAGACACGTCAAACTTCTAACACCCCGTCGTTTTTGCATCGGGGGTTAAAAAAGAAGGTGTATGAGAGAAGTTAGTCCGGTATAATTTCAGTCCCGCCCCAATGCATCCTATGACAACTAGCACGAATAAGTCTACCTACCCAGATTAAAAGAAATAAATACCATGAATATAATATAATTAAGAATCCAAAAAAACACTATCACTATCAATAAACTATTTTAATTGGTCATAAGTGGCCATTAATATTTCTTCTTCTTTAATTAGTGTTTAAGATGGTCGGATATGTTAATTAGTGGTATATTCACGCTGTTAAACAACGGGGAGTAAGCATCAAGGTGAAATTCGTTTAATTATACGTCCTACTTATGTCATCTGGTTGATACCTAGACGTTTTTTGTTTAAGGCGACTACAGGAGCTAAATTAGAAACTCTATTTGTGGTGGCTCAAAATTCGTTTTAAATACTGTTAGAATAAAGTTTTTAGACCCCAACATAGTTGGGGAAAAGGCTAGGCAGAGGATAGGATTCAGTACTGATACATTTTTCGAATACGAATTTATTGTGACATAATAGTATGCTTGTATTGAAAAGGTCGAAATGTTCAACTGGGCGTTTAGTCTGAACGGACCATCCACATTTCGATAGATAGCTATTGCCATGAACCTGGCAAAAATCCATTTAAAATGTATTTTCCATTTTATTATTCTTTTTACACTATGATTGGAACAAGTTTGATCCATGCAAGGGTTTAACCAAAGATTATAATGATTTCGAAATGTTACGGGTCACAGTTGTTATTGAAATCAGCGCCATCTGTCCGACACTACTAGAAACCAAATTATTTTCTAATTTAAAATGAATTTGTATGAGTCTAATTAATGCCGGAGTAAATGAAGGATGCCGTCCAGCTGTCTAGCTAGTATAATTGGCCTAGACATTTAGATTATAGACAATAGTGGAATTAATCTAGTTTTCCGTGTTTTATAATGAAGTTGTCCTCAGACGATGTGTCTAGCTAGAAACTCTAGAAGTGTAAACAACTTGGGGCCTTCATTTTTTTTTCAATGTAGAAATTAAAATCGTAATGCCGAAGCTAGGATCAGACAGAGTCACTATTTCTGAACCTCTTTTTTAGTTGACAAAAGTCTTGGACACAGTTAATCGTACCGTCCTATACGTGAACACCTCTCCATTTAAATACACAAACCACGACACTTTAAACTACACGATTATCTGTTGTCACGACATAGTGGCAACGAGGCCAAAGAAGGTGATCCGACATAGAACCAAAGTAATCGACGTAGCTCACAGAAAAAGTGAGCTGAACTGGCAATGGGCCGGCCATATTAGGAGTAGAACCGATGAGCGTTGGGGTAGACGTGTTCTTGAGTGAAGACCGCGAATCTGTAAGTGTAAGGTGACACGTCCCAGGCGAGCGTAGAGCGATGATCTTCGCAGGATGGCTGGTAGCAGCTGGATGAGAGTTACCGAGAATCGAGCTAAGTGGTGTGCGATTGAAGAGCCTATGTCCAGCCATCAGCAGACGATGATGACAGACTTAGGTTTAAATCATATAGCCCTCAATTTCCTTATTGCCTTTGACTGGTAGAAAATGCCAATGGCATGGCTTGAAGTGTTAAATCAATAAATACCTTTCCTCTCTCCAGAGGCGGGCGGGCAGAAAGGTCTTTAATTGATTTCAGTCAGAAGTCGGTGGCAAAAACTCAACGAAACATACAAAAGTCGCCGACTTGCGAAAGTAAAGTTATTTTCCACATTTTTTTTTCAAGTTCCCATTACATAAAACTTTTTTGCAAAAAATAAAACCGACTTAAAAAAAAAAAAAAAAATTGAAAAATAACTTTAGCTTCTGAAGTCGGTGACCTTTGTTTGATTGATTTAATTTTTTTGTCTCCGACTTCAGAATCTAGTTATTTTTCAATTTTATGTTTTTTTTTAAGTCGGCTTTATCGTTTGCAAAAAAGTTTCTATTTTTTACTTTTTAGTGGTTCACATGTGCTTGGTACACATGGAAAATGCATACCGTTACAATTACAACAAGCCCAAACACGACTAGGATACATTGTCTGATTATGGAGTTCCGGTGGCTGACTCTTGGCTTCATCATCAGATCTGATGGTAGAATGGTTTTTATTGAACGCAAATGCTTCACTTGTTATAGAAAATACCAAAATAGTTTCCTCGATTTCGCGAAGATTCCATTATCAGATCCCGACTTGGTGACTATGGGACCTTTTGTCAAATCGGTTGGCAAGCGACGGAGTTATTTGCGAAAAAACATTTAAAAAAAAATAGAAACATCCGAATTGAGAACCTCCTCCTTTTTTAGAAGTCGGTTAAAAATAACCTCTGTCGTACAAAAATTCAAATATTTGTTTTATATTGTAACGAGAAGTTACGATAACGCTGAATGCGAAACTCCATCTGCAATTTAAGGAGCCTGTTCGAAGCCACCAAAGCAGTCGACGTGGCTGGCTTCCAGTCTAACCGAATGGAGCAGAATACCAGTATTTTACATTGAGCATCTGCCTAGCTAACAGTCACAGTCTAGTTACTTACTGCGTTACACTCCCCCTTGGTAAGACTGCTTGTCAAACTTTCGGGAGTCAGACTCCCCTGAGACATGTTAAATACAACAGTATGTATGTTTACAAAAGATTTAAATTGGGATGGAAATGAATTATTGTAGTTGCAGGTCAAAGAGACGAGATGGCCTCATGTAAATTTAGCGATACCTAAGTAAAATACAAGTTTCTGTCGACGTCACAGTAGATACATCTCCGAACCACCTGTCCGATCGTCCGGACAATTCAGAGAGACCGGTTCCGATAAACTGTTGTGGACTCGCGGAGCTTGTAGCGAATGGAGACACCATTCGCAAGTACCACGTAACGTTTTATACTGTTGGTAAAGGAGAGAGGAACTGCTGAAGATTGCGGGGATTCGCTGGATGCGAGTCGCAAGGGACCGGTCAATGTGGCGACCCTTGGGAAGACTTATGACCAGCAGTGGACGTCTTTCAGCTGAAATTATGATGATGCGAAGAGAGAAAAATAAGTATGTGAAAAAAGTAAAATCTAAAAAAGTAACAAAATGCCTTGACAAAATGCCAGTGACAAGACTATGTGATTTTTTACCGCCCTAGGAGTGAATGAATTACAGAGACTGAGTTATTTTACAATTATTGGCACAAACAAAGAGAGGCCTATACCCAGCAGTGGGCGAAGTCGGGCTGTGGGTGATGATGATGTTACAATTTACATAACGTCGTCAGTAATAATAAGAATGGAGCGAGGGACGGGCGGGTTTTTGGAAGGACCAGATTCGAAGTGAAATTATTGGAGTTTGAACCTCAATCAACATTAAAGCTTGCAGAGTGAGTGAGCTAAATTGGGTCGACCATTGTATGTCGAAGGACCGGTGCAGAAGACGAGCCCTGGTGGACACTGACTATCGACAAAGGTAGTGTGGATCCCCCTAGCCAGATGGATAGAGATCCAAAAGGATATCCTGGGGATACACTTGGACACGCCGTATACAGAAGGCAGAGGACCGGATCTTATGCCGAAGCTTGGGAGAAGTCTACTTCCAGATAGGTACAGTACCAGGACTTGCTTAATGCCTCGGAGGAGCTCGTGGCTAAATAATAACAGCCGCTCGGGTCGAACATAAGTTTAAGCCGTGCTTAACTAGGTTGGTCTGTGGATGAGTGACCACCCTTACATACCGAGTTTCCTCCGTGCCTCGGAAAGCACGTTAGCAGTTGGTCCCGGCTGTCATTTGTAGACCATTAACAGTCGTTACAGGTAGCCAGAGGGCCAAAAAGTCTGACAATCAGCCTTACCAAGGATTACCGTCTCACCCAGTACTTACTGGGTTGTGGAGGTCAGACAGGCAGGCGCTCCTAGGCACTCATAGGCAGATGATGGTATGTAAAGGAAGTCAGCAAGCGAACTGGTAGCCTGTGTTCATTCGTCTAAAAAGAGATTTACTCAACGTGTTGTGCACTTTTTATTTTAGAGTGTGAGCACTCCATTCACACATTATTCTATGAAAAGAAATACATAAAAATATTAACGATCAGTGATGTGTTTATTATAGATGCCTTGTTAAATATAGATGGCTGTCGTTTAAGAATTAATTTGTATATCATTATTATTCTGTATTGTTGAAACAGACTAGTTTCCATACACGCCTGACCTTCCTGAAGAACGTCACTTCAATGGGCTTGTGTCCTGAAAAAATCTAATAAATCCGTCAGTTAGATTATCAAAAATTATTTGACACGTGTTTTTTCTTTTCTTACGTAAACCAAAATTGACGAAGATATGACGCTTTTAAATTCGTCACGCCGCCCGTGGTATAATTTATAGTGCGTTCTGACGTCACGAGCCCCCACTCCCGAGTTTCGATGCGTTTATCTTTGTCGATATTCATTGATTTACAAAAACAAAAAATACGTGTCCATTATTTTCCATTACTCTTACTGACGGACTAAATAGATATAATGCAATTAATTGATGGTGGAAACTAACCTATTCTGGACTACATCATTCATAATAGTCACAAAAACCAACAACGCAAATAAAAACAAATCTTTTCTAAAACTACCCTCCCTCAACAGAACTAACATTTTCTGCAACGTCAAAATACAAATATACCCCGAGTCGTTCACAAAACTGATTTATTCGAAACCAGCCTTTTTTGCCGTACGGTCAGCAAAACATGTAACCTCCATATCTTGGATTTGCATTTGTATCCTTTTTTTGCTGACGTATGTGAAGTTATCTTTTATACAAATAAAAATTGAAGTTTCTGTTTGTAATTTCAGAATAACAGTTTTTTACTGAATGCATGTGAAAATACAGGGTGTAAACCACCTCATCACAAAGCCGTTAACCAAGCATTCTGTACATCAATCTAAGTAACTTTACGCAAAAATTATTGCTGGGAAGCAACTTTTTTTTTTGAGGTTACAAATCTTGTTTTGTGGTAGAACTCAATGTAACGCACTTAAAATATTGTGCTGATGGATGGATTGAATAGTACGGGGATCGTGGAGGTGTTGAAAGTCAAAATCTTACAAAAAAAACTTGCATTAAAAAAAAAACTTGTCAAAAAGTTGTAACTTTGACCCCCCATATCTCCGTAACTAGAAGGTATGGTGTAGAACAAAAAAATGATCACAATGATGGGGAGAACAAAACCACGGTTTTTTCTTCATTTGTCTGTTGCGACTAATCTTCGAAACGGTTGGACCGATTTTGACGAGACTTTTACTTGCAGACAGCTGATGTTTTAAGGTTTACAAAACAAAACCCTTGAAATTATAAACAAAATTCGATTAAAAAATAGAAGTTTCTTTTTCATAGGTACTAAATTCAGGTGAACGATGATCGCGGGATTCTCGGGCAACAGCTAGTAAATCATATTTTTAACAGTTTTTCTTCGGGATGGACTATTTTTGTGTTATTTCGCATATTCGGTTCATGAAGTGTAGACTTTTAAAAGTTTAACATAACTCTAAAAATCGCCTTAAAAAGATAGGTATCTTATTGGTTCGATTAATTAGCCAATTAACTATAAACACGCTTATCAGTAAAGATCTTGATAATGATAATTATTTAAATCGTATTCCGGTTTTTTTATCTTATGGTAATAAATAACGACTTTTCTCAGTGAACCGGGAACCTCATTTAAGATTTCGCTAAAAAAGTACATTGTTTTGAAAATAGATGGCGCCTCGTGTCTTTCAAATCATGTTTTTTTTTATAGTTAGTTTTCTACCGCAGACGTGGTGGTCCGCGCTCTTATTTACATTTAATGAATTGTTTGCTTGATTAAAAAAGAAAATTACTCGTAAAAGTACGACCGAGCTCGTCCGAATCATGATTGAATCATATTATTGTAATAACTACTTACATAAAAACGCCCTTTTTCATTTTCCACTTTTAGCGTGACGCTGATTTTCTTTAATAAGTAGGTGACATTTTTTTTATTGAATATAAGAAAATTAGGTCTATTATCTAAATTTTACTGATCATTTCAAACGAGTTGGTACTTGGGACTGGTAGTAGGTATACTCTTTGAAACAAGGAAATTTTTAAATCGATCCACAATTTTATTGACCGAGGAATCGGTGAACATACATAAAAAAAAATCCGACAAATTGCGAACCTTTTTTTTTAAGTCGGTTAAAAAACTTATAAAAACTACGCGCGATTTTGTTAAGGCACTAATAATTTGTGTAAATGAAAATATCTCAAGGACTTTTTTCCCTTTATTGTCATACTTAAATATCATCCCTTCAAGTGAAATTCAAATTTTCTTACGTTTTTTGCAATTTTCAGGCCAGTGCTAAGTTGTATGTTGATTAAAATATTGTCCGCGACTGTAATTATTATAATAATCAAAATCATCAATACAACCCTCAAAGTTCACAAAAGGTAGGAACGATTTTGACCTTGAAAAAGCAGTTCCTCGACCTTTATGTACCTTAAGGTGAATACTCCAAAGTAGCCATCGAAATTCAAAATATTTTTCTTTTTTTTTGCAATTAGCAGCCCACCGCTAGGTTGTATGTTGATTATAAAATAGTCCAGTCAAATAAGCTTATATTAGGTAAGAATCTCGGAATTCGAGATACCCAGCTGCAAGTCTGTAAATACTTGTATATTGACACCCTAAAAGTTGTTTCAAAACCTACATATGGTAGGGTGTACGCAACTATTAAATTTCAAGGTCAAAGGTCACAAAAATCGGTTTTTTGCGCTTTTATTGTACATTTCTCATTTCCTATGGGTTTTTTGCTGTTTGTATGTATGATCAATATTGTAGAATACAAAATTCTCTACAAATTTTGCCTACATTTTTTTTTTATGCGGTAAACCGTTTTCGAGATAGAGGGCGGAGAGCGCGCGGTCACAGCATCACTTCAGGTCAACCAGTGCCTCCGGTTGAAAACGCGCCATATATAGTTGATGAACTATCGATAAATCAATGATTATAAATATTTGTCAATTTTTATTAACTATTATGTTATATTTTATATTTTTTTTCCTAACCTATCCACTTTTTATTCAATATAAATTTATTTAACGACACTTACCTGCCCATGTAATTGCAGAATTTTATTGTTAATGAAAATATAGGAATTATATTAGAGTTATAATCTAATTAATATTAATAACTTCTTACATGATAAAAAAAGGGTTCATTAATCTTAGTCAAAAATTGCATTAAATCTAAGTCTCGTAATGATATTGTCGATCTATCGGTTGAACATAGTATTGAATTATCTTGTGTTGAGCTAGATAAGCATGTAATAGTGTGCGTTTGCAGACCCCCTAATTACCTGAACTACTCTATCTTTGAGTCAGTAATGGAAGATGCTTTAGCAAAACTTGTAACTGGTAATAAAAAAAAAATAATCTGTGGGGACTTTAATGTTAATATCTTAGAGAATAATGCAAACAGCTGTAGATTTTTAAGTCTCTTTAAATCTTTTAAGTTGTCAAACGTTTTTTCAGAACCAACCCGAATTACCACAAATACTGCTACATGTATCGATAATGTTTTTTGTTGCTGCGACTACTTAGATAAATCTATCGTAAATTACCTTCCTTCAGATCACAGCGGGCAGACAGTTGCTTTCGCGTTCAATAAACAATTACAAAGAATTCAGATTCAGACCAGACCAGAAAAATCAGACAACTTTTAGGGTGTCAATATACAAGTATTTACAGCCTTAACACAAAATTGAGAACAACAAGTTTACAGTTTAAAAATAAATAGAAATAAGTAGTACTTATAAATAAAACTTATAAGTACTTACTTGATGATTTTTAAACCGCAAAGTACATTAAACATACCATTCTTATTAAAGCCTTAGGCTTAAAGACAACCACAGTTACATACCCATCTCGCTTGTTTCCAATCGAGGTGGTAAGCAGCTGTCATAGTTGAAGTTTTTGCTTGAATTCTAACAACAATATTGTGAGTAAAACAATAAAAATACGCCTGGTTTACGGGCGAGAATGTGGTTTCGATAATCCGGTTTGAACAATTATAGAATAATCTAAAAAGGATGAATACTCTGCATAGTCTAAGGAATTTATTGTTTAGCAAAACGATTTACTACTAGTTACCTTAGATTGCCATGTAGTCAAATCAGAACTGTAAATCTTCCCCCATTTTTATGAAATATTGACTTTTTAAGTTTAATGGTGTCGATTCTGTTGTGCACAAACTAAACTTAATTTAGGCTATTGCTATCTTTTACTAAAAGGTAGTGCGACAAAAGGACGGCTATAGCTAAGAGCTAAGTTAGAGATGTCAAACTAGTTAACGTTTATGCCTTGCGCTTCACCGTGTTTTAGTCGACATGTTT
This sequence comes from Xestia ashworthii, assembly GCA_950022955.1. Classification (NCBI taxonomy): domain Eukaryota; kingdom Metazoa; phylum Arthropoda; class Insecta; order Lepidoptera; family Noctuidae; genus Xestia; species Xestia ashworthii. Next base: position 12,378,274 of record OX465575.1, on the reverse strand, counting down.
TTACGTGCACCCTTCATTTGTATGGAAATATTAGTTCCAATTAAATTTGACAGCTCTAAATTACTCTTTCTCGTTTTATTAGAGAGAAAAGGTAGCAATAGCCTAAATTAAGATTAGTTTGTGCACAACATAATCGACACCAATCCCCGAAAGGGTTTATTTGAAACTTCCAAAGCACTATATGTAGGTAAGTAATAGCTTCTGTAGAAGTGCCCGCCTGTCTTGGGTGGCATAAAACTCTGACACCAGCAGTGCAAGTACTCGATTAGACAAATTTGACAGTTATTCTCGATAAAATGAGTTTTTGACAAATGGTTTACAAAGCAACACAATAACATGCTAAGGATTACATTCTTATGTGCTAAAATTATAATTATCACGAACGAAACCAAATACAATGAGTACCTACTTTATTAATTTCCATAAGTACTAAAAGAAAACACTAAAAGAAACTTGTGCAAAATGATTAAATATTACATACTGAATCTTTTTAGGACTTACATCTAATGGAATCACAGAAAACAAAAAAAAATTAAAACATCAAGAATAATAATCAGCACATAGTTTTGCATGAAATTGAAAGAAAAAATAAACACTCACCATTCCATTGTCCATGCCCCCATATGGCGATTGGTATCCCGCCTTTTCTGTGACTGTAAGAGATAATTGATATGCACATTATTTATCTATATTTTAAATAAAAATATACTGTTTTAATACTGTCTGTGGCCGCTTGCGTCCCTCGAACAAGACGAGGTGAAGTGTTTCTGTTTACGTGTTATGCCTTGTTTACTACCTAGGTATGCGTTTTTTTGGTAAATCAAAGTTATGTACAATAGCCTGACTACTACTATAATATAAAACAAAGTCTTCTGCCGCGTCTGTATGTCTGTTCGCGATAAACCCAAAAGCTTCTGCACCGATTTTCATGCTGTTTTCACCAATAGATAGAGGGGTTCTCGAGGAAGGTTTTAGTATATAATTTGTACACGGGCGAAGCCGCGGGTGTCAACTAGTTAAATATAATTTAGATTTAAGAAACAAACGGTAAGGAAAATTGTTATTAATTTTAAATGTCTATCAGAACGCGAACGGCGAGTTTTCAAAGAAATTAAACCAATTTAGATTCAGTCAAAACAGGTACCTACCGAAAATTGCAGACCGGTCCAATTTGTCCATACCAGATTGACCGAAACTTAAAAGTATCTACCTACTTATAACACCTCAAAATTTGGCGCCCAACATGGGACCGCAAAAATTAAATTATTTCAAAACGTATTGAGAATTAATAGTTCGGAAAGCAATATAAAATGCACCAGTATATAATCGTATTACTTCAAACCTAACAATAACATTGTAACAATGAAAAACTCGTCCCTAAGCCCCACACAATAAAATACGAATTAAAAAATCGCGCCATTTTGATAAACCCATTAAAAATCTTTTGTTAACTTGGTCAAATAGGGTTCCGAGTTCATATTGTCAGTCGGTTAAAAATGGGTTAAGCTGTAGAGTTTGGTGTTACTGACTGATATATTGGCGATGTGGGTTTATTATTTGTCTACAATACCAACGCTTATCTGGGGGTTAAAACAAATACATCGTCGAAACTCAACCTTTTAAATAACTTAAAACTAAGTCGTAACTATACCACACACGGCAATAGAAAATGTGTATGGAGCAATCTAATATTTACGAAGCACGCTTATTGTAGTTTGACGAATGAGGCAGTTAGAAACTAGGAAATCTAACAAGTACCATGGGGTATCATAATTATGACTAGGTAAAGGTTGTGGTGGTCAGATAAGCGCTACCTGTATTAAACAAGTATTCCGCTGCTTTCTGATATACTGGAAGCCGACCCCAACATAGCTGGGAAAGGCAGATTACTTAAAAACTGTCCAAGATGGGATTTTCTTTTTCAACTCTTCTGTAGTTGCTAGATAAATGGCGCTGATCTCGGTATGTTACTGCAAGGAACAGAACGTCACATATTCACTTGGACCTAATGGTTATATTCGGAAGCTTATGCATACGAAAGTGTGTTTTTTCAAGCGTTTTGGCTTTGGCACCTAGTAACGTAGTCAGTTCAACGCCATCTACCGAGTTCTTGGAAACTATTTTTTTTTAATTATCTTAAAGAAAACCTCTCATTGAAGTTATAGGTATTATACGTGTCTGATTTTCTTTGGCGAACTATGCATTCAGTCTACTAATATTATAAATTTGCAAGTTTGTGAAGTTGGATGGATGCATGTTTGTTACTCTTTCACGCAAAAACTACTGAACGGATTTGGATGAAATTCTGCAAACAGATAGTTTATAAACTGTATTAACAAATAGGATACTTTTTATCCTGGTAGTATGATCACGTGGGACAGTTATCGAACTTCTTAAGACATAATATTTTAGAGTTAGATGTAATGAACCCAAAAAAACCAAACGTCTGTTTCCATCTACCCTCAAAATGAAGCAATGGCGTTGCTCAGAATTATTCAAATTAATTCTATAATTGTGGAGCGTTAACGCCTACAGTGAGGGTAGATATTTATTAAACAAAACTCATTAATTACAGTTATGGCGATCATCATCCTTTGTTTACTTAGACTAAAGGCTTTAGGAGTAATTAGATATTTGTGGCGCTGACTGTAGGTACTTGTGTTGGAGAAATAATGAGACAGTCGTTTTTAGGTATTTTTGGGTAAATTCTTTGAAGAGATGATTTGTTGTTACGATCATTCAACAAAGAATAACAATATAATTTTATCATCCCCTTACAGTATTTTTGTTACTGAAGTTATTTTATTTATAAAGAGTTTTTGAACCGTTCACATTCTTTATAAACCTTAGACAATATCATGGCTAATAAAAAGACTGATCTAATACCGCAATTTACGGTGGGTCAATTCAATAACTGGGAAACTAGTTTCCCAGTTATCCAGCCTAGACGCCTCCCTTGTCTATACAAGGGAGGCGTCTAGGCTGGATACTTGTTAAGAGGGGCACGCCCGCCACACAATTTCCAGTCGCTGCAAATTCTGAAAGCCAGAATCTACAGTTTTGACTGATCTTTCTTCTTCTCATTTCATTTGATTTACCAAAAACTTGTCTTAGGTTTACTGAAAAATAAACTTATACTATCTAAACACAAATTACTGACGTTGCTCAAAAAGCCCCTAAGTTAAAGTGGGACTGGACTGGCCACATCTGCAACATGCTGAGCAACGTCTGACATGAGCTGTGGGCCAAAATAACTACTTCCTGAATCCCTGACACAGCCATAAGGCATCACGGCAGACCACGTAGAAGATTGCGGGACGAGCTGGATAAAACCAACGACTAGTAGTCCACATAAGCCCAGGATTGAAAACCCTGGAAGCCATGGGAAGAGGCCCGGGACAAGTTGGACAAAACCAACGACCAGTGGTCCAATTAGCCCTAGATCGAAACAACTGGAAGTCAAACACTGTTTTAAGTTTTCACGGTCTAAAACTAAACGAGAGAAAAGAAAGAGGGTAGACAGATTTGTCTGCTCGTAACAATTTTGTTTTCCATCCACCCGCAGTCTCCAGTCAACCCGCGATCATGGCGCTTGCAACAGCGTCGAAATATCGGGAACTCAAAATAACAAATAATCACGGAAGATATCCCGTAAGTGACAATATAAGTTTATTACATGAGCTAAACGCGAGTTTTATAATTACTAAAAGGATATGATTCACTGCTATAAACAAGACCAGAAAAACATATGATATTCTTCAGGATATATGCTAGCATGATACTGTTTTGAAAACATAATACAATTAATTTGGCCCGATTAAAAGAAATCACGAACTTACCTCTAAAAATATATTTCAAACAATAAAAAACATACTAATATGCATGCGATCATTCTGATTTTTTGGCAAATAATTCTACAAGCAATATTTTAGCATGATACTGTTTTAGTTTTTTAATCCAATCAATAGTTTTTTTGTAAATCGATCGAAACCACTCATTTCGCGCTATTTGGCCCGCAGTGGCTGACGTAACAACCACTTTGTAGTGCAAGCTGATTAGAACTTTATTCTAACAGCATTTCAAACGAAGTTTGAACCACCACAAATAGAGTTGCTAATTTAGCTCGTCTAAGCGCCTTAATTGGAATTCATTAGGACAGGACTTAGTGGAATGAAGCTAGTAGCATCAGTATCAGTAAACTATATTCCAATGAGATCCGCAACACTTTGACACGACGGAAAATTTAATTTTTTACTTCTTTCAAATTCATCCCCCATATTTTTCCAACACTATCATTTTGAATAGCTGTCACCTACCGCCAAACGGATGACGTAATTTGTCCGACACAATGCAATCTACCCTCCTATATAAAGCGAATGGGTAATCTAAATTATACAGCGAGCGAACAGGGGTAGGCAGAACGAGAGCCCTGATTGTTAGTTACGAACTGTGTTGGTTTTTTTTTTCTTGCTTTATCGAAGATAGGGGAAGGTTTTAATAATATGTGGATTAATGCAGTACAAAGAGTTGGGATTTATTAATTAAATAACATGTCTTTTTTTTTAGAGTCAGAAGAAGAATGAATGTGCATTTTCAAAAATTTGGTATCACCTCTATTGATATACTGCCTCGTTCGTCGAGTATCCACAAGAGCCACTGCTGAGCATAAGGTCCTTGGTTCGATTCCCAGGTCAAGCAAAGTTTTATTGGGTTTTTCCTTATACTGGGCTATTTAGAAATTCCAAATCCAGAGATTTGGAATAATATCCAATTTAACTAATAGTTCATAGTTCTAATTTCAGTTTTGGAATTAAGTATCTGTTTTAACACAATTTTATGTCTGTTTTTTTTAAATAAGTTAGTAAAATTACAGCGTATGTTTTTCTTTATCTTTGTATTAAGTTTCATTAGCTAAGTTAACTCTTAAATGTAAGGTTTACTATTGTATTTCATGTCTAGAGCCACTCAATTTTTTTTTTCGCTGCTACCTATCGCTTATTTTTGAGGCTGGTGGTTCACCTGTAATTGGCAACTGTGTAAGTCCAAGACCGAAAAAACCTATGTAGGTATACCTAAATGCTGTACACCGAAGCTATTAGTGAGCCTATATCAATAAATAAATAAACTAATAATTGTGTGTACTAAAATTGACCATAATTATTTCTCGCACCATTGCCACTGTCACTCGTGCTAACTTTCCGCTTCGCTAATAAAAGAGGGGTGCTGTATTTTACTGTTACTAATTACACGGTACCAAGGGTAGGGCGACTTTCTGACGACACGCTAATTATTTTATGTTAGTTAGAACTTAAGAGCTGAATTTAACGGATAGAAGACCTGGTGTTAAGGCTCTCTTTGGATTCACAACGTCCATTTCAAGGAAGTGAGTGCAGTGTGTGGAAAGTGTGTGGGAATGAGTGGAGTGTGTGTGTGGCAACGAGTGTGGGTGTGTGGGTGGGAGTGAATGTGGGTGTGAGTGTGTGCTTGTAGCAGTAGCACAGCCCAGGTCGATCACCTAGTACAGGAGTCAGGGCCTTAACTCACTTAATTTTGTACCCACTTGCTTGTGTAATAAAGTTTATTGATTCATTAGCTAAAAACCAGGTAAACATTTTAAATTACTACCAATCATCATTCTCCTGCTCTCATTCCAATTCATATAGATTTAAAAATGCGGTTCAATAATATGAATGCGAAAGTTTGTGAGTATGAACGGATGTTTGTTACACTTTCACGCAAAAACTGCTGAACGGATTTGGTTGAAATTTGGCACAAGGGTAGTTTATAACCTGGATTAACACACAGGATACTTTTTATCCCAGTATTAAGATCCAATGCGATAATTATCAAACTTCACGCGGATGAAGCTGCTGGCAGAAACTAGTAAAGAATATTCTAAACTAGCGGATGTCACACGGTTTCACCCGCGTAGGTCCCGTTCCCGTGGGAGCACGGGGATAAAATGTAGCCTATGTTACTCAAGGTGAATGTAGCTTACCAATGGTGAAAGAATTTTTAAAATCGGCACAGTAGTTTTTGAGTTTATTCATTACAAACATACACACAAAAATAAAAATAAAATCCTTTTTTAATATTAGTTTAGATGTCAAATGCATAGTGCATAGATAAATGACAACACTTTTATATGGACTTCCGATCAACAATTTCGAAAAAAAAAATCATAGCTTACCATTACAATAAAATATTCCAAGTTCTTCAACAAATTCTAAATACACATTCATCGTGGTTTTGCTCACAAATTGTCAAAAAAAATCCAGGCTTCTTACAACGGCCCCATATGCTCTGATATAAGGCTAAGAATTATAACGTATGAGACACGAAATTGTATGCTGTAGGTACATTGCAACTGTCTATAGTCACAATTTGGCGCGACCAGCTCACTTTCAATGTGGTGCTGTTCCACAAACGATGGGTCACTTAATATCGTACCTTGCGTGTCCTGTTTTTGTTCACTACAGGAACTGATGGATGCAACCGAAAGCGCCAAACTAGTAGCTTAGTTTGTTCACTACAGGAACTGATGGATGCAACCGAAACCGCCAAACTAGTAGCTTAGTTTGTTCACTACAGGAACTGATGGATGCAACCGAAAGCGCCAAACTAGTAGCTTAGTTTGTTCACTACAGGAACTGATGGATGCAACCGAAACCGCCAAACTAGTAGCTTAGTTTGTTCACTACAAGAACTGATGGATGCAACCGAAAGCGCCAAACTACGAGTAGTAGCTTAGTTTGTTCACTACAGGAACTGATGGATGCAACCGAAAGCGCCAAACTACGAGTAGTAGCTTAGTTTGTTCACTACAGGAACTGATGGATGCAACCGAAAGCGCCAAACTAATAGCTCAGTTCTGAGCACAATGGAACATAATTTAGTTTGCCATCGACACAGTAAGAAGCTCACTTTGACACTTTGAAGAGACCCGTGTCAAGCAAAAGATTGCTATGAGGCTGTCCGTCACATGCTGATGAAGAACTCTCCTGAATTATCTTCCAAATATCCAGCTTCAATTAAACGAGACACTATTGAAAAGAACAGCGCAAACCTGACCACTTCGCATGATAACATTCGAAGCAACAAACACCACTTCAGCCAGGTAATACGTTTTAACTGCGCCAACTTACCTACGGTGGTAAATTGACAGCGCAATACAAATTATATATGCCTTTCATAACTACAGTATTGTTTGTGTGGTGCAAGGGAGAAGGGAATAGCGGTATGATGGCTAACCATCATCATCATTTGCCTGCCTTTTCCCAACGACGTACGGCTTCTAGTCTAACCGGTATCATGTTCATTATCTGGGTTGTGGAGATCAGATAGGCAGTCGCTTTATGTAAAATACTGGTACTGCATCCAGTTAGACTCGAAGCCGACCCCGAGATTGTTAGAGAATGCTAGACAGATGATGAGGTGCACACCACCTGCCTAGCCTTTTCCCAACTATGTTGGGGTCGGCTTCCAGTCTAAACGGATGCAGCTGAATCACAGGATTTAAATGGAGCGACTGCCTATCTGACCTCCACAACCCAGTTAATTCTGGATAAAACGATACCTCTTGGTAAGACTGGTTGTCAGACTTTTTGGGCCACAAAAGGTAAAACCAAATTGGTTTTAAGAATCCAATTTAGACCAATTTCATGGGTCCATTTAGTTTGCTCTATGCTACTTCAAGTCACAGCATAAAACCCGCCATTGTGACGAAAACCCACGCCAACCATTTCTCACTTTGACCACTCATCCAAAGAAATCGATGGCAAATTGCTACTTTACAATATAAGAAATAAAGACTTGCAACGCTGAAAGACTATTGGCCGGCGAAGCCCAACCCAATGCAAAAGAAAAATATAAACCTGTAATTTTAAGAATTATAGGAATAGAAACAAAGGCACTTAAGACCTATATTAGACTTCACAGGCAAATTTTTAATGGATTTTTATATAATGCAATGGTTTTTCATCGCACTTTTAACGCCGAGGGTTGAAAATTGAATTAATTAAAAAAAAACTGGTATCCTACCATGACCTCTTATAGCAATATTGTTTAATTCTACTTCGAGGAGCTCGTGTCTTTATAATAACAGCCGCTCGGGTCGATCTTTAGGTCAAGCTGCGTTTGCCTAGGTCGGTCTGTGGATGAGCCCACAGACCTCCACCCATTACGTACCGAGTTTCCTATCCCGGCTGTCATTTTAGATCTTTGACAGCCGTTACCGAGTTGTCATAAGCCCGAAAGCTTGACAACCAATCTTCCCAGTTACTGGCTTGTGGAGGTCAGATAGGCAGTCGCTCCATCTTAAGCACTGATATTCAGCTGCATCCGGTTAGAGTGGAACATAGTTTGGGAAAGCTTAGGCGAACGATGATCCGTTCGGGGCTGTCGTAGTATGATGTGATGCCGAGGAATGAGAAAAATGTCGTTTAGAGTATGAATGAGGAGGGCTATAAGAGTAGAGGAAGACCAAATAAATGTGTGGCTAGATAGGAGGTGTCTGATGAGTACGGAAGAAAACGTCATGCTGCGCGGACATTGAAATGAGAGCAGGAAAATGTAGTGGATCAGTTCGGAATTCTAAATCCCTTTTCAGAACTAAGTATAATGTGACTTTATGAAAAAATCCGGCTTTTTGCCAGGACTTTTAATGTAGTTATGGTATTTCTAACTGAAATGCTCAGTAAAATGTATAATTTATTTAATGGAACGCCTATCAATCAAGGCCTTGTCATTGTGTCTAATTACACTTTCTTGCTGAATGATTCCTTTGTTTTAGATTCTGCTTTTTATTTTATTTCAGAAACGGCACGCGTGTTATGTCATTGTATGTATAAAGGACGTGGATGAAGTATTAGAGAGTATGTAAGGATCTTGACACAACGCACTGTTTTGATATTTTTTAAATTGGTAACTTGGTTTGGGTACAAACTGATCCAAGGGTGCTTTTTCTTAAAACAAGTGGGGATAGTGTTTTTCAAGATTTATCCCAGAAACAAACATCACGCGACACAACTGTAATCCTGAACAATTTGGGGGAGGTATACCAAAAACACCAACACCTGCATATCGCCAGTGGAATCAGTCGCCAGGGGACGAGTCTAGGTGTTTTAACCGAGATTAAATAAAAAATACTCTACTACTGAGAAATCCCAAACCAATTGACAAAACCCAATAGTACTGTCCTGCACCTGGTTATCGAACCAAAAGCGGTAGCCAACGAATACACTAAAGAGACAATGAAGTCAAAATGTTGGTCCAAAAAGGGAAAAAATCTTCTCAAACTAAACAAGTCTCCGATTTTTCGGATTCTTGTGCGTATTGTATAATTATGATTTGCTTCGGTGTAGGAAACCATCGTGATCGTGATGAGGAAAACACCATGCCTGAGAGATATTTCTCGACGGCATGTAAAGCCAAGTTAGTGGCTCAAAGGGCGGCATAAAAACTCTCACACCATTCCGCGAATCGATAAATCTTTAGTTTTTCTGTTTATATGTCATTTTGTCGATTCAATGACAGATGAACAAAAGATTTGTCGATTCTTTCTTCGAAGAAACCCGTTTCTATGGTGGTCATACTACCCGGGTTGGTTGTTAACCACACGATAAATAAAGAAGACTAATTAATTTCTTATTCCTTTAAAAACACAACTAAATTCACATCGCATCAAAAAACACCTAAGTACCCTCTAAATAATGTAACGTTTAGTAAATTATGGTGACATACGAACACTTGAAACGCCACGCGACTGCCACGTGTCCGCGGTCAATCTGTTGGCGTGCAAAATTGACAATATGTCACGTAAATTGTTCGAGTAGCTTTTGCCCGCCGTTTTGCGTAAGCAGGGGGTTTCTATGGGAATTATTTAGCTCACCGGAGAGCATTGTTAATTCTCATTATCTGAACTAATATTATATCATTTCATCATCCTCCTGCTCTTATTCCAATTGTCTCCCTCTTCCATACTTCTTTTCTATTACTCGTTATCTTAGCAGACACCTCCTTTCTAGCCATAAAATCATCTTTTACACAAACCATCCATCGCTTCTTTGGTCTTCCTCTACTCTTATAGCTAACATTATCCTCATTACTCCGCATCGCATGTCCATGCCACGATTTACCAATTACTACACCACTTTTCAGTCACCAGCGCCACTTAATTACATAAATGCACCACCATAGACTGATAGAAACTCACAGCCAAAACCAGCGAACAAATATGTACTTACAAGATATTAATTAACAGCTGTTCTCTTCCGCCTGATATTAAAGATTGCCCAACTATTGCAGTCTACAAAGAAACAGTAAAAGAAGATTATCTGTCTAATTCTCCATAGTTGCATAGGTATTTTTTTATTATATATTAAATGTATTGTAGTTTATATTTGTGTTATATGTTGTCTTGTGTGTATTCTTAGGTTTATTGTATGTTATATTTATATTTGCTTAAAGTTTGTATGTATTCTATTTTCTCATCTTTTACACACTATGTCTGCATCTCTTTTTATCTACTCTACTTTCGCAGGTGTGCTGGGAGAGATTTCTTTAGAAATAAGCATCACCTTTGTACCTATTTTCCATTCCTTTCTTCTTTTCTGTATATAGTGTGTACATATATTGTTAAATAAATAAATAAATAACATTTCTCAAAGGGGTTGAAAATATGGACTGATAATTTTCCACAACTCTTTATTACTCAAACAAGGGGAGGGAGTCGACGGCAGCCATTAAATGTGTAATTGTTTATTCTCAGTAAGGATAATTTTCATATTCGCTTGGAAATATAATTGGATAAATTAGGTACTTCAAAGCTTAGTATATTACAATTCAATCGGTATTTAACTTTGATATCAACGGAAACGGAATTGCTAATGTTTGAAGCATTGATACAATCTATAGGTACCTAATTGTATCTCTTTCATTGAACTGTTTTGTCCGGGTTTGATTAAATTTGGTCGGCCTGACTACCATTTTATTATATTTTCAAAATAGCAGCCACAGATAAAACTTTTATTTATCAATAGCTGGTATTCATTATAATTATGATTGATTTCGTTGCGGGATCCAAGACAGTTAAATTCATTCTCTGGGACTTCGTCGAGCGTCTCGGCGCTTTTCTGGTGGTCACCACTGTTGATTCTGGCGCACAGGAGTTACGGTGGTTTGGGAATAGTGTGGCGGGCTTGTCCCAAAAAAAAACGAATTAATTAGAACCAGTAATAAATGATGATCATATTTTCGGAATACAGACTCAATATGTAATGAAAATTCAAGATTTTGAAAGCATCAAGTCCGAGCAAAAACTGATAATCTCATGATAAATCACAGTGATTAAAAACTAAAAACCAACCACTCAATAACAACCCGATTTCCACCCCAGAGATGATCCCTAAATCATCCCCTATGGACAGATATGAATCACTAAGGGTCGTAATTCATTCCCAGTTTCACGCTGGATTGGTCAGGAAAAAATCTGGTTTATTACAAGCAACCCCTTTATTTATAACTTAGAGGGTAATGATATTAGTTTGTGTTACGTGAGGGTAGTTGGAAAATAATACGTAAAATTGAAATCAGGTGGCGAAAACTGTATAAATAAGGAAATCATTACATATTATAAAACAAAGTCCTCCGCCGCGTCTGTCTGTGCGCGATAAACTCAAAAACTATGTAAACGATTTTCACGATTTTCATCAATGGATAGAGTGGTTCTCGAGGTAGGTTTTAGAATATAATTTGTACGCGGGCAAAGTGGCGGGCATCAGCTAGTATAATCTATACAACTTGGATATTTTTTGCTGTAGAATTACCCAAGCTGTGTAGAAGAACTTTCACCTCTTCTAGATGCAGACGACGCACACTGGGTCGAAAAAAACGTTTTTGACTTCGAGATTCTGTCGATTTTTCTGCTCCAAATGAATTCTGTTTGGTGTCGTCGCCTGTTAGACAGTTAGGAATAGCGTAAGCAGATGATGATGAATGACCACAGATATACTTACCGGGTGGAATTTAGATTTCATGGTTTTCTTTTCATTTAATTTATCATGTTTGTTAGAGATATTTGATCCATATCATTGGCCCTATCAATTGATGTCAAAAACGTACAGAATGTTACTTTTAAGAACTTTAGTCGACCCATTCCGGGTTCGATGCCCGAGTGTGACAAGCGAATTTTCGAAAATCCTTGAATGCAGATTTATTTCTTATTAAAAATAAAGCAATGTTTCCTTTGAGTAAAATTATTGTCTCCAGTAGGTATTTAGGTGATATTGAAAAATTCCAGCCTGTATGATTTTTTTTTAATTCCCAAGAGTGTATTCAAAAATATCATCAATAAATATACAATGTGGATTTTAAAGCCGTTGATTTTGACTAAAACAAAATCACACACAGAGTACTTGCAGTATTGTTTAATGTTTCGGATTTGACGAAACACGCTCACTTGGAGAAATTCACCCAGTATGTAACAATAAGCTACAATACGATAAATGCACGCAAATCAACGTTGCAACACGTTAGCACGCGTGCACGCTTCTAGTGCGTTTAACTGACATTACGTCACGCGTGATAAGCTCGAATACCACAGTAGAGAGAACTCAGAAGTACCACAAATAACAAGTATTCTGGTTTACTACACTGTCGCACGTTACGCGAGCTAAAAATACTATCATACTCGCAATATAGATTTCTGAATCCTTTATAATTATAAATGGGGTTCATTGCTAAACCCCTGAAGGGAAAGCCTTCTGGAGGACTTGGTATCTCTTGTAAATGATTTGAAAATCTTTGGGGACCGCCGATAGAAGTGAAAACTCGTAGCCGATCCGATCGGCTACGAGTGCTACGAAGCGTTAGAGTGACGGTCACGCGAGTTGCATGATTTGTACCCTCAGAAAGTGCTCAACGCGCCTAAAGAAGTTTTCATTCTAAAAATATTTTAGGCATAATACCCAATATACAACAAGTCTGAAAATGGCACCGCTGTCTGAAAAGGTGTGTGGTAAGCGGTTATAGTGGTACGGACATGTGATGCAGAGGAATGAGGAAAATATTGATGCTATAAGAGTAGAGGAAGATCAAAGAAACGATGGATGGACTGTGTGAAGTTTGATATGGTGAGAAAGGAGGTGTCTGATGAGATGACCAGTAATAGAGGAGTATGGAAGCAGAAGATTGAGAATTGGTGTAAAGGCAAGAGAATGATGATGATGATATCTCTTGGGTTGCATAAAATTCAAACTCATAACTTTAATAAGCATATCTTTACTTTTTAATAAACATAATTATTTTCACTTATGGCTCACATCGAATCCGTATTTAAAGATTGGTGGAACGTCGGAGTTTTGACGACGATGCCGCCGCCGCTTGGTGCCAGTTTCAAACTTGCGGGATACGCGGATCCGCGTTTGAAGGTGCGGGAATCCAGTGGGATTGCGGGACGGCGATCCCGATTTACGGCCCTTGTTGCTAGTCTTCGATTTAATTTATTTAAATAAAACTCATACCACATTTCTCGATTACTTTTAACAACAACCAAAAAAACGTTCAATACCGTAGGGCTGATGTAAAAAAATAATAATTTAAAAGAATAATAAGACAACAATGCGACATCGCCTAATATGAATATCAAAGTTGCGATGTAAAAACGACGACATTTGTTACTAGCAGTAGGAGCAGTCGTTGGAACTACAACAAAGCGAATATACAATTACAATATAAAGTATAACGTTTAATATCAAGGGTAATAAACCAAAAACAGAAACCAGGAATTGCAATTTAGTGGTTATAGCAACAACAAAAATAAATAACGTTGACACTACTGGCACACACCAACCAAGACGCTACTTTTCAAATATTTTCTCTGGATGTGTCCATTAAACACTTTCACAATGTCTACGTAAAACATGTGACTCATTATGATCATCCAGTGGTGTTTCATTGTTAATAAACATAGTAATATCTTGGAAGTGACTCGTTCCCATTCCATACGCCACGACCTTTCGACATGTTTCAAGCTCTCATTCATCGAGATGAATAAAAGGTTTGCCAAAATTGTGTTAATGAATACGTTATTCCTTATTAGGCACCAAGATATCACTCCGTATATTAGCGTCACTGTTGTAAGCGCGAACACAATGCATTTTATTGTTAACACAATTAATGAATCTTTCATTTTGATTCTCACTTACAGTTTTGATTGATTGTTAACGTCACACATAGATAAAACCAGTTTTGTATTAAAGGTTTACTTTTTGCCTCATAGATGGCGTTGTTCGATTTAAATTCAAGATATCGTTTGATTCACTCGCAAGGTATAAGTAACTTTGACACTAAAAATATGTCTTCGTTCAAGTACGTGGTGGCGTGGTGGTATTCACTTTAGTTTATGGAAAAGTATTTGTGAGCAGCTTTTCACTAAGCACTATGATGTCCTTTAAAACAGGTATTGTCTCCCCAACTGTCGACGGAACTATGGTCAAGCCACAACTGAACGCTAGGTAACGAATTAAATTTATTGTAATACTACACTGTGTTCCAAGAAATATTTATTTACATTTTCCTGTTTTTTTTTTGTCTTTATTGCGTAGTAGTTAAGGCGGTTTTCGCCATGTGACGCACGACTGTCCGTAATAATTAGTGGCTAGTCCACAGCCATGACTAGCGTTTAAGAAAAGGAAAATAATTTCAAAATTAACCATGATACAAGCACAACGGGACTCACAGCTTTTGAAAAGCGCGTAATCTACCGACCATCATCATCTGGCTAGCTTTCTCCCAACTATGTTGGGGTCGGCTACAAGCTAGTATTTTTTTAGTCTATCATGTGTCCCACTGCTAGGCAAAGGCCTCCCCTTTGTCCTTCCAAACCTCTCTATTTTGTGCGATATCTCGTCATGTTCGCCCCGCAAACTAGATCAGATAAAGTTTTTATTTTATGTCATCATTCTGTTGCCCATTCATTTGGGGTCGACGTAGCATATCTTCTTTGATACTTGTCTATTTTTTTTTTGTCATCTCATCAGACACTTCTTATCTTGCCATCTTTTACCGTCCATCCATCGTTTCTTTGGTCTTGGTCTTCCTCTACTCCTATACCCATCCACATTCATACTCAAAACTTTTCTTACGACATTTTCCTTATTCCTCCGCATCACATGCAACCGACCACCGATTACCACATAACATTTTCAAAGTTTTCATTTTATAATGCTTTTTAAATTGTAAAAAAAGTGTAGTTAAACTTCTGCCTTTCTGTCTGCATAGTGAACAAGGGACAATACTCGTACATAGTAAAAAGTCGGCGTCCCCCCTGAAGTACAGTCGGCGTGTTTTTGTCGTTAATGTTACAAATATTGTCGACCGTGAACTGGGGCGATTGAGAGGGTGCAAGGGGTCGTATTCATAGTGAGGACAAGTACGTACACTGTACAAGAATATTTAAATTATGACTGTTGTGTTTTTTTCAAAATCGAGTGGTTACATCTATTCATTTATTCGTAAACTAACTTTTGTCGGATGGTTCGCTCGCGTTAATATAAAATTTGACAATTGATTTGAGTTACATCTGAGTCGGAAATCACGTGGCGCCATCTATTATCATAAAAACAAAATAAATTATTGGAGAAGTGTTATTACTCTGTAGATGATTTTTTATCGACTAGAACTTTTTAAATGTATCATGTCCGCTTGACGATAAATTATTATTGTTGTTTGTCTTGTGTCTGTCATGCATGACTAAAATTAATAATATAAGTAATTACTATTTAATCTTAAATGGAATTAGAATTTCGACTCATATTTTGATTATGTTGTTTAATAATTTGTATGCCCAAGTGGCTGATCATGGTATGAACATTATCTACACTAATATTATAAAGAGGAAAACTTTGTTTGTTTGTTTGTTTGGTTGTAATGAATAGGCTTAAAAACTACTGGACCGTTTTTAAAAATTCTTTCACCATTCGAAAGCTACATTATCCACGAGTAACATAGGATATATTTTATCCCCGTACTCCCACGGGAACGGGAACTATGTGGGTGAAACCGCGGGACGTCCGCTAGTTAGTTTATAATTATGTAATGAACACCTGCATTTGACCCATTTTTCACAAATAAACGATTTGATTTGAACAATTTTGTTGTTTTCCTCGCAGCAACAGTCCTTTTTTTTCGAGATAAATCCGTTTCTGAACCCTGATAACGTATAAGCGTTCGATCGGTTTAGTAGTTTAGGTGTGAAATAGGTAACAAACAACCAAACTTACTTTCGCATTAATAATACTGTATTATTGGACCGCGAATCTTCTGCTTTCATACCCGAAAACGGCTTTTCACCACTTTCTATTGGTTAACTGGTGAAATGTAGGTGTATAAAACACCACTGTCTACCCCCGTTAGTAATAGAAGCGTGATAATAAACCATGAATGGACAAGAATGTAAATATCAATACAATGATTTAGAACTTGAGGAAATCACATAAGAATTTATGTAAATCATTTTATTGTCATTAGTATGGTCAAGTATCAATGAATTCTGTCTGTAGCAATTACATATAATGATTAATTGGCACAAGATTATTACTAAGCAGTTGGTTTGTAAAACAACGACGATTTTCACAGTAGTAACTAAATTGTAGGCATCAGATCCTACTTCCTAAAGTTATAAATGCGAAAGTTTCTGAGAGTAGAAGTTTGTTACTCTTCCACGCAAAAAGTCCTGAAAGGATTTGGATGAAATTTATCACACACATAGGATTGGACTCTTTGTCCCATTAGTGTGATACTGTGGTACAATTATCGAACTCAACGCGGGCATAAGCTAGTTTTAGATAATTTTGAGTTTGACAGTGCATTTATATCAGGTTACGCGACTACGCGTAGATTTGATTCATAAATGATGTTTGTTCTGTAAATTACAACACATTCAGGTTCTTCTAAACTCCAGACATAATCTTGGTGATTAGTGATCTAGTGAACTTTTGAGACAATAATGCAGCAGCACAGTACAAAATGTACTACAGCGCCATCTATTACGCCATGAAGAACTAAAACCAACTTCTGAATAGCGACAGTAAAATTATCCGGGAGTTAAGATGATATAGAAAACCAAAGACATAAAACACGTCTGGTCGGATGATCTATCCTCTTCTATGGAGTACTGTATTGTAGAGTATCCTATACATATTTTATAGCGTGTACGTGTATGCAATGTTATGAAGCAAGGGTTGTTTACTATAAAAATGGGTACTTGTCGGTGTCATCTTTTTGGGGCTAAATGTACAAAAAGTACTATAGCGCCATCTATTACCCAAATGAAGAAAACTTACATTAAAATGAAACTCCTGGATCGCGAAAGTAAAATTGAAATAAAAGAGGATTAGAAAACCCGACGATAACAGTCGGGGAATAGGGCGGAAGATCGTCCCTTTTTTATAGAGTGTAGCGAAACTTTTCACCCTATTGTACCTCGAACAAAACAAAATTCTGTCTGCAGCTTATTCTCACAAGTCAATACAAGTAAAACATGTCTTGTTGTCGAAATCTCTACTATGAATACGTCGCACAGTACGAGGTACCCTCCGCGTCTAATATGATTAATCACAAAAAATTTAACGCTTTCGTACTCCACTGTACTCAATAGAAGCGGTGCTCGGATTATATTATATGCACTTTTGTTCGGCTGTACAGTGAGGAGGAAAGTGATTTTGAAAGGTATGATTTTAGTGGTGCGTGCATTGCGTGGTACAGTTTTCGACACGACTGTACAAGTTGATAACTTTGTTGTTGGGTACAGTTGTTAAGAAAAGTGTTTTTGAATATATTTCATTCAAGTAGTCGCTTATTGCACGAATGCAATCAAAACAAAATTAAAGAAAAAATTACAGTCGAGAAATATTTATAAGTAAGATAAAATAATAAAAAAACAAAAAAAAACTCAAAATTAATCTTTCTTTTCATATTATTTCAGGTTTACAAAAACGAAAGCTTTTTTCAACGTTGAGAAAGAAAGAAAAAAATGTTTATTTGACGTCAGTACATTAAGCACACACACAATAATAATAAAAAAGTTACAAAAAGGACAAAAATACATAGTATGTACTGTGTGCCTCACGGCTGCGCCAAAAAGGTCCTTTAAAACCACAAACACCAGAAGATAGATAAAAAAATCATTAAACTTCTAAACAAATAGACTCAATACTCAATTAAACCCTCTTATGTGCGAAGGGTAAACAGTAAATACCGTTCAGAGGGTACCCTGTCAATGTTTGCGTGACAAACGGACAAACAGACGGGGTAGGGATGCTTTTTTAGTGGATTTGATCTATTTACTTGCTGGTAGCGTTTTAAATTTTGTATTTACTATGTAAATGGCAGTGCTTTTAGAAGTGGTTTTAATCATTGTTGTTTGTGATTTTGTAGTCACAGCCATCCCCATTCTCTAGCCCTTATTCCAATTCATTAGACGACCCGAATGGCGCAGCGGTAGTGAGGCTGCCTTACGTTCTTAGAGTCCCAGGTTCGAATCCCGGTAGGAGCAAATGTTTGTGTGATGAGCATGGGCATTTGTTACCGGGTCATGGATATTTATATGTATAATAAGTATGTATTTACAAACAAAAAGTATATATGTAGTATATCTGGTGACCACGACACAAGCCTTGCTTAGTGTGGCACTAGATGGCGCTGTGTGTAATGTCCAGCGATATATTTATATATTTATTAGTGGTCGGCGCAGCATGTCTTCTTCCACACTTCTCTATAACTCGTCATCTCACCAGACAATAATATACAGAGATAGTTTACCTAAACAGATCTAATTTGCTTTACCATCATCATCTGCCCAGCCTTTACCCAACTATGTTGGGGTCGGCTCCCAGACTAACTGGATGCAGCTGAATACCAGTATTTTACATGGAGCGACTGCCTATCTGACCTTCACAACCCAGTTAGTTTTGGATAGTAAAATACCTCTTAGTACGACTGGCTGTCAGACGAAATGTTGAATTTTACGTTTTTTTTTTAATAAGAATCCGTCAAGGATGAGATATTGGTCCCTTCTTTCGGCCCTTTACAATTTGGCAAACGATGCACCGAACACACGGCATATTGTATTTCTTGGACCTGAAAACAACAGCTAACAAGCACCTGATAAAATCAGCATTTTCTTGGATTCCCATAATAAATTAACGTTAATTCGCCATTAAACAGTAGGGCACAGTAAATAAGTATTAGTTACAAGCCAAAGATCTACGCAAATATTTAAAAAAAATGACGTGGACGATTCATGTAGCTTCGCGCGAGAGGCTATGTTGGTAATACTAATTAATTTGTCCTTTTTGTTGTTTTGAATCTTGTTCTTAAAGACGTAAGGTTGATAATGAGAAGAGCATTTGTTTTTGTTTGAAAATGGTGTGGTGTATTCTTATTTGTACTTTTTGAACTAATTAAGTTTGTATTTACTTAAGTACTATTTTATATTAAAAAAAAATATATATTAAAAAAAGGTGGAGTTTTACAAAAACAAAGGGAAACTTTGCAGTAGGCGAAGTCAGGCTGCAGATTAAGAAGAATAAACAGAAGTTCGTAAAATGAAACAAAAAAAAAAAAAAATATTGAGATGCTGCGATTTGGCAAAGAATACATAGGTACAAGTAGCAGTCATTCAAAGACCTAAGCCTTAACTTTTAGAACTACAGGGCATAAAAGCCCGCGGTCCCCCTTCGCCAAGTTATAAACAAGCCTGCTAGGCAGAAGCGTAGCTAAATAGTACACCCATCTGGCACATCATCATCTGCCAAGCCTTTTCCCAACTATGTTGGACTCGGCTTCCAGTCTAACCGAATGCAGCTGCATACCAGTACTTTACATGGAGCGACTGCCTATCTGACCTCCACAACCCAGTTAGTACTGGTAATACGATATCCCTTGGTAAGACTGGTTGTCAGACTTTTTACTACCTGTAACGACTGTTAAAGATGGACCAATGACAGCCGGGTCCAACGACTTAACGTGCTTTCCGAGGCACGGAGGAAACTCGGTATGTAATGGGTGTTCATCCATCCACAGATCAACCCAGGCAAGCACGGTTTAACCTAAAGATCGACACGAGCGGCTGTTATTATTTAGACACGAGCTCATGCATTATGCTAGCATATAGCACATAATCGTGGTTAATTCTGAGAGAAAACCATAAAACACCAGTTTAAAATCTATCCTAGGTCTTAAACAGAACCCGCCGTCAGAAAGACCTTAGATTTAGACGTAATTAATCGTATGTGTGAAAACAAGTGACGGCCTCCATATCGGGAGATCAGAGTTAATTGCCATGTAAAAAAACCTTCGACGTTTTCATAATAAATGAGCTAGGCTGTTAGTTCTCGTATAATAAGTGGGTTTTAGTCATTAGTATGATCTCGTGCTGTAAGTACGGTTTTTAATTGGGTTCTAATTGTGTAGAATATAATCAAGATATTTTTACTTCATTCAGGGAGACTCTCAGACCAAGTAAAAGACCAAGATAGAGCGCTGCGCACAATAATGTGAGGCCAGCTCAAAACTAAGCCTCGCTCTGTGCATACGTGCTCACACGCACACATTTACATCAAACTACATTTAAACTAAGTCTGAATAAATGCACACATGTTTACGAAACGGGCCTCACTTCTCCGTCCGCAGACAGTTCCGTCGTAACTTTTTTATTTGGTCTGAGGGAAGACTTCAATTATTGCCCGGTGGATGGAAATGGGCTTCTATCCTAAAACATAGGATTATTAACATAACTCGCGAAATGTGAGTGTTTTAACACCCTGCCTAACTCTACAATACTACAATTCTACAGTTACGCGAACCGAAATTAATGTGAATGCATGCAATAAAGCAAAACATGGAATGGTGCAAAAACAATGCATTTCCGCCTCCATGGCTCATTGTCACATATACGAGACCAGCCTATACGTCATGACACAAATATGTGACAAAATGGTACGTGAAATTGTGGCTTTGCGTAGAGGGCACGCGCGTTCGTTTTAAATGCTCTGGCGGTCAAAAGGTTAATGGCCCAGCTAGGAGGTAGAAATGCATTTTTTTTAAATGACAGTCATCAGAATAAGCATGACGACAGTAAATGCAAATCTATTTAGTCCGTCAGTGAGAGTATAAAATAATGGCCCCGTATTTTTTGTTTTTGTAAATCAATGTTGACAAAGATAAAACGTATCAAAACCCGGGAGTCGGGGCTCGTGACGTCAGAACTCGCTAAAAATTATACCTAGGCGTGACGTATTGAGAATTTTAAAAGCGTCGTATCTTCGTCAATTTTGATTTATGTAACAAAAGAAAAAATACGGGTCCAATATGTTTTTAAATCTACCTGACGGACTAATTAGATTTTTTGTCGTTTACCCTATTGACTGTTTCCAGATAGTTTTCCTATTTATCTCTATTGTGCTCGCTTGTCACGTATGTATATATACGGTCGAAAGGTTAAACAGCCCATAGTAACTCGGAAATCAAATATCTAACTAACTGAGTCGACTGATGACGAAGTTCTACCAATCTTTTCATAACAAACAATTTTATCGGAAAGGGGGACACTCAATCATCGGTGTACTGTTACCATTTTGTCATTGATCTGTTTTTTTTTAACGATAACTACTTTATAATGTAGGTATATTATTTGTTATTATCAGTGATGAAACGATGACGCAGCGACCAAAAAAAAGAATATATTTTTTGGTGGTTATTTTAATTTTCCCGAGGCTTGGATACCAGTTTCAGACTCATAAAAGTGCTAGAACATTGCGTCTGAACATCAGTAAAACCTGAGTTGGAATGGGAAGTATGTAATATGTTAATTTTATGATAATCGCCCGTCAACATCATGTAGGTGTACCGCATGTAAAACCAAATGAATTAGAATGGTCAATTTCAATATTTTGTTTTAATTCCGCCAAAAATTAGAATCAGGCCCTACCTTGGAACAAGTTTTTGGACGCTATGCAGAATGCACTACCGTACTTGCCTTCGAAAAAATTATATACGACATTATGGTGACATTTTAATGCAAAATCCTACTAATCCTACTTAAATATATATTACTTATATATATATAATATTATAATGGGAAAATTGTTACTCTTTTCACGCAAGCAATACTGAACGGATGTGGATGACATTTTGCACACAAATAGTTCCCATGGGACAATTATCGAACTCCACGCAGGCGAAGTATAGTGCTAAAATAAACCTAAATTACACATCCGATTCTATCAAGAAAAAAACATACATAGATAACAATTTCTTAAGCGTTTTATTAAACCAACTGAATGGTACACGACAGAAAAATAATATAAAAATCCTCATCAAAAACAAATACTCAACCACGTATAATTGTCGCGTCATTACATTACAACCCAATTCATATCGTATACGTGTATTTACTCAGCTGCGCGTGCGCCGAGCCCCTATTGGTCAGCGCCGCCCGCCAATCGTCACGCGGTCGAATTTCGAAATTTTATTTTTCATTCTGATTAATTTGTTTTATGCCTGCGTTTTTCCATCAAGACTTGAAAAGGCAGAATGTAATTTGAAGTCGATTTTTTAAGAGATTTGGTAATATTTACTATGAATGCTCGACTTAGTCGACATTTCTGTGTAAAAATAAGGAAATAACGGACCTCAGAGAAAGCTAACATAGTGATATCACTACTGCGCTCAAAAACGGTACTGAAAATCCTCTTGAGGATCCTAGAACCAAAAATTCGAAGACATCTGTCTGCTACCAATCCGCACCAGGGCCCATAGAAAGGAGGTCTCCTGCCAAGCAGCGTAAACAACAAAAGACTGATTATAATACTTGAATAATGATACTTTTTTGGAGCAGTTCAACTCAGCATTGATAATTCCAAATCTAGTTTTGATAGTACAAAATAGGTACGTATCTCAGTCTAATTTAGCTCACAAGTATTCTCAGACATCCCGGCACAAGTTATCACCACTTAGAGAAACAATAACTTCGTATTATCTGAACATAAATCATAATTACTGCTCGACTTACACGTCGTCGATAACCTGACTACGCATAGACTGAGGTCGGGAGTCAAATGTTACAGATAAAGAGATACGGAGGTTCCTTTGTTTGTGAGAGATTCAGATATAATAATATGTTGTTTGGGCGAATTTGTTTACGGTTTTTGTAATCAAATTGTGTTTATGAGTCGTGGTATTTTAATAAATGCAAGTCCAGGGCTCAAGGTTTGCCAAAGGGCAATGGAGCGTAGCGTTAGGAATTAAGCTCAGCGACAGAATTCGCAATACGACAAAACGCTCCAAAACTGGAATTGCTGATGTGGGGAACAAGACTGGTAGGTTGAAGTGGGATTGGGCGGGCCATGCCTGCAGAATGCATGAGGACCGATGGTCCAGAGGAATAATCTTCCCATAGATGTTAAAACATTCGGTTTAGGGATTTTAAAAGGATGCCCTTGTTCTAATAACGTTACACTGTTATCAGCTATCCGTTTGCGATAAATGGTGTTTATGATATATTATATCCCAAACGACCTTAATTGATGGAGTCATTGGAAGATCATGTTTCGTTAATATTTAATTCGGGATTAGAGGCCCAGTCAGTCTATAACATTTCCACTGCTGGGACACAGGCATCCTCTCTGAGTGGGAGTGTGTCGTAATCGACAACGGTTCAGTGGATTGGCTTTTTGGTTCTAGGACCTGTCGATATCCTCACAGTGTTTTCCTTCACCGTTTTGAGATAAATAAATTGTATACCGTGTACACTTTACTTGAGATTATGAGGAATGATGTATTGAGCACCCACGACCCTCGTAAATCGAACAATACCACTGCCCTTTACAGGAATAACAGGCATTTGTATTAAATGTTATTATTACCCAGAAGATTCAATTCTGCGCAGATTAAAGTTAAGTAATCACTAGTTACTCAACTAATTAGTTAGCACATTGTAATAACAAAACAATGAAAAGTCAAGTGTCACTCGTAAACAAGAGATAGCGGGTTCGAAGCTCGGTCGATAACAATTCAATTACACGACACTTTAATTTTATTGCGATTATGTTTTAATTACGCATTTGACATTTCTTTATGTATTTTTTTTAATAGCATAGCATTATAAAATCTCGCCCGTAATGAAGCAGAAGAGTAAACCCATCTTTCGCCAATTATGTTTAAGTCCTACGTAACAGGGGGCGAACTATAATTGCCATCTACCGGACACAAATCGCTCTGTGGCTGCTACTAAGAATATCCTTTTGGCATCTACAACGCCACATACGAACTATACGCATCCCACAAGTTATCCCCGAGATTAGCATACTACTGTCCGACCGACCGATATCGATAGTACCCCACCAGACAAAATACCTGCTTGGTCAGAAGATCCTCCCTTTTCTACGAAAGATGAGAAACTTCACATCTCGTTCCTCATTTATCTAAAGCGGAACAAGGCACAGAATCGTGCCACTTCGAGCTTCTAAAGAGTGCTAATAAAATTTGCGAAGCCAAAATTGCGTTGAGTGCAGAATTCTGTCACGGAGAGTCCTCAAAGCCTTTAGTATCTAGACGTCATATGCGTCGTACAGCAAGTAAATGGCGACACGATCGGTTTGTATAAAAACTTTTTTGCAAAAAATAAAACCGACTTCAAAAAGAAAAAGTGAAAAATAACTTTAGCTTCTGAAGTCGGTGACGTTTGTATGATTGATTTAATTTTTTTGTCACCGACTTCAGAAGCTAAAGTTATTTTTCACTTTTTCTTTTTGAAGTCGGTTTTATTTTTTGCAAAAAAGTTTTTATTTTTCACTTTTTAGTGGTTCACATGGAAAGTGCATACCGTTACAATTACAACAAGCCCAAACACGACTAGGATACATTGTCTCATTATGGAGTTCCGTGACTCTTGGCTTCATCATCAGATCTGATGGTAGAATGGTTCTTATCAAACGCAAATGCTTCACTTGTTGTAGAAAATACCAAAATTGCTGTACGTTATCCTATAAAATTTGAAGAGTTCCCTCGATTTCGCCAAGATTCCATCATCAGATCCCGACTTGGCGACTATGGGACAAACTTGGAAGTATACCCTTTCAAACAAAAAAAGAATTTTTCAAATCGGTTTAGGCGTTTTCGAGTAATCGGTGAACATACATAAAAAAAAAATAAAAAAAAATACATACAGTCGAATAGAGAACCTCCTCCTTTTTGGAAGTCGGTTAAAAAGGAGTTTTACAGTGCCGGTCTAGCAGCGGTCCACGATGCGACCATGATACGACTCCGACTTTTGTGGTAAATGATAAAAGATGATGATGATAATAAATTATGTTTATTTTTGCAAATAGGTCCTTTATTTATAAACACTTTTGTTACACGTAATTTTTTTTCTAGATGGGGCCGGTGTTTCGTTCCTGACTACTCTGCGAAACCGAAACAAACTCAGAGGTTATAGTCTCTTTAAGTCCAGACAATCTTGCTCAACTCACGTGGGAACCATGCAGATTAGTATTTATGAGATTGGGTTGGGGTCTATTATAACAGTAGGGTGAAAACTGAAGAACCTTTTAAAACTTACCACGTAATCGGGATTGGATATTGGGAAGGAAATCTCGACTCTCTGTCAACAATAAAATTTTGATTTACAAAGCAGTCATAAAACCAGTCTGGACTTACGGCATACAGCTGTGGTGATCAGCAAGAACCTCCAACACTGAAATACTCCAGCGATTTCAAAACGGCGTGCTTAAAGCCATAGTGAATGCCCCATGGTACACAAGAATGGATGAAATCCATGAATATCTAAAAATTCATACAATCAAAGAGGAAGTGAATCGCTGCCAACAAGACGTCTTAAAAGACTGCACACTTGGGATAATAAAGGGTGTAAAACACCTCTTCACGAAGCCGAAAGGCACTTATTATCATTTCGATAATTTTTTTGTTCTACACCATACCTGGGAACCTTCTAGTTATGGAGATACGGGGGGTCAAAGTTACAACTTTTTGACACGTATTTTTTTAAATACAAGTTTTTTTGTAAGATTTTGACTTTTAACACCTTCACGACCCCCGTACTATTCAATCCATCCATCAGCACAATGTTTTAAGTGCGTTACATTGAGTTCTACCACAAAACATGATTTATAACCTCAAAAAAAAAGTTGTTTCCCAGCAATAATTTTTGCGTAAAGTTACTTAGTTTGATGTACAGAATGCTTGGTTAACGGCTTTGTGATGAGGTGGTTTACACCCTGTATACTTTGAGTACAGTAATATCCAAAGGCAGCCCAAAAATGGGAGGGCACGCCTAACATGTCAAATACTCTTTAAAAACAACTGCTTATGGAACCGATCGCATGTTTGCAAATAAATAAGAAAAAAAAAACACGTAATAGAAGACTGTGTCCGTTTACTAAATGAATAAGGGAGGATTCTATTTTCGGATACAATTCCTATTTGAGTCGGAATATTATGTTGTTTTATGGTTACATAATAATTATATAATCTGTTATATTTCAACGTGGCTGGCTACTTAGAAATACTGTTTCAGTAACAAGTAAAAATGAACTTCGTGAAGAAGTATTTTTAGGGTTTCGTTTGTCGTAATGGTTACGAGGCTTTACTTATTGCTTAGGCTTTATCTGCTTACTTCCATAGCTTGCATTTGGCATCATCGCCTGTATAGCCTTTTCCCAACTGTTGGGGTCGGCTTCCAGTCTTATCGGATGCAGCTGAATACCTGTATTTACATGGAGCGACTGGTTAGCACTGGGTAATACGACACCCCTTGGTAAGACTAGTTGTCAGTATAACTTGCATTTGGCATCTAGGCCCATAAATTCTAAAGTCCGTTGCCTAATATACCATGACCTGGATCAAGCTAGGATATACTTTTATACCCGGTCGTTCATTCCCGTAGGTTAGTTTCCAAAGCGAAGTCCCGGCTAGTAAACCTATAACACGCACTTCACCTGTTCAATTTCTACCCAAAGACCTTATCTATAAGCTTCGTTTGCAACCACTGGACTAAAGAAGCAGAGGGTAGTAAATAAACCAACAAAAGCTAATAGCACACTTTTAAGGCACTGCACCGCCCTCCGTATTCCCAAACTTTCGAATTCGGATAGTCGTATGTCAATCTCGCTCGCTTTCGGCATGCCAAAAAACATAAGATTGTGCGAATTGTAGAATCTAAATCGCTTGAATTCAGGCGGGACTGATCTAGTGTCGTGCTTATACCTGTACGTTGAGTTTAACCAGCTTAGAAACTACCCACCAAACATAATCTATAAGCCTCATTTAGAACCACATGACTAAACAGGCAGTGGCCAGCAAATGAGCCGACTAAAGAGTGCCGTAACCTCACGACAGCCGTCCAAAAATGATTAATACCCTCCGAGCAACACTTCACAATAAGTATACGTGACACGCCGTATTTGGTCGGGTTGTTTCTACAGTGTGCTGTTTTCTTTCTCATCAGGATGATTTTGTTTTTTGAAGTGAAATCTTATTTAGGCGCGTTGAGCACTTTTTGAGTGAACAAAAATGATGGAACTCGCGTGACCGTCACCTAACCCTTCGTAGCACTCGTAGCCGATCCGCAGATATAGATTACTTAGTTTTCACTTCTATCCGCAGTCCCCAAAGACTACCCCGCAAGGTTTTTTTTATTTTGATATTTCAGACAGTCGCTCCATGTAAAATACAGGTATTCAGCTGCAGACGGTTAGACTGGAAGCCGAATCCAAGATAGTAGGGAAAAGGCAGATGACAGCAGGATGATTTTGAAAAAGGTTATTTTTAATATTCTTACCGGTGGATAAAATTTTTATCCCCTGCCCGGCTAGCATGGGCAGGGGATAAAAATTTTATCCACCGGTTATTTCCACTTTTGTTTGAATTTTGTCCCCTGTCAGTGGAAATAACCGGTGGATAAAATTTTATCCCCTGCCCATGCTAGCCGGGCTGTAGGAAATTTTGTTCCTGTATCGTGAGGTCGTTTAAACTCACATACACAAACAGGCAGACCTGGAACAACTACTTGTAGGTCATACAATTTTTTTTTTCGAGCAGGGATCGAACGCGCGACACGCAGCAACCAATCGTTCAGCCACTGCGGCAACCGAGTCTTCATTCATCATCATATAAATTATAAAGAGTAAAAGAGTACATTTGAAATTCGGGAGAGTATTTGGGCAGTCAGCCGCAACAGTTTTTACGTACGGTTTAGCTGATCTGGTAAAACGAGACACACCTTTCGAAAGCCTTTGTTTGCTTCTTGCAGTATTTTTTTGCGCAGATAGGAAAATATGAAGCCTAATCTGTGTTTTGGACTGTTAACGCAGCCTGGTGGTAGTCACACTTATTTAAGTATTTATTTAAAGGAATCGTAGTTTTTGAGTTTATCGCGAACAGACTGACAGACAGACAGACGCGGCGGAGGACTTTGTTTTATAATATGTACTAATGAGGAATGGAACTAGCCAACAAATGCAGCAACTCAGATTTTAAGACTTGGCAGTTTTTAATTTTAAATAAAAGTACATTACACATAGGTACACTTTAAGTAAAATTAAACACTTTTGAAATACAAACGCAGTAGTTCCATTTGTCGTGTTAAACATAGGTACGACCATATTCTTGTAGAAGATGGAAAACTACAATTAATATATTACGCACGCAGATACGTGGAGATACCATAATATGCAAATGTGTATTACCCTACATGGCATATTAATCAGATATCCCTAGTGTGCATGCTACAAATTCTTTTGATCGACACAGTTTATAAGCCTATTTGCTTTATAAGTTTTTAAACTGACATGCTCACTGACATTATCAGGATATTTACCGTGTTTACTGTTTGTTTTGAGGTCCCGATATTTCGGTAGTATTTGCTAAATGAGTCGATTCTGAAGCACGAATACTCAATACCTTTTTTTTCTGCATACTTAAATTGTGGATGTGTATCCTACGATATGGTTTGTTCATAGTGAAAACACGGCACAATTGTCAAGCTAAACTTTAAACGAATGCTTCATACATCTGTCTAGTTTGTGTAAATGTTACGCTAGCGAGTCATTTATTCCAATACGGCGGAAAATCTGCACTTTTTGAACGTTAAAATTGCATTAGACAGACCCTAAAACGCGCCGAGTCGTGCTTAGATAAGACTTGCACAGAAACGGAATATGTGAAGCCCAGTGTGACTCTGAAGGAAGAAAACATGGCGGTTAGGGGACTACCTTGTTTTTTTTTGCCTAGATGATTTATGATCTATCAACTAAATACGGACACACAGAACATAGGTACTGGTAGACCTAAAAACATGTATCGAAGCCCAACAACACCAACTACAAACATTTATGTGACAAGGTTAGTTAAACTACCTACATATTTTAGCAGTTTTAACATTTCGATGTTATGATTTTGCCTCTAAAAACTAAAGGTTGTGCGGTCAGATTTTTCTATCACAAAAACATGATGTCTCACAATTTTCACACTCTGTATAAGCTCGTCAATGGTACACAACTAACTCAATGTAACATAGTAATGCGGTACATTAATTCATACAGGTACTGAATACTGCATTATACAATATGTGGTGGTGTGAGGCATAAGCGGAGGTGATAAGAAAAAGACATGATCCGTCTACCAAAACCAAATTGGTATAAGAGCAGATGTCTTTATTCAGAGCCTACAACCGTAACATGTAATTTATTTCCAAAAGAACAACAGTTAAAGGATCTATGATCACCATGCAACAATTAGTATCAGTTTGCATGAGCGATGAAAATCGTCATTCAAACCTAAGTAACATGCCATCTTGACTACGACTAATGAGTTTGTTTGACTTACCCTTATCATCGCTGACATCATCTCATCATTTGCCTAGCCTTTTCCCAACTATGTTGGTGTCGGCTTCCAGTCTAACCGGATGCAGCTGAATACCAGTATTTTACATGGAGCGACTGCCTATATGACCTCCACAACCCAGTTAGTACTGGGTAATACGAGAACACTTGATCAGACTGGTTGTCAGACTTTTCGGGCCACTGACTACCAGTAACGACTGTCAAAGACCTATCATCGCTGACATACACATACACAATAACATCATGCTTGTAATCCTCGAAGAGACGGATAAAGGTGTACTCCCTGCCTACAGTACACTTCTTTTTCGCCAGTTCTATTTGAGTGCAATGTAATGGGGGCCTTAGAACTTAATGATAATGTTGCAAGTTTTCAGTCGCTTATCAAGCTACTTCGATACACGCTTTTGCAGCTTATAAAACTCATCATCATCATCAGTCTATGTTCCCATTGCTAGAACGCGGTCTCCTCTTCTAATGGGCCTATAATCCACCACGCGGGCCACGTGCGGATTGGTACATGTCCCATGTCTTCGAACTTTTGGTTATAGGACATGCCGGTTTTTCTCACGATGTAGGTATTCCTTCACCGTTTTAAGAGCAGTAGTGATGAAATAAATTACACAAAGTAATGCGCCTGTCTGGGTTCGCCCCACGACTTGCTGTTCGTAAGTCGGGGCCGCAACCACTGGGGTCACCGCTGCTGCTCTCCGCCAAATAAACAATATTGCACTGCCTTGCCGCCACTAATCATCCCGCTAAACGCTCCCTCAGTCTCCTCTACCTTACCCCCCAGCCACATAACGGGTACAATCATAAGCCTGCACCTAATACGGTCAGATAGTTCAATGTCGATTGTCCAAAGCATTTGATTGATTGGCTCGGTAAACATTACTTTATTGCATGTTCAACGTATAGATTTCTAAGATAAAGTCGTGGGAATTGAGAAGTTTTGAGGAAAATCTTTGATAAAATATTTATCGCGTAGATTTCGGTCGAATTATTAAAATTTTCTGTCGACGAAAACTAGCTTGAGTTTTTCCGCATATTATCACTGAGAAGCGCTGTTAATGTTTACCAAAATTCGTTAAAATCAGTTAGTTAGCGTAAAAGTGTAACCAACGGACGAAGAGACTGATTTTCGAATGATTTTCTGGAAGTCTAGATATCGCTGACTTTCCCACTAGAGTAGGTCACTCTTGTTTAAACTTTTAATCATCTTCCTGGCTTTTTCCTAGTTGGATTCGGCTTCAGTCTGAGGGGATGCATAGATTAGATAAGTACTGATTACAACATGAATGCCAAAATTCGTCAAATTCTGGGATTCAATCGATTGCGAAGACAAACAGAAAAGTGACTTCCATAATAGTCCGAGTTTGGGATACCTACTGCAGGCTTTCCTGATAATTATTTTGAGTTTATAAAAAGACTCATTGAATTATAAGGTCAACTCGAAAAACTTCAAATCTTGACAGTTCCGCCAAGTTAGATAAGTTTTCAAAAGGTTATCACTACCGAATACGGTGGGTTGGATCAGAAACTATTGTTGAAACGTTTTGATTGATTGATTTTTGACATAACTATGAACTGACGACTTGTAGAAATTGCTAGACTGATTTGGGTACGAGACAGTGCAGTATGGGGGATGTTGCGCAAATTGGGATCTAGTCATATTTCCAATAACGACGTGCTACGCTAGATCGAAGATTTATCTAACGTAGCTTTTTTAGGTTATTGCTGAATTAATCCAGTAGTGAAGGGTGGACGTTTCGGTTTTATGTATTTTTTGATTTTATTGGAACTGTCTTATTTTCTTCTTGGAGAACAAGGGCCTAATCCCATAAAGAAAAGAAACATTGCCCACTCACTTTGTGAACTACTATTTTCAGACGGTTAAATTCAAGTTTTCTCACGATCTCTTCCACTGAATGACTACTCATTAAGGAGAAGTTTTAAACACAGACCAAACTGTTTTGATCTATAAAAGTTAGCTTTTAACAACACAAACATCGCACAAAGTATAAAATTTTCTATCTCAGTGCCACAGGGGATCTCAGGGCAATCGTAGACGGAGAATAGTATTCTCTGCGAACTGCGAAGGAAATATTAGATTTTATTTTATTTTTATTTTTTATTATTATTAGCTTTCATGTCTTCTTGCGTTTTATTATTGCGCGTTTGTAGTCTGTGCAAAATAAACGGTTTTTCTTTCTTTTTTTCTTTCTTCTAAAGTCAAACAGTCCATAATCTTTCAAACAAATTACAAAAAAAAGTTACATTTTACCTAAAAGCTGAGAGAAATAACCAATATAATATACTTCACCAAAATAGATGTAGTCTGCTGATAGTAAATCAATTTAACGGGACACAGGCCACGTTAAACTGTGCCGGCAGAAAAAATATATCGATACATAGACAAGCTGGGATCGATTTGGCGATTATGCAATGTCGGGATTATTCACTCGAATATTTTTTTGGGAGTTTGACAACGAGGGAAAACTGTGTGTTTAAAAATAGCCTCCCCTAAAGTTTGGGTGTTTTAAAGGCTGTAAGAATTTCAGGGACATGTTTAAACCCAGCGTTTTTGGTTTAAACATGTCTCTCATGTACTTCTTGTCATGTATTTTGATACATAACTGCATAGGTAGGACTGCCGCGTTTGGTCTTCGCAAGTTCTACAGCTGAGCATAAAGTCTTGAGTTGTATTTCCAGGTCTATCAAAGGCGCAACGGGCGGAATGTATTGTACCAATAGTATACCGACAGTTATGTTAAAGTCCCATATTATACCCGGGCACAATTCCCAACTCCTGGCTACCAGTACGAAAATCATGATGGAAAAAACAGAAAAACATACGGGACCGCTAAATCCGTAAAAACAAAACCTGTTTATGTTAATCAGGATGCAACAGATTATAAAGTGCTAAACGGTAAACAATAACATCTGCTCGATTCCACAGGAAGTCGATTTCAATTTGAAAAATCGACTAACCTGGTTATGGGCAAATTAGCTTTTTTTTAAACCCCTCTTTTGTCTGTGACCGGTTTTGTTGGAGTCAGTGGTGGTCAATCGCGAGCCTATCAATTAATTTAAAAAAAGTTACCTCTGTCGTTCTTGTGAAATGAACGGGGGCTAACAGCTAATTACTGATCAAGAGTAGGCCTTGTTTTTATTTTGACGCGGTATCATACATTTTTACCGTTTTCTTTTGCGTTAAAAGCATTGAAGAATGAATTGCAGAGCCCGTTTAATTAAAAAAATAATAATATCCACGATAAAAACGGGAAAAAATTGGTTAGTAAGGTAGCTTGCTTCAGATCGAGTAAAAGCTTCCTATTGCTATTTAGAATTGGACATGGGGGCCCTGAAGAAGCAAGACTAACCATGCAAATTCATTGATAAATAAATTAATTTAGAAGCCATAGGTGGGATTTTCCTTGGCACCTTTAGTATGAGATTCGTAATTTCGTAGTACGCTTTTACACCAAAATCATTCCCTTGCTCTTATCTCATTTATCGGTGCAGTCTGTGCATGTCTTTTTTTTCCATACTTCTCTATTTTTCGACATCAGACATTTCTTTTCTTGCCAAATCTTTTTTTACACAGTCCATCCATCGTTTCGTTTTACATATTTTGCAAATATGTTGTCAATGTGAACTCTGTGCTGCCGTCTGCCACGGAAGATGCCATGGCAGACACAAAGTATTGGGCCAATGAAATTTAAGAATACCATAGACACGAAAAAATAGAAGGTAAATAAATTAGGTACCTAGGTACTTGAACTGGCGAAAAAACCAATCACAAGCTTCGTCGTTATCACAAGCTTTTGCACTTTTGGCGGCCAAAACTGATGGTTTCTTTCAACTTTAAACACAAAAACAGCTTCAATCAAACACGCAAATAAATCAGAATTTCACAATTCGCCGACATAACTGTTCGGAACGTATTAATTGATATAATATGACCGTTGACTCACTAGTCACACTAAAAATATAGCTAATAGGCGTTTCTAGGTCGCATCGACGATTCAAACGTTTTATTGCCTTCGATATGTTTGTGTCGTGTATCAACAAATCTCGGGAACTGATGGGACAGTGTTGATGGGGTTTTCTGTGATTGGTTTGTGAGAGAATGGTGACGGGAAATGAATAAAATAACATAGGCCGAATACTGAAACGTGAAACAGATACTCAAAAGTGACTTTTGGCCATACAAAATTTAAAGCTGCTCAAATGTTAAGCAGCCCTTAAATTTGGAGTGACGTTTCAGTATTCGGGAGAACAACTGTCTGTTTTCCCCGAAGGTTTTCACATTTCGCCAGTTTTCTACTTCAGCTCCACTTTGTGTTAGTAGAGAAGGAGCCTCAAGTTTTGATGCTCCATGAGGATTCCTTGCTTGCCATAAGCTGAGCTATCAATCATTGGGAAAAGTAAAACAGTTGAAAAAACAAATAAAGGTAATCTTTAGCAATGCAAGACCTTGAATTGAACGGTAGTGACGGATTACGGGTGAACAGAGGGCAAAAAAGGACATGGTGCATAAAAAGAGCGAGTCCATATCCTCGTTCTTACCATACGCAAAATTCGCGCTTTGACGTGGAGTTGCGGACACCGGCCCGTTATACAATACATCCTCGTTCTAACCATCTTCGAAAAAAGTAAAAAAGTATATTGTTCTGCACAAAATAACATATACTTGAGTTCGTGAGGAGTTTTGGGATTTTTGGAGCTATAGACAAGCCGGCGATTGCGAGATAGGTTGATGATTTACTTTTTCAGCAACGGAATCGTGGTTTGCGTGGGATTTTTTGACTAGAAACATTGGAATTGGCATCAAAACATATTTAATGGTTTTGATGCCATATTACAATTTCTTCGTCTTTCGAAGACCCTATACCTGCATAGACACCTACAATACGAGCTAGAATACTCTACTTGCAATCAAATTACAACTTTATATCCACATAGTTCAGATATATTTTCAAATGTAATTATCTAGTTGTAAATATTGTCGGAATATTATTTACACAAGTGTTTTCAACTAATAACAAATTCAAAATCCACAATGATTTAGATGTGGGTTTAATACGTAGTTATAAAAAAGCCGTCAGAAGACAACATAGTATGGGATTACTGAATTTTCACTTCTGATTTCACACCATATGCCACGAAACTGAGGAAACACTGAACTTATGGAGAAGTTCTTCAAAAAGGTGGTGCGTAGAACTCGCGACCAGCGTGCTTGTATGAATTGTAGAAGGTGGCGTCCAGTTCTATAGCTTTTGTCCACCCTCATGACAAAAAGGCTTAAGACCATGTATGTATTTTATACTCTCTCATAGCCCATGAAATTCGACAGCTGGGCTATGGTCCGTAAAATGTAATAAAGCTCTTAAATAATGTTTTTAATGTCCTTTTCAGCCATTAAGTAATGATACAATAGAATTCCATAAAATATGGCACACAGATAGACCATGATTTGGGTTAGGTCATAGGATATTTTTTATCCTAGTCTAGTAGTATGTTACTGTGGTATTTCTGACTTCCACATAGATAAAGTCATGAGCACAAGCATTACTGAACCCAGACTGTAGTTTCTAACTACCCACATGGGAAGAAGTTGTGAGTTTATGTAAGTAGGTACCTATGTATGTGAAAATTGGCAAACATACAGTCAAACGGTCCCCACATACAATGAGACATGTCTAAACCCATGGTTGACAGGAGTGTTATCAGCGCATAAAAAACCCTCTATTTCAAGTACTAAATTACATGAATAAATATAGGTAGGTATAACATTATTTCATAAAATGTTCTCAAGTAAACCATATCGCTTTTAATGTTGATACATTCATTTGACAATTCATTGACAAAATACAACCCTATAGCAACCAGAAGCAATGTTGCATGTTTATAAATAGTTCAGAAACAATGGTTCAGCTAACAAAAAAGGTAATTTAATCTATGTTTTAGTACTTGGGTAGAATTGAACAATATCTAGATTTTGGCGCCCAGACTGAATTGGAAAAACATGTTTTGAACATAGAATGGGGAAATTTTGATACAAGTGAGTGTGTAAATGGACTTGATCACTTAGATTTATAAAACTTTGCTATTGATTCAGAAAGCGGTACTCCGAGACACAGATATTAACTATGGACAGAATTCTTCCAGCAAAGTAACGCCTGATTCCATAACTTATTTTACACATTAATTTGTCTTTTTACTTGAGTTATGGGTCTAGGTTAAAGTCCGGTCTCAGAATTTTGCCTTGAGATCTCTATCACCAATCACATTTTAGATGATTCATATTTTATAGTGTAAAAAAAAACTAAAGTATGTGTGTATTTAGGTATGTGAACAGTGACATCCAAAATGAAATTTTTGTACACCCTTATCTGGCTTACAAACTGCAGGTCTAATTCCTAACCCGGAGATTAATAAACAAGTCAAGTAAAGTAATATTTTGTAACAAGGTTTTCAGTTAAATTGAACAGCACAAATAGAACTGCAAGTTAATCGTGACAAATCAGTTTTTAGATTAATGAAAAGCTCTAAAAATTAAATCGAAATAATGATTTTGTATGACCAAATGCAAACAGAACTCTAAGTAAAGTATTCCAAAGTATTTACTAATGATTCATTTAACTAATTCAAATGAAAGAAGCAATTGAATCATAGTACAGACAAAATATTCCATCACAGAAAATTCCTAACATTTCCCACCAAAGCAGTTTTTTTTAATAGTGCATCCAGCATGCCTACACGCTGCGCATAGTCGATTCCATAGACGCTCGAAGTACGCGCCTTACGTGTGTAAATAAACAAAAAAAAATACTCTGTAAACATTGGCACAAAGAGAACATTAAAACAACGATTCACGAACTAAATACCCGTGTACATCTCTACAGAGCAGGCTGACAACATTGTGTCCATTGATACTCGTGAACGAGAAAAAAAATGCATCAAGAAACTTGCATACGACAAGATCTCTTCGTCTTTCAGATAAATCTCCCAAAATTATCGTTTTTAACGATGTTTACGATTCGTTTACCTTACCCAGTCGTGAGTGAAGACGTCAAAGCAAATAAATCCCGTGAAACAATTCAGATTCGCACTGAACTCGCTGTAGCACAATGGTACAGGCACATTTGCTGTCGTAGTATCAGATCAAAACATAGCCTTTGTACACCTGAAACGCGTTCTTAAGGCATCCTACATAATTAAAACGCATACGTTAATGATTGCAGAAGGTTAACCACTGCTTTTAGAACGCGTAGGTTGGATTTTTAGAACGTATTTTGAAAAAATGCTGTTGCTTTTCAACACAGTAATGGCATAACACGCAAACACTATGACTGATATTCACAATGAAACACTTCACTGAACCGCGACAGTTTGTTCGAGGAACGCGAGACGAGCCACGGTATGCATTTTCTCACTCACCTTGTTGTTTATTAGCTATTTTATTAAAACAGTTTTGAAAAACTTCATATAAATGCATAGGCTCGTCATCGCTCGTCGCCATTTTGGATTCTACTGTCCAAATAAACCATAGACAATGCAGACCATGAATTTAAAACTGACTGTTCGAAAACTATAAAACTGGACAATAATTTAATTCGAAATCTTAATTAATTTGTAATTTTACCGAATATTTGGTAAATATTTAATACTCTAAATATTCATTGGTGTCAAGATATTGTCGCCGTAATATTTACGAAATTATATTCTATCTTTTATTCAACATACAACCTGACACTGACCTGCTAATTGCCAAAAACGTAAGAAAATTTAAAATTTACCGGGCTGCTCAGACGCTTCTATAAGTTTTTAGAAAGATACTAATTTTATTTTTTCTGGACGTTTCAAAATTGATTAATGTAATATAGTTTATTGCTTTTATTTTCGTCAAGTGACCTCATGCAAGAAATTACCATCATAGACAATTAATTAGTGGTGACTTTTCTTAGTCGACTTTAAACTCTACTTGTTAGACTTCACTATATTTAAGTATGGAAACAAAACGGAGCAAATCACCGAGCCAATTTTCTTTGCTAATTGTTAATAAACCATTTATTTCGGGTGACAAAGACCCATATTTATATACCTTAACCTAAATACATACTAGTAACATTTTTGTATGTATTAGTAGTAAGTTAGTAACTTAGAACTATGACTACACAATAATAAAAATAAATAAAATAAAAACTATTTATTTCAGATTCACGGAATTCTTAAAATGTTAGTACAATAAGAAAAAAAAAACTTAAACAACTAGTGTTAGTAACTAAAACGAAAGAATACAAAAAGACCATTATTTCACCACGTGG
The DNA here is from genome assembly GCA_950022955.1 of Xestia ashworthii. NCBI lineage: Eukaryota > Metazoa > Arthropoda > Insecta > Lepidoptera > Noctuidae > Xestia > Xestia ashworthii. Next base: position 12,340,026 of record OX465575.1, on the reverse strand, counting down.
GTTCTGACCCAGTGTTGGACGTACTGCGTGTTCAACCTATCTGCTATAACGGCCAGGATGCCGTTGGTGCTGGCGCGCAGCCTGCAGAGCGCCGCGGCGTATCGCTTGCGGAGCACGGCGTGAAAGCCGTCTACGTGCGCGTCCGCGAACATGCCCGACGCACTGCACCAGCGCGGCATCGGCAGCCCCAACAACGCCCTGAACGCGTTGTTGTAGGACGCGCAGAGCGCTGAACGATCGTTGCGTATAATGAGCCCACAGGCTGCATGTGTAAAGCGATGGGCAGTGCGTTCTAAAGAGTGTTATTTTAACACTCGCACGCAGCACAACGCTTGGACCTGTGACAAAAAGTATATATGTAGTATATCAACTGTCTGGTGACCACGACACAAGCCTTGGTTAGTGTGGCACTAGATGGCGCTGTGTGTTAATGTCCAGCGATATTTCCAAACATATTTTGGTAGTGTGTATTTTATTTCGATTGGTTAACATAATATCTAGGCTCCCAAATATATATTTCGAATGGATACAGATGGGTTTCCATCAGTATCCAAGAGTTATAAGAAAAACATTTTTTTTTATTGTTTTTTTAAATTCCCCATTTCTCGTCTCTATAGCATTGTCCTTTCAAAATATATATTTGGGAACATAGATAATCTGTAATCGAAAATAGGAATATGAAAACTAACAATTTAAGTATAATAACGTATTTATGCCTGTACTAGTACTGTACGTCGGAAATATCTATCTTCTATCTATTCTATTCTATTCTTCTATTTATCTATCTATATCTATACATATAATATAACTGTAGAAAAGACGTTTTTGTACATTAAAAAAAAAATATATAGGCAGGGTGTTATTAAAGGACAACCAATAGAACCCATTTCCAGCATTTTTAGAATTTTTGTCTGTTTGTCTGTTTGTATGTATAATTGTACAGGCATCACGTAAAATGTACGAAATCAATGTAGATAACTTTTATACACAACGATTTAGCGTAACTTGAAGTAACATTTAGTTTTTATTTCATTGCAATCGGTTCAGTCTATCAAAAGATATTTGAATTTAAAGTGGGTCTCACTTCACGTTTATTCGAATTAAATATTAAAACAGCGCCATCTATGGACTATATCTGGAGATCAACTGCGTGCAGTTTTGAATATAGCTCTTCAGTAGATGGCGTTGTGCTGTGACGTCATTTTCTAAATCGCGGTGTTAAGATTTTCCTTGAAAGAATCACCTTCGCCAATGTCTACCGGCCATTTTTGGGGTAGAAGGTGTCCTGCTGAAAGTACTGTCTTTCAAAAGGTCGGTCTTTATAGGTTCGGAAATCGTACGTTAATTTTATTCGTATTGATTTTCAAAAGTTCTGGTTTGGTTGGTTCAAACTCGAAGATCCGGAAGATCGAAAAGGGGGGGGGGGGGATCCACAGTTTGTACGTGAAAACGTGATTCCTTGGTCCAATCTACTTCAAGTTTTGTAATCAACATTTTTTACAGAATTGATGGAAGATGGCAGCCGGAAGGCATTTTTCGTATTTCATTGAAATTCATCCCATATCGGGGTTAAAAAGGGGTAGAAAGTTATTTTGTTGGCGGTGATTTGTTTCGAATTTGATATCAACACTCCTCAGGTCCATGTTCCCCGAAAAGATAACAGTCTGATTATCTAAAAACAGCTGTCACTGTGACCTATAACATATTTCCATACAAAAATGTGTTTTATGCAGCTGCTTTTTGATAATTAGAGCGTCGTCTTTTTGGTGAACATGGACCTTTGTGCTTTTGATTTAAACAACATGTTATTTGGATACATGTTTGAAAACTCAAAATTTATTCAAAAAAGGTTGAACTCACACACAAACTTAGTGCTGATCATTAGAACGGGCTCACCTATCCAAACCAAATGTTTAGGCTTTGTTCGGACTATTTAGTAGATGGTTTATGTAAATTTTGCACAAAATCGGTAGAGCGGTTCTTCACGCAGACGAAGTTGCGCGGGTCAGCTAGTTAATAATATAGTACAAACAGCAATACAAATAGTAAAAGTACCCATGATAGTGCATATTGATACAAAACATCATGGTGTCACAGATTTGAAGAAATAGATCGTTTTCACGACCGCCATTTGCAATTATTTTAGAAAACACTTGTGTAAGACACAATACGATACACAAAAGGTCATTATACTAACACCAGTACATCAAGCTACGACAATCTGTCAAATTTCTTTAACATATTTTCAACTTTATTGCTAAAGCGTTGATTGGAAAAACTTCACAGATTCGGGTTGCTTGACCGCTTGACGTCTATTTTCAGTTCAGCACAGGAGTAAGCCGGTTAACTCAGTTGTGCCGTCTCTAGAGCTAATACCTCCTTGCTTCACTGGATGGTTTTGATATTTTTTATATTTTCAGCATTCACAACACGGCTGTGACAGCTTTAGTTCCAAAGGGTCCGTTTTGGCGCTGGCGTAGCATCGCCGGCGCCATGCGGCCATCTTGGTTTTGTTATGTCAGTGTGTGTTAAGCACATACATTATATACTCGTGTCATAATCAAATGACACTTGAGTATATAATGCGCTCATTGTCAAAAATCTTCAGAGAATTCTAACCTCTGAATGTAGTTTCCTTAATTTTCCTCGTATTTTACTGAGTTGAGATACACAATTTCCTCTGCAGTTTGAGACAATACTGATTATGCGTGTTAAATGTGCGATTATTCGTCATGGGAATCTGAAAGTGGTGTGTAGGTGGTTGTAATGCAACAGTGAGTTTTCCCAAGAACAATGAACTTAGAAATCTGTGGATGCCTTCCTAGTGCCAACAAATTCCCTCCTCATTGGACTCAGGAAACGTGTCTATGAAAAACAGAAGAAGTTGCATAAGGCGTTCCGCTTAGTGTAGCTGGTGAGTTTTGTTAAACTTCCTAGGTTATGTAAAAGTCGTTTTGTTATAAGTACTCAGATCAAGTAAAAAGAGGACTATTTTTTGATTACTTGATTTGAGATGTTATAAGTTTTTTTATTAAAACTTCAACTAGAAACCAACAGAACGTAAAGAACATAATTATAGCGGACTTATACAAAAAACATATACATAATGTAGGTACCTATAAGGAAAACATAAAATCAACTTCGAAATACTAAAAATTACTGTATTAACTGAATCAAATATGTTTCCAGGGTGGGATGTAATAACTTGATGGATGGGATGACTTGAACATAATTATTTCAAGGAACAAGATGAGGAGGATGTTCATGTACTACAACTGGTGTGTATGGTTATCTAAATATAGTCCTATTTATCAGTATTATTTTACTATAAGTATGAGTACAACTCGCCAACCCGTCTTGAGCAAGCATGGTAATCAATGCTCGTGCCTTCTCTGTTGAGAAGAGGCCTTTGCCCAGCAGTGGGTCAGTTGTAGGCTGGTTTTATTAAAATGAGTACAACTTATAATAACATGTATTACAGCAATATTTCTCAATACATAAATATCTTCTAATGTTTTAATTTTAATCCAATATAGGAAATAAGAAATTCCCTCCACTGTGGCACCCTCAGAAAATATTCTTAGCAGTGTGACGGCTCCTTAGTGCCCCATAACTTTTGTCATGTCATCACTTAAAATTGTTTGTTGTGCGTCATGCTGATGGACCTTTTTTTACTTTATTAACGTACATTTCTTAGTTGTTGTGGCAACTGCGAGGGCTATAATTAACAGTCCAGCAACGTAACGTCTCATAAACAAAGTGTCTCCATTTCTACAAAACTGGTATTTGTTCTAATGTGTTCATTATTCTTATTTTCAGATAAATTACATGGTCTAGATTCTGGAGCTACAATAGCCACAACAGCTGAAGTTGTTGAATTTTTTGATGAACTGTTTGACAGTGTTAATGGCTATCCTGGTGGTGGAAAAAGGAGAAAATTAAGACGAGCTGTAAAGAAGACTCACAACATCATTCTTTTTGCATTGACGCCATCAAAAAAATTAAATCAGTTACTTTAAAAATGTTTGTACAAATATAAAACCTATAAATTATCATTTTTATTTTATTATGATTACCTGAACCACAAAAATAAATCAACTATATGAAGGCGCCATTAAAGTATCGATATCAATGAAAAAGTCGATATAAAAGAACATCACTAGTTATCGATAACAAGATTTCTGCAATCACTATTACACTTACATACATAACTATATCTATATACTTCTGTCAAAACCCCGATGGCTACAACAGCGCCAAAACGGACCCTTTGGAAACTACCAAAAAGTCACTGTCGTATCTGTAGCTAGCTACTAATATAGTAATCTGTGATTCACAAGTGCATCAATCATTGAAGTAATTTCATAATAATTTCGGTAAGAAAACGCCAAAAGGAATTATGACATGACATAATACAATTCCACATACTAAAAATAGTGACTAAGTGAATTAAAGAGAATCGATTGGCTATAGGAAGGAGCGCTCAACACTACAGCCATGTTTTTTTTTCACTGCGAAAATTAAGTTTGACGTGAGAAAGAGCCTACAAAATTTTCGATTCGAGTACACTTCAATGAAAAAAACACTCAATATTATCCACCTACATGTAACATGTTCTCATTGAATTCATTAAACACCCAAAACCAGGTAAATAGACATCGATAATCACCTAAACTGTACAAACAATCATATTTGCACAAATACGAAAACTGTTTTGTCACTAAATATAACCTTTTGTCATTGCAGATTCTAGTAAGTTTTAGCCAATTATCTTCAAGATATTCAAGTGTTTTTCGTCATCGGAAGCATAACAGTGGGAAAAATAAAAATGTGAGGGGGCAAGAGGGTTCGGTGGCAGTTTATGACGCAATAGTTTGTCAGCAAAGTCTCGAGGAAACTATCAAGAACTTTGATAAGAATGTCTTCAGGTATGTACAGTTGACCGACAATGCTGAATATGATGATACTGTTGCCATTTATGTAAAAGTTCTGTTGTTGTTTGTGGTATTTGCTAACATAGCATAATTTTTATCCTAATGGCATTTATAGACAATTTTTAGAGCTATGTGAAATAAAAACATGATAATATTATTATGTAAGACAGGTTATGTTATTCATGTTAACACACAATGTTTTCATTTGAGTCGTTTCCAAGCGTAAACAAAATTCTATTGTTAGACTTGTTCTCAATTTAAACCGTGACTGACTGAGAATGTGAACAGCTATTAATGTGTCAAAGTACTGTTTTGTAGATGTATGAATATTTGTTACTTTTTCACATAAAAACTACTGCACGGTTTTGGATGAAACTTTGCACACAGATAGGTTATAACCTTCATTAAAATGTAGGATACTTTTTATTCCGGTAATAAGATCTCATGGGCCAATTATCAAACTTCACGCAGTCGAAGCCACTGGTAGAAACTAGAGCAAAATAATGTTCAGGCATTACATGTAAAAGTCAAAGTAATGTGAGCAGCTAAAATATTTTCCAATGAAAATTTAAAGTACATGGTCATAAATATTTATGTAAGTATATAAAATTTACATTAGTGTAATGGAAGGTCACAAGGGGCATTGACCCTGCCTGTCTACTTTTGTGCAAATGTGAACAAATTCTTATAAGAATCTTTTCCATTTAATGTTGTTTACATTTAATAGAAAAGATTCTTATAAGAATTTCGAAAAACAATAAATGTGTAAATAATATATAAGTAGATCTTTGAATGTTATAGCTAGTACATTTTTTCTGCGAATTTGCAACAACCAATAGATATTGACCACTTTATGAAAAAACAACACAGCAACCAATAAATAAATATCCCTGGACATTACACACAGCGCCATCTAGTGCCGCACTAAGCAACGAGGCTTGTGTCCTGGACACTAAATAGTTTATATACTACATATACATACAAACATCCATGACTCAGAAACAAATGTCCATGTTCATCACCCAGGAAGGGGTCCGCAAGGGCCGATGCCTGCTGCAAGGGCTGCGATACTTTTCGAAAGAGATACCACACCCCTGGTACACAATGGGCTAAGAAGGAACATGGATGTGTGATTTAAAAGAGTGTCCATGGAGTTTCTTGCCCATTCTTCTCCATAGAGATCTACGCTAGGGAATGGGCAACTACAGTACTTTCACAGTTTTTATGTCTTGTGACTGGGACTTTAGTTACATGTAATTTTCATCTTTGTTTCGACAATTCAAAAATGCCTGTGTGGCCTACTTGAAATAAATGCTTTGATTTTTATTTTGATTTTGCCGCAAGGGCTGCGGTACTGTTCAAAAGAGATACCGCACCCCTGGTACACAATGGGCTAAGAAGGAACATGGATGTGTTTTGGTCAGTAAAAGTCTGGCACTCCCTTCCGCTCCGCCCAGAGTGGAAGGAGTCATTTCATGATTTCCCATCTGAAAAAAAAAAATGCTCATCACAAACATTTTCTCCTACTGGGATAAGAACCCGGGACCCTAAGAACGTAAGGCAGCCTCACTAATGCTGTGCCATTCGGGTTGTCAAAACCAAACAAATGAACAGGAATGGTTATTTCTATTCCGCAGACAAAAGCCCCTCTTCTGTACAGGCCCTTAAACATGTAGTTTATCTTATGACCTTAGATGGTGATATTGTGATGTCATAAACTTCTATTAATATAATCAATAATGCTTTGTATGTTTACTACACTGCAAGACTAAATACTTTGTTTCTTCCAAATATAGATTAAAACAAAGTTGCCTTTGATATGTCTGTTTCTATGACTATGTTGTTATTATTCTAACTATGTACAACTGTTTTTCATCATTTATTATTTGATCACTTTCCTGCTCAGATTGAGACGGCATGACAAGGGATCAAATTTTTTGCCAATGGACATTCAAACATATTTATATAGAAATTCAACCGTGGCACGTCTTTTAAATGCAAATCCTTTTCGATTGGCTTCATTTTAAATCCATTCTTCTATAACAAAGAAAACTTTATTTTTGTAATGACATTAAATTGTGGGAAATAGTTTGCTAGTTCGTTTGTAAAAAAGGATGTACATTTTCTAAAGATCTAGCGTCTAGAATCTACTACTAATATAACTTGAAATGTTATGTCATATGACATACCATGAATGTCTTGATCATGTGTGGCAATGAATATAGTACTAGTAAAAAGTAGAACCAAAAAGTCATAGTTATTTGACATCTACAGACTGTGAATGCATGGTTTGTTGTAACCAAAAATTTTCCTGCAGTTCAAACATGATTATATGCTTTTAGTATGCTAGCTGTAAAGCGTTTTTTTTTTTTTTTTCCTTTTGTATCTTGCGATCGGTTGTAAACCTTTAGCAGATTTTTTGTGCGGTTATTGACTGCTGAGGTTCATTCTTCCAGCGAAGAATCTGTCTGTCAAAACTATTTACTTCTTTATTCTATAAAGTCCCATATGTGGTGACGTTTGAGCCTTTTCATGGTTATTGGATCACTTAGGGCTATGGCTAAGGTGTTGGTATGTGACTTTATTCGGTGTTTGTATGTCGTTAGTCGGTGTTCTACTTCCTCTTTTATGGTTCTGATTTGTAGATGCTCATGTGATTCTGAGGTCTTCATAAACCAAGGAGCGCATGTTATAATTCTGAGAGCTTTGTTTTGGAATCGCTGTAGAATTTCCAGATTTGAGTTTCGTGCAGAGCCCCACAGCTCAATGCCGTATGTCCAAACAGGCTTTAATACCGCTTTATAGATGAGCACTTTGTTTTCCAATGAAACGTGTGATGTTCTTCCTAAGAGCCAGTTTAGTTTTCGGAGCAGGATGTTAAGCTGGTCACGTTTTTTCTCAATGTGGTATCTCCACGTTTGTTTCCTATCGAGATAGACGAGCTGTAAAGCTGATATTTAAGTGGAAGTACAGCACTTAGGTAATCTCAAGCGATCTCATCGGTATAAGCCAAACCCGATTTCAGTCCAAAGTAGTTTGTCTTAGGCCAAATTGGTTTACTGGCAACATAGTTCAGTCTCAGTTCCAACCTTTTCTTTTATTTTATCTCCCGCCCCCCACCCTGGGGAGGGCGGAGGGTCGGTCAAAGGAACTGACTAAAAACCAACCTAATCTAACCCATTAAGACGGGGTACTGAATGATTGTCTTTTTGTGATTAGCCCTAGTCTGGCCCAGGACAAACTAGTTTAGCCAGAAATTGGGTTTGGCAAATAACAAATACATTAAGGAATAAAAGTGATAAAAAGCCTAATAAACTAAAAAATGGCGTCAAAATACTATTCCTCAATTCTTTCAAGCGGGAGTTGACTTCAAGTGGGAGTTGACTATTAATCTAAATTTTTAAACTAATTGTTCCAGTGAGATGAAATCTCTTCAGCTTCGTTCATTAGCGACGAAGCCTCATGGTCCTCGACTGAAGGACTTGGCCTCCGTACGGAAGGTCTCTCACGTCTCATCTGACAGCTTTGAGACGAACAAGAATGGCTGGGGTAAACTACCCACGGTCACTGTTGACCTCACCGGGAGAAATACCAGGTATGATGGTAATCAATCAATCATTTTATTGTCAGCCATAAAAAATATACTAATACATACAAAATATAACTTATAAACCATGAACTATGACACACGAAGTGGCGGCGTCGTGTTACGCTGCGCGGTGTCACGTAGTCTGCCGCGAAAACGTCGGTAGACTACACCCTTCGGCCAAAACTCTTCCTTGAGGAACTTGTTGAGGTGGACGCACACGTATCCGCGCCGAAGGAATCGACCGCGCCGAAGGAATCGACCGCGCCGAAAGAATCGAATTTTAGAATTACTTGCATGAAATCCTACTAAACCTCGCACATTTATCCGCGTCGAATCGGATGAATAGAATGACGTCATACGTATGAGAAAAAATTCTTTCGGCGCGGTCGATTCCTTCGGCGCGGATAAGTGTGCGTCCACCTTTGAGATATTGTGTCGGAACTTGCACCACAAACTACTTGAAGTTGGTGTTGTGACGCGTCTCTCGACCCTCAAGGTCCAGCTGGTCTTCACCTTCATGTACTCTATGACCTCCTCAACCTTCCCGGAGTGTTGTCATCATCTGTCTGACCAAAGTCTCAGATGACTTGGCAAAGCTATCTGGGGAAGAGGTATGTTTGTCATTGCAGTGAGGTTTCCCATGGTCAGCATTAACCTGACCGTGAAGAATACCAGGTATATATATCCTGCATTGACAGCTACAGAAAATAGAGGAGGTCCTGGCTAAATAATAACAGCCCTCAGGTATATCTTTCGGTAAAGCCGCGCTTGCCTAGGTTGGTCTGTAGATGGGTGACCACCCATTACATACCCAGCTTCCTCTGTGCCTCGGAAAGCACTTTAAGCCGTTTGTCCTGGCTGTGATTTGTGGATCTTTGACAGTCATTACAGGTAGTTAGTGGCCCTAAAGTCTGATAACCAGTCTTACCAAACGGTTTCGTATTACCCAGTACTAACTAACTGGGTTGTGGATTGTAAGATAGGCAGTCGCTCCATGTAAAATACTGGTATTCAGCTGCATCTGGTTAGACTGGAAGCCGACCCCAACATAGTTGGGAAAAGGCTAGGTAGATGATGATGATGATTGATTTCTCAAGGCCCTTCTCTCTCCGCAGGTTCAGTTTCACAGAAAATTTCGCAGGCCTGCTGGCTGGTAGCCTAGGTGACAGCTCGTTCAAGTACACGGTACAGGTGCGAGGGTTCAAGACTGAGCGGGGGATCCATGCCGACTTGAAGCGGAACCCTAATCTTATAAACCGACTGCGTGAGTTGCACAAGTGATGTGAAGATACAAAAAAATGCAAATCTGTTTAGTCCGTCAGTTAGAGTATTGGAAAATAATGGACACGTATTTTTTGTTTTTGTAAATCAATGAATATTGACAAAGATAAAACGCATCAAAACTCGGGAGTGGGGGTTCGTGACGTCAGAACTCGCTAAAAATTATACCACGGCGTGACGTATTGAGAATTTTAAAAGTGTCGTTCCTTCGTCAATTTTTTTTCTATTTTGTTTAAGTATTTTTTTTTTTCGTTTTCTTTTTGCAGTAAGAAAACCCAATTCTGGGTTAAGCTCGCCGTTGTACATAAGCTATATATTCTAATTTTATGCATATTTTTCTTTATAATTTGTGTGTGCGATAAAGAATAAGAATAAGAATAAAAAAAATACGGGTCGAATATTTGTTAATAATCTAACCGACGGACTAATTATTATATTTTTGTCGTTTACCCTATTCCTGAAATGGAAAGAGAAGTGTTGGTCGTCCAGCGGCGAGAATATCCTGGATGATGTTGGCACAAGAGTGTGGAGCTTGGCACAAGACAAGAGATGCCCACCACCACCAGTGCACCAGTGTGGGTGAAGTCGGACTGTGGATGATGATGATGTTGATAATGATGAATTTCCAAAGGGTTAGGCGGAGTGTACCTAACACACACAACACCCTACAGTCAACAAAACAGTTAAGTATGCAGGCTAGCAATCTTCTTACGACTATTATAAATGTCAAAGTCTGTAAAGATCGATGTTTGTTATACTTTCACGCAGAAACTACTGAAAGGGTTTGGATGAAATTTCAAACAGATTGATTATAACCCTTTTCCATTTATAATAGTAGTAAGAAGATTGCTAGCCTGTAAACCTAACTGTTTTGCTGACTGTACACCTACATTTCACCATTTATGTTTGAGTTCGTTGTAATTTGAGGAGAGCCTATTGGCATCAACCGGACAGAAATCCAGACTCTGGCTGCTACTGACGAATTCTTAATAGAAATCAATATCATTGCCCGACCCGAAAATCGAACTCAAGATGTCATGCCATGCTCCACTCTTCCACAACCATTACACTAATCAGGCAGTTCAATTAGTTATTTGAGAAAAACACACAGCATCACATAGAAGATATAATTATTCATAGTTCTTTGTTAATGTATGTAAATTGCATGTAAATGGCTATAGAAATTTATAATATAATTGAAGTGAAAACTTCTTTAGAGGTGCATCAAGCACTTTTTGGGTTAACAAAAATCATGGAATTCGCGTGACGATCACCTAACGCTTCGTAGCAAATCCGCTATGGCATAGCCCCACTCAGTAGCACTCGTAGCCGATCCACTACGGCGTAACACCACTTAGGCGTGCGCGGGCACAACCCGTAGCAGATTTAGATTACTTAGTTTTCATTTCCATCGGCAGTCCCCAAAAAAGAATTCGGAGCAGTCTCCGCATGTTCTTTTTTCTATGATACAATCCAATAGCCAGTCTTGTAACCCATATCTCTATACCGCCTGCTACAGGACTTAGCGCCACAGAACCAGTAGAGAAGCAACAGTACCCGGAAGTAGCGCCGCGCTTGGAGAAGCTTCTCAATGAAGACGCCAACCACCTCACGCACCAGCAGAAGGATAAGATCAAGATAGCCTTCGCCGAGGGGTATCTAGCAGGTATGTGGTCCAGAACAAAAGAAAACGCAATGACGGGGAGAACAAGCACCTTTCGGCTCCGTTAAGGTTCTTTTTCCACCTTATATTCATAATATTTCTTGAAGACTTGTTGTCGATCTTATGTTTTGACAACCCGAATCATTTCGCAGCGGTAGTGAGGCTGCCTGACGTTCTTAGGGTCCCGGGTTCGTATCCCGGTGGGAGCAAATGTTTGTGTGATGAGCATGGACATTTGTTTCCGAGTCAAGGATGTTTAATACGAGTATGTATAATAAGTATGTATTCACAAACAAAAAATATCTATAAATGTAGTATATCAACTATGTGGTGCCCACTACACAAGCCTCGTTGCTACATGTGTCACTAGATGGCGCTGTGTGTAATGTCCAGCGATATTTATTTATTTTGATAATGTTCTGCCGGCAGGGTCCCACCCCGACAATGTTCGCGGCACGAAGGCGTCCAAATACTTGAAGTTGGTTCAGCAGCTGCTGACCATCGTACTGTTCCTGGCTATATTCGTGAGCCTCATGGCGTCAGTCAGCGGCACTATGTTCAGGTAAGGCTTATCTGGCTGAAGATGACAATTAAGGAACATAAAGGCAAGGGAACCTGATAGTACTCCCACATTTTGCCAGTTGTGTTTAACTTTAATAAGTATCAACTCTCTCCTGCTAGATTTAGAGTTGAAATTTGTTTTAGCGTATATTTTATGTCTAAGGACGAATGAATTTGTGTTACTTGCCTACGTTCTTTAGCCGTTAGTCGCATTCAGTTTAGCCGATGACTGTCGTTGAGACGTCTACGGATTCGTCTAGTCCATGGATTGTTGGTGAACTGTCGATTCGTTCACAGTACGTTGACGGTCGAATTAACTAGTTCGTTCATTCAACGCTCATCACCAGGGCCATCTTTGCCAGTGGGTACTCTGGGCACTTGCCCAGGGCCCCGCGATCCAAGCTCCCCTCCAAATTGCTGTAACTGTCAAAGCTAGAGGTTGTCAAAAGTAATCCAACTCACTCCAGGCATCCGTTATTTTTATTCATGAAAACCTAACTTATCCGAAGCGGGATGCAAGAAAATTCGAGCTCGCTCCGCTCGCTCTTGCATTCTACAAGGGCCCCATTATTCTCAAGTGCACAGGGCCTCTCAAATCGTTAAAGACGGCCAGGCTCATCACTAAGATTAAGTAATTAACTTATCATATAATTGTTCGGTAACAGAATCCAGCTGGGCAACCAAGTGGAAGTGGATCCGGAAGACATATCGGTGACCTTCGACGATGTCAAGGGCGCCGACGAGGCTAAACAGGAGCTCAAGGACGTTGTGAGTATCATACCTCACCGGACATTACACACAGCGCGGTTCTTATATCTCTCGCTTCGCTCAGGATTCCTCTAGAATCCTTCGCTGCTCTCGGGATTCAACTTAGTCCCTCAAATTATACATTTATCCGCGCCGAAAAAACCGATTGCGCCGAAAGAAACATTTTTTGTCATCCGTAATTATCATTATCTATTCGTCCGATTTGATAAGAGTGCGAGTTTTTATAGGATTTCATACAAGTCATTCTTAAATTCGATTCTTTCGGCTCTTTCGCTTCCTTCGGCTCTGATAAGTGTGCGTTCAGCTATAATCTACTTTTTCTGTGTATCTAGGTGGAATTTCTAAAGTCCCCCGAGAAGTTCTCGACCCTGGGCGGCAAGCTGCCGAAGGGCGTCCTGCTGGTGGGTCCGCCCGGCACCGGCAAGACGTTGTTAGCGCGAGCCGTGGCGGGAGAGGCAAGGGTGCCCTTCTTCCACGCCGCCGGACCTGAGTTCGACGAGATACTGGTGGGGCAGGGGGCCAGGCGGGTTCGGGATCTATTCAGTAAGTTACCTTTATACTAATTACTTACATATTCATAAGAATTTATGTATTATTTATGAACTAACTGACCCACGCAACTTCGTCTGCGTCACATGAGAGAGGAAAAGGTCGCAAAGGGAAAATATTTTCCCCGTTTTTGCAACATTTTTTATTTATGCTCCGCTCCTATTTGTCGTAGCGTGATGTTATATAGCCTAAAGCCTTCCTCGATAAATGGGCTATCCAACACAAAAAAGATTTATACAATTCGAACCAGTAGTTCCTAAGATTAGCGCGTTCAAACAAACTTTAGCTTTAGTTAGTATAGTTCCTCCGGTCCATCGACAATCCTTCTACAACCATTGACTATTTAACTGTATACTTATAGAGGCAGCCAAGGAGCGCGCTCCGTGCGTGATCTTCATAGACGAGATCGATTCCGTCGGCGCCAAGCGAACCAACAGTGTACTACACCCATACGCTAACCAGGTACACTCAACTACTTCTACTTTTAATATAGGTACACTTTGTATTAAAAAATCAGACGAATTCTTTACTTCTTCCTTTTGAAAGTCAGTCAATAAAACGAACATCACCAAACAATGAACAAAAAAAAAAGTCCCGGCAGATGAAAAACATCTTTGTTTATTTATACGGTTTAGAAAATATTGTGGAGGCCGTCGTAGGTCTATCAAATCTGCATAAGACCTAATAACAGTACTAAATTGAGTATCGTGGAACTTTCGAAAACTGAATTCTCGAAAATAAAAGTTAATTTAATTTTATAGACTGATCAGTGATAACAACCTGATACCAATAAAAAATAACGGTGTATAAACGTATTACTACCGGTGGCATTGTATCCGGCTCGAAGGACCAAAATGTTCACTCAACACTACGATACCTCTGCGATTATGACAACGATGCAGAGGTGGGTTAAAGAAGTATTTTTAGCAAAAGCTTTCTTTTGACCAGCTGCTGGACAGCACAAGTTGATACAAAAACTAGTTGCAGCAGTATTTCTTTCCGGTCAGAGCTTCCGTCGCTAAAACATCCGGGCCTCGTAGATCACGAGGTCCCTTAATTGATCGAACTGTGTCTCTCGATAAGTAACCGACTACATCAAATATCTCTTACGTTTCAAGTGCCGCAGAAACACTGCTAAAAGTCAATGATCTTATAAATAACTTAACATTTAAATTGCAGACAATTAACCAGTTACTATCAGAGATGGACGGCTTCCACCAGAACGAGGGAGTGATCGTGTTGGGAGCCACAAACAGACGAGATGATCTGGACCAGGCGCTGCTCAGACCCGGCCGGTTCGATGTTGAGGTAATCAATCACCGGACTAACAGACGTACTACGGTGTACCATCCGCACTTGGTAGACATTCCGATGAGTCGTACTAAGCGCTTATCCTCCACTTTTATAACGCGCACTGCCAAAGTGTGGAACTCTCTGCCTGCATCTGCGTTCCCACCCACATACAAAGCAAGAGTGGACAGGCATCTTCTGGGCACACTCGTTCCATCGCTTTCTATCAGGCGTGATCAAGTACAAAAGCAAGCCCAATTTGTGAATATAAAAAAACATTATTTTTACAGAAGATTTTGGCGGAACTGCCCCCGTTTCACACACGCTTCGAATGAACTTTTTAAGCATAACGAAAACGAGCGAGATAGGCATACGACTTCCCCAATCGAAATCGAATCGAAGCGTTGTGAATCCGGGGTCTGAACTCGGTTCTCAAGTCATCCGCAAGAGAATCAAGGTTACGTAGCCCGAAGAATTGCCAAATGGGCAGGGCACATTGCTCGCAGAACGAATGGCCGATGGGGCCGAACGGTTCTGCAGTGGCGACCGGCAACCGGAAGACGTTGCGTTGGAAGATTTTCTAAGCAAGTCTGACTACAGTTATGACCAGCTTAGATACCTAAATTCCGGCGTGCGCAATGTATATGGATCTTAGTACAGCCTTTGATTACGTGGATCACCAAATTTTGTTAAATAAATTACACAGGTATGGAATTCGAGGCACTTTATTGGAGCTGATAGCTTCTTATCTTATCAACAGCAAACAGTCCACATTAGTTACTCAAGTATGCACCAAAACAAGAACAGAAATGAAATACACTTCAGATTACAACGAAAAAAAAAACGAGGCGTCCTACAAGGAAGTGTTTAGGGCCCTTTGCTATTAATTTATATAAATGACCTTCCCAAAGTAACGCACGTGTAAACGCACTAACGCTCGATATCCGTTCAGGTGACGGTCCCGACGCCGGACTACGGCGGGCGGCGCGAGATCCTGGAGCTGTACCTGGCGCGCGTGAGGGCGCATACAGACGTGGACTGCGCCCTCCTGGCCAGAGGTACCACCGGCTTCACCGGCGCCGACCTGGAGAACATGGTCAACCAGGCCGCGCTCAAGTACGTACACATAGGGCATCGCCCACCACACACACAACAAGGCCACGCAAACCTGGACTGCGCCCTCCTGGCCAGAGGTACCGCCGACCTGGAGAACATGGTCTATTCCATGTCATTGCCAACCCAGTTCCAAGATTCTTCCCACTCACGTACCACAAATAAAGTCCGATTTTCAATATTGATATTTCCTTAGGGCAGCAATAGACGGCGCGAAGACAGTGTCGATGAAGTACCTGGAGGACGCGCGGGACAAGGTCCTCATGGGGCCGGAGCGCAGGTCCCGGCTGCCTGACGAGGAAGCCAACACCATCACCGCCTACCACGAGGGGGGCCACGCTATCGTCGCCTACTTCACTAAGGTAACACAACACAACTACCTGCACGACACAACGGACAAGGTCCTCACACCCCCACGACCCCAGACACTGACCCCCCGCTTCACTTTTCCCTCCCCACTATAACTCCTGTGCGCCAGAATCAACAGTAACAACCAGTGATTTTCATTTTAAACAAGCTCTTTATGTCCGCGGCTTCGGCCGCGTGGAGTTTAAATGTTGTCCCAACGGCGTCTAAAAGTATAAACTATCTGTGCGCAAAATGTCAGCCAAATGCGATCAATATTTTTGCATTAAAGAGTAAAAAACATCCATTCATCCACACAAACTTTCGCATTTATAATATTAGTAGGATGTATTTTATTGTGAATAATGTTGTCGACAGGACTCTCACCCGCTACACAAGGTGACCATCATCCCGCGCGGACCATCCCTCGGCCACACCGCGTACATACCGGCTAAAGAAAGGTAACACTTTACATTAGGGCTCCTCCAAACCCAGGAGTCCTCCACGTGTGCCCGGCGGCTGCTGGTTCCTCTCGATACGTCTGGAGGAAAGAGTGGCTGCTGGGTGCACCCCGGGCGCGACAGTGTCCTTCCTTTAGGAATGAGAAGAAATTCTCATCCCTTGGGATTGGCACTGCCGCGGCCAATCGGCCAATGGCATCATGTGTGGGGTCCTGCATGGACCAACGGTGGGTTCCTCGGCGTGACCCTCTGTTAAGCTGAGGGCACAGCACAGGAGTGAGGGCGGGCTCGGTGTACACTTACCCTGCCTCCGAGCAGACAGAGAAGGATGCGTCCTTCTGCTCGCTCGGCTCTGTGTCCACTTGGACAGGGACCGAGGGTCTTGGCTTAACCGCTTGGACTGCGAGGTAGAAAACCTCTATAAAAAGTTACCCCGACGCAGCGTGAGGGGATGTATGGCTGTCGGGTGTTCCCATAGAACGAATCCGTCGTCAATAATGCATGCCTGACACATGCTGAGCTGGACTCCCATTTGGTGTAACCTTGAGACGCACACCGCACCTTGCATACCCTCTTTGTAATTTATAACAAGTTCTTCCGCAAGCGGCCCGGGCAGGACCGCGACCGGTCGTCGTCCTCGGAGGAGGAGCAGATGGTCTCTGCTCGCAAGATCCTCACCAGCTAGCGCGGGGGGATCCGAGGCAAGGGGGGGGGGCCCTCTGCCTCCGAGAGGTCGGCAACACTGGCCGAGGAAGGGCGCCACCCAGGCATGGCTGTCCGCGGGTCTGGCAGCGAGGCGGGTGCACCTGGCGGCTCCGAGGCGGAGCGTAAGGCCAGATTCACCAAGGAGGTGGAAGCCGCCATAAGGACGGTGGCCCTGAAAGTTAAGACATCGTCGAAACTCAGGACCATACCCGCGGCTTCCGCCTCCATCATGGAGGCAGCGGAGGCCAGTTTTGCGGGGCCTCCCCGGCCTCCACGGCCGCAATGGAACTTCTCCAGAAGGAGAATGCCAAGCTCCAAGCAGGCCTGGCTAGTCTGCGGGAGCCTGGCCCCCGCGTGGCGCCTCATAGTGGGGGGGCTCAGGCGCAGAGCATAAGCCAGCCTGTGCCGGTGGAGAACCAGATCTTGGACCTGGTTTGAAAGAAGCTGGCTTCCTTCCAGGCGCGGTTTTCCGTCCTGGAAGGAATAGGCTTGTGTCCTAAAAAAATCTAATTAGTCCGTCAGTTAGATTATAGAAAAATATTTGACCCGTATTTTTTCTTTTGTTACGTAAACCAAAATTGACGAAGATACGACGCTTTTAAAATTCGCAATACGTCACGCCGTCCTATAGTTTTTAGTGCGTTGTGACGTCACGAGTCCCCACTCCCGAGTTTTGATGCGTTTTATCTTTGTCAGTACTCAGTGATTTACAAAAACAAAAAATACGTGTCCATACGGACTTAGTTTTGCAATTTATTGATGGTGGAAACTAGCCTATTGTTCTGCGCCCTCCTCTGGGCGGACAAGGCGGTCACGGGCGCGAGCAGCGGCACGAAGTCTCTAATATCAGTTTTATCTTACGTCAAATCGTGAAATCTTAACTTTTATATTATGTTACTTGCTGCTACGGAACCCTTCATGTCCAGTAGTTTAGAATTCTGTATCAAATCATAAATTCTAATGCAGAACAGAACAACTCACAGTCGGGGCCCATTCAAATTTTACCAATCAAATCTTCCCAAGGGGCCCCGACTGTGAGTAAATCAATAAATAAGAAAAGTAGCAAGAATGATTGTTTTGTTAAACAACTTTAAATCGTTATATTATATCCTAAACTATTATTTAAAATGAAAAATGATAAAAGAAACTTAAAGATGATTTTAAATAAAATACCTATTCAACGACCCCCCACTTGACATAGTTAAAATAAATAAAATAAATATCGCTGGACATTAACACACAGCGCCACCTAGTGCCACACTAAGCAAAGCTTGTGTCGTGGACACTAGATAGTTGATATACTACATATATACTTTTTTGTTTGTAAATACATACTTATTATACAAACAGCCTGTTAGGTTAAACGAGGGACATATTGAGGGAAGGTATTCAGTATTCGATTCTCAATCCAAATATGTAAAAAACCTATAACCTTAATTTTTGACATAATTGTCTAATTAAATACATTACTCATGGACACTGAGCGCGCAAGTAGGTGTCACGCGGCAAAACACGTGCCGGTCCTGAGCTGCATGCGCAAACTCCGCCCCTTTCCTTTGTATTGTCGCCGATGCACCGACAGCCGACAGGGCACACCCCCGCGCCACCCCGCGCTCACCTCAGTGTATGCGCGAGCGCCGTTACGCAACGCATGTTATTGCGTTTCCGCGTATCACATTTAACAAACAACCCCGCTTACTTCGCGATATTAAGAGTGTCCTGTAAACGTGTTCTTTAATAACCAAAAATTACGTCTTATCATTATTCCAGTGAAGAATATTGCGATTATGGTTCGTGCTTAAGTGTTATCTAGTGATATTGTGCGAGGAACCGTTAATTATTATGCAAGGTGTCAATCAACGACTGCGAACATTCGGTCAGTACCTAGTTACCTAGATATTTGCCTGTCTAAAGCCAGATTTAAAGTATGAAGGGAAAATGGATTATACCTAGAAAGGTCATTGACCCGCACACATGTTCTGCGATAAGCGCATGGCGCACACTTTGCGAAACTTAGGCGAAGTTTTTGGTATGGATCTATCTGTTATGTATTAGTGTTTTCTTTTTGTTCATATGTTTATTAGTATCATGTAAACATGGACTATTGCGGGTTTGAATAAGTCCCTCGTTTAAACTAACATACTGTATAAACATCCATGACTCGGAAACAAATGTCCGTGCTCATCACACAAACATTTGCTCCTACTGGGATTTGAACCCAGGACCCTAAGAACGTAAGGCAGCGTCACTACCATTACGCCAATCGGGTCGTAATGGTAGTAGTCGTAGTTCATCGACTTTTTTTTTTAATTTTGACAATATGATGTCTGGTTGTCGCTGTGGTGAATTTTGATTACTGTCATGTCTTTAGTGACACTCGCAAGGTTAAAACGAATCGTTTGACGCAAGAATTATCAAAATCGGCCTACGCATTTGGTCTCTAGAGCGCCACATAGAAACAAACATACATACATACATAGACTGATAAACACATTACCCTCCTTTGCGTCGCGCAGTCGGGTAAAAAGTACACAAAAACAACGTCTCGTAGTCCCCTGATTACTTCTCCGAAACTTGACCGATTTAACTATTATTTTCATTATAACCTAAAGAAAGGTTTTTGCCATGTTGTCCTATTATATGTATAATCTAGTTTGATTCTGGATGTTTGAACACAGCAGAAAATCTGGCCAATTTTAGAGGTTTTTGAAGGTTCATACACGTATTTCTTTTAATAAATATTTTTTGTGATAACACAGGGGACTACGTTTTTAAGAGGTTAATTAACATTAATTATAATATCGCACAGATATCATGTCACAAAACAGCAGCTGCTTGCCATGATGGACACAATGATGGGCGGTCGCGCCGCCGAGGAGCTGGTGTTCGGACCTGAGAAGATCACGTCAGGTTAGTGAAGAAAGATTGCTGATTTTCTCACTAAATGTGCTAAAAAAAATTGTCTGCTTGTTCCAACATTTTTTGTGGTTTCAGACGCCTTAACATGTTCATAAGGTCCTAAATCCTTTGTATTTGTTCCAGGCGCGTCATCAGACTTGAAACAAGCCACTTCAATAGCCTGTCATATGGTCCGCGAGTGGGGCATGAGCGAGAAAGTAGGCCTCCGCACCATGGACAACACTCGCAGCACGTTGCAGCAACAGGAGCAACTTGGTCCTTACACCAACGAACTGGTCAGTGTAACATGTAGTGTAGCCTCCGCACCATGGACAACACTCGCAGCACGTTGCAGCAACAGGAGCAACTTGGTCCTTACACCAACGAACTGGTCAGTGTAACATGTAGTGTAGCCTCCGCACCATAGATCCCCCGCGCAACAACAAGAGCAACGCGCGCCTTCACACAAACAAACTTTAATTATTCTTAAAGAAGGGTCACAAATTAATGTCGTCGACGTTATTTTGTGCCCGTTTATTTAAAACATATCTTAAGGCCCGGTTTCCACCAAAGCGGAGAGGAGCGAAGCGTGAAAGACGAGAGATGCGATGAAGACTTCAACCAATGTGATTGATCGAATCTGGCACATCTCTCCGCTCCGCTCTCCGCGTTGGTAGAAGTCGGGCTTAAAAGTTCAGCAAATAACACCACATTGTGTGGTTATTTTTCAATATTTAGGGTAGATCATTAAAATGTACTATACAAGAAAGAGAAGTGGGCATAATATTGAACCTTGAAGAACCCCATTACTTTAAACTTAAAGGTTTGTGAAATTAATAGGGTCAATAGACCCTATTCATTTGAGCTTTCTGCTGTCCATTATCAACTTTGACTAAACTAAGTGCAATTATGTTTTCCTAGTTTTTCGTGCTCGAGTTTCTCAAATAATGTATCGTGATCGTGATTTACGCAAACAAATGCCTTGAAAAGGTCTTAATATTCCTATGGCATTTTGGGCATCTTGCCACAAGAGTATAAATGACCATAACTGGCGAAAGCCGAGTGTGACGCCTTGTCCACGACCACATGCGATGCAGCTTGGCTGTGTGGCTTAAGGCCAATGCTCCAGGGTAGCCCGCGAACTCAATTTTTCTTACAATTTTGGCAATTTGCAGGCCAGTGCTATGTTGTTTGTTTATGAAAATATGATACGCGGCTGTAAGACGTATGTAGTTATAGAATTATAATCATCATCATCATCAAAATGAGCTACCCTGGAGCATGCACTTTAACTTGATGATATTACAGGTGGACGGTGAAATAAAGAAGATCCTTTCAGACAGTTACGACCGCGCTAAACTGATCCTGAAGACACACGCCAAGGAACACAAAGCTTTAGCCGAGGCTTTACTCAAGTGAGTCTGTCTTATTATTATTTACGACTAGCTCTTGCGCTTCGGCTTCACCCGCGTGGCGATCGGTAACCATGCACCCAAGTCATCATCATCATTTCATCCGAATGCCTAAAGTGTCCCCACATTGACTGGTCCCGTGCGACTTGCATCCAGCGGATTTCCGCAACCTTCACCCAAACCAGTACTCAATAAAAGACCTTAAAAATAAAAAAAACCGACTTCAAAAACACAAAAAAGTCAAAAATAAGCTTTAACTTCAGAAGTCGGTGATTGTTGTTTGCTAGATTAAGGTCCATGTTCACCGAAAAGATAACCGTCTGATTATCTAAAAACAGCTGTCACTGTGACATGTTCCCATACAAAAATGCGTTTTAAACAGCTGTTTTAGATAATCAGTCTGTCATCTTCTTGGTGAACATGGACCTTAGTTTTTGTCTCTGACGACGGGTTGTTTTTGCGAAATCGAAGTTTTTTTTCGAATATTTTTAGATGACATGCGATGGGTGATTCTGTTATTACTTTCGTGTTATTCTGAAACAATCAAATTTAAACAATTTGCAGTTTTATTATTTATTGACCGGGTATCGTAATTAATATTGATTATTTACGTCGTTTGTATGTAGGATGCAAATATTAAACCTTGTGTAAATGAAATCAACGCCGTACTTCCCTTTAGGATACCAAAAGTAAGCATACGAAGACTGCTTTTGAAACAAGTCAACATTTCATCCAAATTTCTCCCACAGATATGAAACCCTGGACGCAGACGACATCAAAGCTATAATGAATGGCGAAAAGCTGAAGATGGAGCGCCTCGGGCGGGCCGCGCCTGAGGGCTCCCCCTCCCCCTCCCCCGCCCCCGCCCCCTCCCCCTCCCTGCTCCCCTCCCCGCACCCCGCGCACCCCGCCCCCGCATAACCCTACGTCGCCTCGTGTTCCTCCGCATCCTATACCAAACTCGTCTAACAAAGTGCAAATTGAAAATTTTGCAGGCACACTTGTAAAGATTTGAAATAAAAATAAGTAAAACATGCGATGATTTAGTCTGAGTTTGATTGTAGCTAGATGTAATATTGTTGGCTCGGGGTCTACTGTGAAGTGTGTTTTACAGCGTTGACGTTGCGTAGATGCTGCGTGAACGTCGCGTAACCGCAGCGTAGACGTCGCGTGCACTTTGACTTAACTTTGCGTAGACGTTGCTTATGCCCTGCGTTAACTTTGCGTAGACGTTGCGTAAATTTCGCGTAAATACTGCGTAAATGCTGTAGAATTTATTGCTCCACCTCACGATACAACCCCAGTCTTCTTAAAGCAAGAAGAATCAGCAGAAGTAAGGTACTATTATTTGTAATTTAAAAGTTAACACCTAGCGACATTCTATTAAATTTTCTGTGAAGGTTGTAACACATATAGGTGCATATTATCTCAACGTTTGTATCATTATTGCGCTTACCACTTGACAGAATGGGAAAATCCTCCCACAATAATAGGTAAGATGACGCACCAATCAATTGACATACTTTTAAGAGCTGTCAAAACGTGGTTCTCTCATAGACTTTGTATGGCAATAGCACGCTGTGACGTCACTGTTTAGTCAACTCAATAATTCAACTATTTATTGTTTTCAAAGCAACTAAAAACCGAATTTGGCAATTAATTTGAAATTTTTGGGCCAAAGCAATTTTGTTTTAGGGATTGACCCTATTACTGGCAGCATTGAAAAAGGACCGAATTACCATTGTTTGTATTGTAAATTGTATGAATATCGATGCGGACATCAAGCGTCACGCTTGTATTGATAACGATGCTCTTGTCACAAAATTATATTATACAATAATATGTTAAAAAAACCTCTCCGATCCGAAAGGGGTATATCGGTTGCCTAATTAAATCAGGAAAGAAAAAATATTAATGAATTTTAAAATGCATCAAGTCCAAAATAACCACCATTTCCCTAAATTCTAACAAAATTAAAACGTGACAACACCATCTTTGGCATAAGTATGTCTGATCGTCAATAGAGTAGAATTCATAGATATAATAAAGAAGGATATATCGTGTGGAGTTCAAAATGTATAGAAAACCGATGAAGCCACAGTTGCCCCTCCATAACGCTAATATTGCACACACAGCTCTGTCAAAACAATACTACGAACAATTAGTGCACACACGCGCCATCGATAACTCTGTCACTTAAATATAAACCTTATTCTTTAAACCACAGCGTACTTTTTCCGTATAATTTACTCACACTAAAACAATTATCATTGTGTGTTGTCGGGACACGGGGGCGGATACGACACAGTGCTTGACTAAATCGAAGATTTATCGATAATTTTTTATAAAGGATTTGGAAATAAAGTAAATAAAAACATATGAAACCTACAAAACATTATTCAATTAATAAAAATATTTTAAAAACAATTACAAATCAAATGGCACAGTTACACGTAGTTCAAAATCAAAGCATTTATTTCAATTAGGCCAGTTACAGGCACTTTTGAACTGTCAACAAATTGAAGAAAAATCTGAAATAGTAAAACAATTCGCAGTCCACTTTCTTGTCGATAGACTTTGTCAAACCTCCACGAGCACATCACTAGCTCGCGCTCAAATACGGCGAACCGGAGCAGCGGACGCACCATGCGACATTACGGCTTAATGATGTTTCGTTATGTCAGCTCTACATTGCTTGTTCAGTCACTCAGTGACAGACTGAGGTGGTTGTAAAAGAGCAATGTATTTAATTCAAACATGATACAGTCGGAGTAATACAAGAAAACAAAAATAAAGTAGTACAAGTCAGATATATTTTAGGGATTGTGGTTTTTCGTGATTTTTAAGACAAACATTGTAAAATACTTGTACTTACCTGTGGTAACTGATGCCATGACTTTTAAAGTTTTTGTCTTGGCTTCTATTTTTGCACGAAACCACAGAACAAGACTGCATAATCGTTTTTTTTTACGAACGCGGTTGACAACACACTGACTCGCGGTAACGGCCATTTTTTCAATAGCTGAGCGACACGCTCAGCTCCACGTGATCGCCGACACGCCCCCTTGCCACTTCTCCTGTTTTTAATATTTCTGTGGTAGAATTAGATGACAAAAAATCTAATTAGTCCGTCAGATAGTTCACAAAATATTGGACACATTTTTTCTTTTTAGCGTCAACAACAAATGAAGACTCGTGTGACGTCACATATGAGTGCATAGCTTCTCCCCGCGACTTCGTTCGCGTGAAGTTTTGATATCGCAACGCATCGCCTGCTCAACGGAAGCTTTTTTCCCGCTTGCAACATTTCTTATTGCTGCTCCGCTTCTATTGATCATAGCGTGATGTTATACCTATAGCCTATAGCCTTCCTCGATAAATGGACTAACCAACGCAAAAATATTTTTTCAATTCGAGCCGGTAGTTTCTGAGATTAGCGTGTTCAACCAAACAAACAAACTCTTTTGCTTAATAATATTAGTATAGATTGTTTTACCGGAAAGTGGCGATACAAGCCCGCACTCATGATCTTTGACGCGTTTTATCTTCGTCAATTTTTATTAATTTGATATAACAAAAACCACGTTTCCAATATTTTTCGATCATCTAACTGACGGACTAAACAGAATCAATTTTATTTAAGTCGGGTATCATCCCTATTGTTTTTTTTTTATGACGTCATTACCCGTGAAGCGAACGGTTGCATCGTGTGCCTAATTTTAGTACATTTTATTTTATTTTCACCGGGTAGGTATTGTTTTTTTTTTACTTGTTCACTAAATTGAGTCCCGCACGGATCGAACAGGATTTTTTCAACATAATGTAGAAATTAGATAATTTCTGAAGACATTAGGTATATTATTAATCTGTGCTCGCATAGAGATGTGACCAAAAGAAAGACAATTTGTGTTGTATCGTCTATCCTTGAACGTAGGGCTCTCTTTGTCTAGCATTGACTTATTAAACTTGCGTTTTCGTTTCTTTTTCAGATATTTATCCTTCTTATTTCTAAGATTATTTGACTGAAAGCACTCTCGATTTGAAATAATAGGCTGTTTATGAAATTGTGTTTATTTGTCAAATTATATATTTAATGCTGCTTAGGGCACGACAAAGACTCGAAAACACGCTTCAGAATATCTACAGAGAACATTCTGAAAAAAAAGGAATGAAACGTTTTATTATCAATGCCGTAAGGTGCAAAGTCGTTCAAATATGAACCTGGCTAAATAATAAATGAATAAATGTCGCTGGACATTACACACAGCACCATCTAGTGCCACACTACAACGAGGCTTGTTTCGTGGACACCAGATAGTTGATATACTACTTAGATACTTTTTTTTTTTAATATCAAATCGGGTGCTGGAATCTGGAAAGATTATTTTTGAAAACAACTGCGGAAAGATGACTCAACTTCCATATTTATTCTGATGCAACTGGCAATTGAGATAAGAATACAAAATATGTGTTACAAACCTTTATCTTATTGTGGTGCCAAATATAGTTTTAAATACGCGAATACATACAAAATAAGTTGCAAGTTAGTATTGAATTTGTCCCCCATATTACCTGTAACGTTACGACCTTGCCGACTCAAATTAAAAAAAAAACATGCGGGTATTCTGGAGACTGACCGATGGAAGTGAAATAGTGTGTAGCCGTAGCGGATCGGCTACGAGTGCCACGACGCATTAGGTGACGATCACGTGAGTTCCATGTTTTTTTTTTTCACTCAAAAAGTGATCAAAAATACAATGTTACAGTTTAATAAAAATAATCTTTTAGAAAAGTTGATCAATGACGTCAATTGAAGTAGTTAATAGGTACCAAATCAAAGTGGATACCATCTTGTAAATATATTTGTGTTACTAGTCTTTTCACTAAATTGCGTATGAATTTAACTTATACTTGACATATTTATAATTTTCACATCGCCATCCCGCCTTGCAGTCTTCAACGGTTCGAAGCTATGTTTGGCACCTACTTATAGTAATAACCAGTTTATTTTTGTTGTGGAACGAATTACGGAAGAAGCAATACAATTAAAATTAAATAGTCATAGTCTATTTAGTCTCGAAGATATTTTGTGTATTTGTAAATGAAGAAAAACCAATAAAAATGTAAAACTGGAATATGAATTTGATTGTTCCTTGAATCCTATAATACTCCTGCCTGTGATATTTGCTTTATTCATGTTGGGACAAGTTAGGTAGCCAGGCGCGCCGCTAGCTGTTTAGTAGCCCGCGTGCAATACCGATTATGCCGCCCTACGACTACTTACCCTGAGTTTTGTCAAAAAATAGTACATTGTTATCCTAGGGGTGAAAGTAACTTATTTAGTCCCGAGACGGGGCTTGGCGCCCAAGCGTAGCGCGGGCGCTAATAGCTCGAGGGACTTAATAAGTCTTTAACCCGAGGTAAACACTGTGCTTTTCATTACGGATACAAGGAAAATAAAAACAAAAACACGAAACCACTCGAAAAAAAATGAAGATCGGATTGCCGCTTTCCCGCCTATTTTGTTTTTTTTTTCTGTGGCCGGCTATTCAGCCTTTATTTTCACTATCGTCACTGAAAAAATAGTAAATATTTTGCCCAAATCTTTGTTATTTTAAAGAAATATTTGTAATTAAATTATAACTAAGTTATTTAAAAAATATATATTCTTTAATTAATACTGAATTTTATGTTATTTCAATTTTACATCGCCCTGTAATTTACAGGCTGTATATAAGTCGGAACATGGTTCAATAGAAATGTGAAAATAGAACTAGATTTTTTTTTAATAATGTGACAGCTGTCAGTTGAAAGCGATTCTCCCTAGGGCTGAAAAGTATTACTTTCAGCCCGCTCCTCAGGTAACTTCAGACCTACTTTCCGAGTATGTGTGAGTATGAGTAATGAAAAGGCTATTTAATGTTTTCTTATTATGGTGGGAAAAAAGAAAAGAATCATAACAAAGATAAAACATTTATTTTCATTAGGTACATAGTTATTTTCGTATCTACAAAAATTTACCTCTTCTTGCCTTTATATTTGCGAAATCTTGAATCAACTTTCTTGTATCCAAGCTGTCTAAGATTTCATGTTCAATAGAAACTATAGCTAAATAACTTAGTCTTTCCTGGAGCATTGTTGATCTTAAATAGTTTTTAATAATTTTCAATTTTGAAAAGGATCTTTCACCAGATGCAACTGAAACCGGCAGTGTAAGTAATATTCTTAGCGCTACTGCTGTTTTCGGAAATGTTGAAATTAAGTAATTAGTAAAAAGATATTGCTTGGGTTTGTGGATCATTAGACTGGTTTTCTGTAAAATGCAACTTTAATGCAATGATTTCATTAAACAAATCAATACCGTCAATTATCTGGGGCCTAATTCTGCTATTTTAATAAATTCTTCACTCCAACACGATTCCATTCTCATCCCATTGTCATTTTGCTTAAAGTTCGTAATCTGCTAAATTCACAATGGTCGGTCAATGGTCTCGTAATAAAATTGTGTTTTAATGGCATTGTCGTATTGTCATTATTATAAAACCCTTAGTACAAATGGTTTTCGAAATCTACTACTAAATGCGAACATTTATTCATGCCAGATTTCATGTACCTACGAGATTAATATTCTATGAAATTTCTTTCAATTGAGTGTCAGTGGTTGTTCATTGAGAAGTCATAATGGCGCCATTATGATAGTAAAATTAACAAACTTGTCAAAATTTGACAGAACTTGATCATTATGAAATCAATGATCGAATACTCTGACACTATTGTAATAGCAGAATCGAGGCCCTGATTCACTACTTGAATCATCTTTAAGCTTGAGATGTAAATCTTTACAATGTTTAATTAACTCATCATTGGCGTAATTAAATAAGTTATTGCTAAAAAAGCCAAATACATCGGTAAATGTTTTTTCATTACTCATACTCGGAAAGTAGGTCTGAAGTTGTCTGAGGAGCGGGCTGAAAGTAATACTTTTCGGCCCTAGGGAAAATCACTTTCAACTGACAGCTGTCACATTATTAAAAAAAAATCTAGTTCTATTTTCACATTTCTATTGAACCATGTTCCGACTTCTATACAGCCTGTAAATTACAGCGCGATGTAAAATTGAAATAACATAAAATTCAGTATTAATTAAAGAATATATATTTTTTAAATAACTTAGTTATCATTTAGTTACAAATATTTCTTTAAAATAACAAAGATTGGGGCAAAATATTTACTATTTTTTCAGTGACGATAGTGAAAATAAAGGCTGAATAGCCGGCCACAGAAAAAATAAACTTGGGGGGAAAGCGGCAATCCAAATAAAACTCTACTCTATATTTGATTTTGGGGTCTACTAAAACTTCATCACTGTGTTCATCATATTGAAATTGTGTTGGTTTTCTTCTTGGACGAATTGTATTTATTGATGGAAAATCTGCTTCTACATTGAGCTCGTGAGCCACTTTGGAAGCTTCTGCTAACACCATTTCAAAGTGTTCATCCGTGCGATATTCTGTGAATTTACCAATCAACTTATTTAAGTAACAAATTTATGCAGATTTGATTATTCATTGTGGGGCTCTGCATCATTTTGCTCAGAGCATTAATTTCGTTTGAAATATCGAACCAAATTACTACCGAGCAAATGAATCTATAATTTTGAATGTTCAGAGTAAGTGAATGAGCTTTGTGAGATGTAGTACAATCCCATTCCAACGAATCACCAGATATTTCCAGCAAAGCATCAAATATTTTTTCGAGGTGATACCGTAATGGTTTAACTGCATAACTGCATCAATTCTGCTAGACCATCGCGTGGCGCTTAAAGCTCTTAATTTTAAATTTGGTAAATGTTTGCGAATTATCGACCATCTTTTTGTAGATATGATGAAAAGAAAACGTAAATATCTTGAATTATATTAAAGAAATTCACAGTTTCGTGCTTAATATTTGCTGCATCATTCACTACCAAATTGAGACTATGAGCCTGTAGAGGATCGTGGGACTCCAGGATTAGGGAATATTAATTAAAACAACGAGCGTGCGTGTGGTGATGACCGAGATACGAGAGTCCCTCTCTTTTTATAAAAACCACAGATAATATTACATATTACGATTGATGTCACAGATAACATAATCTGTTACATGCCCTTTCTTAAAGATAAAAAGGCAACACTGAACCTGTTAGTTGACATAAATTTGACATCGACTAATTATGACATGACTTGACATTGACGTTAATGACATTTGACATTGCTATTAGAACGTAAATAAACATTAGGACAAATTAAATAACTTAACCTTAAAAATTGAATTAATTGACTCATTAAATTGACATAATAAATATACATTCATTTTTATAAATCTAGTCTTTTTCTTGACTTTAATAATCTCCCTTTGGATGAGTATCTTAACTCCGGTGTATTTGAACTTATACTTATATCTAACATTTCAGGTAAGTCTTGACTACCATACTGTGACTGACTTAACATTTCATTTTCTGACAAATATTCATTATTTTGTACATCATCATTGACTTCTACAAATATAGGAGACTGTGTCCTACTTTTATTCATTACATTTGACTTGACAGACTTATCCAATTGTGTTGGATTTTCATCATTAGATGACTGACTTGACTCGGCAGATGCATAAGAATCATCTAAATTTACAATTTGTTCTTCATTACTTTTTCTTCTACAATAAAGATACTCAGGAATATAATAATGATGTATCTCTGTATCCTCCTTTTCTATTAGACTTGACTTGTATGATTTTTGATACGATTTATTATAAGACTTGGACGACTTGTGACCAGAATGATTAGCATTATCATTGTTATTTTCCAATATATTTTTGGTATTTTCCTTTGACTGTGACGATTTATAACTATTTTGTGACCTTGACTGTGACAGATTTGATTTAAATAGCTTAATATGATGTGAGTTTCTTCTATAGATTGTTCCATTACTATCTTTGACTAAGTATGATCTTGGAAAGTTCGTTTTTGATAAAATAACACCTTTAGACCATGTTGCATCCTTGGGATTTCTCTTGAAAAATATTATGTCATTTGACTGAAATTGTTGAGGAGATACAGCATTTCTATCATAATATAATTTTCTATTTTCCAATTTTTGTGACTTATTTTTTAAATGACTTGAAAATTGAACTACTTTTGGCTTTAAATTACTTGTTGTAGTAGGCAATTTTGTTCTCAGTTTTCTTGACATAAGTAATTCTGAAGGTGATTTGAGATTACCTCTTGGGGTATTTCTGTATTGTAACAGACCAATATAAAAGTCTGTACCTGACTGTTCACATTTTCTGAGAATATTTTTGACAATTTTTACAGATATTTCCGCAAGACCGTTTGATCGAGGAAAGTGAGGACTTGACATGATATGTTGAATATCCCAGTCTTTTGTGAAATTTTGAAATTCATGAGAGTTGAATGGAGGGCCACCATCACTTACTAATTGCAATGGAATACCGTGTCGTGAAAAAATTGACTTGATTTGATTAATGACTGTATAACTTCTAGAATCTTGATTTAATTGTGCTATTTCGATGTAATTTGAATAATAATCAACAACTATTAAATATTTTTTGCTTTTGTAATCAAATAAATCTGTAGCTACTTTTTGCCATGGTAAAGAAGGTTGTTCATGAGATAATAAAGTTTCCTTTGTTTTATTTGAACTAAATGTCATGCAAGTTTCACATTGTTTTATTTTCATTTCAATATCATGATAAATATTAGGCCAAAAAACAGTTCCACGGGCATGATTTTTAGTTTTTTCTATGCCCATGTGTCCTTCATGTAAAATTGAGAGAATTTCAGAACGTAGAGATTTAGGTATAATGACAGACTGATTCTTGAAAACTAGATCATTTACAACATGAATCTCATCTCTAATGTTCCAATAGGGTAAAACAATTGAATCACATTTTTGCTTGCAATTAGGCCATCCTGACATAAAGTATTCTTTTAGTTTTTGGAGTGACATATCAGATTTTGTATGAGACATGATTTTTTCTTGTTTTTCTTTAGTAATTGCTAAATTAGAAGTTAGTAAATTTACTTGACAAACTATATTACTATCCAACTCATCAAAATTAAATTTTTCTATATTAGTTTTTGATATGGGTGCACGGGACAAAGTATCAGAGACATACATTTCAGTACCTTTTGTATATGAAACGTTAAGATCATATGACTGTATAGCTATCATCATTCTTTGAAGACGAGGCGGGACATCAGAAAGTGATTTTTTGAACAAAGTTACAAGAGGTTGATGATCAGTTTCAACATAAGTTGTTTTTCCATAAATATATTGATGAAATTTCTTGCAACCAAAAACTATAGCATACAATTCTTTCTCTATTTGGGCATAGTTTTCCTGAGACTTATTTAAAGTTTTAGATGCATATGCAATAGGATTTTGTCCATGAAAAATTACTGCTCCAACTGCATTTTTTGAAGCATCTACTGACAATCGTACAGGTTTGTTTACATCATAATGTACTAGGACAGGTGGTTGACAAATAAGAGATTTTAATTTAGTAAATTGTTTTTCGTGATTAGGAGTCCACTGCCACATATTTTGTTTTTTAAGGAGTTCTCTAAGTAAAGTAGTTTCATGAGCTAAGTTAGGTACATATGAACCAAGGTAATTTATCATACCAAGAAATCGTTGAAGATCTTTTATGTTTTCTGGTCTTGGCATTTTCATTATAGCTTCGATTTTTGACGTATCCGGTGAAATACCATTTTTGTTAAAAACATGACCCACATACGAAACTTCAGACTGTCCGAACTGACATTTTGATTTATTAAATTTTAAATTGATTTCTTTAGCTTTTTTTTTAAAACATTTTCTAATCTTTCATCGTGTTCACTTTGCGTAGAACCATAGACCAATATATCGTCGACAAATATAATAACACCTGGAAGGTCACCAAGTAACTCGGACATTACTCTATGAAAAATTTCACCACTTGAATTTATTCCGTAAGGAAGTCTTAAAAATTTATATCTACCAAACTGTGTGTTGAAAGTGCAAAGATCACTACTCTCTGGATCTAATTTTAGCATCCAGTAACCTGAATTAGCATCTAACTTTGAGAATACTGACGCATTCACTACCCTTGACCGCAAATCATCAAATGTAGGGTATGGAAAATGAGGTCTTTTTATGGCTTTATTTAAGTTCCTAGGATCTAGACAAATACGTAAGTCACCATTGGGTTTTTCTACAGGTACTATGGAATTTACCCAGTCAGTAGGTTTAGTAACTTTTTCTATGACTTGTAGTCGCACCATTCGTTCTAATTCATTTTTGAGTTTTTGTTGTAAAGCATATGGTATTCTCCTAACTGGACAAACCTTTGGTGTGACGGTTGTATCTACTTGTAAATTAACACTACCTGGTAAGCAACCCAATCCTTCAAAAGTATCTGAATATTTGTTAATAAGCATTTGTACTGACTTTTGTTCTTTGTTAGTGGTTATTTTAGAATTGTTTTGGGATAGTTCGAAAATACGTTTTACAATGCCACATTCTTCACATGTCCTCCAACCCAAAATTGTAGAACAGTCACATTTAACAACTATGAAATTGATTGGCTTAAATAGTTTGTGATCAAAAGAACATTCAAGTCTGACAGAACCCAAGTTTTCTATCAATTGACCTGCAAATGAAAATACTCTTTTGTTTGACTTTTCAATGAAAAAATTTTTCTTACACATGTTTTCTAAACTTTTTAAAGTATTTAGTGAAATTACATTTATATCAGCACCTGTGTCAATTTGACATCTTATAATATTGCCATGAACATTCAATTCTAATTTCCAATTTTGTGAATTTGAATTACAATTAATTGAATTAATAATAAAATCATTTTGAGGGTAATCCAGAATAACATTACTATGAATATCATTTTCATGACTATGCAACTTTTGTATACATTCAGAACTACTAATTGTACTTACATTCTTCTTGCTATTTTGATTTTTGTAGAAACAGTAATTGGCGAAATGGTTCATTTTCTTACATATATTGCAGATTTTGCCTTGTGCTGGACACTTGTACCTATGAAGCTGACCACATCTATTACAGTTAGAATTATTTCTAATATTGTTGTTGGACCTGGAATTGGCTGAAAAAGATTGTGCTGGATTGGACTTATATCGATTTTGACTAGAACTTCTATTTTCCAACGATTTTCTGTATGGAGTTATTGACCTTTTCTTTGAATTTTCTCTTTTTGATGGCTGGTTCTTGAAATATGTACTTCTGCTTTGACGAATTGATTGCACTTGTGAACTAGAATTATTATTAGCTTCATTTCCATTCTGTAATTTTCTAGATCTTTCTTGAGACAATTCCATATTTTTTGCAAATTGAACAGCTTCGTCAACATTCGTTATGTTTTGATTTTGCAATATTTGTTCCTTTATTTGAGTATTCTTTATTCCTATGATAAACATGTCCTTTACCAATGACTCTTTCAAATTTTCAAACTTGCAGCCTGATGCTAAATTGTTCAAAATTGTTACATATTCGTCCAATGATTCGCTATTTTGGTACTTTGTAAAGAAATTGTATCGCTCCACAGTGACATTCTTGCATGGATTGAATTTTCCATCAAATTTTTCAATAATAGTCGTTATGGTTTCGTCCGTTTCATTTTGAATATTGAAAGAATTATAAATATCTAGGCCTTCATCACCGATAGAATTTAACAATATGGCAATTTGTTTTGACTTTGAGACTTTCTGTAAATCATTTGCTTCAAAGAAGATTTTGAATTTTTGTTTCCACAGCTTCCATGACTCGGCAGCATTTTTGCCATCTTTGCCGCCATTTACAACTAACGGCTTTAAGTTATTAGCTAGAATGATATTTTGTACCTGTTCCGGCATTTTCTTCGGTTCTTCTGTGTTTCGATTAAACTTCTGACACCATGTAGAGGATCGTGGGACTCCAGGATTAGGGAATATTAATTAAAACAACGAGCGTGCGTGTGGTGATGACCGAGATACGAGAGTCCCTCTCTTTTTATAAAAACCACAGATAATATTACATATTACGATTGATGTCACAGATAACATAATCTGTTACAGAGCCGAGCATGGGACGTAAAATGCGCGGTTATTAATTCCCAAAATTTTTTTTTGTAATCCATTGTGTTTTCCACGCATATTAGAACCATTATCGTAACCTTGACCACGTAAGTTTTCAATGTTGAGATTTAATTGCGAAAATAAATCTAAAACAAAATTTAATAGACTTTCACCTGTGGAGCTGGTGATCGGACAAAAACCAATAAAATTTTTACAAATCATAATATTTTTGGTTTCATTATTTAAAAGAACATACCTGATTACAACTGTAATTTGGCATTAATTACATCTTAGTTTTAACGGATAATAATAGATGGCGTTGTTAACGCTAAGATTGCGCGCCGCCAGTCGGGTTTTTTTTCCATGCGATGACGATGGTGGGGTGGGTATTATGACAATGATTTTGAATATTAAGTGATGAGTCGCTCGATTGGCCGCCCCCTGGACGTGCCGCCCGCGTGCGGTGCACGCCTTGCACGCCCGCTTACGGCGGGCCTGTAGGTAGCTACCTGTAAGAAAAACTGATTTTCTTTTTCAACTTATCCATAGTTGCTGGATAGATGGCGCTGATCTCTGTACGTTACTGCAAGGAACAGAACGTCACATAATTTTACTTGGACATAATGGTTATATTCGGAAGGTTATGCGAACGAAAGTGTCGTCAACGAGCGTATGTGACGTATGTTTTTTTAAGTGTTTTGCACTGACTTAGAAACCTAATGTTGTTTTGGCTTTGGCACCTAGTAACGTAGTCGGTTCAACGCCATCTACCGAGTTCTTGGAAACTATTTTTTTTTTTAATTCTCAGAAAGAAAACTTCATGGTAAGTTAGCTAGCTATTATAAGTTCATAACGAAAACCCTATTTCTAAGACCTTATGTACCATATTTTTACACAAATAAAATTTTTCTGTTCTACTCTAGCAAAACGTAGCAGACACGATGACTATCGATATCTGAATATCGTCATCTGATCATCATCTGCCTAGCCTTTTCCCAACTATGTTATGGTCGGCTCCCAAGTCTGGATGCAGCTAGCTGAATACCAGTATTTTACATGGACCGACTGCCTATCTGACCTCCATAACCCAGTTAGTACTGGGTAATACGATACCACTTGGTAAGACTGGTTGTCAAGACTGGACCACTGACTTCCTGTAACGACCGTCAAAGATGGACAAATGACAGCCGGGACCAACAGATTAACGTGCTTTCCGAGGCACGGAGGAAACTGTATGTAAGGATCCACAGACCAACCTAGGCAAGCACGGCTTAACCTAAAGATCGACTCGAGTGGCTGTTATTATTTGGCCACGAGTTCCTCAGTGAGATCAACAATCGAATTTGGTGTGGGATTCGAAATTAGTATTTCGTCGCCTGTAAAGTAAAAACTCAAAAAAAAAAACTTCTCTACAGTGAATCTAAAGGAGCGTCCCCAGGAGCCTCGCCACTTTTTGGGGCCGCGAGGCTCGGCCTCGCGAGCCTATTGTGCTTTTTTGCAAGGCGTCCACATTAAGAGCCGCGTGGCCCGCCTTGCGCAGATGCCGCAAACTGTATTTATTTTATTTTACAGTTTTAGGAAAACTTACAGCTAAGAATTTACACACGATTAAGAGTAACAAAAAAGTAAGGCCAATTAAAAGTTTTTACAGATAGAAGAGAGCTTAAAAACAAAAACAACAATATTTAAGAAGGCAGACAGTGGTGCCGATTCTGTTGTGCACAAACTAAACTTAATTTAGGCTATTACTATCTTTTTCTCACTAATAAAACGAGAAAGAGACGGACGTAATTTAGAGCTGTCAAATTTATGTCGAACTAATATTTCCATACAAATGAAGGGTGCACGTAAAAACATGTCGACTAAAAACACGGTGAAGCGCAAGGCATAAACTAGTTTGACATTTCTAACTTAGTGCATAGCTATAGCCGTCCTTTTCTCGCCCTGCCTTTTAGTAAAAGATAGCAATAGTCTAAATTAAGTTTAGTTTGTGCACAACAGAATCGACACCAGTGTTTGTAAAGACAGTATCCTAAGTAAAGTGTGTTTCAAACAGCGCAAATTGCATTCAATTAGTTTATGTTATCAAAAAAGAAATTACAAAGAGTCCTTCTTAATTTTGAGATGCTAGTAGGTACCTACTGAAAATATCGATGTCGACGTCTTGGCCAATCGCATTATACGAATGACTCACTCAAGTATGAGTTTCATCTATATTTTGTTCCTACCACAGGAGTATGCAATAGACTGGTACTGCGCCGAAAAGTAGAAGAAATCCACAGTCCATTTTGCTCAGCAGTTCGGGAAGCTCGGTTGAACCGTTAGCGATTCTAAATAAAAACGCCAAGTCTGCAATTCTTCTACGTTCAGAAAGAGGAAGTAGATTGAATCTTTTACAGCGTAGGAGATAAGTGGGAGAATAAGATTTAGAACGGAATTGAATATCTACACTTCAAAAAATTTCTTTGTATGCCTTCCAATCGATTAATGTATAAGTTGTAATTGGAATTCCAAACTTGAGAGGCATACTCAAGATGACTCCGAACAAAAGTAGGTACAATAGAGAATTTTAATGGTTTTGATGCTTTATTAATGACTAGCTGACCCGCGCAACTTCGTATGCGTGAAGAACCGCTCGACCGATTTTGTGCAAACTTCACATAAACCATCTACTAAATAGTCCGAACAAAGCCTAAACATTTGGTTTGGATAGGTGAGCCCGTTCTAATGATCAGCACTAAGTTTGTATGTGAGTTCAAGCTTTTTTGAATAAATTTTGAGTTTTCAAACATGTATCAAAATAACATGTTGTTTAAATCAAAAGCACAAAGGTTCATGTTCACCAAAAAGACGACGCTCTAATTATCAAAAAAACAGCTGTTTAAAACACATTTTTGTATGGAAATATGTTATAATAATATGTCACAGTGACAGCTGTTTTTAGATAATCAGACTGTTATCTTTTCGGGGAACATGGACCTAAGGAGTGTTGATATCAAATTCGAAACAAATCACCGCCAACAAAATAACTTCCTACCCCTTTTTAACCCCGTTAGGGCCGTTAGGGGATGAATTTCAATGAAATACCTACGAAAAACGCCTTCCGGCTTCCATCAATTCTGTCGAAAATGTTGATTGCAAAACTTGAAGTAAATTGGACCAAGCCAAGGAATCACGTTTTCCCGTACAAACTTTGGAACCCCCCCTTTTTCGATCTTCGAGTTTGAACCAAACCAGAACTTTTGAAAAACAATACGAATTAACGTACGATTTCCGAACCTATAAGATCAACCTTTTGAAAGACAGTACTTTCAGCAGGACACCTTCTACCCCAAAGATGGCCGGTAGACATTGGCGAAGCTAAGGTGATTCTTTCAAGGAAAAACTTAAGGGGCCGGCGGAGCATGCGTCGTTCATACAAACGTAATACCAAAATATTCTGTAAATCATAAATATTTTTAAGGTAGTGTGTATTTATTTCGATTGGATTAGAGAATATCTATGTTCTCAAATATGTATTTTGAAAGGACAATGATATAAAGACGAGATATGAGGAATTTAAAATTTCCATAGAAAACTTATTTTTCTCATAACTCTTGTTTAAATCAGTGTCCATTCAAAATGTATAATATATGGGAACCTAGACATTTTGTGATCCAATCGAAATAAATAGACACTACCTTAAGAATATGTTTTATTTACAAATTATTTTGGAATTACGTTTGTATGAACGGAGCATGCTCCGCAGGCGTCTTAACACCGCGATTTAGAAAATGACGTCACAGCACAACGCCATCTACCGAAGAGCTATATTCAAAACTGCACGCAGTTGATCTCCAGATATAGTCCATAGATGGCGCTGTTTTAAAACGTGAAGTTGTGAGACCAAATTTTAGTTCTGAAACACTTTAAATTCAAATATCTTTTGATAGACTGAACCGATTGCAATGAAACAAAAACTAAATGTTACTTCAGGTTACGCTAAATCATCGTGTATAAAAGTTATCTACATTGATTTCGTACATTTTACGTGATGCTGGTATAAATAAACATACAAACAGGCAAACAGATAAACAGACAAACAGACAAAAATTCCAAAAATGCTGGAAATGGGTTCAATTGGTTGTCCTTTAACAACCTGCCTATATATTTTTGTGTTTTTTTTAATGTACAAAAACGTCTTTTCTACAGTTTTACTAAATGTATAGATTTGATCTACGTGTTGATCAAATAATAATTTTGAATCAAATACTACACTCAAGTCTTTGACTGTGCTAATGAAGGAGCACACGTAACACTTGGAAATATTTAAATGGAGCTTGTTAGTCATGCAGTAAGTAGTACTGAAACCTATCTAGGTCCTCCTGCAATGATAGAGCATCTGACAAGGTGGATATCTTAGACATAATTTTCATGTCATCCGCGTATAGAAGAATTTTGGAGTGAAGGAAGCAAGAATCAATGTCATTGACGAATAAATTGAATAAGAGCGGCCCCAATAAAGATCCTTGGGGAACTCCAGATGGAATACGCATTGACCTTGATGAATACCCATTCAGCACAACAGTCTGACAACTATCCTCCACATACGACTTAATCCAACGGAAAAGATTACCCTAATGCCCATCGATAGAAGTTTTTGCATGAGAACTACGTGATCAATTCTGTCGAAACATTTAGCATATTCTGTATAAATGATGTCGATTTGGGATCGATTAGTCATATCCTCTGACAAGAAGTCACTACAGAGAACTAGGTTTGTAGTCGTTGATCGACCACCCAAGAATCCATGCTGTTGTTTGCTGAAACTGAGCCTGAGGGCAAGGTAAACTTGCCTGTACACAATTTTTTCTAATATTTTAGCAAACACGCATAACGGATATCGGTCTGTAGTTGTCCACGAAGTTTCTCGGTCCCTTTTTGTGAATGGGAGTAATATAAGGCGATTTGCATATAGCCGGCATAACTCAGATATTCAGAGATCGTCTGAATAATACTGTGAGAGGAACCGAGAGACTTGCAGCACAGTTAATATGAAAACAGGCGGGAGCTTGTCCGGACCAGCAGATTTATTTAAGTCCAGGTGCTTTAGCAGTTTCATAACCTCGTCTTCACGAACCTCGATAGCGTCAATATCGTAAGAACTGTAATCAGTCCGCTCACTGATAAGATGGTATTCCGCACTACTCTCAGAGTTGGTGGATTCACAAAAGTTTGACAGAAAATACTCGCCAAAGAAGTCGCAAATATCTTCACCATTGCTAGAGGAGCGGTCTCCAAACCACAGCACAGAAGGGTAGGAGTTGTTTTGTAAAGAGACATTAGCGGCAGTTTCTTTTGAGAGGACGTGCTTTTAGCTTCAGCAGCATTCATAGTAATAAGCACCGCTGTGCAAATAAGAAATATGTTTAAGTAAAAAGAAATATAAAAAAATATATAAAATGTTTTTATCAATAAAAAAAAACTACTCCAACAGTCCCGTAACACCTGGCGCTCCCATTCAATTAATTTTTCATCCCCCCATCTCGGAAAGAGTATTTTTGCTCTTCGATATCTGAGTGCAGAAGCCATTTTTATCGTCATGAGGGTAAAGTAAATTTGAATTTAGAACATCGTGTGCACTAAGCATGTGCATTCAAAACATCATTAAACCTATTTACTTCTACCTCTATGGTGCCGAATTTATCATAATTTTTTTTTAATTTGTTAAGAACCTTCTTGGTGTACTTTTTTTAAATGTTTTGCGCGCGCCATTTTCTTTTCACGTCATCGTGCATCGGTCATATTGTTAACACCTTAGGTTAAAAACTGTGGTTAAAAACAAGGAATCCAACTTGAAAACAAGTGAAAAACCTAAAATGACCACTCATTATCTAGCGACGAGGAAGTTTATTTGACGCCAACAGAATTAACCGAATTTGTTAATAATGCGCAATTTTTTTTTTTTGCGTTTATTCATTTCCTCGCTGAGGTGGCATGAAAAGTTACGTGTTGCACTCGAGTGCAAAGATTTTTCACCTCGAGCTCTTTTGATTCCCTCGCTAACGCTCAAGATTCTAAGTTTTGAATCACTCGCTTCGCTCGTGACTCAATTTTAGAATCTTTCGCTTGCTCGGTCATCAAAATTGAGCACGCGGTTAAAAAACAACTTTGCACTCTTGTATAACAAATAACTATTAAAAACACAATTTGATGTAGGTACTGGCGGTTACTAGCTATTACATTATCTGTGCTAGCACACTGACAGGCCTCGCAGCCCGTCCCCACTACATGGAGCTGCGCGGCTTCCTTTGAAGTATACCGACAACCGTCGGATTGCGCGAGGCCGGCCGGCTCAGGCCTCGCGCACGGCCATACTCACGAGTCACGAGGCTCGGCCTCGCGTCGCAATAAAATAGGCCCCCCAGCCAGGGGCGCCGACTCCGTGGGTGCTCGGGTGCTCCAGCACCCACGAGAGGTAAATAGTGGGTGCCGAGCACCCACGATTATGAATATCTGAAATAATTCTCTTTCTCATCTTTTAACTAAATCTATTCCAGTATCGACATGCACAGCTGAAAGGTCATTTTTAGCATTACGAAGAATAAAGACTTACTTAAGGACTACTACGACTCAGCAAAGATTTTTTATTTAAGATAAGATAAGATTTATTTATTTCTGAGTATATGGTACATTATGATCTTAAAATTAGTCAGTTTCACATACACTACCGTTACCGGTGTAGAAATATTAAAATTAAATTAACTTACAAAGTGACCAAGTCAAAATGTCAAAATTTAATAGTTACACAATGTCAAATGGTCAAATGATTAAAAGTAAAAATATGAAATCAAAATGAACAATACAAGTCAATAGGTGATAAAAATAATGTCACAATTTATAATTTAAAAATTCATTAACCGAGTAGAAGCAGTTGTCTAAAAGCCAGGGAAATATTGCTTTCTTGAATTTATTAGTGGGCAGCACTCTGATACGTGCGGGTAAATTATTAAATATTTTAATCGCCATGCAATTGGAATTCCTGCTATACAAATGTAGTCTCTGGCTAGGTGCAAGTAATTTATTTGGGCTTCTGCTTTTCACTCTTCATACAACAAATATGTTCATACAACGGAAACATGTGTGAATACCTTTTTACAAACATACATAGCTCAAAAATATATAGGCAAGGAAGTGGAAGAATTTTTAGCGCTTTAAACAATGGTCTAAATATTCTGCACCATACACAGCTCTGACACATTTTTTTTGTGCAATGAATGCTCTATTCACATCTACTGAATTTCCCCATATCACGAGGCCGTATCGCAGTACTGATGCAACATAGCCATGATATGCCTTGAGGGCTATTTCTTTGCTGGCTATTCGCCTCAGTTTTCGAAGAGCAAACACAAATTTGTCAAGTCGAGTACAGACTTTATCAACATGTTCTTTCCAATTTAATTTTTCGTCAATAACTATTCCCAAGAATGATGTGGAAGGTACGGGATCCAAAATTGAATCATTGTGACATATTTGAGGTGGTTTTACCAAAGGATTATTTGTTTGAAATTGTACTAACTTTGTCTTATCAATGTTTACACGTAAATTATTAGATTCCAACCATTTAATTGCGTTCAATATATCATAGTTAGTGTCGGTTTCTAGATCATTCCTATTTGAACATTTTATTGTGATAGTAGTGTCATCAGCAAATAGTGTACCTACAGCTATGTTTCAGGCTCTTACAAAGGTCATTAATGTATATTATAAATAATGGAGGTCCTAATACGCTTCCCTGAGGAACACCACAACTATTTATTTTTAGGTCAGAACTGTATGTTTTCTTTGTGTTTTTGGTAATTTTTGATACTACTGTTCTTTGCTGTCGACTTGATAAATAACTTTTAAGCCAGTCATGTGCCTTGCCTCTTATGCCGTATTTCTCCATTTTGCTAAGTAATCGATCATGTGGGACAAAATCAAATGCTTTACTCATATCTAGAAATACTGATAATACAGACATTTTGTTATTGAGGGCTTCAGATATCAGTTTGACTAAAGTAAAACAAGCAAGTGTCGTTGAACTATTCTTCCTAAAACCAAATTGGTTTTCAGTAAGTATGCTGTTTTTATCTAGAAAGTTGATCATTTTCCCGTACATTGCCTTTTCAAAAATCTTTGATAGGATAGGGAGCATTGCAATGGGTCTATAATTGGACATATCCGTGCGGTTACCTTTTTTAAAAATAGGTTTGACTATAGATTGTTTTAATCTAGAAGGAAATGTTCCTGTCTCAAATGACAGATTAATTATAAAACTTAAAGGTGCCGCTATACTTTTCCTGCTCAGTTTTATTATTTTTGTGGTTATTTCATCATATCCAGTTGCGTTGGTATCATTTAAAGTGGTGATTATTTTTTCAATGTCTTGTTCATTTACAGGAGTCAAAAAGATACTGTTAGTGTTAGTGGTAATGTCAATGTTACTTACGTTAAAACTATTGTTAAATTTATTGGAAATTTCTATAAAAAAGTTATTAAATTGATTACATATGTCATTAGGATCGTTAATTATATTATTATTTATTATTAACTCTTTGATGTCATTTTTAAAACTATCATCATTAATTAAATTATTTTTTATAACACACACTACCACCACTACCACTAACACACAACTATCATCATTAATTAAATTATTTTTTATAATTTGTGTAACAAAACTTTAATATTTTTGAAAAATATATTTACATCGGAGTCGGGGATTCTATAAACACATACTAATATTAAGTTATGACTCGG
Source organism: Xestia ashworthii (assembly GCA_950022955.1). NCBI lineage: Eukaryota > Metazoa > Arthropoda > Insecta > Lepidoptera > Noctuidae > Xestia > Xestia ashworthii. The sequence continues at coordinate 12,296,550 of OX465575.1, read as the reverse complement.
AACTTCTATGCCGCAGCATTCAAAAGAACAATCGCAAGACAATTCATTTGTTATTTGTAAAGCGCTAAAAACTAAACCCTCTTTCACCAGTATGCACGTGCCGCCTCGTTTTTTATTGGATCTTGAATAATACGCAGCTAACTTCTATTTTGTCACCCTAAGATTACATTCATGACCAGATTGTATAAGGTTTCGCTAAGACATATAAAGTCTATAACACCTATCTCTTTAGTCAACTCAGATATTGTTACTTCAAAGAAATCTAATTTATTGAGTATTCCAGCTATATTCTGATGTAACAATGTAAGTTGTTGTTTATCATACCTGGCATTGTTGTTAAAGGGTGGGACGAAAAAACTTATTTTGTACATGAGGTTTGCTCGTCAGTGGTATTGGTGAATTTTCATTTTCATTATAATCCAATGGGTAATATTTAATGTCAACAAGTATGCGACTAAAAATACTTCTAAATATACACTTTATACCTAGTTTATTAAGTCTGCCCGTTTTATATTAGAACATTTCCAATGAGAGGTCACAATTTGTATCAAAGAAATATGCATAATTATAGTTTTGGATGTCCATGTAAAGCAAATTATTAAACAATTCTACTTGATAATTATGAATAAGGGCTCCCGTTATGTATGCCGCAGAACATACAATCACATTTGTATGATTAGTTTCTTCCAAGGATTCTCTAATTAGTCTCACAAGCTCAATGGCGTTCTCATTATCTTTGAAGTCCTTTTCTCCAATCATTACTATACAATAGTCTCCCATGTTAAAATCTTGGATCTTGTTCGTAATATTTTTAAGTATATCCTTCATTTTACCATTAGTTGATACATAGTGGCAATACTCAAACTGCCCACAGAAAGTTTCTTCTACAATTTCTACCGGCCGATAGTTGCTGCAGTTACTAAGAAGGCAGAGTTTCCTTTTTCTTTGTTTTTCTTTTATTGCGTTACTTCCTTGTCGGTTCTCACTTTGTATGGTTTCTGGTTCATTTGTAATTGAAGTTGATCCCTCGGATAAATTCTTTGAAATACGGTTGAACTCTAGAGGTGACCCATTCTCGCTCGTACTGAGTGCCGCACTCTCTGTTGTCATTTCTTTACCTCTATTTGTTTCTATATCTATGAAACTTTTATCAAGGTTTTTTTTTTGATAATACTTAATTTTTGCATCACACCACCTTTATTTTTCTTTAAAGTTGAGTGTTTCTTTGTAGTACTAGGTTGGCCGCTACATAGGTTTTTTAGTTTAGCTATCATAATTTCTTGTTCAGTTGCTTGTTTCTTCAAGGTGGCGTTTTCCATGACTAAGTTGCCAATTTCATCATGAGCAGTATTTAATTGCGCCCTCAACTCTTCAATATCTCCATTTAGTCGTTCACACTCTTCGCAACATAAGGTGGTAGTTTGTGGTAAACTTTTTGAAATCTAATCCGAATTAGCGGAGTCAAAAGAGGAAGCCGGAGAGTTAGTTACTGTTTTATTTCTTCGCATGATTATATTTTGAGAATCCATCTTTGTTTGAGATTACTGCCAGTTTCTACCGTAGTTTTAAAGCGTGGCGTAAGCTAAGTCTGCTATAAACGCAAAGCGTAAGCTCAAGATGTTGAAACAATCGACAAGTGTGCATGTGTGCGTAGAAGCGGCCGAACTGCGGGTTGCCCTAGGTCAGGGACGCAAGTCATTGCCAAATTTTTATAAAAGTTTTTCACTAATTACTCACGGTACCGATGGAGTCGAAATATGTTGTATATATCATTATTTAGTCCGTTTCACAAGATTTATTAATTACATGGTACTTAGTGCATGTAAACACTTCATAAGGGCCGAAGCCTGCCGGGGTTGCGGGTCTGTTCGAAAGAGATACTATATGGCCCCGGAACACAAAGGGCTAAGAAGAAACATGGATATGGGTTTTAGTCAATTAAAGTCTGACACTCCCTTCCCTCCCGCCCAAAACGGGAGGGGGGGGGGTCTTTTTATAGATTTTCCATCCGAAAAAAAAGTAACCCAAAACTCAAATCTCAATTAACCTTTAACCTTCAGTTCAGGGATGAAATAGAAAATCTACAGAAAGTAGTAGCTTCATGTGCTCAGTTTGTACGTATTCTGATCAATTTATTTATACCGTCATCCGATATTATTAGAACAGACTACAAAGTATACTAGACATAGTACACACTTATACTGTGTAATATACTGTTTGGTAAGATGGTGACGCGAATATAAGGCGCTACGCAAACGTAGGTAGACACTTTTTGTTGTAGACTTTTCACGAACTATATTCTTTTCATGAAACAAAATGTCGGTCGGTGAGTGCCGTAACTACAGTAGTAATAGTACATTAACATTACCAAATTCTAAGTAATAGTACATTAACATTACCAAATTCTAAGTAATAGTACATTAACATTACCAAATTCTAAGTAATAGTAGGTACATTAAGATTACCAAATTCTAAGCAAATTTATTTATTTAAACTTCATGTACAAGAGTGGCACAGCACAGACATAGGCCACAAGGCATTTTTACCAGTCAACCTTTGGGTCAAATAAGACAGCGTTAATGTGAGAGCAATTTAATAAAATATCGTTGTGATAGAGTACAAAAAAAAATGAGAAAAATACAATGTTGTTAACAAATTGAAATACATAAATATTATACATACATAATACACATATAATAGTAGGTACAGATAAGATGAAATAAACCTACATATTAAAATGCATACAAAAAGTTCAAAATACGAGAAACTCATAATAATTACTACGACTAGCTTGTGAGTAATTTAGTCAAACTTCAAAATAAATAGTACCTACTTCCGAACTATTCGTTTGAAAGCTTTTTTTTTTTTTTTTTTTTTTTTTTTTAGGTGTGACCACTCGTAGTTGCAACACTCTAAGGTTGCTTGACTACTTAACCGAACGATCCTGTGGGTGGCCAAAAATTACTTTAAGGCCCCCAGCCAGGGCTTACAAACTAAAAATATTTACATTTAAATGACGATCACTAAGGGCACCCCCTGTGGGGTTCGGGCCTCGACTTAGTGCGTCATTGTCGGGAGGGCAGCAAGGGACAGGCTGGGTCGGAATATTATTTGGGGAATTTAACGTTACATGCTCAGCGTCGCGGGCTGGCTCGTCGAGCAAGGGTCGGGGAGTAATGATATTACTGGGAGGTCGCGGCGTGCCTCGGCGGCGAGACCGGATTCGCGGTTTGTATTTGTGTCGTCTTGTGTGCTTTCTAAGAGTGCTGGTTTCCCTACGGCTTTCCTGCAAGAGGGTGATGGGGTCATCGGGCTGGAGGAGGGTGGACCTTGGGCGACGAATCCTAGATATCGCGGAGGGAACATAACTAGCTGATGAAACGACTAACTGGTTAGGGTGTTTTTCGGCCCTATCGAAAAAACCCTTAGTGAGTCGCTTCATGCACTGCTGGATGGTGGGGATCCTGAGGTCAACATGTAGTTGCTCATTCCTAACGTACCATGGGGCTCCCGTGGCCTTACGTAAAAATCGGTTTTGGAGGGTCTGCATCCTATGAAGGAGATGGGGTTTGGCATGCGCGAACACGGGGCACGCGTATGTCATGATAGGCCGAATACACGCGATGTAAATACGCAATTTGCACTTGAGTGACAATTTGCTACGTGCATTCAGCAAGCAGTGGAGCCTACCTAGAGCGAAGGCGGCACGCGAACGTACCGTCTTGATGTGCTCACCGAATCTTAACCGCCTATCGAGAATGACTCCTAAGTATCTAGCTTGCTTCTCCCAGGGGATCGGCTTGCCGAACATGGTAATCGGACTGGGGGACGGGGGAAATCTTACGCGGGGGCTAGAGAAAAGTACTGCCTGACTCTTATCGGGGTTGACCTCGATTCTCCATTTCCGGAACCAATCGCCTAAGGCTCTTGCGGAGTTTTGGAGAATACGGCAAATGTTGGATATACTCTTACCAGAGTAGTAGATGGCCGTGTCGTCAGCGAACAAGGCTAACTGGGCTGCTCTACTCTTAGGTATATCGCTGGTGTAAAGCGTGAAGGCTAGAGGGGATAACACCGATCCCTGCGGGACGCCTGCACGTATCGGATGAGGGGATGAGAGCGCACCATCAATACGGTATTGGAATGTGCGGTTCGACAAGAAGTCTCGTAGTATCAGTACGAGTCGATCCGGCACACCGAGCTGGTATAGCTTGTATATCAGCCCGTTGTGCCAGACCTTGTCGAAAGCCTTCGCGATATCGAAGAACAAGGCACCAGTCATCAGTCCCCGCTGGAAGCGGGCACTGATGTGCTCGACTATGCGGTGCACCTGTCGGACGCAGGAGTGTTGAGGTCTAAAACCAAACTGCTCTGTCGGAATTAAGCTCTTTGCTTCGGCGAAATCTTTGAGTCGCTTGTAAATAAGTCTCTCATAGATTTTACCAAACACATTGAGCAAACTAATGGGCCGGTAACTACTCGGCGAGGACTTGGGCTTACCCGGTTTGGGAATACCTATTACGGTGGCCTGTTTCCACGCTTGAGGGAACACGATATTGGCCATGGCGCTATTGAAGATAGCGGTCATTAGCACTATAAGGGCTGGGGAGAAGAGTTTGAATACCCTATTGGTGATTCCGTCTGAGCCAGGGGCTTTCCTATGCTTAAGGCCCTTGATTATATCCTCCACCTCTTCAGGGGTGACTGAGGGTAGGGGATTATCAGGGTCTTCTACGGGGGGTAGTGAGGTCCGGCGTTCGACTTCAGCATCCACCTCAGCGAGGTGAGCTGGGTCTACTGGCTGGGTACTGGGGGAACATTGCGCTTCTAAGCTAGCTGCCAGGCATTCGGCTTTGTCGTCGTCGTCGAAGGCGACGGTATTATCTGGGCGCGTGAGGGGAGGCATGGAGGCAACTTGAGAGGATTGTAGTTTCCTCTGAAGTTCCCAAAAGGCCTGGTGGGTCGGTTCGAGTTCGCTGAGCGTCTTGTCCCACTGCTCGTCACGAAGCTTTTTGATGCATCTGCTTACTTTGCGTTGTAAACGGCGCATAAAAACTTTGTTACTCGCACAGGGAAAAGAAGTATAAGCACGGACGGCCGCGTTCTTCTCGGTCAACAGTTCACGTACATCGTCCGGGAGTTTCCAGCGGTGGTCATCCGCTGGAACTTCCCTTGAACAAACGTTCAGGACTGACTGTACGTGCTCTGTGAACGAGTCGATCGCGGCCTCCGTGTCAGCTACAGTCGCGATGTTGTCGGGGATTTTATCCAAGTGAGGGGATTCGGTGGATTTCAGCAATTCGCTTACTTTCTTCCAATCCGTGATCACTTTGGTGGGAGGGGGCTGAGAAGGGTCCGAATGACCGTTTCTCGGGGAAAACTCTATTATCACGGGTCTGTGGTCCGAATTAAGCTCGTCGATCGTCTCTATAGAATGTAATCGCAAGTTTACGTTCTTTAGAAGCGCGACATCTAGCACGTCGGGTCTGTGATCCGGGTTATTAGGGTAATGCGTGGGACTCATCGGAGCGATGACATCGAAGTTGAGAGAACAGCAGAGATTATATAGGGCATTACCCCTGCTGTTTGATAGATGGCTATTCCACGCGGGGTGTTTAGCATTAAGATCTCCCGCCAGAAGGACGGAGTCACTTAGATCGAAAAGAACTTTGAGGTCATCGCTCATCTCGTTATTCGCGACCGAGGAGCCGGCTCCTGAGGGCGGGATGTAGGCCGAGACGATCGTGAGGGGTTGGTGTCCCGTCATGCCCAGCCGACATACGGAGACTTCTATCTTGGAAAGAGCAGGGGGGTCTAAGGGGATGCAGTACAAACTAGATTTGTAATAAATCAGAGTACCTCCTCTGTGACAACGAGTCCTGTCATTACGAACTAACCGGTAGTTGGCAATTTTCGGGTCTCGGTTGTAGGGTTTCAAGAACGTCTCTTGAACTAAAAGGATATCTAGGCGATGGTCGCGGAGGAATGTGGCGATCTCATCACGTTGGCCATTTAGGCTCTCGGCGTTAAAGGTCCCTATCCTAAGGAAAGTCGGTTTGAACCTACTGTGGGGTGACCTATCCATTATAGATATTTCAAGTAGGGGAGGTTCTTAATGTCTTCCTGGATGTCGTGGTATTTGGCCCAGACTTGTTGAAGCTGTTGCCAGTTACCTCTACAGGCCATCGTTTCATCCCGCATTTGTAGAGCACGCGGGCTATAGAAAACGGCAAAGGTGCTACCTAACACAAATACGGGGTCGGTGGGGTCAAAGTTCGGGGGCAATGGGGGTCTTGCCACTGAAGGTGGAGGGGTGGCCGTAAAATTAAAACACGCAGGGGGGACGGGGTGCGCCCTGGCTGGCATGGGCGGGCACCTGGGATCGCGGGGGTGAGGGCGGCCTGAGAGCGCTCTGCGGGGCGCTGGCGGTGCGGCGTTCTGAGATGCGGGTATAGGGGGTGAGGGCATGGCAGGCAATGCCATCAGTGGTGGGATTACCTGTGAAGCAGGTGTTTGGGTAGGCCTCAGGGCCGGGAAGTGCGCTTGGTGATTAAGCGCATTCCAGGGGCTGGGGCGCTGGGGTCGGAGTGAGGCAGGGGGGTCAGTAGTGAGAGATGGGCTCTCTCGCTGCTGTTTGTTGATGGCCCGTTTCGCCAGTTTGGGGGCTGACGACTTGGGGGCCTTAGGGCATCCGCGGTAGTTGGCGGGGTGGCCGGACTCGCCGCATAGAACGCAGCTAGGGGGTTCGGTGCACAATGTGCGGTCCTTCGGTCGAGGGCAGTCAGCGGTGCCGTGGTCACCCAGGCACTTGACGCAGCGTGGCTTACCGAAGCAATTCCTCTGTGCGTGGCCGTACAGTTGGCATCGATGGCACTGAGAAAGCACGCCAAGTTTGGCAGGCTTCTCAATGCGGATGCCAGAGAGGTTGCAGATTTTGGAGAGCTTGTGGATTGGGTGATGCCCATCCACGCGGTCGCATATTACGAGCACCATGTTATATGGTGCCGAGCTAGTGCGACCGCCAACCTTACGGTGCATGCGGTGCACTTCAATGACTGGTATATTTTGCGCGACTAAGTCATCTTTAATCTCCTGAATGGAGATTTCTACCGGGACATTCTTGACTACTGCTCGGACTGGGATGTCCTCTTGCAGCGAATGGGTGTGGTAGAGGATGCTCCTATCCCGGAGGAGCTTAGTGATGGCGCGGTAATCACTTGAAGTTGGACATTGGACTTTAATGCCAACTTCTACCGCACGAGCGTTTGTGTAATTGATTTTACGCTCGTTTAGGGTTTTGGATAACTCTGTCCATTTTCCCTTTTCATGTATGAAAATGGGAGGAGGACGGACCGATTTAGGGGCGTCTGCCGGGGTGGCGGATTGGGACGAGGGGGCAGCCGAGGTGGCTGAGGCCAAGGGGCTGTGCGGACGACTCTGTGAAGAGCCTACAGCCAAATTAGGGGAGCGCGAGCCCTGGGTCGCTGGCTTCTTGGCGGAGCTGCTAGCGGGGGCTTTTCCCTTCTTCCTCTTCCCCTTTCCGACGATTTGATAATCGTCTTCAGAGGAGGAGGAGGGTGACGTTGTTTCGGAGCAATCCGAATCATGAGAGGCGGAGGTCGCCTCATTGTCAGAGATGTTGGTGTCCATCTCTTCTATCGGGGAGGGAGTTTCCTCGCTGGGAGGACCTACGATCGCGGACGCGGGGTCGGCGGAGGGAATCAGCGCGTCGCTGAATTCCATGATTGTCGATGGTATTTCATCGACAATCTCGGCTTCCTTGAGCCTGTTGCATTCCTCGCGGAAGGGAGCGAGAATCTTGGCGTATTTTTCATTGTTGTCCTTGAGGAGGACATCAATGAGCGCGTCGAACAAGACAGCCCACTTATTGGACTGCGCCATTGTTGGCGGGGACTAGACTCGAGTTAAGCTCATGCCTAAGAAAACCTAGTCCCGAGGAGGTACGTCGAAACGTGAACCCCTCGGGAAGACAGTTCCCCGAAAAACGAACCCACCCAGTGTTTTTCCTAGTGCTATGCTGTGCGAGAAGAAAAACACAAACAAACTCGCCAGCTACACTACTGTCTGATTGGCCAGAGGGGCCTGAAAAATAGCTAAAAGCCTATCACCTAACACCTAGCTCCCCGGGTAGGTGCGCCCGGGGATGTGTGGCCTCTCCTGAACTTGTGCGAACAGGGAGGTGAGTACCTAAGGTGTGCCCTAAGCTTGTAAACCTGTCGCCAGTCTTATTGTGCGACAGGGCCCTAGTCCCACAAGGGGCTCTAGTGCGAAGGGGTAGACACTCCCAACCGACACTAGGTGTGTAGCTGTGAACGAAGTCGAAGACTAGGTTTGACGAGGGAAGCCCCCAAGGCCAAGGTCCTAGCTCCCGATGCCAATGGGATGCCTCGCCCTGAAGGGGTCCGGCGGGTTGGATTGGGTCACCACCCTCTTGACTTCGTTAGCACCGTTAGGTTTCCCGTCAAGAACCACAAAACCGTGGATTTTCCCTGAAGGGGTAACAAAAACGCGAATGTCGATAAAGAAATAATAGTCTTGAAAAAGACTGTTTTTTGTCGCTGAGTGACACCGTTGAGTATGTGTACTAATACAAGTACTAGACACACACTAACAATGCCTCTATGGGACAGCAGGCGCGGGGCCTTCGATGCTCGGCGTAGCGGCGAAGCTGCGGCGACCAAGACGGGGGGCGCGGGGTGCGCGGAGAGTCGACGGAGGGGAGCGGAACGTACGTGTGCACGCTGCGGCGTCCGGGCGTCGAATGTTTTTTTTTTTTTTACTCTCGTTTGAAAGCTATTTTGCTTTCAGCTTTTATAATGCAAAGGGGTAGCGCGTTCCAGAGCTTTATAGTTGAGACAGCGTAAGAAGTGGACATAAAACCAGTGCGAGGTGAGGGAATTTCAAGGAGTAGGTTTTTGGAAGCTCTAACTAAGGTTACGACTATTTGAACTGCCCAACACTTTGAAATATTCTTTTAGGTAATCGGGAGCGCATGGATCGGTCAAAAAAGTGAAAAACACACAGAGAGATCTCAGGGACCTCCTGAGCCGGATAGGCAGCCACTTAAGCTGAGAACGCTATAAGTAAAGATATGTGATCGTACTTACGTAAACCAAAAGTAAGAAAAGCAAATGAAGCCCTAACTACTGTCGCTGTAGTATAGTTTACTACACGGTGACGTAGGATAGATAACTATATGTGACTCATACTGCGCATTTAGTACCCATATATTCGCTAGAGACGCTGAAAAATGTTCATACATTTTTTTTAACTAAAACTGTAACGGCGATCGGACACAGTCGCCGTTTGCTACTCCTGGTCACTGGTAACCGTAGTTACATTCAATAGCTCAGTAGGAAAGTAGGTACAATGTATGGAAAGTTAATGTTGCTTGTCTTCAACTGACGACTTTTAGTTTCCACTTTTCCTGGTACCGACACCGGGCAAAAAAAATGTCTACGACTGCGCAGGGAGTGTCTGATTTCGTACTGGTTAGGTACTTATGAATCAAAATATTCATTGACACAAGACACAAAAGTGTCCACGCTTGCGTAGCCCCTAAATGTATGTTTAGGTGCCGCGTCACCGGTCACCTTGACTTGAGCCCTAAATAGTCGAATATACACAGTCAAGATAAAAAGACACCGACGCGAAATCGATTACCTATGTATTCAGTACCTACTACCTACATCATTCTGAAACCCCATAGAAACTTTTTGTCAAACTCAAACTCAAACTCAAAGCATTTATTTCAACTAGACCATTACGGCACTTTTGAATGTCAAAATACAAATAAAATCAAAGCTACAGTCACAGTCACAAGGCATAATAACTTGAGAAAGTACTGTAGTTGCCCATTCCCTAGCGTAGATCTCTATGGAGAAGAACGGGCAAGAAACTCCATGGACACTCTTTTAAATCAATATATTTTTACAAAATCTTGGTTACATCATTCATGTGTGATTAAACATATATGTGAGAACGATGTAGTAAGACGTGCACATTAAGAGCGTCCAGAGAAAAGATTAAATCAACAATGGTGTCGATTCTGTTGTGCACAAACTAAACTTAATATAGACTATTGCTATCTTTTACTAAGAGGCAGTGCGAGAAAAGGACGGCTATAGCTATGCACTAAGTTAGAAATGTCAAACTAGTTTATGCCTTGCGCTTCACCGTGTTTTTAGTCGACATGTTTTTACGTGCACCCTTCATTTGTATGGAAATATTAGTTCGAATTAAATTTGACAGCTCTAAATTACGTCCGTCTCTTTCTCATTTTATTGGTGAGAAAAAGATAGTAATAGCCTAAATTAAGTTTAGTTTGTGCACAACAGAATCGACACCAATATAAAAAAAAGAAATTCAAATTAACCGTGGCAGCTAAGAGATGACCAGTCCCAACTGATAGCGCCCGTTCACGAACATGACGCATGTATCGGCGCCATTCAACTCGACCATATTGAAGGGAGCTAAATGACCCGACACACACGCCACCATCAGCGAGACATTTGAGTGAGCATGACATTCTCTCAGCCGCCAAGGCATATTCAAGTCAAAAAAAAAAAGATAACTAAATGTAAATGGTGGCTTTACAGTACATATATAACTCACACAAATGTGCTATGCAATTATATAATATTACGAGATGGAATCTATACAATGCAAGGATATTTTACAATCTTCTGCAGCTTCCACAATAACGTAACCTGGGAATCAATTAGTTTGCCTATGGTTGTGGAGCAGGACCAGCATTGAGCCAAGCATTTTTATCATTAATGTAATCCCCCAAATTATAATATGCTTGCCTACATAGTGTGCGTTTTATACAAGATTTAAAGAACACCGGCCCTACAATTGCTGATGAAATTATTAAGCGTCTACAAACGTCACCGATAAAGATACCGACGAAATAATTTACTAAGATTTATCAAATCAAGCTTAAGGCCTATCGAAGTCAGGAAAAAAAATCGTAATAATTAAAAGCTTGATTGACTAGAATAATGATGATAAGAAATAATCATGGCTTAGTTTTTTTCTTTCTGGCTTGACTTCATGACTTTTGGCTAAGCTATACTTTTAATAGTTAGAGAGCCCATGACACTCCCAGGCGAAATATAAATAATTCGTAACGTTATTAATAGGGGAACACGAAATGGCCATGCTACAATGCAAAAAGCCTGGCGAACAAAACGATTTCTAGTATGATATGACTCCCAAGTTTCGTAAAATTATTCATACGTGACCGTGGCACGCGTATTCAATCAGTATAAATCGAAAGGAACCGGGTGCTGACAAAATGCCGAATCCAGCTGCGCGGAGGGCGACGTTCAATCGCTGCAGCAACCACTTTCTTCACTGTTTGGAAGATGCAGCAGTGGTTTTTCTTACAAAGAAATTGATGACATTTCAAATGAGCGGTGGTTTTTTCAGGAGGTCGATCATACTAGATACCTAAAAATAGTTTTTTTGATAGCGCCGCCAGGTGTTTTGCATTGTAGCATCGCCATTTTGTGTGACCCCATTATGAAAGAAATAATATTATAATATGTATCGAGATTCTTTTCAAACTAGGTCTAGTGTCATGGGCTCTCTAACTATAATGTCACCTCCAAACAAAAACCCATGACATTTATTTTGTCAACTGGCCTAATGAAATAATAGTATGTATGTAGTATAATAGGATGATATATCTTTAGAGGGAAACACTTTTTGTACTGATTCTGTAATTCTAGTATCCTGAAGCCTGGAACATTGTGCTCGTACGGTCTGTGGCAATAGGCTCGCCTTCTACTAAAGTAATGTAGGTGATACTTACAAATGCAATGCTTAAGGAAGGCGCACAAATAAGAAGTCAAGAAAGGAGATACTAATAATTTATTATTTATTTATTATGATTATATTACACACATTCCGTTACTCAAGATCGTGGCACGTAGCTACTTAGTTGGAAGTTCAATACAAAATGATTGCCTATTTTTCCCTCTCGTAAGTAGTTAAATACGATAATATTCTGACTGGCGATTTGTCCTGACCGATCTCAGTCGGCAGGTTTCTTGTAACTCATTGGCTTCTGTTGGGATGTACTCGTACCATCATTTGAAAATCTCTAATGGAAATGATATCAACAAACACCAAACAAAATCCGAAGGCAACTAGTACTTCATTAATAAAACACAACTTGCTGTTCAGTAACTGAATTAATCGAAGTCCAACTGAAGATCAAAATGAAGATTTCAGTTTAAAAATCAATAAATAAGAGATGAAATAGCGAATTATTTTTGACATTGAAATTAATTGAAATGAGTTGACAAATAAAATGCTTTTTTAATTATTTGAGGAATCAGTGGTATAGTTTACAGAAAGAAGTATATAATCAAGTTGCAAAATGTCTATTTAAGTTAAACCCAGAGGTGACTTTTAAAATCAATAGATATATTTGATTCGCCATTGCGTATTTCACACGCTAATAAGGGATCTACCCTTACTTTGCGTGTGTGTGCTAATTAAGTAAGTACTTATTTTTACATTTATCTGATGTTGACTACACATACATAACCTTTATAACAATTTCAAACTAAAATATCTTTAATTCCTGACTTCGTATAAAAGTATAACAGAAGACAAAATTGTTCAGGAATTCAAACTCTATACTTTTACATATTTCTCATGGGCAGACGCTAAAATAAAATTTCAACAAAAAATTGTTCGCGCTGTGGCCGGTGTTCTTTCGTCTCATTCAGTTGTAGAATGTGAGGAGGTATTTTATTGTAACATTTTAAACAGTACCCCATGAAAGATGAATCCACTTTAGCAAGCCTGAAACCTGGCTGAACGAGTTGGTCCCTATTTCTAGTATTATAGTGGTGTCTGTCACCTCTTTTACTGAATAAATGCAGATTTTTCCTAACGTACATGATGTTTTCATAGATGTATTGGCAAGGTACTGTCAAGATATTAATTTCCTTAAACAGTTCTCTCAGAGAATCGCGTCTACGTAATTCGTATATGGCTCTGATGGCTCTTTTCTGCAGAATGAATATAGACTCGATGTCTGCCGCACGTCCCCATAGTAAAATACCGTATGACATAATACTATGAAAATAACTAAAATAGACTAGCCTCGCGGTATCAATATCAGTAAATTGACGGATCTTTCTAACAGCATATGCAGCTGAGCTCAGCCGTCCTGCAAGAGATGTTAAATGAGGACCCCATTGTAGCTTTGAATCGAGCGTGATTCCCAAGAAAACTGTTTTATCGACAAATTCCAGTTTCTCTTGATTCAACATTATGTCACAATCACTACTTTTGACATTTGGTAGGGCAAATCGAATGCACTTAGTTTTTTTCCCATTGAGTACTAAATTGTTAGCGGTGAACCAGTTATGGACCTGCAGTAGGGCATTATTTACATCGTCAAAATTAGTGGCACGTCTGTTTATCCTAAATATTAACGAAGTATCGTCAGCAAACAACACCATTTGCGGGTGGTTGTTAAATAAATGGGGTAGGTCATTAATATAAACTAAAAAGAGGAAGGGACCCAGAATCGAACCTTGTGGTACACCCATTTTTACTTTTAAACCCATTGAATTGACACCATTTATTTGTACTTGCTGCTGTCCATCATTCAAATACGACTTTACTAAACTAAGCGCAAGTTTACCTAAACCGTAATGCTCAAGTTTCAAGATCAGGGTTTCGTGATTTACGCAATCAAATGCCTTCGAAAGGTCACAAAAGATTCCTATGGCATCTTGTGCCTCTTCCCACGCAGTAAATATGTGTTTTAATAAAGTGACACCGGCGTCAGTTGTACAACGTCCTTTGGTGAAACCATACTGTTGTTCGTGTAATATTTTATTGGTGTTAAAATGGCAAAGCATTTGATTGAGCATTATCTTTTCAAACACCTTGCTGAAAACCGGCAACACGGATACTGTCCTATAGTTATTGGTGTCTTTACTGTCCCCGGATTTAAAAAGCGGTATTACCTTGCTGAATTTCATTAGATCCGGGAAGACCCCTTGATCCACGCACAAATTAAATATTGAGGCCAAATACGGCGCTACAGTCTCCATAATTGAGGTACAAGCTTTAATAGACATACCCCATAGGTCCTCGGTTAATTTGATCTTGATTTGTTTAAAAGCTTTTAAGACTGTAGTGGGGTTTATATGCTGAAATTTAAATTCATTTGGACAGGCTGAAACGTTTGCTTTTAATAAATCAATAGAGAGCAACGGAGAGGAATTTAAGGTTTCAGTAGTTTTAAGTGGGATACTGGTAAAGAAATTTACAAATTCTTGAGCAACTTCATTGTTGGAGCTGACAAGGCCACCTGAAGTCTCTAGTGTGAAGTCATCACTATGTTTTATATTTCTGTTAAAAAGTTAAGTTTCTGTCGGTTAAGTATTTAAAAAAAAACAGCTGTCTCTTACAAAACTGCTAAGTATAACTGCACGGTTTGTTTTATTTGTTTTACGGGAGGTTCGGAATGATGAATTTGTAGTCACCTCTGGGGGTCTAAAAAGGCCACTTTAGCAGAATCATAATTTGAATAACGTTAAAATTTAAAATTCTTAAAATGGACTTTATGATTATGACGCTAAGGTCCATTTTACCAAATTTTTTTTTTTAAGATTAACACAAATTATGACAAATTATGATTCTTCTAAAGCGGCCATTTTAGGCCCGCTGATCACAGATTAGGCAAAGAAACCAGAGCCGTCCAAGAGCTCGTTCGGCAGACGATATCGTCAAAGTCGCGGGAAACAGAACCGGGAAGTGTGGCAGAAAAAAGGGGTGGCCTATACCCAGCAGTGGGTGATTCCGAGCTGGGCCTCGATTCTGCTATTACAATAGTGTCAGAGTATTCGATCATTGATTTCATAATGATCAAGTTCTGTCAAATTTTTACAAGTTTGTTAATTCTACTATCATAATGGCGCCATTATGACTTCTCAATGAACAACCACTGACACTCCATTGAAAGAAATGTCACAGAATATTAATCTCGTACATGAAATCTGGCATGAATAAAATGTTCGCATTTAGTAGTAGATTTCGAAAACCATTTGTACTAAGGGTTTTATAATTATGACAATAAGACAATGCCATTAAAACACAATTTTATTACGAGACCATTGACCGACCATTGTGAATTTAGCAGATTACGAACTTTTAGCAAAATGACAATGGGATGAGAATGGAATCGTGTTGGAGTGACGAATTTATAAAAATAGCAGAATTAGGCCCCTGATATTATGATGATGATTGACTGATCACACCGCACATTATCACGCGTTAGACGTCCCGTAAACGAAATACCTACGGAAGCAAACAGTTCTCCGAAGAACTGAAAAACGTTTAGACATTTCGTAAAAGTAACAGGAGTTTTGAGGTCACTCCAGTCTTCCTTTTGTGACGTCTTCCGTCACCGCCAGTCCCAAATCCAGAACATACAGTGAACCGTCACTCCATCTTCACTCGACAGAGGTCGCCTCGAATAGGACGGGGTCTTTTGGCGCGTTGAGCATTTTTTGAGTAAATAAAATCATGGAACTCGCGTGACCGTCACGTACGC
Organism: Xestia ashworthii; assembly: GCA_950022955.1. Lineage (NCBI taxonomy): Eukaryota > Metazoa > Arthropoda > Insecta > Lepidoptera > Noctuidae > Xestia > Xestia ashworthii. Next base: position 12,280,940 of record OX465575.1, on the reverse strand, counting down.
TTATCGTAGCACTCGTAATAGATCCGCTACAGCGTAGCCCTAGCGGATCTACTACGAGTGCTACGAATTGAGGAGAGGAGCTGTTTTCACTTCATGAATATTTTTTTCCACCCTATGATGCTGATTTCTGGTTGATCGTCGGGAATGTGGCGCGCAAACTACGCGGCACCTTTATATGCCTCCGGCGCGTTCGCCGCTTGTGCAGCCGTGAACACCTGCACACAGGCGAAGCCACGTGGCAATAATATGACAACAGTATGCTGTGATGTGATTGGTCGATTTCCGCATCTCTCCTCTCTGCTCCGCTCGTCTCCTTTTTGGTGGAACGGGTCATAGAAGTCCTTCTATGACCCAAGAGAGTAGGGTGTCCACCCTACTCTCTAAATTTCAGCTGTGTGGCGCCAACAGTCTTGGAGTAATATAGCTGTGTCATACTGACAGACAGATTTTTTTTTTGTTGAATAGATATTATGTCTGGGCAACATATAGGCTATAATTTATCTTGAACACCTGAACACCTGATGTAGAACCGCAACAGACTGGCCAGCTAAACTATAAGAGATACAAAAATGACACCATAGCAAAAATTGTTTCAAGCAAGCAAGCATTTTCTGCTGAGACAATAAATTTTAAGATCTGGAACACCTGATGTGGAACTCCAAGAGCCCAGTTATACCATAACACATATAGGAATGACGTCTTAGCAAAAGTTGTTCAATCTGATGAGCACTCTCTGTTGACTTATAAAAATCGAAGATCTGGGACACCTGTCGTGGAACTCCAATAGCCCAGCTACACCATAACACATACACCGTGTTCCTGAGGATATACATTAATTTGGAATAATACTTCTATAGCTCTTGTTAAACATATCGTACAAAGGAAGTAGTAGTTTAAATGGCATAGTTTTTAAGTTATTGGTAATTTAAGTTTAACCAATTTAATTATGTTGTGCTGTGAGAAAGAGTCTTTATTTGTAAGATGTTGCCACTTTGTGCAACCAAAACTATCAAACTGAATTTAGAAGACTGAAACTGATATTTGAATTTTTTTTTTGAAGTTAAAGGCATTTTGTGTTGTGTTGTGATAAAATGAGTTTGTAATCTAAGATGAACACGATATGTTTTTACTTATTCCCACTAAAAGTGAAAAAATGGTAAAAAAAAAAGTCAAAAAACGGACGTTCGGTCTGATGTCCTGTTGACTTATAAAAAATCGAAGATCAGAAACATCTGATGTGAAAATTATATCACTAATTTTACTGTATAATTATAAAATAACCAAAACTGGGAGTACTTCCACGCGGTTAAGGCGGTAACAGTTTAGGACTGATTTTCAATAACGATGGTATATCATTGAAAATTTGACTCTACTGGCCAAAACTCATTTTATCGAATAAATAATGTCTTCGGGCTTATGTTATTTGAGTGTTTAATTTCCTTTTCCATTTATCTTCGTGACTCGGTAGCCTACCCGGTAACGCAGGGCACTTAGATTTTAATTGATCAGGTATCTTCACAACAAAACTATAACCATGCCTGGAAAGAGGTCAAAACTTTCCCAATGTTCTAAAGGAGTTAAAAGATTGAGGATCATAAGATCCCAAGAATCTACCGAAGAGCGTCAGGAGAGACTTGATGCTGTTCGAGAACATCAGGCTGCAACTTGCTCCGTGGAAACTTCTTCCGATCGCGAAACACGCCTGCGTTCTCAGCGTATTAACGCATCTACATCCAGGTCTCTAGAGACCAGTGAAGAATAGATGCCTGACTGCGTTCACGGATAGAGAATTGCGCTTGAGTACCAAGCGTAGATATCTTGGTACTCAAGCGCCGATCGTATGATGCGATATCGATTTGTAGATTGACTTCTGGATCTCTAGAGACAAGTGGGGAACGTGATGCGCGACTGACCGCTGATCGGGAACGTCACGCATTGTCTCGCGAGTCGGAGATGTTCACGGATAGAGAATTACGCTTGAGTTCTCATCGTATCTACGCATCTGCTTCTAGGTCTCTAGGGATAAGTGGGGAACGTGATGCGCGACTGACCGCTGATCGTGAGCGACATGCATTATCTCGCGAATCGGCAACGTTTACCCATACAGAATCACGCTTGAGTTCTCAGCGTATTCGCACATCTACTAACAGATCTTTTGAAACGAGTGATGAACGTGATGCGCGACTAACTGCTGCTCAAGAATATCATACATTGCCCCAAACACGCACACAACAAAATATTCATAATCAGTTAGAATTTGAGAGAGAAAGAATTGCTGGAGTACGGCATGAAGAGACAGAAGAAGAGCGCGAAGATTTCGACATTCTCTGAACAGAATGTCGATAACATCTGAAGAATCGGGTGTCTCAAGATATAGCCGTAGGGCATGACGACCTTCCTTGGGTTGATAAGAAACGGAGTTCATTTACGTATACTCCTATGATTGAATACGCCATATATTCCGCCATCGGAGGTATGGTTCAAAATTTTACTTTTTGATGGCAAAAAGAAACAAACGGTATGTGTTGCTCAGGTGGGAAAGATCCGTTATTTTCCCGTTCCCGGGCTCTTAGAATTAGACGTTTCAGATCTTCGATTTTGACGAACCCGGTGTCGCTGGCAAAAGCAACAGGATCCGCGTACGAAGTCGCGGGCAGAAGCTAGTCTTTATATATCTCGTGACAAAACCGGCTTGTTCTAGCCTGGGGCCATAAAGGGCCATAAAAACGAAACACGCGACATCTACCAACACGCACTGGACCCGCGTGATGGATTATACGGCACAGTGGGTTTCAAGTAATAGCCATCTCAGAGAGAGGAGCCCTGTGTCCCAGCAGTGGGCACATTGAAGACTGATTCAGTTGATATGCTCCCAATAGAAGAGCCAAGCTGGAAAGCTGGTACCAACTACCACGATAGCAAACACTTTTGGTGAAGCCAGAAGTGGTTGTGAAATAACAACTGATACCGACCGAGTAACGTTATCGCTCAGGATGAGGCATTAATTTGATAGAGATCGAAGCTTCGAAAAGGTTTTGGTCACCCATTCAAGGACCAACTGTGATTACTGCTGTTTAAAAACTTCACAACTCTCCGCAGATCACAAACTAAGTCTGTGCCGATCCTCTGAATACTAAATTAATCCAAGCTTTCCGTAAACAAGATATATCTAGGTATAGAAATAAAATAGACGGCCTATTTTACGACTAAAGTGAAAAACAAGAGAGTGAGTTTATCGCAGTTTGTACCAGTGACCTATACTAAGGTGCAGTTTTGGAGGTCAATGCCTCGTTTAATAATACTATATGGAAGTATAGACGTCGCTACACATAATATTTGTGTTCACACTGAGGAATGATCTCATTCCGAAAACTAGCGGCGCCCGGGAGCGTCGCGTTGCCTAAATGCATTTAAGTGCGCAAAAAATCATCGATTATTGCTACGCGATTTTGAGTAATTCTCAGTTCAATGTAGAGGATATTATAGAGACAGACACAGGCGACGCAGTAAGTACTTGTGTTTATTACTTTTCGTAGTTTTAAGCTGTGAATTAGTGTTTATCTAGTTTCAGTATGTGGAATATTTTGCCGGCGCGGTCTCAAGGCCATCTGTGCATTTAAACAAAATGGTTATTGACCTAGGTCAGTTTTGCGGCGTAGATAATGTTTTCGGAGATTATTTTCTTTTGGTGTCTGAGTTTGAATGGGCTTCAGACTTGATAAATTAATAGTACAGATGGTAACGAATAGCGGTTATTATTTTCGTCTTGTTTTTTCTTTATTTCATCCATAATTTATTCATAAATTGAGTAGCAGCGCAATCCAGAAAACCCAGCAATGGATCTGTAAACTTATAGTGTCACTTACGGGATATCTTCCGTGATTGTTTATTATTTTTCATTACTCATACTCGGAAAGTAGGCCTGAAGTTGTCTGGGGAGCGGGCTGAAAGTAATACTTTTCAGCCCTAGGGAAAATCGCTTTCAACTGACAGCTGTCACATTATTAAAAAAAAAACTACTTAGTTCTATTTTCACATTTCCATTGAACTATGTTCCGATTTCTATACAGCCTGTGTAAAATTGAAATAACATAAAATTCAGTATTAATTAAAGAATATTTTTTTTTTTAATAACTTAGTTATAATTTAGTTACGAATATTTCTTTAAAATAACAAAGATTTGGGCAAAATATTTACTATTTTTTCAGTGATGATAGCGAAAATAAAGGCTGAATAGCCGGCCACAGAAAAAAAAACAAAATAGGCGGGAAAGCGGCAATCCGATTTTCATTTTTTTTTCGAGTGGCTTCGTGTTTTTGTTTTTATTTTCCTTGTATTCGTAATGAAAAGCACAGTGTTTACCTCGGGTTAAAGACTTATTTAGTCCCTCGAGCTATTAGCGCCCGCGGTACGCTTGGGCGCCAAACCCCGTCTCGGGACTAAATAAGTTACTTTCACCCCTAGGATAACAATATACTATTTATTTCGACACTGTTGTCCGCTGTTGTGCCCAGTGACAGTAGGTAGCTATAAGATTACTTTAGAACCGTGAAAGCGTAAAACACTGCATGGCATTTTAATTTTTGAGTCAGTTAAAAATAGCTACATATTTACCGCTATCATAATCATCATCATCTGCCTAGCCTTTTCCGGTTAGGCTGTGCTTGCTTAGGTTGGTGTGTGGATGGGTGACCACCGATTACATACCGAGTTTCCTCCGTGCCTCGGAAAGCACGTTAAGCTGTTGGTCCCGGCTGCCATTTATAGATCTTTGACAGTCGTTACAGGTAGTCAGTGGCCCAAAAAGTCAGACAACCAGTCTTACCAAGGAGTATCATGTTACCCAGTATTAACTGGTTTGTGGAGGTCAGATAGGTAGTCGCTCCATGTAATACATATAGTGTAGGACTTCTGATGAAAAGCAAGTGAATGGGCCGCGTGGGAGAATTTATACGAAACTAAAATAAAACTACAGTATTTTTACAGTTTTTATGCATTCTTACTGGGACTGTAAGAACATTACATTGTTTCTTAAAATTGAAACACATTACGTTATATAACATATTCGATAAGACCTAACTAGGTCTTATCGAATATGTTATATTACGTAATGTGTTTGTGATACTAACTAGTATGTAATAAAACCTAACTATTGGAGGGGTGAAATTGTTGTTGTATAAGAATCATAATACTTACGTATTATAAAACTATGAATCGCGATAGTAGGTAGGTACCTACCTACCTACCTATGTCGCGAATATTTCGTATGGATAAAAATAACTTAAATTGCGCCCGTGGCTATACCTACACTATTTCTACACAATAATTTTATAAACAATGATTTACATACATACATATAATTATACTTACATATAAATTCCATATTATTATTTTGTGTAAGTAATTTATTTCATCACCACTGCTCTCAAGAACTGTGAAAACATCGTGAGGAATCGAAGACATTGTGGCATCTACCAATCCGCACAGGGCCAACTGGGCTGGCAGTCTCGACATAGATAACGACCATGTAGGTACCTACCTTGCCACTTCTCCTGTTTTTTATATTTCTATAATAACGACAAAATCGCTAACTTTCGATCGCTGATAATGCTACGGCCAGACTTGCAGGCGAAGATTCGTGTTCGCGTTGTCGCGATAAAGTTCGTGTTCGCTCTATGACGAAGTGCTTGGCCACACTTGAAAAAAACCTTGCTACTGTCGCGATAATCTAGAACGTCGCGATAATTCATTTGTGGGAAAAAATGGAAGAGGCGGTTGCACTCGGGTAAAAATTATTTACTGCATCTTTCCTTATCCTCTCATTATTCCAATCCGTGATTAACAAGTTCAATTTAACACGTTTAAACCTCTCGGAGTATCGCAGTCAACTAGAGCGCGCGAAGTGTAGCCAAACGCACGAACTTTGTCGCGACAAAACCCTTTGATGTGCGGCAATTTACCGACAGCGGCGCGAAGGGCTTTCGTATTCGCCAAGTTTATCGCGATAGGACGAATTCTTTGGCCAGACGTGTCGCGACAACGCAAATCTTCGCGTTATCGCGATAGTGTAGCCCCAGCATTACTAATGAATAATTCGGTTGTAATATTGTAGCTAGAAACGCATCTAGGATTTAGAGACTTTCATTACTCGCAAACATCATTATTGCAACCGAATTTATTCGTTAGTACCTACCTACCTAATTAGCAATCGATTTTGTCGTATTCTCTGTTGAGATTGCGGGCACTGGGCCCGCGTGGTGGATTATAGCCCATACCCTGTCATAGAGAAGGGGCCGTGTGTCCCATCAGTGGGAACATTACTAGGCTGATGATGATGACATAAATAATTCTGATGCTCTTTTTGCGTGAAAGAGTAAAAACAAGCTCTTAATTTGCCGGCGCAGTTTCAAGGCTATCGGTGCATTAAAATAAACTGGTTATTGACCTACAGATCGTTCTATTTTGTGTCGTAGATAATGTTTGATAAGGTTCGTTTCTTTCTACAGCGAGTGGTTAGTGCCTAATCAGGTGTCTGAGGCCTCTGACTTGAGACGTTACTGATTAATAGTAGGTATCTACGTACAGATATTAACGAATAGCGGTTATTAGTATCCATCATGTTCATAACTTGAGTAGCTGCGCAATCCACAAAATCCAGCAATGGATCTCTAAACTTTGTGGGTCCACTACGAGGTCCTTTAATCCTTATATTCATACCCATGTCCACCCCGTTTTGAGGTCAACGATTACTATTATGTAAGTAGTAAGTACTTACCTTCTTTTTATCAACCGACTTCCAAAAAGAGGAGGTTCTCAATTCGTCTGTATTTTCAACCGACTTCTAAAAAGAGGAGGTTCTCAATTCGCCTGTATTTTTTTTTTTTTTTTTTGTGTTTGTTACCTCAGAACTTCCGACTGGTTGAACCGATTTTGATGATTCTTTTTTTATTTGAAAGCTGGTGCTTCCAGTTGGGTCCCATTTTAATTTGCTGAAGATCTGATGCTGATCTTCGGAGATATACAATGGAACTCTTCAAAAATGTACGGCAAATCTGCAGTGATTGCTGTTATCGCTTGTAGGTTCATTGTTTATACTATGTCATGACGTAATATCACGCCTGTATGCTCTGAGGGGGTACGCAGATGTGTACAATACACCCAGATTTCGACAGTGTTTGTTACCTCAGAACTTTCGACTCGGTGAACCGATTTCGATGGTTCTTTTTTTTTATTTGAAAGCTAGTGCTTCCCGTGTGGTGTCATTTTAATTTGCTGAAGATCTGATGCTGATCTTGGGAGATGTAAATGGAACTCTTCAAAAATACACGGCAAAGCTGCAGTGATTGCTGCAAACGCTTGGTTGTATATTGTTTATACAATACCATGACGTAACATCACGCCTGTATGCTTTGAGGGTACTCAGAAGTAATCTATACACCTAGATTTCGACAGTTAGGTGTGTTAAGTTCCATTTATTGGGATAAGCCCTATTACCGTGACATGTATTGTTTTTATTTTATTTTATTGGAAAGGATGTACTTCAAGGGTACATTGATGAGAATTTGGTTAGGTTCTGATTAATTCTGATTATGGGATCCATGACAAAGGAACGGAACTCTTAAATTCTTAAAAACAAATTAACGATACTCGGCCGAATCTTATAGGTATAGGCTATCTGGATATTTGAGTCACCTACCATAACGTCTTTACTAACCGACTTCAAAAATAAGGAGGTTCTCAATTCAATGTTACCCGATTACTCGAAGATGGCAGGACCCATTTTGTTTTTTTTTAATTGTTTGAAAGGGTATACTTCCCAGGTTGTCCCATAATCATGAAATCAGGATCTGATGATGGAATCCTGGAGAAATAGAGAGAGTTCTTCACATTTTATAGGCACACCAGGGCCTTTTTTTTTTTTTTTTTGCGATGGGAAATCATCAAATGACTTCTCCCACTCTGGGCGGAGCGGGAGGGAGTGTCAGACTCTTACTGACTAAAACCCATCCATGTTCCTTCCTCGCCCTTTACGTTCCGGGGCCGCGGTATCTCTTTCGAACAGCCCGCAACCCCGGAACAGCCCGCAACCCCGGAACAGCCCGCAACCCCGGAGGCACACCAGGGCCTGCAGTCTCGACAGAGTTAACGACAAAATCGCTAACTTTCGATCGCTGATTACTACCTAATAAATTCGGTTGCACTAATTATGCTTACGAGAAACGCATCTAGGATGTAGAGACTTTCATTACTGGCAAGCATCATTATTGCAACCGAATTCATTCGTTAGTAATCAGCGATCGAAAGTTAGCGATTTTGTCGTTATCTCTGTTGAGACTGCCAGCCCAGAAGTGATTTGGGTAGTTTTAGGAAGTGTACTTTTTCGAAGTGATCCTATTTCAATTTGATGAAGATTTCATGAAGAACTTCGGAGATTGGCAACGGAACTCCTCAATAAATGATAGCAAATGTACTGGGATTGCTGAAATCTCATATCTGTATATTGTTTACACCAGTTCACATGTGAACCACTAATAAGTGAAAAATATTTTTAGCTTCAGAAGTCGGTGACCTTTGTTTGATTGATTTATTTAGTTTTTTGTCACCGAAAAGATTTTTATTTTTCGGATCGGAAAATCATCACATAACTTCTCCCACTCTGGGCGGAGCGGGAGGGAGTGTCAGACTTTTACTGACTAAAACCCATACATGTTCCTTTCTCGCCCTTTAAGTTCTCCTCTCCTCTTCCTCGGAATATAAAGTAGTACGGTAGTACCTAATTAACAATTGGGGAAAAAGTATTGCCATAGGCTAGTTTCCACCATCAATAAATAGCAAATCTATTTAGTCCGTCAGTTAGAGTATTGGAAAATAATGGACACGTATTTTTTGTTTTTGTAAATCAAGGAATATCGACAAAGATAAAACGCATCAAAACTCAGGAGTGGGGGCTCGTGACGTCAGAACTCACTAAGAATGATACCAAACAGTGACGTATTGGGAATTTTAAAAGCGTCGTATCTTCGTCAATTTTGGTTTATGTGACAAAATAAAAAATACGGGTCAAATATTTTTTGATAATCTAAGTGACGGACCAATTAGATTTTTTCAGTTAACAAGCCTATTTACTCGTGTTTGTTTGTGCAAATTGCAATCAAAATTTTATTAATATGTACAATATTTACATACTACATCTAAAACTATATATAATTACAAAAATAAAACTAAACGTAAAACTAGTATCAATATATATACAACAATGTCAAAAGGACACTTAGGCGTCAAAGTACTCCTCCGCATCGCTGTCATCGGGAAACGTGCCCAGAAGACTGGCAGCATTGCCACGTTGAATGGCAATGCTAATTCTTTGGCCAAAGAAAGAGCCAGCCCTCTGGTCACGCGAAGTGTCGATCAGTCGGCGGGAGATTTCTTTAAAAAGGAGACGCGCACTCGGACCCCATGACCCGAGCGTTTCGACCCCAAACGGCTCAAAGCTGTAGTTACCAATAAGGTTACAGTATTTGCGCCGTTTGAGGATCTCAGCAGCTGCAGCAGCAGCGCCTGCACAGCCCGCCGTGCTTGCAACGTGGCAAGGCGCTAGGGTGTCGACACAAGTTGCGTCCCACACCAAAGGCCTGCCAACGCTCCAAGGCACCAACGTCATGCCGTCCGGTCTCTTGCCATCGTCACGCACCAAACCGTTTGGTTCTAAAACCGCAGGTACGCCGGCGCTGGCAAGAGCCCGACGAATAATCAAAATTATCCAAATGGTTCTTCATCATTTTAATAAACAAGATCAAAGATAATTGTTAATTAGGAACTAACAACTAAGTAATCGGATGGGCCTTTGAGTAGAAAAAGTGCTTCATCTTTTCCCATTGAATTTATAACTTTAGATGTCATGGTGGTTCCAATATTAAATGGGTTGTGGAGGTCAGATAGGCAGTCGCTCCATGTAAAATACTGTATTCAGCTGCATCCGATTAGACTGGAAGCCGACCCCAACATAGTTGGGAAAAGGCTAGGTAGATGATGAGATGGCCTATTTGAAATAAATGCTTTGATTTTGATGTCATGGTTTTCCTTTCATTTAATCTATCATGTTTGATAATGAGTTTTTATCCATATGACCATAGATATGACTAACCCTATCGATTGATATCATAAAAGTACAGGATATTATATTTTGCTGCCATCCCGGTGTGACCCGGTGTCCTTAGCGTTTTCTTGCCAACATAGTTTTTTCATGTCCTATAATTTAATTTCAAGATGCTGCCTCCCGAAGAAACCGGTTATTTCGTGCTTGAAAGTAAAAGAGCAATAAATGGAAGCAACTATCGTGTTTGTGTACCGAAAGCTTGGGTAACTTGTAAGATAATACCAGGGAAGAAGGTGTCCTTCGAGTACCCTGCGGGAGACGAGGATAGTGTTGCTGTGAGAGTCAAGAACAAAGAACAGCGGGACGGCAGCTGGACTACTTACATCGGAGTAATACTATCTGAATCAGGTAATTTGTGTTTTAATTTATTTTCATACAAACGTAAATATACTCACGGTCTTGCTACCTGGGGGTTCGCAGAAACTGGACAACACCATCTGGTAAAATATTTTTTTTCACATTGGAAAAGAGATTACAATCTAACGTGTTTGACAATTTTACGGTGACATACCTTTAAATAAAACCATTTCCGTGTTTTATATTAAATTTTACAATTTCGTTTACAGAATCTTATGAGGAAGCTGTTGGTTTCCTCCAAACAATCTGTGAAGGGAATAGTGGACAAATTGAAGACAACAGCAGTCAAAGTAAGTTCCCATATCGATATTATTCAAACTGTCAATGGACTGTATTGATTCTTTATTAGGTATTTTTTGTTGATGCTCCGCTCTTTTGGTAGTAGTGTAGGTAATGTTATTTTATAGTCTTTATTGTACCTTGACAAAAATGGGCTATCCACCACTTTACAAAGTTTTAAATTCGAATCAGTCGATCCTGAGATTACCGCGTTCAACCAAACTAACAAACTCTTCAGCTTTATAAAATTAGTAAGTAAGTATAGATTTTACGAATTCTATTTCAGCATCTCTTGTGGAAGCTGTTGACCTCGAAATAATCTGTGGAGAGAATAGTGTACAAATTGAAGACAACAGAAATCAACGTAAGTTCCCATTTCGATGTTATTAAATCTGTAAATCTACTTGAGAAACAATCTTAAACTATGTATTTTGTTTTCAGAATCACATACGGATGCTGTTGGTTATTATTGGTTGGAGAATAGTAAACAAATTGAAGACAACACCTATCAAAGTAAGTTCCAATATCGAATCGATATTATTAAAACTAATAAAATTATATTTTTTAAATCTCAAACAATATATTTCGTTCTTAGAATTCTATGAGGATGTAACCGTGGACCTCGAAACAATCTGTGCAGAGAATAGTGAACAAATAGAAGACAACAGCAATCACAGTAAGTTCCAATATCGATATTATTAAAACTGTAATTCTATACAGGTTGTAAACGGACCCTTCAACTAAACATTATGTACAATATTGTACATCAAACTAAGTAACTTGTACAAGTGCAAGTGCAAGTGCTTGTTGTGTTTGTGTCATCAAAGTAACGCAAACATGATTGCTGGGAAACGACTATTTTTTACACCCTTTGTAGAAATAATCTCAAAGTAAGTATCTCGTTTTTAGAATCTCATGAGAAAGCATCCCCTTCTTCTTATAAGGAAGCTGTTGGTTATCCTCAAACAATTTCTGGAGAGCATAGTGAACAAATTAAAGAGAAGATCAATACAAGTAAGTTTCCACATTATTAAAATTAAGAATCTCTATAGGTTAATGTTTTAATTTGGGCATGTTGTATACAATACACGATCCGGCTGATATATTTAGGTACATCACAACTCCACAACGATGCGAAAATTTATCATTCTGGTCGGAAGATCTTTCTATCTGCCCCAACTTCCCAAAAAGGGGAGCCATGCCTTGTTGTGACGATCTCACAAATTATATATGTCAGCGCACATTGTCATAACTGTTAGATTGTAATCTATCTAGCGAGATTGTAAGCTGTGTATTGTCAACTGAACATACTGCTTTTAATACTTTTACTTTTAAAGAATTCTTTTTCGATAGATTGTAATCTTTCGAAGTGAAACCGTAAAATTGTGCAATGTGTGCGATCAAATTATCTCTGCCCCCATAATCGGGACTTGGGCACCCTGACGTTAGGTTAGTTAGGTTCCTTTAAACCCTGCAGACAGAAATAAGAGCCCCGCGGCGGGGCTCCATCGACTACTATACTACTACTGCTATCTGTGAATCTGTATTTACGTAAAGTGGTAACATCGCTTTCATCTTATTTGATTACAGTGGAACCAGTCAGTCCTACACTCAGCACTGGGTCACCAACGGTTGAAGAAGAACCAGTCACAGAACCAAAACATTCGCTAAAAGTTCTCATAAAAGTACCTAAGCTTGACCAAAAATCAGAGAAAAAGAAAAAATCAGAGAAAAAGCATCGCAAAAAACATTCTAAACACAAAGATCATAAATCTAAACATAGATTTTTGGAACAACTTTTGTTGACAGACAATATTACTGTAAGAAGTTCTCCGAATTCGGTTGACACTCGGGGAGATACAGCATCATGTATATCTTGTCAATCAAATTGCCAAAGTTCTGAGAGTTCGCCAAAAAGTCTGGTATCGGAAATCAGCTCAGTTCATTCTGCACCAGAAACTAATTTGAAAAACAATAATAATAACTCTTATTCCTTAAAAAGAATGTTATTAGAAAGTCTTGACAATGAAAAAGAACATAATGATGGTATGTTGTCTGAAGACCGACAAATCGTGGAAGATTTGTACATGGACATAATCAGACATGTTCAGCTTATGACAACAACGGTGTTGGAAATGAAGAAGTCTCATCTGATAGCAATGGAAAATAAGAAAATTCTAGATAAACTAGCTGCGAAGTATAGAATTCCACTACACGTCACAGGTGCTATAGAAATAGAGAAGACACGAAAAGGCGATTCGTTTGAAGAAGAAAACTTGCAAGATGATGAGATGGAAGCCCAAGATGATGAGATGAAAGCCCAAGATGATGATATAATGGAAAATGAAGCACAAGCTAACGAAGAAAATGACAATAAATTAGAAGAAAACCTGCTTGTAGAAAGGGTAAATCCTGAAAGGTTGCTGGAAAGCGATTCAGACAGCCAAATATATACTGATGACGAATCTCCTGAAGATTTCTTACCATCTTCGCCAGAAGTTATCAAACATAGAGGAAAAGTTTTTAGCAAAGCGAACGATGCACGGACGCTCAAGCATCCAGGACCTGCCAAGGAATTAATACAGATAGGACGGAATTCCCGCATTTATATAAGCGTTACAGGCTTAGAAAAAGCTAAACTTACTTCTAAAAGTGTAAAACAGTTTGCGCGCAAACTATTCAAGGAAGTTTTTACTTTTGAAGCATTGCGTACATGTTCGATGAATGGTTTTACGAGACCACCATTGCATTTTAAGGCTAGAACCGTTCTTAAAAAATATGCAATGAAATATGGCTGTGATGTTGGATGGGACTGGGTAGAACCAAAAGAGCTTGAAGAAAATTTGAGTAAGTTTTTGATAAATACTAGAAATCATAGTTTAAGGAAAATAAAAACGTTGATGAAAAGGAAATAAAAAACACGTACATTATCATCTGCCGTGACTCTTCCTAACTACAGAGTATAAACAGACCCTCCACGAAGCCAAGCAAGCATTCTGTACATCAAACTAAGTAACCACCCAAAAATTATTGCTGGGAAACGACTTTTATTTTTGGGATGAAAAATTTTCTGTAAAACTCAATGTAACGCACTCAAAACATTGTGCTGCTGGACGTATTTAATACTAAACGGGTTCTGGAGGTATATATGAAGTAAAGTTATGACCTTAAAAACAGGTATTTGAAAAAAACTTGGGAAAAAAAATGAACTTTGACCTCCGTAACTAGTTCTCAAATATGGTCCAGAACAAAAAAAAATATCGCAATGATGGGGAGAACAAGTGCCTTTCAGCTTCGTTTAGAGTCTTTATAAGCACCCTGTATAATTATGGGTATCGGTTTCCGGTATAACTGAATGCAGCTGAATACTAAAAATTTACGAGTAACGTAATACCTCTTTTTGGGACTGGATGTCAAACTTTCAGGCTTTTGCAAACCATCATAATCTAATGTCAAATATCTCAAACGTTTTTAAAATTCACGGTAATTTCATAATAATAATAATATAATACAGGGTGACTGGCTCTGGACCCGCCATAGCAAATTTGCATATAGAGGAGGTCATTTTCTAATTACTGAACCGTACTTTCCGCATGCAAAGTTTTAGGAGATAGGTCAATTTTTATTCTTCATTGAAAATTTTCCAAGATTTGACCTTCAAGCATTCATAACTTTTTTTTTGCTTGATTTTTGTGGGATTTTTTAACTAGTTGTTCGTAGTCATAAACATTGGTGATTAAATTACCTCGGAATTTCCCTCAAATTAGGGTAAATAAATAAGATAGTACGCTTTTTAAAGAAAATAATGCCAAATAATAATCGTTACGATCAAATTCAACCTCAAATAAAAAAAAAGCTACGGTGTTTCAATAATTAATTTTTATCAAAATTTGTTCTCTATTTTATAACCTTTCCAAGGGTACCAAATTTGTATTTAAAAACAAGCTAGTTTTAAAAAAACAATTCAGTATACGTTAGTTGAAGCTAATTGTGCAAAGTATTTTTTGCAAATTTATGACTAGAAAGGTAGAAATTTTTAGTGGATTTACATTTTTTATTATTCAATAAAATACTTTAACAATGTAAAAAAGAAAAAATATAGGAAAAGTTATCGGGAAACAAAAGCAAAAATTTTGCTCGAATTGCTGCCCGCGATTTCTGATACTGTATGCCCGATATATTATGCTCTTTTCCGTGATGGTAAGACAAGCTTAATGTCTTAATAAATAACTGAACAAGAATTATTGTTTCTTTTTTTTAAATAAACTCTTCTTTTGTCCTAATTTATTTATCGTCATTGCACTTCATTCTTTTACATCTGGGGCCATGTATCAGAAATCGCGGGCAGCAATTTCAGCAAAATCTTTAATTTTTGCTTTTGCTTCCCGATATCTTTTCCTTATTTTTTCAGTTTTACATTGTAAAAGTATTTTTTTATAATAAAAATGTAAATTCCACTAAGAATTTCTACCTTCCTAGTCATAAATTTGCAAAAAATACTTTGCACAATTACCTTCAACAAACCTATATATATAGTTTACTATGAGAACTGAAAACCTGGAAAGTATAATTATGCTATCATTTATTTCTGGATTTGGTCTAATTATCATCGTAATAAGTATTTGTGTACTTATACAGTAATTTCACGCTTTTAAAAATGTTTGAATTGTGTCATATTATTTTAAGATTTCGACTTTCTTAGGTAGGACATTTAAGTAGGTAGGTACCTACATAGAATTTATTTTAATGTAAACCAAAATTTTGAGCTATTTTACAATAGGCTCTTTGTAATATTGCTATCGCACGTTAGGCAAAAATATCATAATTCAAATCCCGGTAGGAGCAAATGTTTGTGTGATGAGCATAGACATTTTGTTTTCAAATACACTGCCTCGAAAACTAGTTCTTTTCGCACTACGATTAGCTTCAAAATCCAGTGCATTTCAAACGCGTGCATTTTTCATGTTTTTTCTACACATGTGCAGAAAAAACATGAAAAATGCACTATACTTAGTCCAAATTGGTTCGTTGCATAATTTAAAAAAAACATTCACCTCTGACTATAGAGTCAAAGTCAAAGTCAAAGTCAAAACATTTATTGCGAACCAAGTGTACAATGTGGTGTTATGGTATGGTAGTACTTATGACTTAGCGGCCTTTTACAAGCATTGCAATTTCTCCTTCGACAGAGGTGAATGTTTTTTTTTATTTCGGAAAAGCGATACGAAGTACTTACGTCTTTTTTTAAAACATTTTTTGAATATTCAAATAGTGTTTATAAATTCAATATCGTAGATATATAAACATGATTATTTATAACTAATATATATTTACCTTTAAAAACAAATCAGCATTTATTTGTGTTCTAAATTAAAAAAATAAAAACATTTTATATTAGACGGTATAACGGCTTCATACCTTTGCCTCTCCTACAACCTGGCGAAAGCAAAGCGCGGAAAAAATAAAATCTAAATCGTAGTCTCGTGACACGAATATTTTACACTATTTTATTTTATTTCTTCAAAAGTGTATTGAAAAACGTCGTTTGATACACGTTGACATATTTTATTGCAGTTCTCGGCTCAAAAACACCCTCGCCTTACGGCTCGTGTGTTAATACCGCCTTGAACTGCAATAACAAACTTTCTCCACTTGTATCAAAATGTACTATTCCGAGTCATGGCTGTTTATGTGTATAATAAGTATGTTAAAAGTATCTATGCAGTATATCAACTATCGAGTGTCAACGACACAAGCCTTATTGCTTAGATGGCGCTGTGTGGAATGTCCAGCGATATTAATTTATATTTATCATTCTGAGGCCTACAAAGAAATTTTTCATCGGTAATTAAAAATATCAGCAGTTTCATACATTTTGACGTGAAGATATTGTACTTCTTTATGAAACAGCAAATTTAAAAACGAAAAATAACTAAGTGAGTTCAGAATGATATAGACCCTGAATATGTGTTCTTTGTGCGTCGCAAAGTTTCGCCTACTGGTTTAAGGCCAGGTAGACCGAGCAAAGTAGGTATTTAACGCTACCATCCTTTACTCGAAAAGAACCGTGCGCAAACGTCGCCGGCGTGAACTTATTTGAACCCAACGCTGAGCGAAGTGTCACAGTATACGTGTAAGCAGAAGGCTAACTCATTTTTATTAAATTGTCAGCCTGATTTATTATCATACGTAGTAATAGGCTTGTTAACTAAAAAAATCTAATTAGTCCGTCACTTAGATTATCAAAAAATATTTGACCCGTATTTTTTCTTTTGACACATAAAACAAAATTGACGAAGATACGACGCTTTTAAAATTCCCAATACGTCACTGTTCGGTATGATTCTTAGTGAGTACTGACGTCACGAGCGCCCACTCCCGAGTTTTGATGCGTTTTATCTTTGTCAATATTCGTTGATTTACAAAAACAAAAAATACGTGTCCATTATTTTCTAATACTCTAACTGACGGACTAAATAGATTTACAGTTTATTGATGGTGGAAACAAGCCTATTGTGAATCTAACGTATTATGTAATAATTTAATTTGAATAGATATTGTAAATGCAAAGTGCTGTAAGACAAAATTTATTTAATTATTTGAATAAGTTTCTTACATTATTTTTACCCATGTGTAAAAACGCGCTGTGATTGTATGCGTGAAGACGAGTAGAAAAGAAGCGGTACCGTCCGAGACAATAAAGAAGTCGGAAGTGCGTCAGTAAGTCAGACACACACACACTTCCGATTTCTTTATTGTCTCGGACGGTACCGCGCCTGCGCTTACACACACCTTTGCAATGTGTTTGTACCTACACTTGGTGAGCACAAGAAAGCGGTTTTACTTTGTGGGATAAGCTACTGATGTTTTTGTCCGTTATCACATTAGAATCGCTATTGTAAAATGTATTTCTACCACATACTAACAAATTGCAAAAGCTACGACGATAAAATGTTATTTCCGTTGGAAAACTATACAAATACTACAACTTGAAATTACTTATATCTGGCTACTTCCTTGTTTTATTCCCCACAAATAAAAATATAACTTACAAATAAACGATACTTATAATATTATACTAAAACTAACAAAATAAACTATATTACTATTATTACATTAAAACTAACAAAATAACTGCTTTCAAAAAACAAAAAGAGTGAAATTGCTGCATATTGCTGTAAATCGTTGAAGAATTCCCTCGACTGTCTATGATCTCCATCATCAGACCTGTAATGGCACTTATAACCCATATGGGTGCAAAGTTCTCATCAATAGAAATGAATTAAGCCCAAACACAAGGTAGGTACTGTTAAACGTTGAGGAGTTCCCTCGTCTTCATCATCAGACCTCTAATGACAGTCACTACCCATCTAAGTCTAAAGTTCTTATCAATACAAATTAGTTTACCCCAAACAACAGGTAATTGCTATGAATCGTTGAGGAGTTCCCTCGACAGCCTTTCGGCTCCATCATCAGATCGACTCCAGACCTTCATTAAATAGTAGTACTCTAAAATAATTAATGACCAAATTTACAAACGTACTAGTCGCACTACGATTTTTGAAGGTTCCCCTCGATTTCTCTGGGATCATCATCAGATTCTAGTTTCCTTATCATGGTACCACCCTTGAGATACCTGCATCCCAACAAAAAAAGAATCATCAAAAACGGTCCATAAACGACGAAGTTATCTGCGAAAACGTCCAATTGAGTAACCTCTTTTTTTAAGTCGGTTAAAAAGTATAAGAACTACCTAATTATTTCTTACACTACGTTCTATGAATAAATTGTTTCGATAAATCAGCAGCGCAGCCGTGTGCAAGCAAAAGCGACATAGGTCCTACCTCGTCCAGGCCCGGCGGGCGACTGAAGGCGATTACACGGGCTAAAGGTGGACGCACACTTAAGGTGGACGCACACTTATCCGCGCCGAAGGAATCGACCGCGCCGAACGCGCCGAATTTTAGAATTACTTGTATGAAATCCTATGAAACCTCGCACACCTATCCGCGCCGAATCGTCCGAATCGAGCAGAACCCCAGAAATCCTAGAAAAATTCGGATGACGTCATCAGATTCGACCACAGAGTATATAATCACTACGTTTAGATTCGACCGATGCGGTCGCATGCTATCTATTACAGTTTGGTCAACGAAAGCTGTCCACGAATTGTTTTCAGAAGTTTTAATATGTCATATGGCAATAATTTAAGACTGCCAAAATTGACACGTTTTGTGGTAGAGTCATCTTGATCTTGTGTTTACGTGTATCACATTTACATTGGTTTTGTTTAAGCAGTGTCCCGCCTTTTTTCTTGGACAGCTTTCGTTGGCCAACTCTACTTCTTCAAAAATGAGTGATTCCAATCTTTCGGCGCGTTCGGCGCGTTCGGCTCGGATAGGTGTGCGAGGCCTCCTTGACTTCGATTCGTTCGGCGCGTTCGGCGCGGATAGGTGTGCGTCCACCTTTATCCGCGCCGAAGGAATCGACCGCGCCGAAAGAATTTTTTCTCATACGTATGACGTCATCTATTCGTCCGATTCGACGCGGATAAGTGTGCGAGGTTTAGTAGGATTTCATACAAGTCATTCTAAAATTCGATTCTTTCGGCGCGGTCGATTCCTTCGGCGCGGATAGGTGTGCGTCCACCTTAAACGCGAGTTTTATAATTACTAAAAGTATATGATTCACTGCTATAAACAAGACCAGAAAAATATATGATATTCTTCAGGATATATGCTTGCATGATACTGTTTTGAAAACATAATACAATTAATTTGGCTCGATAAAAAGAAATCACGAACTTACCTCTAAAAATATCTTTCAAACAATAAAAAACATACTAATATGCATGCGATCGTTCTGATTTTTTGCAAATAATTCTACAAGCAATATATTAGCATGATACTGTTTTAGTTTTTTAATCCAATCAATAGTTTTTTTGTAAATCGATCAAAACCACTCATTTCGCGCTATTTGGCCCGCAGTGGCTGACATAACAACCACTTTGTAGTGCAAGCTAATTAGAACTTTATTCTAACAGCATTTCAAACGAAGTTTGAACCGCCACAAATGGAGTCGCTAATTTAGCTCGTCTAAGCGCCTGAATCCACGTACGCAAGCCGCTTTATTATATACAAATTTATTATTAAAATGATTAAAGTCTTTTCCAAAATGTAACCACAAATAATTGTTCTATATGTTATTAACTTTGCTTAGGAATTAGGCTCCTGTTTGGGATTTGTTTTGATCGAGTGAAGTTTTCGATATCATATTTTGAACCACAAAATATCAAAGTAGATATAGTCAATTACAAAATCTATTTTTTTTGGCTTAAAACAATCGCTATTTGTTTATTTACTTTTGAATCAAAGTTATGTAAAATCGGCGCACCTGCCCTTAAATTAACTTTTTATTTTAATTGTTTTTATTAGATCTAAATATTTTTAAGGAAGTCATAATAATGTTTGTTTTTCTATACCTACGTGTATTGTTTATTTTTGAAAATGATTACAATCATTTATAAGTTACCATTCGTTTTATTTTGGTTTAACTGTCAACTTTTTCTACACTAATACTATGTTAGGGTCAGCTTCGAGTATTTTACCTGGAGCGATTGCTTAATCTGACCTCCACAATACAGTAATTACTACTTGTAATCTAAGGTAATGCAACACCCCGTAAGGCCTGAATTCCTGTTAATTGCTGATGTCGGTCGCGTACGTCTCGGTGAGAAATACAGTAGCAAAGTACGCGCCGCTGACGTCAGTGTCGCTGTATGGTGCTATATGTAAACAACCTCATCACGAAGCCGTCAACCAAGCATTCTGTACATCAAACTAAGTAACTTTTTGCAAAAATTATTGTTGGGAAACAAGTTATTTTTTTTTTGTTGTGAAAGATCACTTTTTGTGGTGTAACTCAGTGTAACGCACTCAAAATATTGTGCTGATAGATGGATTGAATAAGACGGGGTTCGTGGAGGTATTTGAAGTAAAAATCGTACAATAGAAACTTGTCAAAGAGTTGTAACTTTGACCCCCAATATCTCTGTAACTAGAAGGTTCCCAGGTATGGTGTAGAACAAAAAAAAATTGGAATGACGAGGAGAACAAGTGCCTTTCGGCTTCGTTTAGAGGTATTTTACACCCTTTATACTGTTCTGTCAAGAAAGTAACGGGAAAGATCAATAATACACAAAATGTTTGTTATTCATCCAAATTTATTTTATCACTTTCAAAGTATGCTCTTACAAAAACGATACACTTACGCCAACGAATAATCCAATCATCAATACATTTTTGAAACGCTGTATCCGTAATTGAGTTCAGTTCTCGCCGCGAATTCTTTTTTTTTCGGTTTCGGTTCAGTTGGAAGGCGCCAATCCGAAGCTTGTTGACTAGTTTGCATGTCAAACTCGTAAACCTACGTCTCGTCACCAGTAACAATGCGATTCATGAATGTTGGGTCGGAATTGACTCGTTTTAGCATGTCCTTAGCGACTCTCATGCGATTTTTTGGAGAAAATTCAGGTCTTTTGGGACTAGCCGAGCGGTAACGTGTTTCATACCCAATTGATTAGTTAAAATGGTACGGATCGACTTGTGAGATACAGAAAGTTCGGCGGCTATCTCTCTCAAAGTTGAATGAGGATTTTCAGTCACTATTTCCTTCACTTTTGCGATGCAGTTGCAGACGTTGATGGCCTACCAAAGGGAGGCAAATCTTCCATCACATCTCGACCGCTTTTAAACGGTTTGTACCACTCATAAGCACGTGTTTTTGATCAAGTCGATTCACCGTGAGCCTTCTGTAACATTTTCAGTGACTCCGAATATGAAATTCCATTGGCGATGCAAAATTTAAGACAAACTCTTTGTTCGATGTTCTTGTCCAATGTAATGAAATTCGCTATGCACACTAGATATTTTTAGGAATTGAAATGAAATAACTATCACAAAAAAACAAAAGTAATCTATTTAGACACAAAAGTAATAAATTTACGTTACAAAACAGTGAACAATCAAGTGAACAGCATCAAGGGCAACAGTTAATGAGTGCGCTCGCCGGATATGGGAATGAGACCCTTGCCACGCTACCCGTTGGCTTATATAGGCTCGATCAGATGTTCCGGGCTTTATGGAGGGGTGTAGGTTAGAGACGCAGCTAACAGGGCCTCTCCTGACGTGCCAGCGTCCTCGCAGGCCTCGGCAACCACCGGAGCGTCTTCAGCGGGAGCTACCTCCGACTCGGCCTTCCTGGGTGTCGCAGACGAGGTGCTCGGCTGTTCATCTACTTCATTCTCCTCACCATCAGAACCTGTACATCATAAACTAACAGTGAGCATCTAAATGTTAGATGTGACAGCAGATCTATTTCCTTTCTTTTTATTTTGTTTCACGAGCTATTATTTTTGGATAAAATAGTTTATTCGATCAAATAACATGAATTGCTTTATAATACTCATTGAGGTAAGGCCAATTCACAAATCACAGGAACCAAATCCACCATGATAACGACCGCCCAACAGGCAGACATTTTAAGGCTAGAACCGTTCTTAAAAAATATGCAATGAAATATGGCTGTGATGTTGGATGGGACTGGGTAGAACCAAAAGAGCTTGAAGAAAATTTGAGTAAGTTTTTGATAAATACTAGAAATCATAGTTTAAGGAAAATAAAAACGTTGATGAAAAGGAAATAAAAAACACGTACATTATCATCTGCCGTGACTCTTCCTAACTACAGAGTATAAACAGACCCTCCACGAAGCCAAGCAAGCATTCTGTACATCAAACTAAGTAACCACCCAAAAATTATTGCTGGGAAACGACTTTTATTTTTGGGATGAAAAATTTTCTGTAAAACTCAATGTAACGCACTCAAAACATTGTGCTGCTGGACGTATTTAATACTAAACGGGTTCTGGAGGTATATATGAAGTAAAGTTATGACCTTAAAAACAGGTATTTGAAAAAAACTTGGGAAAAAAAATGAACTTTGACCTCCGTAACTAGTTCTCAAATATGGTCCAGAACAAAAAAAAATATCGCAATGATGGGGAGAACAAGTGCCTTTCAGCTTCGTTTAGAGTCTTTATAAGCACCCTGTATAATTATGGGTATCGGTTTCCGGTATAACTGAATGCAGCTGAATACTAAAAATTTACGAGTAACGTAATACCTCTTTTTGGGACTGGATGTCAAACTTTCAGGCTTTTGCAAACCATCATAATCTAATGTCAAATATCTCAAACGTTTTTAAAATTCACGGTAATTTCATAATAATAATAATATAATACAGGGTGACTGGCTCTGGACCCGCCATAGCAAATTTGCATATAGAGGAGGTCATTTTCTAATTACTGAACCGTACTTTCCGCATGCAAAGTTTTAGGAGATAGGTCAATTTTTATTCTTCATTGAAAATTTTCCAAGATTTGACCTTCAAGCATTCATAACTTTTTTTTTGCTTGATTTTTGTGGGATTTTTTAACTAGTTGTTCGTAGTCATAAACATTGGTGATTAAATTACCTCGGAATTTCCCTCAAATTAGGGTAAATAAATAAGATAGTACGCTTTTTAAAGAAAATAATGCCAAATAAAAATCGTTACGATCAAATTCAACCTCAAATAAAAAAAAAGCTACGGTGTTTCAATAATTAATTTTTATCAAAATTTGTTCTCTATTTTATAACCTTTCCAAGGGTACCAAATTTGTATTTAAAAACAAGCTAGTTTTAAAAAAACAATTCAGTATACGTTAGTTGAAGCTAATTGTGCAAAGTATTTTTTGCAAATTTATGACTAGAAAGGTAGAAATTTTTAGTGGATTTACATTTTTTATTATTCAATAAAATACTTTAACAATGTAAAAAAGAAAAAATATAGGAAAAGTTATCGGGAATTGTCTTTTTTAAACTTTCACGATCAGAACACATTCACACCTTCACTTTGCTGTCGCGGTACCTCCAATACTTCAGTCTCCCCGCGACCACGGCTGGTGCAATCCGGTCGAAACGTCGGGATAAAATTAAAGGTAAATTCGCGATAAATACCCGGATGTCATATGTTTTATAAAGTTATCGGGAAACAAAAGCAAAAATTTTGCTCGAATTGCTGCCCGCGATTTCTGATACTGTATGCCCGATATATTATGCTCTTTTCCGTGATGGTAAGACAAGCTTAATGTCTTAATAAATAACTGAACAAGAATTATTGTTTCTTTTTTTTAAATAAACTCTTCTTTTGTCCTAATTTATTTATCGTCATTGCACTTCATTATTTTAGGTCTGGGGCCATGTATCAGAAATCGCGGGCAGCAATTTCAGCAAAATCTTTAATTTTTGCTTTTGCTTCCCGATATCTTTTCCTTATTTTTTCAGTTTTACATTGTAAAAGTATTTTTTTATAATAAAAATGTAAATTCCACTAAGAATTTCTACCTTCCTAGTCATAAATTTGCAAAAAATACTTTGCACAATTAGCTTCAACAAACCTATATATATAGTTTACTATGAGAACTGAAAACCTGGAAAGTATAATTATGCTATCATTTATTTCTGGATTTGGTCTACTTATCATCGTAATAAGTATTTGTGTACTTATACAGTAATTTCACGCTTTTAAAAATGTTTGAATTGTGTCATATTATTTTAAGATTTCGACTTTCTTAGGTAGGACATTTAAGTAGGTAGGTACCTACATAGAATTTATTTTAATGTAAACCAAAATTTTGAGCTATTTTACAATAGGCTCTTTGTAATATTGCTATCGCACGTTAGGCAAAAATATCATAATTCAAATCCCGGTAGGAGCAAATGTTTGTGTGATGAGCATAGACATTTTGTTTTCAAATACACTGCCTCGAAAACTGGTTCTTTTCGCACTACGATTAGCTTCAAAATCCAGTGCATTTCAAACGCGTGCATTTTTCATGTTTTTTCTACACATGTGCAGAAAAAACATGAAAAATGCACTATACTTAGTCCAAATTGGTTCGTTGCATAATTTAAAAAAAACATTCACCTCTGACTATAGAGTCAAAGTCAAAGTCAAAGTCAAAACATTTATTGCGAACCAAGTGTACAATGTGGTGTTATGGTATGGTAGTACTTATGACTTAGCGGCCTTTTACAAGCATTGCAATTTCTCCTTCGACAGAGGTGAATGTTTTTTTTTATTTCGGAAAAGCGATACGAAGTACTTACGTCTTTTTTTAAAACATTTTTTGAATATTCAAATAGTGTTTATAAATTCAATATCGTAGATATATAAACATGATTATTTATAACTAATATTTACCTTTAAAAACAAATCAGCATTTATTTGTGTTCTAAATTAAAAAAATAAAAACATTTTATATTAGACGGTATAACGGCTTCATACCTTTGCCTCTCCTACAACCTGGCGAAAGCAAAGCGCGGAAAAAATAAAATCTAAATCGTAGTCTCGTGACACGAATATTTTACACTATTTTATTTTATTTCTTCAAAAGTGTATTGAAAAACGTCGTTTGATACACGTTGACATATTTTATTGCAGTTCTCGGCTCAAAAACACCCTCGCCTTACGGCT
The DNA here is from genome assembly GCA_950022955.1 of Xestia ashworthii. Classification (NCBI taxonomy): domain Eukaryota; kingdom Metazoa; phylum Arthropoda; class Insecta; order Lepidoptera; family Noctuidae; genus Xestia; species Xestia ashworthii. Next base: position 12,255,572 of record OX465575.1, on the reverse strand, counting down.
CGTGTGTTAATACCGCCTTGAACTGCAATAACAAACTTTCTCCACTTGTATCAAAATGTACTATTCCGAGTCATGGCTGTTTATGTGTATAATAAGTATGTTAAAAGTATCTATGCAGTATATCAACTATCGAGTGTCAACGACACAAGCCTTATTGCTTAGATGGCGCTGTGTGGAATGTCCAGCGATATTAATTTATATTTATCATTCTGAGGCCTACAAAGAAATTTTTCATCGGTAATTAAAAATATCAGCAGTTTCATACATTTTGACGTGAAGATATTGTACTTCTTTATGAAACAGCATATTTAAAAACGAAAAATAACTAAGTGAGTTCAGAATGATATAGACCCTGAATATGTGTTCTTTGTGCGTCGCAAAGTTTCGCCTACTGGTTTAAGGCCAGGTAGACCGAGCAAAGTAGGTATTTAACGCTACCATCCTTTACTCGAAAAGAACCGTGCGCAAACGTCGCCGGCGTGAACTTATTTGAACCCAACGCTGAGCGAAGTGTCACAGTATACGTGTAAGCAGAAGGCTGACTCATTTTTATTAAATTGTCAGCCTGATTTATTATCATACGTAGTAATAGGCTTGTTAACTAAAAAAATCTAATTAGTCCGTCACTTAGATTATCAAAAAATATTTGACCCGTATTTTTTCTTTTGACACATAAAACAAAATTGACGAAGATACGACGCTTTTAAAATTCCCAATACGTCACTGTTCGGTATGATTCTTAGTGAGTACTGACGTCACGAGCGCCCACTCCCGAGTTTTGATGCGTTTTATCTTTGTCAATATTCGTTGATTTACAAAAACAAAAAATACGTGTCCATTATTTTCTAATACTCTAACTGACGGACTAAATAGATTTACAGTTTATTGATGGTGGAAACAAGCCTATTGTGAATCTAACGTATTATGTAATAATTTAATTTGAATAGATATTGTAAATGCAAAGTGCTGTAAGACAAAATTTATTTAATTATTTGAATAAGTTTCTTACATTATTTTTACCCATGTGTAAAAACGCGCTGTGATTGTATGCGTGAAGACGAGTAGAGAAGAAGCGGTACCGTCCGAGACAATAAAGAAGTCGGAAGTGCGTCAGTAAGTCAGACACACACACACTTCCGATTTCTTTATTGTCTCGGACGGTACCGCGCCTGCGCTTACACACACCTTTGCAATGTGTTTGTACCTACACTTGGTGAGCACAAGAAAGCGGTTTTACTTTGTGGGATAAGCTACTGATGTTTTTGTCCGTTATCACATTAGAATCGCTATTGTAAAATGTATTTCTACCACATACTAACAAATTGCAAAAGCTACGACGATAAAATGTTATTTCCGTTGGAAAACTATACAAATACTACAACTTGAAATTACTTATATCTGGCTACTTCCTTGTTTTATTCCCCACAAATAAAAATATAACTTACAAATAAACGATACTCATAATATTATACTAAAACTAACAAAATAAACTATATTACTATTATTACATTAAAACTAACAAAATAACTGCTTTCAAAAAACAAAAAGAGTGAAATTGCTGCATATTGCTGTAAATCGTTGAAGAATTCCCTCGACTGTCTATGATCTCCATCATCAGACCTGTAATGGCACTTATAACCCATATGGGTGCAAAGTTCTCATCAATAGAAATGAATTAAGTCCAAACACAAGGTAGGTACTGTTAAACGTTGAGGAGTTCTTCATCATCAGACCTCTAATGACAGTCACTACCCATCTAAGTCTAAAGTTCTTATCAATACAAATTAGTTTACCCCAAACAACAGGTAATTGCTATGAATCGTTGAGGAGTTCCCTCGACAGCCTTTCGGCTCCATCATCAGATCGACTCCAGACCTTCATTAAATAGTAGTACTCTAAAATAATTAATGACCAAATTTACAAACGTACTAGTCGCACTACGATTTTTGAAGGTTCCCCTCGATTTCTCTGGGATCATCATCAGATTCTAGTTTCCTTATCATGGTACCACCCTTGAGATACCTCCATCCCAACAAAAAAAGAATCATCAAAAACGGTCCATAAACGACGAAGTTATCTGCGAAAACGTCCAATTGAGTAACCTCTTTTTTTAAGTCGGTTAAAAAGTATAAGAACTACCTAATTATTTCTTACACTACGTTCTATGAATAAATTGTTTCGATAAATCAGCAGCGCAGCCGTGTGCAAGCAAAAGCGACATAGGTCCTACCTCGTCCAGGCCCGGCGGGCGACTGAAGGCGATTACACGGGCTAAAGGTGGACGCACACTTATCCGCGCCGAAGGAATCGACCGCGCCGAAAGAATTTTTTCTCATACGTATGACGTCATCTATTCGTCCGATTCGACGCGGATAAGTGTGCGAGGTTTAGTAGGATTTCATACAAGTCATTCTAAAATTCGATTCTTTCGGCGCGGTCGATTCCTTCGGCGCGGATAGGTGTGCGTCCACCTTAAACGCGAGTTTTATAATTACTAAAAGTATATGATTCACTGCTATAAACAAGACCAGAAAAATATATGATATTCTTCAGGATATATGCTTGCATGATACTGTTTTGAAAACATAATACAATTAATTTGGCTCGATAAAAAGAAATCACGAACTTACCTCTAAAAATATCTTTCAAACAATAAAAAACATACTAATATGCATGCGATCGTTCTGATTTTTTGCAAATAATTCTACAAGCAATATATTAGCATGATACTGTTTTAGTTTTTTAATCCAATCAATAGTTTTTTTGTAAATCGATCAAAACCACTCATTTCGCGCTATTTGGCCCGCAGTGGCTGACATAACAACCACTTTGTAGTGCAAGCTAATTAGAACTTTATTCTAACAGCATTTCAAACGAAGTTTGAACCGCCACAAATGGAGTTGCTAATTTAGCTCGTCTAAGCGCCTGAATCCACGTACGCAAGCCGCTTTATTATATACAAATTTATTATTAAAATGATTTAAGTCTTTTCCAAAATGTAACCACAAATAATTGTTCTATATGTTATTAACTTTGCTTAGGAATTAGGCTCCTGTTTGGGATTTGTTTTGATCGAGTGAAGTTTTCGATATCATATTTTGAACCACAAAATATCAAAGTAGATATAGTCAATTACAAAATGTATTTTTTTTTTGGCTTAAAACAATCGCTATTTGTTTATTTACTTTTGAATCAAAGTTATGTAAAATCGGCGCACCTGCCCTTAAATTAACTTTTTATTTTAATTGTTTTTATTAGATCTAAATATTTTTAAGGAAGTCATAATAATGTTTGTTTTTCTATACCTACGTGTATTGTTTATTTTTGAAAATGATTACAATCATTTATAAGTTACCATTCGTTTTATTTTGGTTTAACTGTCAACTTTTTCTACACTAATACTATGTTAGGGTCAGCTTCCAGTATTTTACCTGGAGCGATTGCTTAATCTGACCTCCACAATACAGTAATTACTACTTGTAATCTAAGGTAATGCAACACCCCGTAAGGCCTGAATTCCTGTTAATTGCTGATGTCGGTCGCGTACGTCTCGGTGAGAAATACAGTAGCAAAGTACGCGCCGCTGACGTCAGTGTCGCTGTATGGTGCTATATGTAAACAACCTCATCACGAAGCCGTCAACCAAGCATTCTGTACATCAAACTAAGTAACTTTTTGCAAAAATTATTGTTGGGAAACAAGTTATTTTTTTTTTGTTGTGAAAGATCACTTTTTGTGGTGTAACTCAGTGTAACGCACTCAAAATATTGTGCTGATAGATGGATTGAATAAGACGGGGTTCGTGGAGGTATTTGAAGTAAAAATCGTACAATAGAAACTTGTCAAAGAGTTGTAACTTTGACCCCCAATATCTCTGTAACTAGAAGGTTCCCAGGGCCGGCAGTCTCGACAGAGATAACGACAAAATCGCTAACTTTCGAGCGCAGATTTCTAACGAATAAAGTTTGTTGCAATAATTATGCTTACGAGAAATGCGTCTAGGATGTAGAGACTTTCATTATTCGCAAGCATCATTATTGCAACCGAATTTATACGTTAGTAATCAGCGATCAAAAGTTAACGATTTTGTCGATATCTCTGTCGAGACTGCCGGCCCAGGTATGGTGTAGAACAAAAAAAAATTGTAATGACGAGGAGAACAAGTGCCTTTCGGCTTCGTTTAGAGGTATTTTACACCCTTTATACTGTTCTGTCAAGAAAGTAACGGGAAAGATCAATAATACACAAAATGTTTGTTATTCATCCAAATTTATTTTATCACTTTCAAAGTATGCTCTTACAAAAACGATACACTTACGCCAACGAATAATCCAATCATCAATACATTTTTGAAACGCTGTATCCGTAATTGAGTTCAGTTCTCGCCGCGAATTCTTTTTTTTTCGGTTTCGGTTCAGTTGGAAGGCGCCAATCCGAAGCTTGTTGACTAGTTTGCATGTCAAACTCGTAAACCTACGTCTCGTCACCAGTAACAATGCGATTCATGAATGTTGGGTCGGAATTGACTCGTTTTAGCATGTCCTTAGCGACTCTCATGCGATTTTTTGGAGAAAATTCAGGTCTTTTGGGACTAGCCGAGCGGTAACGTGTTTCATACCCAATTGATTAGTTAAAATGGTACGGATCGACTTGTGAGATACAGAAAGTTCGGTGGCTATCTCTCTCAAAGTTGAATGAGGATTTTCAGTCACTATTTCCTTCACTTTTGCGATGCAGTTGCAGACGTTGATGGCCTACCAAAGGGAGGCAAATCTTCCATCACATCTCGACCGCTTTTAAACGCTTTGTACCACTCATAAGCACGTGTTTTTGATCAAGTCGATTCACCGTGAGCCTTCTGTAACATTTTCAGTGACTCCGAATATGAAATTCCATTGGCGATGCAAAATTTAAGACAAACTCTTTGTTCGATGTTCTTGTCCAATGTAATGAAATTCGCTATGCACACTAGATATTTTTAGGAATTGAAATGAAATAACTATCACAAAAAAACAAAAGTAATCTATTTAAACACAAAAGTAATAAATTTACGTTACAAAACAGTGAACAATCAAGTGAACAGCATCAAGGGCAACAGTTAATGAGTGCGCTCGCCGGATATGGGAATGAGCCCCTTGCCACGCTACCCGTTGGCTTATATAGGCTCGATCAGATGTTCCGGGCTTTATGGAGGGGTGTAGGTTGGAGACGCAGCTAACACGGCCTCTCCTGACGTGCCAGCGTCCTCGCAGGCCTCGGCAACCACCGGAGCGTCTTCAGCGGGAGCTACCTCCGACTCGGCCTTCCTGGGTGTCGCAGACGAGGTGCTCGGCTGTTCATCTACTTCATTCTCCTCACCATCAGAACCTGTACATCATAAACTAACAGTGAGCATCTAAATGTTAGATGTGACAGCAGATCTATTTCCTTTCTTTTTATTTTGTTTCACGAGCTATTATTTTTGGATAAAATAGTTTATTCGATCAAATAACATGAATTGCTTTATAATACTCATTGAGGTAAGGCCAATTCACAAATCACAGGAACCAAATCCACCATGATAACGACCGCCCAACAGGCAGACATTTTAAGGCTAGAACCGTTCTTAAAAAATATGCAATGAAATATGGCTGTGATGTTGGATGGGACTGGGTAGAACCAAAAGAGCTTGAAGAAAATTTGAGTAAGTTTTTGATAAATACTAGAAATCATAGTTTAAGGAAAATAAAAACGTTGATGAAAAGGAAATAAAAAACACGTACATTATCATCTGCCGTGACTCTTCCTAACTACAGAGTATAAACAGACCCTCCACGAAGCCAAGCAAGCATTCTGTACATCAAACTAAGTAACCACCCAAAAATTATTGCTGGGAAACGACTTTTATTTTTGGGATGAAAAATTTTCTGTAAAACTCAATGTAACGCACTCAAAACATTGTGCTGCTGGACGTATTTAATACTAAACGGGTTCTGGAGGTATATATGAAGTAAAGTTATGACCTTAAAAACAGGTATTTGAAAAAAACTTGGGAAAAAAAATGAACTTTGACCTCCGTAACTAGTTCTCAAATATGGTCCAGAACAAAAAAAAATATCGCAATGATGGGGAGAACAAGTGCCTTTCAGCTTCGTTTAGAGTCTTTATAAGCACCCTGTATAATTATGGGTATCGGTTTCCGGTATAACTGAATGCAGCTGAATACTAAAAATTTACGAGTAACGTAATACCTCTTTTTGGGACTGGATGTCAAACTTTCAGGCTTTTGCAAACCATCATAATCTAATGTCAAATATCTCAAACGTTTTTAAAATTCACGGTAATTTCATAATAATAATAATATAATACAGGGTGACTGGCTCTGGACCCGCCATAGCAAATTTGCATATAGAGGAGGTCATTTTCTAATTACTGAACCGTACTTTCCGCATGCAAAGTTTTAGGAGATAGGTCAATTTTTATTCTTCATTGAAAATTTTCCAAGATTTGACCTTCAAGCATTCATAACTTTTTTTTTGCTTGATTTTTGTGGGATTTTTTAACTAGTTGTTCGTAGTCATAAACATTGGTGATTAAATTACCTCGGAATTTCCCTCAAATTAGGGTAAATAAATAAGATAGTACGCTTTTTAAAGAAAATAATGCCAAATAAAAATCGTTACGATCAAATTCAACCTCAAATAAAAAAAAAGCTACGGTGTTTCAATAATTAATTTTTATCAAAATTTGTTCTCTATTTTATAACCTTTCCAAGGGTACCAAATTTGTATTTAAAAACAAGCTAGTTTTAAAAAAACAATTCAGTATACGTTAGTTGAAGCTAATTGTGCAAAGTATTTTTTGCAAATTTATGACTAGAAAGGTAGAAATTTTTAGTGGATTTACATTTTTTATTATTCAATAAAATACTTTAACAATGTAAAAAAGAAAAAATATAGGAAAAGTTATCGGGAATTGTCTTTTTTAAACTTTCACGATCAGAACACATTCACACCTTCACTTTGCTGTCGCGGTACCTCCAATACTTCAGTCTCCCCGCGACCACGGCTGGTGCAATCCGGTCGAAACGTCGGGATAAAATTAAAGGTAAATTCGCGATAAATACCCGGATGTCATATGTTTTATAAAGTTATCGGGAAACAAAAGCAAAAATTTTGCTCGAATTGCTGCCCGCGATTTCTGATACTGTATGCCCGATATATTATGCTCTTTTCCGTGATGGTAAGACAAGCTTAATGTCTTAATAAATAACTGAACAAGAATTATTGTTTCTTTTTTTTAAATAAACTCTTCTTTTGTCCTAATTTATTTATCGTCATTGCACTTCATTCTTTTACGTCTGGGGCCATGTATCAGAAATCGCGGGCAGCAATTTCAGCAAAATCTTTAATTTTTGCTTTTGCTTCCCGATATCTTTTCCTTATTTTTTCAGTTTTACATTGTAAAAGTATTTTTTTATAATAAAAATGTAAATTCCACTAAGAATTTCTACCTTCCTAGTCATAAATTTGCAAAAAATACTTTGCACAATTAGCTTCAACAAACCTATATATATAGTTTACTATGAGAACTGAAAACCTGGAAAGTATAATTATGCTATCATTTATTTCTGGATTTGGTCTACTTATCATCGTAATAAGTATTTGTGTACTTATACAGTAATTTCACGCTTTTAAAAATGTTTGAATTGTGTCATATTATTTTAAGATTTCGACTTTCTTAGGTAGGACATTTAAGTAGGTAGGTACCTACATAGAATTTATTTTAATGTAAACCAAAATTTTGAGCTATTTTACAATAGGCTCTTTGTAATATTGCTATCGCACGTTAGGCAAAAATATCATAATTCAAATCCCGGTAGGAGCAAATGTTTGTGTGATGAGCATAGACATTTTGTTTTCAAATACACTGCCTCGAAAACTGGTTCTTTTCGCACTACGATTAGCTTCAAAATCCAGTGCATTTCAAACGCGTGCATTTTTCATGTTTTTTCTACACATGTGCAGAAAAAACATGAAAAATGCACTATACTTAGTCCAAATTGGTTCGTTGCATAATTTAAAAAAAACATTCACCTCTGACTATAGAGTCAAAGTCAAAGTCAAAGTCAAAACATTTATTGCGAACCAAGTGTACAATGTGGTGTTATGGTATGGTAGTACTTATGACTTAGCGGCCTTTTACAAGCATTGCAATTTCTCCTTCGACAGAGGTGAATGTTTTTTTTTATTTCGGAAAAGCGATACGAAGTACTTACGTCTTTTTTTAAAACATTTTTTGAATATTCAAATAGTGTTTATAAATTCAATATCGTAGATATATAAACATGATTATTTATAACTAATATTTACCTTTAAAAACAAATCAGCATTTATTTGTGTTCTAAATTAAAAAAATAAAAACATTTTATATTAGACGGTATAACGGCTTCATACCTTTGCCTCTCCTACAACCTGGCGAAAGCAAAGCGCGGAAAAAATAAAATCTAAATCGTAGTCTCGTGACACGAATATTTTACACTATTTTATTTTATTTCTTCAAAAGTGTATTGAAAAACGTCGTTTGATACACGTTGACATATTTTATTGCAGTTCTCGGCTCAAAAACACCCTCGCCTTACGGCTCGTGTGTTAATACCGCCTTGAACTGCAATAACAAACTTTCTCCACTTGTATCAAAATGTACTATTCCGAGTCATGGCTGTTTATGTGTATAATAAGTATGTTAAAAGTATCTATGCAGTATATCAACTATCGAGTGTCAACGACACAAGCCTTATTGCTTAGATGGCGCTGTGTGGAATGTCCAGCGATATTAATTTATATTTATCATTCTGAGGCCTACAAAGAAATTTTTCATCGGTAATTAAAAATATCAGCAGTTTCATACATTTTGACGTGAAGATATTGTACTTCTTTATGAAACAGCAAATTTAAAAACGAAAAATAACTAAGTGAGTTCAGAATGATATAGACCCTGAATATGTGTTCTTTGTGCGTCGCAAAGTTTCGCCTACTGGTTTAAGGCCAGGTAGACCGAGCAAAGTAGGTATTTAACGCTACCATCCTTTACTCGAAAAGAACCGTGCGCAAACGTCGCCGGCGTGAACTTATTTGAACCCAACGCTGAGCGAAGTGTCACAGTATACGTGTAAGCAGAAGGCTAACTCATTTTTATTAAATTGTCAGCCTGATTTATTATCATACGTAGTAATAGGCTTGTTAACTAAAAAAATCTAATTAGTCCGTCACTTAGATTATCAAAAAATATTTGACCCGTATTTTTTCTTTTGACACATAAAACAAAATTGACGAAGATACGACGCTTTTAAAATTCCCAATACGTCACTGTTCGGTATGATTCTTAGTGAGTACTGACGTCACGAGCGCCCACTCCCGAGTTTTGATGCGTTTTATCTTTGTCAATATTCGTTGATTTACAAAAACAAAAAATACGTGTCCATTATTTTCTAATACTCTAACTGACGGACTAAATAGATTTACAGTTTATTGATGGTGGAAACAAGCCTATTGTGAATCTAACGTATTATGTAATAATTTAATTTGAATAGATATTGTAAATGCAAAGTGCTGTAAGACAAAATTTATTTAATTATTTGAATAAGTTTCTTACATTATTTTTACCCATGTGTAAAAACGCGCTGTGATTGTATGCGTGAAGACGAGTAGAGAAGAAGCGGTACCGTCCGAGACAATAAAGAAGTCGGAAGTGCGTCAGTAAGTCAGACACACACACACTTCCGATTTCTTTATTGTCTCGGACGGTACCGCGCCTGCGCTTACACACACCTTTGCAATGTGTTTGTACCTACACTTGGTGAGCACAAGAAAGCGGTTTTACTTTGTGGGATAAGCTACTGATGTTTTTGTCCGTTATCACATTAGAATCGCTATTGTAAAATGTATTTCTACCACATACTAACAAATTGCAAAAGCTACGACGATAAAATGTTATTTCCGTTGGAAAACTATACAAATACTACAACTTGAAATTACTTATATCTGGCTACTTCCTTGTTTTATTCCCCACAAATAAAAATATAACTTACAAATAAACGATACTTATAATATTATACTAAAACTAACAAAATAAACTATATTACTATTATTACATTAAAACTAACAAAATAACTGCTTTCAAAAAACAAAAAGAGTGAAATTGCTGCATATTGCTGTAAATCGTTGAAGAATTCCCTCGACTGTCTATGATCTCCATCATCAGACCTGTAATGGCACTTATAACCCATATGGGTGCAAAGTTCTCATCAATAGAAATGAATTAAGTCCAAACACAAGGTAGGTACTGTTAAACGTTGAGGAGTTCCCTCGTCTTCATCATCAGACCTCTAATGACAGTCACTACCCATCTAAGTCTAAAGTTCTTATCAATACAAATTAGTTTACCCCAAACAACAGGTAATTGCTATGAATCGTTGAGGAGTTCCCTCGACAGCCTTTCGGCTCCATCATCAGATCGACTCCAGACTTTCATTAAATAGTAGTACTCTAAAATAATTAATGACCAAATTTACAAACGTACTAGTCGCACTACGATTTTTGAAGGTTCCCCTCGATTTCTCTGGGATCATCATCAGATTCTAGTTTCCTTATCATGGTACCACCCTTGAGATACCTCCATCCCAACAAAAAAAGAATCATCAAAAACGGTCCATAAACGACGAAGTTATCTGCGAAAACGTCCAATTGAGTAACCTCTTTTTTTAAGTCGGTTAAAAAGTATAAGAACTACCTAATTATTTCTTACACTACGTTCTATGAATAAATTATTTCGATAAATCAGCAGCGCAGCCGTGTGCAAGCAAAAGCGACATAGGTCCTACCTCGTCCAGGCCCGGCGGGCGACTGAAGGCGATTACACGGGCTAAAGGTGGACGCACACTTATCCGCGCCGAAGGAATCGACCGCGCCGAAAGAATTTTTTCTCATACGTATGACGTCATCTATTCGTCCGATTCGACGCGGATAAGTGTGCGAGGTTTAGTAGGATTTCATACAAGTCATTCTAAAATTCGATTCTTTCGGCGCGGTCGATTCCTTCGGCGCGGATAGGTGTGCGTCCACCTTAAACGCGAGTTTTATAATTACTAAAAGTATATGATTCACTGCTATAAACAAGACCAGAAAAATATATGATATTCTTCAGGATATATGCTTGCATGATACTGTTTTGAAAACATAATACAATTAATTTGGCTCGATAAAAAGAAATCACGAACTTACCTCTAAAAATATCTTTCAAACAATAAAAAACATACTAATATGCATGCGATCGTTCTGATTTTTTGCAAATAATTTCTCAAGCAATATATTAGCATGATACTGTTTTAGTTTTTTAATCCAATCAATAGTTTTTTTGTAAATCGATCAAAACCACTCATTTCGCGCTATTTGGCCCGCAGTGGCTGACATAACAACCACTTTGTAGTGCAAGCTAATTAGAACTTTATTCTAACAGCATTTCAAACGAAGTTTGAACAGCCACAAATGGAGTTGCTAATTTAGCTCGTCTAAGCGCCTGAATCCACGTACGCAAGCCGCTTTATTATATACAAATTTATTATTAAAATGATTAAAGTCTTTTCCAAAATGTAACCACAAGTAATTGTTCTATATGTTATTAACTTTGCTTAGGAATTAGGCTCCTGTTTGGGATTTGTTTTGATCGAGTGAAGTTTTCGATATCATATTTTGAACCACAAAATATCAAAGTAGATATAGTCAATTACAAAATCTATTTTTTTTTTTGGCTTAAAACAATCGCTATTTGTTTATTTACTTTTGAATCAAAGTTATGTAAAATCGGCGCACCTGCCCTTAAATTAACTTTTTATTTTAATTGTTTTTATTAGATCTAAATATTTTTAAGGAAGTCATAATAATGTTTGTTTTTCTATACCTACGTGTATTGTTTATTTTTGAAAATGATTACAATCATTTATAAGTTACCATTCGTTTTATTTTGGTTTAACTGTCAACTTTTTCTACACTAATACTATGTTAGGGTCAGCTTCCAGTATTTTACCTGGAGCGATTGCTTAATCTGACCTCCACAATACAGTAATTACTACTTGTAATCTAAGGTAATGCAACACCCCGTAAGGCCTGAATTCCTGTTAATTGCTGATGTCGGTCGCGTACGTCTCGGTGAGAAATACAGTAGCAAAGTACGCGCCGCTGACGTCAGTGTCGCTGTATGGTGCTATATGTAAACAACCTCATCACGAAGCCGTCAACCAAGCATTCTGTACATCAAACTAAGTAACTTTTTGCAAAAATTATTGTTGGGAAACAAGTTATTTTTTTTTGTTGTGAAAGATCACTTTTTGTGGTGTAACTCAGTGTAACGCACTCAAAATATTGTGCTGATAGATGGATTGAATAAGACGGGGTTCGTGGAGGTATTTGAAGTAAAAATCGTACAATAGAAACTTGTCAAAGAGTTGTAACTTTGACCCCCAATATCTCTGTAACTAGAAGGTTCCCAGGTATGGTGTAGAACAAAAAAAAATTGGAATGACGAGGAGAACAAGTGCCTTTCGGCTTCGTTTAGAGGTATTTTACACCCTTTATACTGTTCTGTCAAGAAAGTAACGGGAAAGATCAATAATACACAAAATGTTTGTTATTCATCCAAATTTATTTTATCACTTTCAAAGTATGCTCTTACAAAAACGATACACTTACGCCAACGAATAATCCAATCATCAATACATTTTTGAAACGCTGTATCCGTAATTGAGTTCAGTTCTCGCCGCGAATTCTTTTTTTTTCGGTTTCGGTTCAGTTGGAAGGCGCCAATCCGAAGCTTGTTGACTAGTTTGCATGTCAAACTCGTAAACCTACGTCTCGTCACCAGTAACAATGCGATTCATGAATGTTGGGTCGGAATTGACTCGTTTTCTGGTTAAAGACATTTATTTCTCATTAAGAAATTTACATTTCACTTACATGAGAACACATTTAACTTAAAGTATAAACTAATCATTGTCCTTCGACACTCGGACTTACAAATTAACTTAACGCATTTTGTTGCAAATTACATATTTAGGTTCGTGGGTACTCCCAAAAATCTCACAGTGCGCTATTTTGCGTAATTACCCTGCCTTGACACAAAGAGTTTTAGCATGTCCTTAGCGACTCTCATGCGAGTTTTTGGAGAAAATTCAGGTCTTTTGGGACTAGCCGAGCGGTAACGTGTTTCATACCCAATTGATTAGTTAAAATGGTACGGATCGACTTGTGAGATACAGAAAGTTCGGCGGCTATCTCTCTCAAAGTTGAATGAGGATTTTCAGTCACTATTTCCTTCACTTTTGCGATGCAGTTGCAGACGTTGATGGCCTACCAAAGGGAGGCAAATCTTCCATCACATCTCGACCGCTTTTAAACGGTTTGTACCACTCATAAGCACGTGTTTTTGATCAAGTCGATTCACCGTGAGCCTTCTGTAACATTTTCAGTGACTCCGAATATGAAATTCCATTGGCGATGCAAAATTTAAGACAAACTCTTTGTTCGATGTTCTTGTCCAATGTAATGAAATTCGCTATGCACACTAGATATTTTTAGGAATTGAAATGAAATAACTATCACAAAAAAACAAAAGTAATCTATTTAGACACAAAAGTAATAAATTTACGTTACAAAACAGTGAACAATCAAGTGAACAGCATCAAGGGCAACAGTTAATGAGTGCGCTCGCCGGATATGGGAATGAGACCCTTGCCACGCTACCCGTTGGCTTATATAGGCTCGATCAGATGTTCCGGGCTTTATGGAGGGGTGTAGGTTAGAGACGCAGCTAACAGGGCCTCTCCTGACGTGCCAGCGTCCTCGCAGGCCTCGGCAACCACCGGAGCGTCTTCAGCGGGAGCTACCTCCGACTCGGCCTTCCTGGGTGTCGCAGACGAGGTGCTCGGCTGTTCATCTACTTCATTCTCCTCACCATCAGAACCTGTACATCATAAACTAACAGTGAGCATCTAAATGTTAGATGTGACAGCAGATCTATTTCCTTTCTTTTTATTTTGTTTCACGAGCTATTATTTTTATGGATAAAATAGTTTATTCGATCAAATAACATGAATTGCTTTATAATACTCATTGAGGTAAGGCCAATTCACAAATCACAGGAACCAAATCCACCATGATAACGACCGCCCAACAGCTGCATGTAACACATAGCCTTAACTCAAAACCTCTTAGAGGCCATCAATGAGACCACTAGCCATAATACCAACCAAAACCTTAGGCAGCTGCAGCTGCCGGCTTACATGGTATAAATGGCCAAGCCTGTCCTCGGGCTTTACACAGTACTTTGCCATTCACGCCCCGAATGCCATACAGACACCGGTACTTCCTGGGTCACGATTGATACCAAACTGGCAGGATCAAGGCTAAAGGCGTTGTTTAGATTTCAGCTACAGTAAGAATAGTCGCTATTTAGGTGATTTAATTCATGTCTCAAAAACAAAACAAAGATCATACACTCAAGCAAAGTCCTTTGAACGTAATCTTGAATGAAATACCAATAACAATAGCTCGGTTCATAAGTTTAAAAAAACTTTCACACCAAACAAACAAACATCACACGGTCTGTTTAGTTTAAAATGAATTTGTGAACTTCAATCCACTTGAATTTTAAAATAACATCGTAAATTCTACTTTTATCCTTTGACCGGTACTTAAGTACCTAATGCGTTCGAAAATAAATGTGAAGTGTCAAATTAGTGGAAAAAAATGGTTCAAGTTTTGTTGAAGTGGCTAGAAGGGCGTTCGTTCCTGTTAATAATAGCACTTCTTTATTTTTTTCCACGGAACAATATTTCCTTTCTATTTTATTTAAAACTGTTATCATAAAAACATATTATTATTTCATTTGTATAAAAACCGTAAAACCTCTTCAACAGAGAGGGTACACGTAATACCTACAACTAAAGTGGATGAAAAGATAAATGCGTTATCGTTTTCTTTTAGAACACTCACCATGCCATGGTAGCATGTATTCAGCGGCTACTTGTGTAGTTTTGCCATAAATGAGCCCGCCACCAACTGGAGCTCGTACCGTCCAATTGGTAGTACTTTAGTGATACGATACGGTCCTCGCATACCACTGTCTAGCTTGCCAATCGATTGTGATCTTTTTATTAGGTACGTAAGCTAGATCATCGACTGCGAATGTTTTTGGTGTTGAACGATTTTTATTTACACGCGTATCTTGAGCAGACTTATTTTTCACCAGAAGGGTCTTAGTACGCTGTTTATGCAATTCGCGCCATGCTTCGCGATTTGGATTATCGCCCTGTACTGCTATCCTTAACAAGAGCTTGTATAACCGAGGTAGTAGACTTAAAGCCTATAAGTGACGTATTTACACGCACTGTAGACTTATAATCACCTTATGGAACCAATCTTGTAAATATGTCGTTGGTGTGCCTTATCTAATAAATAAATAAAGTAGAGTGGTATTGCCGTACCGCTCTTAACATGATAATGATACGCATCGAAACGAATCACAAACGCGAATCTTAGTCAGAAGTACTATGGAAGTTACAATTACCTACTAATTGTAACTTCCATAGTACTTCCGACCTACTAAATGTAACGAAGCAAAAAACCACTCAATGTTCTGCACTTAATCTTCTAATTGGTACAGAGTCTACTACCTCGGTTATAAAGTTACATTTGGGTGATACGGATCCCGGTCGGAAGTTACATTTGGGTGATACGGATCCCGGTTCCATTCGATGGTGCCGAGATTGAAATCTCCGACCAACATCATTTCTTCTCCAGTAGTTTCAATAACACTCGTGACGGAACTGAGGAACATATCTAGGTGCTGCTGTGTCACAGGTGGTGGTAAGTAGATAGCACAGATGTTTATTTTCTTCCCCTCATTTATCTTTACGCGTACCCATAGGTCTTCTGCAGTAGATTCCCATTGACAAGCTCGAGCGGAATCATACGCTTTGGATACAGCAACAAGAACGCCACCTCCTTCTTTGCCTGCGAGTGCGGTAGAAGCCCTATCTCTCCTGGGGCCTAATTCTGCTATTTTAATAAATTCGTCACTCCAACACGATTCCATTCTCATCCCATTGTCATTTTGCTTAAAGTTCGTAATCTGCTAAATTCACAATGGTCGGTCAATGGTCTCGTAATAAAATTGTGTTTTAATGGCATTTTCGTATTGTCATTATTATAAAACCCTTAGTACAAATGGTTTTCGAAATCTACTACTAAATGCGAACATTTATTCATGCCAGATTTCATGTACGAGATTAATATTCTATGACATTTCTTTCAATGGAGTGTCAGTGGTTGTTCATTGAGAAGTCATAATGGCGCCATTATGATAGTAGAATTAACAAACTTGTCAAAATTTGACATAACTTGATCATTATGAAATCAATGATCGAATACTCTGACACTATTGTAATAGCAGAATCGAGGCCCTGTAGATATTATGGCTGGTGTTAAACAGCTCTCCGTCATTGATGTTATCATTGAGCCATGTCTCGGTCAACACAATCATGTCGTATTGATTGATGTTAACTGCAATATTGATATCATTTAATTTGGTTCGCATTCCTCGGAGATTCTGGTAGTATATAGTGAATTTGAAGGCTTTACTCACGGGTTTCTTATTACGGGTTTTCTTATTACATTAAAGACGCAGCGTGTAGGCTTTTAATCTGTACAGCGCGTGCTCCATCTTCCTTTCGAACTAGCACGCGGCCATCACGGACCCAGACATATTTGTAATTTTTTTCGCGTGCCATTTTTCTAACTTCTGCATACAGTATGGCTTTATTCAGGGGTGACAGATGCTCTGAAATGAAGACAGGCTGTTTGGTGCCACCGTAGCCCAAATGGCTCGAATTGAGTTTGTCGGTAGCATGAGCGCGGTTAAATTTTGATACTGACCCCAATACTTCATCACGTTTCCTTGTATTTTTTAGTTTTACGATAATCGAGCGCGGGCGGCTACTCTGCGAGTCGAGTTTTTAGGGTTCCGTAGCCAAATGGCAAAAAACGGAACCCTTATAGTTTCGCCATGTCTGTCTGTCTGTCTGTCCGCGGATAATCTCAGTGACCGTTAGCACCAGAAAGCTGAAATTTGGTACCAATATGTATATCAATCATGCCGACAAAGTGCAAAAATAAAAATTTAAAAAAACATTTTTATTAGGGTACCTCCCCCAGACGTAAAGTGGGGAGCGATTTTTTTTTTAATTTTGACCCTGACGTGTGATATATTGTTGGATAGGTATTTAAAAATGAATAGGGGTTTTCTAAAATCATTTTTTGATAATATTAATATTTTAGGAAATAATCGCTCCGAAAGTCAAAAACAATGTGTCCCCCCCCCCTCTAACTTTTGAACCATAAGTTTAAAAAATATGAAAAAAATCACAGAAGTAGACCTTTATATGAACTTTCTAGGAAAATTATTTTCAACTTGATGAGTTGAATAGTTTTTGAGTTATATAGCACTTTTTCAAAAAAACGCAAATGATAACTTTGTTTTTCATACAAATACTATGAAAAACAAAGTTATTTTTGCTGACGAAAAATGTTGGTATTTTTAATGGTCTGGGAAGCTACGGAACCCTACAGTGAGCGTGGCCCGACACGCTCTTGGCCGGTTTTTTTACACGAGATATAAAGGAAACGTCATCAGCTTCAATGTTGCATGAGATAGTTTTTCCCAGTTGAATTACCGTGCTTGTTAGGTTTTCGGCTTGATTTTCGGGAATTCCATTTATCTCTAAATTATCCTGACGAGAATGCTGTTCCACCATATTGAGCCTTACTGATAAGTCAGAGACACAGGTTTTCAACTCTACATTTTCTTTCTTGAGCTCGCTTAAGATTTCTTTGTTCTGGTCCAATACGATCTTTATGTCGTGATATTCCCTGCTCATAAACTCAACGGAATCCTCCAGCCCTTGCAAGGTTTTTTTTAACGCTACAAATTCATTTTCAAAGTACGATTTAAGTGAGGCCTGTAGATGCACGGTCATCACTGATTCCAATTCTTTGCGAAGCTCGGAAAACGTTACTCCATCCAGCTTAAGGGAAAGATTGGGCGGATCCTGGCTGTTAGAACCATCTTCTGGAGTTTGCTCACATGCAACGTCATGGTTAGGCGAGTCGTTCGGCCGTGGTCGCTTAGACCGTACAGAAACGTTAGTGGTGGTGTCTGTGACATTACTGCTACTTCCACTACCAGGGGTGGTCGGCATTGAGATCTGCTCAGACACTTGCGAGACGTTCTGCTTAGTAGCAGGAGGAGAACGCTGTGTTCGCGTCATATTGATGTTATTATTTCTTCTTGCTGCGCGTCGAGTGCCAAACAATGCTAGCGTGATGAGTGGCTAACGCGAGTCAAACTCAATGAGTTATTTTGTTTCGCAAACGTTGAGTCAAACGATGTCGAAGCAGCGCAGGCGCCAGCGGGGGTGAGGCGCAGGCGCGCGAGGGTTATCGAGCGCTCTGCGGGTTGTGGTAGGTCAGGGTTTAGTGACGTTAAATTTTTTTAAGAGGGTTTTTTACCTATAACTTTGCAGTCCGTAGTTGTATTGGAATACGGTTTTCACTATTCGAAAGTTCGTTTCACCAGCAACACAATGACATCACACACTATTATAAACAAACACTTTTTTTTACTTATAAGAAATAATAAAAGGAGCCGTTGGCCGTTTGACTGGTGCATTTCTGGGGTAATAAAATGCAACCTGATACCTAATCCGGCGGCCCAACTCACGAAATCAGTGCTTGTGAACATCCGTCCTTTGTCACATACTAACAATCGAGGGGACTCGAATAGTGAGATAGCTTTAGTAAACACACGTTTTAACTCAGCGTTTTCTTGTTTATAGAGCGGGTAGAGAAGGCAATACTTAGTGAATGCATCAATAATGATAAGCACGTACTTATAACCGTGCGATTCTGGTAAAGGGCCAAGTATTCATCGGTATGAGTAGTATCGAATGGGGTAGATGGCTTTTGCCATGAAACAATCGGTTGCAAAGAAGCACGGGGTATCTTTTTGTGCGTTATGCAGACAACGCTATGTGAAATGTATTTGCTTATCCTCGGGAACCAAAAGTGTTTGAGTATCAAACCACACGTCTTTTCAACTAACAAGTAGGATTTACTCAGGTCATGTTCCCACACAAAAAACCATGCGCATCAGGATTTACATTGGTTACAGCAGGTCAACCATGAGACCTACTTCAGGATTTACACTCGGTGTATAGTCAGCGTGGGCCCCACCGACATCAACCTCGATACCTTCACCATGAACTGCACTATCAATAAGTAGTACAGTCCACAGTTTGTGCCACTCAAAACCATGTGCACTAAGGATTTACATGAGCCTCCTCCAGCACCTACCGTCAACTTACTAAAATACGCGACTAAGCGCGTGTTTGTGTATTTGCATCAGAATAACGCGTAACCGTCGTTACGTATCGCACTCGCGTCAGTATGTAACTGCGTAGCTAGATCGGGATCAAATATCAAAGGTATACTCAAACAACCACCGGGAACTACATGGAATTCTACCTCTAAGGTCAAATTGTCGAACTCGATTGGCAAAGAGTGACGTGGCTATCCGATTTTAACTCATGACCACCTATTCCGCGTAACATCTGAGCTTGAGGGTTTAGGCGGCAAGAAAAATGTTTGAGAAGTTTGTATGAGGGATACAGACGAGCCGCTGTCAATTAATACGTCCGTAGGTACACCTGACAGAACTGCGGGTGTCACGACACAGTGCCGTATCACCTTTCACGACAAAAATGTACATTGGATTTATTGCGCGATCTGGCCGCTGTTTAGCGAAACACTTTTCTTCCGTACGGCCCGATTTACAAAGTTTACATTTATAGTTTTTCATAATTTGAATTTTAATTAGTGTTCTGACTATCGTTTACGGCTTTCGAATGCGAACCACAATTACTATTTTTAGATCGTTTGGGACAAGTGTTGCTCTTATGGCCGTGAGCGCCGCACGAAAACCACTTCAGTTTTTTCATCAGAAACTGTAGCACTAGGGCTCCTTTCAATACCGATATCGCGACAGCTAATAGTTCGATTAGAAAGGGCATCAACATTGTTTTTGTTCATATTTGCATTAGTTTTATTTGGTATAACATTTAATTGATAAAAATTCCGCAATGGTTTCGGTAGTTAATTTTGCATTCATAGCTGCTGATCTTTAATACCACACACAATTATTGCACACAAAAGGTCATTACTTAGTCCTTTAGCGATACGCAAACGCAACAAGGATTTGCGCGTGTATTCCGCGTATGTAGAATATTTATCTGACTCATTGCACATGACGTCATAAAGGATATTAGCGACATTGACATGTCATGTGTGGACAAACTGAATTTAATTGTAATTTATAGGTAGACCAAGTACGATCCGTTTCGGTACAATCGCGTAACCAAGAGTGAGATTCACCCTTCAGACACTAACCGATTCGGGACAGATATTCTTTGTCGTCCCTTCAACTTCCTCACACCATGCTATGACGTCATGAACATTAGGGTCGAAGTCAGAGACATAATAATGGTTTGATCTCACTGGGTTTAGGCTTCTTAGCGCATCAATGAGACGCTCTGTGACGGCTGTCCCCTGCATCTGATGTTGTAGGCAAAGGCGACAGGGACAGCGACAGCGCCGGAGCCAGCGGCGGCGGCGGCGGGACAGCAGGAGGGCTGGGGCCTAATTCTGCTATTTTAATAAATTCGTCATCCAACACGATTCCATTCTCATCCCAATGTCATTTTGCTTAAAGTTCGTAATCTGCTAAATTCACAATGGTCGGTCAATGGTCTCGTAATAAAATTGTGTTTTAATGGCATTGTCGTATTGTCATTATTATAAAACCCTTAGTACAAATGGTTTTCGAAATCTACTAACGAACATTTATTCATGCCAGATTTCATGTACGAGATTAATATTCTATGACATTTCTTTCAATGGAGTGTCAGTGGTTGTTCATTGAGAAATCATAATGGCGCCATTAAGATAATAGAATTAAAAAACTTGTCAAAATTTGAATGAACTTGATCATTACGAAATCAATGATCGAATACTCTGACACTGTTGTAATAGCAGAATCGAGGCCCTGGACGTGCCGGCGATGGTAGGGCGCGGCTGCTGCTCCACGCTCGATCGTGGTTCTGAAATTGAACTTCGCTCCAAGGCGGAGATATACTAAGATGCGTCTTAGGTGATACTAAGATGAGTTAGCTCGGGCGGCGCGGGCGGTGGCGTGCTGCGTGCACTCACGTGTACGTCTTTTAGTGGGGCTAGTATTATTCGACCTTTTAATTTGAATTAAGTGGGAAAACGAGAGCCGTCCCGCTTTTGATTTTAGGAATTGAAATGAAATAACTATCACAAAAAAAAACAAAAGTAATCAATTTAAACATGAAAGTAATAGGATGTAATGTTAATGCATATACGTAGGTGTATCCTCTTTTGCAAATCTCACTTTATAGATAGGTTTGCTGTAAGGAAACCCAACTCTGGGTTAAGCTCGCCTTTGTACATAAGCTAAATTATTGCAAATAGTATGCTTATTTGTTGTTTTGTGTGCAATAAAGAATAAGAAGAAAGATGGATGAACTTGAAAATCTACAGATTGTAGTACTAGCTTCATGTGCTCCGTTTGTACGTATTCTATATAATCTATTTATTTACAGCGGCTGCCGATATTATTAGAACACACTACTAGACTAGACATAGTACATAAGTATTGTATGTACCTAGTGTTTGGTAAGATGGTGACGCGATTATAAGGCGCTGCACAAACGTAGACACTTTTTGTTGCCGTCATGGCACACCATTACAGGAAACCCCATGGTTACGACGACAAATAAAAATCGGAAGGTGCCAACTCGCGCGCACTCGCGAGTTTCACAGTCGAATACTCTTGTAGCGGCGATCGGACACTGCAGTTGCCAGTTAATTGCTACTTCTGGTAACCCTAGATCCACTTAAGGGGCCGGCGTAGCAACAAACGAATAATAAGTACTTACCAAAATAATTTGTAAATCAAACGTATATTCTTAAGGTAGTGTGTATTTATTTCGATTGGATTACAGATATCTATGTTCCGAAATATGTATTTTGAAAGGACAATGATACAAAGACAAGATATGAGGAATTTAAAATTTCCATAAAAAAATATTTTTCTCTTATCACTTGTTTAAATCAGTGTTCATTCTAAATATATAGGTATATTTGGGAACCAGCTACAAATCCGAGGTGCAGTGACTATTGCCTTTTCGGTTTTCGGTGACCCAGTGGTGGCGGCCCAGGTCATTTCAGCCGAAAGACGTCCACAGTTGGACATAGGCCTCCCCCAAGTATCGCCAGATGTCCCGGTCCCGCGCGACTCGCATCAGCGGATTTCCGCAACCTTCCCTTGGTCATCGGTCCACCTAGTGGGAGGTCTTCCGGTACGCGGTAGCCACTCCGGAACTTTTCGGACCTATCGGCCATCCGTTCTGCGAGCAATGTGCTCTGCCCACTCCCTCTTAAGTTTATTCTTCGGACTACGTCGGTTACCTTGGTTTTCTTGCGGATGGATGTCTTCATTTCTGATTGGATCACGCAAGTAAACTCCGAGCATAGCCCTCTCCATAGGTGGCTTAGGTAAACACTTTTAAAATAAACCCGTCGTGGGTTCGAACCTAGACAGGCGCATTACTTTGTGTAATTTATTTCATCACGTCCTCTCAAAACGGTGTAGGTAAACATCGTGAAGAAACCGGCATGTCCTAGAACCAAAAATTCGAAGACATTTGCAAATCCGCAGTGGGCCCGCGTGGTGGATTATAGCCCATTTTCTCTAAGAGAGGATAGCCCTGTGTCCCAGATGTGGGAACATTATAGGCTGACGATGATGATTGTATTTTAGGTTCTTAGCTTAGAAGAACTTCAGCTGCATCCGTCAATAGTTAAACAACATATAAACATCCATAACTCGGAAACAAACGTCCATGCTCATCACACAAACATTTGCTGCTACCGGGATTCGAATTCTCATATTTTTGCTGGCCATAGCAATATACTTAAAGCCTATTGTAAATTAGCTCAAAATTTTGTTTCGCATTAAAATAAATTCTATGTAGGTATTTATATATACTATCTAAGAAAGACTAATCCTAAAATAATATGACACATTTAAAACATTTTTAAAAGCATGAAATTACTGTGAAAGTTCAGAAATACGAATTTCTTTCTGCCATTTCAGGTTTGGTTTCATAATAAACGTTGTTCATTAGGATGAGTATCGTGTCACATGGCTCTTTTGGAGGCATGAATGACATCATAAGGAGCAACCATGTAGCACTATACCATCCGGGTTCCCTACTTGATATAACAATAATTTTACATCTTGTATGCAGCCTGATTGTATCTGGATCCGCCATAACAAATTCGCTTATAGAGGAGGTCATTTACTATAATTTGGGAACCTTACTTTCCCTAGCCAAAGTTTTATAGTTTGGGAGATCATGATAATTTGTTTTTTTTTGTGTTTTTTTTTATCATTTTGTTGGTAGTCACAAATATATCGGATCTTTCCTTAAACTAGGGTTAAAAATTAAGATACAAATACAAATACAAATCATTTATTTGCATAACACAGGTTCAGAGGATGTTACAAAAGTTCATAAGGTACACTGTATTATAACCATACTAGCACCTAGCGAATATGTAAGGAACATCACACAGGAGATTAGAATTTATTCACATGTCAGAGATTATTAAATTACAATGTAAAAAAAATAAAGATGGTCAATACACAAATAATTAAACACATAATTAAACTTAAATTAGTAATGTACAAGTAATAATAATAGAATAAGGAAAACAGGAAAAAATGCAGGAAAGCTTTAAAAAAAGACAATAAAAAATCTAAACTAAAAAGTCCAATAATTAGCAAATGACCTGCTCTATAATGCGAATTTGCTATACCCATTCAATCTGTTTACAGTGAATAAGAGATTAAATGAAAACTTTTGTAGTGTTGTAACTAACGAACAATTTGCGCAGGCAAAAAACGTGCATAATGCAAAAAAAAAGAGAAAAACTCTAGTCTTAATAATATTCTTATTTCAAATCAGTTAAACCCGTGTTTTTTAAGTAAACTGAGGTAGATTATAGTAAAATTACCGTGAATTTCAAAAATTGATATTGATATTTGACATTAGATTATTATGGTTTGCAAAAGCCTGAAAGTTTGACATTCAGTCTCAAAAAGAGGTATTACGTTACTCGTAAATTTTTAGTATTCAGCTGCATTCAGTTTTACTGGAAGCCGATACCCATATAAAGGGTGTTGTTAATACAGACTCCAAACGAAGTCGAAAGGCACTTGTTCTCCCCGACGACATTGCGATCATTTTTTTGTTCTAGACACCAGGAGAACCTACTACTTAGTTACGGAGGTCAAAGTTCATTTTTTTTCCCAAGTTTTATTTTTCAAATACTAGTTTAAGGTCATAACTTTACTTCAGATACCTCCATAACCCGTTTACTATTAAGTGCGTCCAGCGCAACAAAGATTTGAGTGCGTCACATTGAGTTCTACAGTAAAACGTGATTGTTCACCCCTAAAAGAAAAGGCGTTTCCCAGCAATAATTTTTGTGTAGTTACATAGTATGATGTACAGAATGCTTGCTTGGCTTCGTGATGAAGTTGTTCACAACCCGTAGTTAGGAAGTCTCGGCAGATGATAATGTACGTGTTTTTTATTTCCTTTCCATCTGCGTTTTTGTTTTCCTTAAACTGTTTCTTCTAGTATTTATCAATAACTTACTCAAATTTTGTTCAAGCTCTTTTGGTTCTACCCAGTCCCATCCAGCATCTCGGCCATATTTCATTGCATATTTTTTAAGAACGGTTCTAGCCTTAAAATGCAATGGTGGTCTAGTAAAACCATACATCGAACATGTACGCAATGCTTTAACAGTAAAAGCTTCCCTGAAAAGATTGCGCGCAAACTGTTTTACATTTTTAGAAGTAAGTTTAGCTTTTAATAATCCTATAACGCTTATATAAATGCGAGAATTTCGTCCTATCTGTATTAATCCTTTGTCAGGTCTTGGATGCTTTAGAGTAGCTATATCATTAGCTTTGCTAAAAGCTTTTCCTCTATATTTGATAACTTCTGGCGAAGAAGGTAAGTAATCTTCAGGAGATTCGTCATCAGTATATATCTGGTTGTCTGGCTCACTTTCCAGCAACGTTTCGGGATTTACCCTTTCTACAAGCAGGTTTTCTTCTGATGTATTGTCATTTTTTTCGGTAGCTTGTGCTTCATTTTCCATTACATCATCTTCTTGGTTTTCCATCTCATCATCTTGCAAGTTTTCTTCTTCAAACGAATCGCCTTTTCGTTTCTTCTCTATTTCTATAGTACCTGTGACGTGTAGTGGAATTCTATACTTCGCAGCTAGTTTATCTAGAGTTTTCTTATTTTCCATTGCTATCAGATGACACTTCTTCATTTCCAACGCCGTTTTTTTCATAAGCTGAACATGTCTGATTATGTCCATGTATAAATCTTCCACTAATTGTCGGTCTTCAGACGAAATGCCGTCATTATTTTCTTTTTCATTGTCAAGACCTTCTAATAACATTCTTTTTAAGGAATAAGAGTTATTATTATTGTTTTTCAAATTAGTTTCTGGTGCAGAATGAACTGAGCTGATTTCCGATACCAGACTTTTTGGCGAACTCTCAGAACTTTGGCAATTCGATTGACAAGATATACATGATGCTGTACCTCCTCGAGTGTCAACCGAATTCGGAGAACTTCTTGCAGCAATATTGTCTGGCAATAAAAGTTGTTCCAAAAATCTATGTTTAGATTTATGATCTTTGTGTTTAGAATGCTTTTTGCGATGCTTTTTCTCGGATTTTTTCTTTTTCTCTGATTTTTGGTCAAACTTAGGTACTTTTATGAGAACTTTTAGCGAATGTTTTGGTTCTGTGACTGGTTCTTCTTCAACCGTTGGTGACCCAGTGCTGAGTGTAGGACTGACTTGTTCCACTGTAATTAAATAAGATGAAAGCGATGTTACCACTTAATGTAAATTCAGATTCACAGCAGTAGTAGTAGAGTAGTCGACGGAGCCCCGCTGCGCGGGGTTCCTATTTTGGCCTGGTCTATTTTGGTCTACAATTTTACGGTTTCACTTCGAAAGCAGTATGTTCGAAGCAGTATGTTCAGTTGACAATACACAGTTTACAATCTTGCTAGATAGATTACAATATAACGGCTTTTACAATGTGACGCTGACATATATATAATTTGTGAGATCGTCACAACAAGGCATTGCTCGCCTTTTTAGGAAGTTTGGGCAGATAGAAAGATTTTTCGAACAGAATGAGAAAATTTCGCTTGGTTGTGCAGTTGTGATGTAAATATATCAGCCGGATCGTGTATACAACATGCCCAAATTAAAAGATTAACCTTTAAACATATAGATCAGATACATAATTTTAATAATGTGGAAACTTACATGTATTGCTCTTCTCTTTAATTTGTTCACGATTCTCTCCAGAAATTGTTTGAGGATAACCAACAGCTTCCTCATAAGAAGAAGAGGATGCTTTCTCTTGAGATTCTAAGAACGAAATACATTGTTTGAGATTTAAAAAAAATAGGTTCATAGTTTTAATAATATCGATATTGGAACTTACTTTGATGGGTGTTGTCTTCAATTTTTTTACTATTTTCCAACCAATAATAACCAACATCATCCGTATGTGATTCTGAAAACAAAATACATAGTTTGAGATTGTTTTTTTTTAAATAGATTTACTTAGGCATGTCGATTCATTTAAAAAAATATCGATCTCCGATTCGATTCAAATCGGACATACTAGAATCGATTCTTGTTTAAATCGAGCATTAAAAGATCGATTTTCGATTAATCGAGCCAATTTCAAACATGACTAATTGCCTAATAAAGATACAGGACATTATTGATGACCATTTACTGCAAATACAAGTAATTGGATAGAAGTATTATTAAATTAATAAACATAATATCACGCCTATATTCCTTCGAAAGAATAGGTAGAGGTGGGAATCGAACCCAGGATCTTTTGCTCAGCAGTAGTGCTTGCGACCACTAAAATAATGTGGCAGTTTAAATTTCTAGTCTCGCCTAAGTACTTGTAAGTCGGTTAATAAATTAATCAAATTTTAAGTTTGTAATTTTTTTTTTTTTTTTCAGTAAAAATAATATTTATCCACAGTATATTTTTGATAAATAAACTCACTCACAAGAATAGATAGGTTAGGTTTGACACTTTTGACAGCCGGATAGAAAAATAAAATGATTTTTTAACGCAAGTAACGCCACCTTCGGAAGCGTTCATAAATATTTACTCTATGATGCGTTCAAATTATCGACCAAGTACTGTACTACCAGTTGCTTTTGCGTCCAACAACAGCAAAAAATTAAAAAAAACTAAATACCGCAGCCAATTGAGGAATATTATCGCTAGTTCTTTGAATGGATCGGTCGGATTCGGGAGGTTTATGAATCGATTCATTGAATCGATGTAGGGTTCAAAATCGATCTGAAAAATCGATTATATTACTCTAAATAATCGATTTTTCGACATGCCTAAGTTACTGTTTTAATAATATCGATATTGGAACTTACTTTGTTCGCTGTTGTCTTCACTATTCTCTCCACATATTGTTAGGTAGCCAACATGGTCCCTAAATTCTGAAAACGAAATACTTACATAGTTTGAGATTTTTTTTAAGTAGATTTACAGTATGAATAATATCGATGTGGGAACTTACGTTGATTGCTGTTGTCCTCAATTTGTCCACTATTCCCTTCACGGAGTGTTTGGAGGAAACCAAAAGCTTCCTCATAAGATTCTGTAAACGAAATTGTAAAATTAAATACAAAAAACGGAAATGGTTTAATTTATAGGTATTCCTCTACCTGCATATGTGATGTTGTTTACATTTTATCACAACTTTTCTAATAGACAGGTGACTAATCCGCCGCCGCCGATCCGGCCGATCACAGTTAACGTTGACTGTCGCGCGCCACGGCTTTTGGTACCGCTTTTGGTTAGTGGCTGCCACAAGTGGTTGGTGCCCGACTGCCCGCCACTAGTAGTCGGTGGCTGCTACAATTTGCGACAGTCTCTTGCTGTACAGTCTTACGAAGGATTCCGAGACGAAAGGTTTGCTCGCTCCTAATAATTCGTGAACGGGCGGCGGCGCATGAGTAGCGAGTGTCAGAGGCCCTACTCTTTAACGCTTCGTCCGTATATTCGGATCTATCCATCCTTCTCACTCGTACTCATCTGCAGATGTGCGCGAGAGAGACGGATAGATCCGAATATACGGACGAAGCGTTAGGGAGTAGGGCCTGGGCCTCTCTAACCGTATATTCGTCCTTCTCACTCGCACTCATCTGCAGACGTGCGCGAGAGAGACGTACACGTAACAAGGGCGTGAGTAGTTATTTTTACGTTTGTATGAAAATAAATACAAAACACAAATTACCTGACTCAGATAGTATTACTCCGAGGTAAGTAGTCCAGCTGCCGTCCCGCTGTTCTTTGTTCTTGACTCTCACAGCAACACTATCCTCGTCTCCCGCAGGGTACTCGAAGGCCACCTTCTTCCCTGGTATTATCTTACAAGTTACCCAAGCTTTCGGTACACAAACACGATAGTTGCTTCCATTTATTGCTCTTTTACTTTCTAGCACGAAATAACCGGTTTCTTCGGGAGACAGCATCTTGAAATGAAATTATAGGACATGAAAAATCTATGTTGGCAAGGAAACGCTAAGGGCCGAGTCACACCAGTAGTAGTAAGAAATTAATTCTCACTGAAAATGCTCGCCGCGGTTCTGCCGGCCGCTGCCATTCCGGTATGACTCGGCCCTAAGACTGTGGGCACGGATATTTACAATACTGAGACAACGCAGATTTTACCCCAGACACAATGACGGGTCAAAACGACAAGGAACTCTAATAGAAATATGATACACGGGTAACATACAACATCATTGATGTGGCAGCTAGATACAGATTTCTAAAATTATGCAGCGGCAACCAATACTAAGCATAGGTTAATCTTAATAAATTAGAACATCTACATCTATAAAGAGGAAAGATTGGATTTTTTGTTTGATTGTTACGATTTAACTCAAAAAGTACTCAACCGATTTTAAAAAATCTTTCAACATTAGAAAGCTACAACTTTATCGAGTAACATAGGCTATTTAAATAGTATTGAAACTAGCTAATGCCGGCGGCTTCGCCCGCGTACAAATTATATACTAAAACCTTCCTCTAGAATCACTCTATCTATTAAAAAAACCCGCATAGAAATCCGTTGCGTACTGTTGGGTAGTTTTAAAGATTTAAGGCGCCTATACGAGCTAAATTAGCAACTCTATTTGTGGTGGTTCAAACTTCGTTTGAAATGCTGTTAGAATAAAGTTTTAATCAGCTTGCACTACAAAGTGGTTGTTACGTCAGCCACTGCGGGCCAAATAGCGCGAAATGAGTGGTTTCGATCGATTTACAAAAAAACTATTGATTGGATTAAAAAACTAAAACAGTATCATGCTAATATATTGCTTGTAGAATTATTTGCCAAAAAATCAGAATGATCGCATGCATATTAGTATGTTTTTTATTGTTTGAAAGATATTTTTAGAGGTAAGTTCGTGATTTCTTTTTATCGAGCCAAATTAATTGTATTATGTTTTCAAAACAGTATCATACTAGCATATATCCTGAAGAATATCATATATTTTTCTGGTCTTGTTTATAGCAGTGAATCATATACTTTTAGTAATTATAAAACTCGCGTTTAGCTCGTGTAATCGCCTTAAGCATACATAGGGACAGACAGACACGGCGGGGGACTCTGTTTTTTAGGGTTCCGTAGTCAACTAGGAACCATTATAGTTTCGCCATGTCTGTCTGTCCGTCTGTCCGTCCTCGCTCTCTGTGACCGTTAGCACTAGAAAGCTGAAATTTGGTACCAATATGTGTATCAATCACTCCGACAAAGTGGTAAAATAAAAATTAAAAAAAAATGATTTATTAGGGTTGTGTTTTTTTTTAAATGTGTTTAACGTGTGATATTATTGTTGGAAAGGTATTTAAAAATGAATAGGGGTTTACTAAAATCATTTTTTAATAATGTCAATGATTTCGGAAATAATCGCTCCAAAGGTAAAAAACAATGTGTCCCCCCCCTCTAACTTTTGAACCATAAGTTTAGAAAATATGAAAAAAATCTGAAAATAGAACTTTAGGACTTTCTAGGAAAATTATTTTGAACTTGGATGGAAACAAGTTTTTGTACAAAAAAGGCAAAAAGTTGTACAAAATAATCTCTGGACTAAGTTTGTAGTATAATCGTAGGTATATGCAAGCATTTTTTTTAACTTCGTTTACACATTTTATTGTCCTGAACGTATCTTTTTTCAAACAAAAAAAGAATTATTAAAATCGGATCGGATTGAACACTTATTGTGACGGACGGGAAACTACGGAACCCTGTACTGAGCGTGGCCCGACACGCTCTTGGCCTTGGGTTTTTATTATGTAGTGATCATGCAAATTAATGGAGCTATCACAATTTTCACGGACGAAGTCGTAAGTGAAATGCTAGTAAAATATGTGCTTTTTTTATCATATCCTGTGTGGGGTTTTTTACATATTTTTGAGTTTAGAACACCAACAAATGTTAATTTGTTTATAAAAGTAAATATTAGTTTTAAATAATCATGTTTATCTATGATATTGAA
Source organism: Xestia ashworthii (assembly GCA_950022955.1). Taxonomy (NCBI): domain Eukaryota; kingdom Metazoa; phylum Arthropoda; class Insecta; order Lepidoptera; family Noctuidae; genus Xestia; species Xestia ashworthii. Next base: position 12,224,679 of record OX465575.1, on the reverse strand, counting down.
TTTATAAACACGATTTGACTATTCAAAAAATGTTTACGCTGTAAAGACGTAGATCGAGACTGAAATTAAAAAAAAACATTCAACTCTGACTCTATAGTCAGAGTTGAATGTTTTTTTTTAAATTATGTATTTACCAGTTTGGACTAAGTATAGGTAATCTGTGGCAATTTTGCTTTCTGCACATGTGTGGAAAAAACGTGAAAAACGCACGTGTGTGAAATACAGTGCATTTTGAACCTAATCGTAGTGCGAAAAGAACCAGTTTTCGAGGAAGTTTACTGAAAATATTTTTTAATAATCTACCTGACGGACTATTAAGATTTTTTGTCGACTTATTGTTAATTAGGTACCTATTACGCTTACACTATAGTAATCGTTGACCTTAAAACGGGGTGGACATGGGTATGAGGACCTCGAAGTAGACTCGCAAAGTTTAGAGATCCATTGCTGGGTTTTCTGGATTGCGCAGCTACTCAAGTTATGAACAAGATTGATAATAATAACTGCTATTCGTTACCATCTGTAGGTACCTACGTACCTACCATTAATCTCTCAAGTCAGAGGCCTCAGACACTAGATTACACACTAACCACACGATGCAGAAAAAAATGAACCTTATCAAACATTATCTACGCCACAAAATAGAACGATCTGTAGGTCAATAACCAGTTTATTTTAATGCACCGATAGCCTTGAAACTGCGCCGGCAAATTAAGAGCTTGTTTTTACTCTTTCACGCAAAAAGAGCATCAGAATTATTTATGTCATCATCATCAGCCTAGTAATGTTCCCACTGATGGGACACACGGCCTCTTCTCTATGACAGGGTATGGGCTATAATCCACCACGCGGGCCCAGGGCCCGCAATCTCAACAGATAATACGACAAAATCGATTTTTATAAGCACATGCATCGCGTAGTACCTACGCGTAGGCATGGGCAAAAAATATCGATATATCGAAATATCGATATTTTTCCATACAATTATCGATATTTATCGTCGATATTTTTTCATCCCGATATATCGATAATCGATATTTATTTTGGAGTATCGAATTCGTATCAAATTCGATTTTTTTTTTAACGCAACTTTGGTTTCGTGTCCACATCAGCTGATGACTACTGGTTTGATTAAATTGTATAAAATTATTTAGGGTCTAGCATCAATAAAAATACTGTTTTCTTTTATTCTTTTTTACAAAGTTTGAATGCTTTGGGAATATGTATGAATAATCATGTGAAAACTGACGATATATCGATATATCGATATTTTTCACTCGATAATTATCGATACTGTTTAAAAATATCGATTCGATAAATATCGATATATTTTTTTCACTTGCCCATCCCTACCTACCTACGCGTTGTTTATAAAATATTGTGTAGAAAAAGTGTAGGTATAGCCACGGGTGCAATTTAAGTTATTTTTATCCACACGAACTATTCGCGACATAGCGTATCGCGATTCATAGTTATACCTATCATACGTAATAGGATTCTGATACAACAACAATTTTACCCCTCCAGATAATAGGTAGTTAGGTTTTATTACATACTAACTAGGTCTTATCGAATATGTTATTTATTACGTAATGTGTTTCAATTTATATAAACAATGCGTTCTTACAGTCCCAGTAAGAAGGCATAAAAACTGTAAAAATAAGTACCGGTACTGTAGTTTTCTGTTAGTTTTGCCTAGATTCTCCCACGCGGCCCATTCACTTGCTTTTCATGAGCAGTCCTACGCTATATTACATGGAGCAACTCCCTATCTGACCTCCACAAACCAGTTAATACTGGGTAACATGATACTCCTTGGTAAGACTGGTTGTCTGACTTTTTGGGTCACTGACTATCTGTAACGGCTGTCAAAGATCTTCAAACGAGAGCCGGGACCAACTGCTTAACGTGCTTTCCGAGGCACGGAGGAAACTCGGTATGTAATCGGTGGTCACCCATCCACACACCAACCCTAAGCAAGCACCGCCTAACCGGAAAAGGCTAGGCAGATGATGATGATTATGATAGCGGTAAATATATGTAGCTATTTTTAACTGACTCAAAAATTAAAATGCCATGCAGTGTTTTACGCTTTCACGGTTCTAAAGGAAACTTTAGCTACTGTCACTGGGCACAACAGCGGACAACAGTGTCGAAATATCGGGAGCTCAAAATAATAAACAATCACGGAAGATATCCCTTAAGTGACACTATAAGTTTACAGATCCATTGCTGGGTTTTCTGGATTGCGCTGCTACTCAATTTATGACTAGATGATGGATGAAATAAAGAAAAACAAGACGAAAATAATCACCGCTATTCGTTACCATGTACTATTAATTTATCAAGTCTGAAGCCCATTCAAACTCAGACACAAAAAGAAAAGAATCTCCGAAAACATTATCTACGCCGCAAAACTGACCTAGGTCAATAACCATTTTATTTAAATGCACAGATGGCCTTGAGACCGCGCCGGCAAAATATTCCACATACCCATACCGAAACTAGATACCTAAACACTAATTCACAGCTTAAAACTACGAAAAGTAATAAACACAATGTACTTACTGCGTCGCCTGTGTCTGTCTCTATAATATCATCTACATTGAACTCAGAATTACTCAAAATCGCGTAGCAGTAATCGATGATTTTTTGCGCACTTAAATGCATTTAGGCAACGCGACGCGACGCTCTCCGGCGCCGCCGGTTGTCGGAATGATATAATTCTTTAGTGTCTGAACATAATATTATGTGTAGCGTGTATATGTACTTCCATATAGTATTATTAATACGCGAGGCATTGACCTCCAAAACTGCACCTTAGTATAGGTCACTGGTACCAAGTCTACTGCGATAAATCACACTCTTGTTTTTCACTTTAGTCGTAAAACAGGCCGTCTATTTTATTTCTATACCTAGATATATCTTGTTTACGGAAAGCTTGGATTAATTTAGTATTCAGAGGATCGGCACAGACTTGGTTTGTTAATTATCAACTGGAGCATGATCTGCGGAGATTTGTGAAGTTTTTAAACAGCAGTAATCACAGTCGGTCCTTGAATGGGTGTCCTTTTCGAAGCTTCGATCTCTATCAAATTAATGCTCATCCTGAGCGATAACGTTACTCGGTCCGTATCAGTTGTTATTTCACAACCACTTCCGGCTTCACCAAATATTTTTGCTATCGTGGTAGTTGGTAACAGCTTTCCAGCTTGGCTCTTCTAGGGGGAGCATATCAGCTGAATCAGTCTTTAATGTTCCCACTGCTGGGACACAGGCCTTCTCTCCATGCCCTCTGGCGTGCCGTATAGTTCACCCACGCGGGTCCAATGCGTGTTAGTGAATGTACTCGTAGCATGTCTTCGAATGTTTGGTTTAGGTCCTAGTTAATTTAAGTATACATCCTAGACTGTAGAATGTATGACTTTTTTTTCTGTGATTAACTTTTTTGTGAATTATGTACCCACTATAATTTCATTAACTAAAGACTGTCCATTGTGTGTCCAAACGACAAAAACAGAACCCTTATAGATTTGCCTACATCTGTCTGTCAGTATGACACAGGTATTCACTCCGAGACTGTTGACGCCACACAGAGAGGAGAATCAGAATCTGAATCATTTATTCATAAACATAGGTAACAATTACAACAAGATCTTAAAAATTAGGTGATGAAATTATTAGAGTACCATATGATTGTATTAACACATGAAAACAAGTTAAACATACACATGCACATGACACATTCAGAGACATGCGGAAATCGACCAATCACATCACAGCATACTGTTGTCATATTATTTCCGCGTGGCTTCGCCTGTGTGCATGTATTCACAGCTGCGAATGCGGCGAACGCGCCGAAGGCATATAAAGGTACCGCGTAGTTTGCGCGCCACACTCCCGACGACTAACCAGAAATCCAGCATCATAGGCTGGAAAAAACATTCAGGGCAAACACTGGAGACTGCAGATAAAAGTGAAAACTAGCGATCCTCTCCTCAGTTCAGTCAGACCCGCTACGGCGTAGCCCTAGCGGATCTACTACGAGTGCTACGAAAAGCGTACGTGACGGTCACGTGAGTTCCATGATTTTATTCACTAAAAAAGTGCTCAACGCGCCTAAAGAAGTTTTCACTTCAAAACAGTTCTCCCGCCCTATTCGAGGCGACCGGTGACCTGGTGAAGGTTGCGGGAATCCGTCCAGCTGTGGACGTCTTTCGGCTGAGATGATGATGATTAGAGGCGACCTCTGTCGAGTGAAGATGGAGTGACGGTTCACAGGACGTAATTATTTTGGGACTTTCGATGACGGAAGACGTCACAAAAGGAAGACTGGAGTGCCCTCAAAATTCCTGTTACTTTTACGAAATGTCTAAACGTTTTTCAGTTCTTCGGAGAACTGTTTGCTACCGTGTTTCTTTTACGAGACGTCTAAAACGTGGTAATGTGCTGTGATCACTAGATCAGTCAATCATATCAGCTCGGAATCTCCCACTGATGGGTATAGGCCTTCCCTTCTTTCTTCCACACTTCCCGGGTCTGTGCGTCCCTTATCCAGGTGTTTCTCAGCGACTTGGACGATATCGTCGTCCCAACGAGCTCTAGGACGGCCCTGGTTTCTTTGCCTAATCTGTGATCAGAGGTGACTACAAATTCATCATTCCGAACCTCCCGTAAAACAAATAAAACAAACCGTGCAGTTATATTTAGCAGTTTTGTAAGAGACAGCTGTTTTTTTTAAATAACCGACGAAAAATTTCTATGGGGTTTCAGAATGATGTAGGTAGTATAGGTACTGAATACATAGGTAATCGATTTCGCGTCGGTGTTTTTTTAACCGACTTCCGAAAAGGAGGAGGTTCTCTATTCGACTGTATGTATTTTTTTTTTTTTTTTATGTATGTTCACCGATTACTCGAAGACGCCTGAACCGATTTGAAAAATTCTTTTTTTGTTTGAGAGGGTATACTTCCAAGTTGGTCCCATAGAAATATTGTCATGATCTGATCACGAACTTCGGAGATATGGAACGGAACTCCTCAATAAATGATAGCAAATGGACTGGGTTTGCTGAAATCTATTGTCTGTCTATTGTTTACACCAGTTCATAACATAACATCACGCCGCCGCATCGGTACGCTGTGAAGGGGTAAGCACAAGTGAACCACTAAAAATTGAAAAATAAAAACTTTTTTGCAAAAAAATAGAACCGACTTCAAAAAAGTGAAAATAACTTTAGCTTCAGAAGTCGGTGACAAAAAAACTTAATAAACCAATCAAACAATGGTCACCGACTTCTGAAGCTAAAGTTATTTTCACTTTTTTGAAGTCGGTTCTATTTTTTTGCAAAAAAGTTTTTTTACCTTGACTGTGTATATTCGACTATTTAGGGCTCAAGTCAAGGTGACCGGTGACGCGGCACCTAAACATACATTAAAGCCTCGTATCCACTAGGCAACAATTGACGCGCAATACGTGACGCTCAAGGGGCCGCCTCCTCGAACGAGAGAATCGCGGCGATATTATCGTCCTTGCCACGTTTTTCAATACACGCCGAAATCGCTCATGAGAGAATCGCCGCGATTGGAGGCGACTCATAACATGTTCGGCAGTGTAAGCCGCGTTGCATGTTGCACAATATCGCGCAACGTTGCCAGCTGGCGTGCAACATCATCATCATCAGCCGATTAATGTTCCCACTGCTGGGACACGAATATCCTCTCTATGAGAAGGAATGGCGCGCAACATGACAAAACAGTACTAAAGTTTCTAAACAAAATTTCCGCGCTGACTTTCAAAACACGTTGATTAAACATGTTATGCAACATGTATGTCGGACGCCAAAATGTTGCCTAGATCCAGGGTAATTATACGATAACTCTTGGTAAGACTGGTTGTCAGACTTTTAGGGTCACTGACTACCTGTAACGACGTATCACAAATAAAACGAATATCTACTTTTAACAATTTTAATCCGTTTCAATTTAAAAACTTTCTTAAAAATCTAAAAATGTATGAATGTAATAAAAAAAATGTAATAAATAAACAAAATGGCGGCGTACGGCTACGCGTACAAAACCGTAGGTATAGCACTATACAATCGCCCCTTAAAAGGGGTTTTCTGTAATTTCATTACATAGTTACACGTTACTTGTATAGAAATTCATTGAAAACTTAAACAGTACCTACTCTGTAGTACAAACAAGAGTAAAAAAATGTCTTCTTATTCTCATGTAAAATGAAGTAAACGAGTAAAGTAAAATATAAATATAGCAAAATGATCTAGTATGTATTAAAAAAAAGAATTATAGGTATTGGCAAAAGCTCGAAAGATCAACAACCAGTCTTGAAAGAAGTACCTATTGTGTTACCCATTCCAGTTGCTGGGTTGTGATGGACTGGTAAGCAGTCCAAATGAATATCTAGTAGGAATCCATCAGTGCATCCAGAAAGACTGGAAATAATTGCGAGAATGTCATCCTATTCGCATGAATGCATTAGTCCTTTGCATGGGCGCGGATGCTTTAGAGTCAATATCGTTCGTTTTGATCATGTCTTTTCCATATTTGACAACTTCTTGCGAAGACGATAAATAAATCTTCAGTAGATTCGTTATCAGTACATATCTGGTTGTCTGAATCGCTTTTTCGCTGTATTTCGGCATTTATCCTTTCTTCAAGCAGGTTTTCCTCTTATGTATTGTCATTTTCTTCGGTAAATAGTGCTTCATTTTCCATTAGATCATCTTGGGTTTTAATTTCATCATCCTGTAAGTTTTCTTCATCTAACGGGTTTAGGTTTTGTTAAGTTTTCTTTCCACCATCACCTTGGGTTTCTATCTCCTCTGAACGCTGAACTTGTTGTCTCCGATTGACAAAGACATATGATTCTGTACCTACCCGAGTTTCCACAGAATTCGGAGAATTTCTTTCAATAATATTGTCTGTCAGGATTTATGAACTTGGTGCTTTCAAATGTGTCTTTTTCTCAGTTTTTTTCTTCTTCTCTGATTTTTGGCCAAGCTTAGGTATGACTATGCGAAGTTTCAGTGGAGTTTTTGGTTCGGAGACTGGATCAACTATGAGAAAGTAACAGATGAATACCTAAGTGAAATACCTAAATGTAAATTAAGAAAAAACTCAATTTATTTATAAACAATTTGTGCTCTAAATGATGAACTTCCATTCCAAATCTTTTCTATTCCAAAGGGCGCTTTCAATAATAGACGTTTCGTGTCGCGCCGCTTCAGAGGCCCTACTCTATAACGCTTCGTCCGTATATTCGGATCCATCCGTCTCTCTCACTCGCACTCATCTGCAGACGTGCGCGATAGAGACGGATAGATCCGAATAAACGGACGAAGCGTTAGGGAGTAGGGCCTCAGCGCCGAAGAAGTGCGTTTGTCGAACTGCGTACGGACGTTCGCTTGTTTCGGTTGCTTGTTCGACACGAAACGTCTAAATTGAAAGCGTCCTTATTATTATACAGCTAGGTCGTATACAAATGGACTCAACACAAAGAGATTAGCTAAGCATTTTTTACATCAAAAATGCACAAAAATGATTGCTGGGAAACTATGTTTATTTCTGGTGTAAAACATCACGGCTAATTGTAGCATACACTCGAAAAATTGTGCCAAACGGATGCATTGAATAGTGCAGGGATGGGGGTATTTAAATAAAGCAGTATGATTAAAAATGTGTATTTGTACAAAAAACATGTGAAATTGTTGGTAATTTATTGACCTTCAATATCTGTGTAGCCAGAATGTTCCCAGGAATGGTCCTGTAAAAGAAAAACAGCAATGACGGAAAGATAAAGTAACTCTCGGATTTATGAAGGGGCTGTCTCTACCAGAGAGATTACGACGTATAAATGACGTAGCCCAAAGTATTGCCAAACTTAAATGGCAATGGGCAGGGCACGTTGCTAGCAGAACGGATGGCCCATGGAACCTACAAGAATGAGTGGCGACCGCGAACCGGAAGCGGGAAGACGTTGCGTTGGAAGGCCTCCCACTAGGTGGACTAATGACCTGGTGAAGTTTGGGATCCGCTGGATGCGAGTCGCACGGGACCGGTCAATGTGGCGACACTTGAGGGAGGCCTATATGTCCAGCTGTGGACGTCTTTCGGCTGAAATGATGATGACGTATAAATCTCTATACGATAACATCGCCGCGATTCTCTCGCGAATGGAGACGACCCCTTTTTTTTTTTTTTTTTAGGATGGGAAATCATCAAATGACTTCTCCCACTCTGGGCGGAGCGGGAGGGAGTGTCAGACTCTTACTGACTAAAACCCATCCATGTTCCTTCCTCGCCCTTTACGTTCCGGGGCCGCGGTATCTCTTTCGAACAGTCCCGCAACCCCGGCAGATGGAGACGACCCCTGAGAGTGTTTTTATATCCTTTGGAATGAACTTGTCAAGTGACTAATTATTTTTTAAGTAGAATTTAGAGTTTGGTAGGTACCGATATGCGAGACTTACTGTGGTAGCTGTTGTCTTCAATTTTTTTACCGTTTCCTCGACAGATTGATTGGAGATAAGCAATAGCATCTGCATAAGATTCTGAAAACGAAATTGTAAAATGAAATTTGACACCGAAAAGGTTTAATTATGTTATGTTGGTATTTAAGCCCAACTATCGAGCAGGAGTGGTCCTGGGGCAGCAGTCTCGCCATAGATATAGCTTAGCTATTAAATACAGTCGCAAAGTCATATCTATCCGTAATCCGGATGTTAAGTACGATATTTGGTAGTCTCTATGTACGGGTTGTAGTAGTTAACTCCGTACACCGATTTGTGGTGAAGGTTTTGTAAGTTTAGAGAAATACGTTCCACTAAGATGCACTAAGTAGTTAAGGGGCCGGCGGAGCATGCATCTTTCATACAAACGTAATACCAAAATAATTTGTAAATCAAACATATTCTTAAGGTAGTGTGTATTTATTTCGATTGATTTACAGAATATCTATGTTCCCAAATACATATTTTGAAAGGATAATGATATAAAGACGAGATATGAGGAATTTAAAATTCCTATTGAAAAAATATTTTTCCTATAACCCTTGTTTAAATCAGTGTTCATTCAAAATATATATTTGGGAACCTAGATATTGTGTAATTCAATCGAAATACACACACAATACCTTAAGAATATGCTTGATTTACAAATTATTTTGGTATTACGTTTGTCTGAACGACTCATGCTCCGCCGGCCCCTTAAGTTTATTTAACGTACGAGTAAGTTACAGTACTAGAAGGCGATTATTTCTCTCAGTTGTTGATAGCTACCCAGTTATAAGTTGACTATATATTTATTCGTTGGTCATTTAGTTTTATTATGCTAAATTATGACGCGCATCATTGGCCTAAAGTAGGTTACCGAGTTACAAGCAGAAAAATGTACGGCGATGAGACCGTACATATTGGCAACCCCCTAAAGAAGCTAAGATGAATAAATTAGAGAGAAAGAAACGCCTGTACAAAGTCAAGCATTAAAGTAAAAGTAAATAGGTAAACAACAAGGTTGTCTCGGTGTCCTTGAGTTTGAACGTCTGTGCTGGTTTTCTTTTCTGGCAGTCTTCTGTCGAGATCCCATTGGTTGAAGTTCGATGTCCTCATGCGTTTGCTTTCTATTTGTCTTCCTCGGAAATCGCTTCTTGAGCAGTGTGCAGTATTTTCTTGTTATGATCCACAGGAAAGTAATGACAGCAATTGTAAAGGTAACAAATTGCATATTGGTGAACGTCATGGTCCGTGATAGTGGATGGTAGTTTCGGCTCGTTCTCTTGTTGGAACCGCAGCTTTTTGTCAATTTCCTCGAAGTTGTTTTTCTTAAGAGTGAAGAGTTCGTGTGGCGCGTTGTGAAGTGTAACGTTGACAACGTTGTTAATGGGTAAGTTCAGGTTCGGTACATGAATGTCATAGTTAACGTTGAGGTTGCTGTTGTATTGATTGTGTGAAGTGATGGTGAGATCTTTTGACTGCAGGACGCATCCTTGACTCAAAGTTACTATAGCCGCTGATGTGATAGTTTGCGATGTTACGTCGTTGGCACAAGCAGTACGTAATTCGCACCTTTCGCAACACACAACCAACCAGCTTCTTTCGATGCTTGAAACTTGATCTATGCTTCCTCGCATGACCCAGTAGTTTTGCTTCGCAAGGTGCATTCTCATTTTGTAAGTTGAACACTGGTATGTTTGCGTTACAAATGAAGTTATCTTTTTGTCGTTTGATGCATTGCTTAAATTCTTTATCTCTTAGTGAGATGTAAAAATTCTTCTCAAAGTTCACAGCAATGTATTCCGAAGATAACGCATAAAGCATCATGTGTAATTTGACTCCGCCTTGAATGGGATAGCTATAGCCCGATAGTAGATGAAGGTGAAGTCCTCATTCGAAATTAAAGGAATGTGAACATCGAACATAAAGTAGGTTTTTGTTATTCGTGCTTTCACGTACAGCAACTTGTCAAGTTCCTTGATATCTTCTCTGATATTTTCGGTGGGTAATGACACAGTCCTCGGCAGTCTGCCAGATATGTCTTCCAGTTGCTTTACTAGACTGACTGGAGGTATCAAGTGCACGTCCATATGTCCACTGTAGACATTAGTTAAAGTGTTCAGGAGCATAGTTTGAATTTCCTTAAGATTTCGTAGGTAGTAGTAGCGATGCTGTGAGCGAAGCGGAGTTGAAATAACTTGTGACCATCATTTAAGTTTGAAAATGTTACTTTTTGTAGAAATAGTTTCTTTCTTCATAAGTTGTTTATATTCTTGCGTAATTTCTGTTTGTTGCACATTTATTTTGTTATTTGTTCATTTGCATTGTCTAATTCGCACAAAGTGAGGCATCCGGTTTCACGTTTCGTGTAGTTACGTGCGTTTGCGATAAATCGTTGTATCCATGCTTCAATTCTGATCGCTTTGGTCAATGAACTGTAATTAGTTAATAAGTTATGAATACAATTATTTGTCTCTTTGTTCATAGAGTTCTATTTCGCTTGGTCAACGCTGCCAATGTTAGTTGTAAAAGTACATGTTATGTTTTCTTCACGACTTTGTTCTTGGAAGGTATTCAGGAATGTAGGACCTTCCCACCACAGACTGAATGTTGTTACTCGTAGCTTGGTTGGTAGCAATCTTCTCGATGCACAGTCTGCAGGGTAATCTTGCGACTTCACATAACGCCATTGCTCGGCTGGTATGATTTGTCGTATTTAAATTTTGCGACTCGATTGGCTGTATGCATGCCAGGACCACTTGGGAGTCACACAAAACGCTAATAGTTATATCGAAATCATTCAGAGCTTCTCTGATTTTCTTCGATGAGTTGCGATAGTAAGAGCGCGCCGCAAAGTTCAAGTTTCGGTAATGTGATCGTTTGTGATAACGGTGCTACTCTTGTTTTAGCAGAAAGTAATGTTATTGTTGGCTTGTTATGTTCATCTCTGACGCAGCTGTATACCACGCAGGAGTAAGCCTTTTCGCTGGCGTCGCAGAATCCAAATAGTTCGATCTTCGGGTTCGTAGAACATTGGGTATGTCAGCTCTTACTTTTAGCCACTTATCTGCTATATGCGACGGTGACTGATCATCCCACTCAAGTCTGTTGACCCATACTTCTTGAAATATAATATTTGCCGCAATAGTTGTGGGCCAACCCAGCGGATCATAAAGTTGTGAAATTTCTGAAAGTAGCCGCCATTTAGTTATTTCCGGTCGACATTTTTCTTCATATTTCCAGTTAAACACAAAAGTCTCGGCATGCGGATTCCAACCTAGTCCTAAGGTTTTCATGGATTCCTCTTGCTTGAAGTCAAAAGTAATTCTGCGTGAGATCTGATCATCACTTAGTTTTCTGGCAATGAATGTCATTGCTGGACCACTTGCGTAAGTTCATCCCGGCCCCCTTTAACATATCGATGAGAGATGTCTGGAGTACCTGGGCCGCTTCCAGTGAGTTGTGGCCCCTTATGACGTCATCGACGTATGATTCGTTCAGTAGTACTTTGGCTGCCATGGGGTATTTATAGCCATCATCATAAGCCAGTTGTTTGATGGTTCTCATGGCTACCACGGTGCGCATTTTGTGCCATAAGTGACGGTGCAAAGTTTGTACTCTTACAGCTTCTCTGACGGTGTATTTCGCCAAAGAATTTTCTGAAAATGTTGTTGTTCCTCAGACAACCAGATACATCGGTACATTTTCTCGACGTCAGCTGTAAAGGCGTATTTGTGTAAGTTCTCCATTTGATGATAAATAAATATTGCTATTTGATATCTTTTTGTAGGTTGGGGCCCTTTTCTTGTAGACTATTCAGGCTGTATCCCGTTTTAGTTTTCTGAGATGCATTGAAGACTACTCTGAGTTTCGTGGTAGTAGATTCTTCACGAAGTACTCCGATATATGGTAAGAAACATTCAGTAGTTGAAGGTGCCATGGGTTGTGCTGGTTTCATATGGCCTAACTCCAGGTATTCCTTGAGGAACTCTTTGTATAATCTTTCAAGTCGGTCATTTGTTTTAAACCTTTTTTCTAGTTGCAGTAATTGTGATACTGCGATCGTCTTCGATGTTCCGATTCTATTTTCATAATCCGGATGTAATGGCATTTTCACAATGTACCTTCCTTCTTTGTAGTAAGTTTCACATTGATCCTCTTGAGATCGGTCAGTGTTTGTTTTGGTGACGTCTTCACATTCCCAAAATTTAGTTATTTCAGCCAAGTCAAGTAGTGTGACGTGACAGTTTAAAGTTTCTAGTTTTCCACACAAAATCCATCCCAGCTGTGTCTGTTGCGCAACGGGTGACTTTGGTGCTCCTCTTAATATTCCGTCTTGTATTATTTCAGCGTATACGTCAGCTCCAAGTAGTATGTCTATAGACCTTGAAATGTTAAAATCAGGGTCCGCTAGTTTTAAGTTTTGCAAATGCGACCACTCCGGTCGTTTGAATGTGTTGTTCGGTAGTTTATTGATCAGTTTCTTCATATCAATCAATGCTTCAGTGATGAAAGTACACACATCAAAAGTGTCTAGGGATCAACATATATTTTTGCAATAACTTTTCTCCTGATTGATATTAATTAAAATTTTCTTTAAGGATTCATCAAATAAAGTGTTTTCGTTTGTCACAGTAACGATAAACCAAGTCACCTTTGCATTAATAAAGAAATTTGCCATTTTCCTAATAAAGGGATTTTTGACATTTGAACCACTAACATTAAAGTTCGAAAAAAAGACTGAAATAACAGTTTTCTTTAAAATTTTATTGGGTAACTTAAACAATTAATAATCCGTGTTTCTACCGCGAACACTAACAACACAAGAACATCGGTTTGGCATACTCAAACTGAGTTCATCCAAATCACGCTGTGGAATGGCCGCATGTTCGTTGCAACAACAAAAAAAGGTCTTCTTGCGACTGGATACCCTCCATATTCGGCAGAGCTCTTCTCTGTAGCATATCCCATGCATGCTCAATCGGGTTCAAGTCTGGCGATTGAGCAGGCCAGGGCAGGACATTGATGTTAGCTGCGGCGAGAGTCTGTCTTACAACTCTTGCGGTGTGCGGTCGTGCATTATCATGCATTAACTGAAATAAGGGACCGATTTGCACTTGTAGAGGAACGATGACGTCTGATACAATCGTCTCAGCATAAATTTGAGCGTTGAGGTTGCCTCTGATCCAAATCAACTCAGTTCTTCCGCCGATCCAAATACCCGCCCATACCATGATGGTTCCACCACTATAAGGATGGACTTCCTGGCAGGATTTTAATCGCTGTTGGCGTCCAGGGGTTCTCCAGTGTCGTATGAGTCTTGTATCCGGTCTCATACCAAAACGAGACTCATCAGAAAACACACAAAACCACATCTCAATCTCAAGAAATCCGCATAAAAATGCTTGATCCCTAGACACTTTTGATGTGTGTATATTCGGAATGGATTGATTTGCATGTTATTGTAAGGCGTCCCTTACAATCGCCTGATACAGTTCCAACTCCAGATATCTTTGCAGTTAGTTTGTTTCTTGGCAGCTTTGGCAGTTGTGCTGCATTTTCTGATATTAAGTTAACTTGTGAGCCCTGATCTAAGAGCGCACGAAGAGTTACGTAAGTCCCATCTACCGATTTGACCTTGACTTGGACGGTTGTCAGTAAGACTTCCATCTCTCTGGTTGATAGATGATTCGAAGTTGGCGTTTCAGTTTCCCTCGAAGGTCGTTGACCGGAGCGTTGGTTTTCATTGCTCGTCGAAGGTCTATTTTTATTGGAATTGTTGTAATGTAAGAGCGTATGATGCTTCATATTACATTCCTTACAAGTTTTTGTAGAGTTGCAAGTTTGGTTTTCGTGACTAAATAAACAGTTTTTGCATAGTCGCAATTTTGCAACAGTGCTGTTTCTTTGCTTTGTATCCAAGTCAATAAACTGCTAACATCGCATTAAAACATGATTGTTTTTGCAAAAAGGGCACTGCCCGTATGAAGTGTGGTAAGTTTTTGGAACCCACTTCTTATGATCAAGTTTTTTCGAGGTACATGTTTTTCTGTTCTAGCTGACTTTTCTGAACTCTGTATGTCCTTCTTGGTTTCAAAATCCATAAACTGGTTCTCTAAGTATATCATAAATTCCTTTAGTGTTGGCACCTCTCTGTTATCGGGCAAGGTTTTTATGTATTCATTGTAGCTCCCACAGTCTAGTTTCTGTGACATCAGATGGACAATCATTGGATCCCAACTCGTTATATATTGTAGATATTATGTTTTTGAGTTGTAGTGTGTAATTATTTTTATTGTACTTTTAAATCTGTGTCAGTAAGTTATTTTTAATTGTTATTTTCATTTGATTTTTTTTTCCTCTCTTTCTCATTGTGTGTACGCAAAAATATAGTGCATGTGGCGCTCTTCTTTAAGTGATGGGGCACTTAGACTTAAGGTTGTACTGTATGCAAAAATGTAATAGTGTACTCATTGTTGAAAAGCCAAATAAAATAAATAAATAAATAAATATCAAAACCAATGTTTGTTAGACCATTTAGACATTCCGTTGTAACGTTATGCAGCTTCTTTAAGTTGTAAGCGTCTGGCTTCTGTATGACAGGCAACTGCAGCATAGTGTTCATGTACGACGAGAATTGTAGCCGACGGTTGTCGTACCGTTGAGTTAGTAATCTCCCAACACGAAGTGTAATTGTCGGTGCTGATGCTCAAGTGTTGCACCAGTCTTTCTGCTTCACCCTTCAGCTTGGTCTTCAGATGCTGCATTTTTGAGCTTTATTCAATGTCGGGTTTTTATGACGTATGGTTTCTAGGAACAGATCTTTGAAAGATATCCATTTGCTGTAGTGTCCAGAAAATTTATTTATTTATTTATTTATTTATTTATTTAACACTTCAAGCACATAGTACAGAGGCGGACTTAATGCCATAGGCATTCTCTACCAGTCAACCTTTGGGTGATGCAGAGACAAGCAGTGGTAGGTGTACATCTGAAAATAATAATTACTATGGTAAACTACAAGGATATATAAAATACTATAAATATATATAAATACTATAAATAAATATCAAAGTAGGTATATATTACTGTAAATAGAAATTAACACGGATATACTAAAATAAAAAGACAAACAATGGAGAAAACATTACTGTTGTGATGAACCTGCCAGTTTCTTGCGAATGTACTCTCGAACTTTAATCTTGAAAGATAAACGATTCGATAAAAATTCTGGTATCTCGATTCTTGGCGCTGATGTTGATGATGAGCGGTGGACCACATTTTGCTTTTCAGACGTTTCCTTGTTCCGTCATATCTATCTTCCATAATGTTGAACAGGTCATAGTACGTATGTTTCGTACCTTTCAGTAAGGCTTCCAGTTCCCAATGAGTATTATCAATAGCTTCCCACTTTGACTTCAAGATTGAGAAGTAATCGTCGAGTTCCCAATTTTCAGTTAAGGCATTAAAATCAGTTTTTGCCCGATCGATGGCCTTGAAGTTGCATTCCTGTTTAGCTAGCAGAGTCTTGGTTTTCTCATCAGGTTCTCCTCTCGACAAGTCTGTCAGGTTAAATTTGATATTTTCTTCAGTAGTTTGCAACATTCTCAATATGTCTGCTTTGTTGTTTCGTACATAGTCTTTGTCTTACCGTAGACATCTTCCACCAAATAGTTTATGTTCCTGTCTTCAATTTCTTGCAACAACAATGTATGCCGTGCATTGAAACCCATCCATTGATCTTCTAATGAGGACATTTGTTTTTCTGGTTTTGCTATCCTTGTTAAAGTTGGCGCATAATGTTTTGATATTTTCAAAACATGCTGATTGTCGCGATAGCTTATTCATCTTGTTTATAGATGATAGCTGCCTTGTAGTTAAAATAAAAATACCTTTTCTAACAGTCCCGGAGATTCCCCTTGTAGTTGAAGACTGTTCGTGATATTTTCGAAGGCTTATTCAGTTGTTGTAGTTAGTTTGAAGTAGTTGAAGCCTCTTCCAGTAGTCGAAGGCTCTTCCACAGTAGATAAAAGTTAGTTCCAGTAGTTAAAGGCTCTTGTAGTAGTCAAAGGCTCTTCCAGTAGTTGTAGTTAGTTCCAGTAGTCGAAGGCTCTTCCAGTAGTCGAAGGCTCTTCCAATAGTCGTAGTTGGTTCCAGTAGTTGAAGGCTCTTCCAGTAGTCGAGGGCTCTTCCAGTAGTTGTAGTAAGATCCAGTAGTTGAAGGCTCTTCTAGTAGTCAAAAAGTCTTCCAGTTGTTGTAGTTGGTTCCGGTACTCAATGTGCCTGTACTCTGGCTAAGTATTTGCGCCTTCTCAATCCAATTGGGGCGAACCTCTTCCGGGAGACCAGTTGAACCGATTCGCTACCGTAACAAGAGATACAAACACACTAAGATACATGAAGGCTCGAAGGACCATAAATGTACGGGTTGTAGTAGTTAACTCCGTACACCGATTTGTCGTGAAGGTTTTGTAAGTTTAGAGAAACACGTTCCACTAAGATGCACTAAGTAGTTAAGTTTATTTAACGTAAGAGTAAGTTACAGTACTAGGAGGCGATTATTTCTCTCAGTTGTTGACAGCTACCCAGTTATAAGTTCATATATATTTATTCGTTGGTCATGTAGTTTTATTATGCTAAATTATGACGCGCATCATTGGCCTATAAAGTAGGTTACCGAGTAAGCAGAACAATGTACGGCGATGAGACTGTACACTCAACACTCAAACTTAACGATTGTCACTGGGATTTTACCGAACTTTGACGCAACTTTTACATTTTTCATAATGTTTACCAACATTTTTGCGACTTTTTTTGTTGGCCCGCAAAATGATTCGGTAGCAACGTAGGTAAGCTAATTTTTTGGTGGATCATTGAAAAAAAAATATGCAGGGCAGTTTGGGGACTGCCAATAGGAGTCATAGCGTAAGGAGTGCTACGAAGCATTAGGTGACAGTCACGCGAGTTCCATGATTTTTGTTCACTCAAAAAGTGCTTAACGCGCATAAAGAACTTTTCACTTTAAAAATCGGGGTAATGCGGGACAAGACTTTCGAGTAAGTTTGCCCACTAACTCAAAAGTCTTTAGTCTGCAGCGAAGTAGGGTTAGGGGAAAGCTGCCTAAAAGTGCAACTCGAGACGAGTGCCAAAATAAGGCGGAATATTGCTATTATTGGAGCACAATACGAACCCATTATAACCCATGTACCTACCATACCAGTTTTAGACTTCGGTATGTCAAGATAATGTACGATTTTGTTTGGAGTCTTGGATGTAGACTTGCGATCGATATCAATAGATCGATATGGCAACGGAATTTATATTTAGCGATGGGTAGTTTTCGATAGCGCCGTTACGAATATCGAGACTGCATCAAACCCAGGGTGGGTTTGATTCACAAGTTAGGCAAAGTATTAATGGGTTTTACGGCATTTTTAGTTGCAGCCATGGAGTCTCGGATTTCTGACCGGTTGCTGGCAATATACTCATTCTCTATGACATGGGATTAGGGTTGCCAGGTGCCCGGCAATTATTATACAGGCCTTGCATGTTCGGCTCGGCTTTCGTTAGGCATTTGCAACTTCACAAGCGAGTGACGCGGACACGCATCACTCGCGATCTTGCAGGAGTCGCAGCCCGCGCGTGGAAATAATTAATAAATAAATAAGTTTAAACCTTTTATAAACCAATTTCAGGCTTTCAGGGCACACCGGACAGGCCTGCCGCCGTTAATAGTGAGGCAGAGTGGTTCCAGGAGGCCATGTCCGACATTTGTGACGTGGCTATGCCCCGAGTCCGGCCAGGAAGCGCCCGACGTCAGGTATGATGGCGTGTGTTGATGCGCGGCGCCTGTACGCCAGGCATCGCAGGCTCCGCATCCACCCGCCGGATGCGGCAGCCATTGAGGCGGAGCTGTACGAGGGATACAGACTGGCGAAGACCGCTCTCCGGGAGGCTGTCCTGCGGGCCAAGGAACTGGCCCGCTTGGAGATGCTGGGGACTCTCGACAGAGATCCGTGGGGGCGCCCTTACAAAATGGTGCGGAATAAACCCCGCACCTGGGCCCCCCCGTTGACGCAGAGTCTCCGGCCAGAGCTCGTGGAGGACGTGGTGAGCGCTCTGTTCCCCTCGCGGGGGGAACATCCGCCCCCACCTATGACTCCGCCACCTGCGGTGCCGGAAGACGACCCATATGACGACGACGACACTCCGGAAGTGACTGGGGTAGACCTGAGAGTGGCGGTAGGTAGGCTTAAGGCCAAAAATACCGCCCCGGGACCCGATGGCTTGCTTGGCAAAGCCTGGGTCCTGGCCTCGGATGCGGAGGCTCTCGGGCCCCGACTGAAAGGGCTCTTAAGCGCATGCTTGGAGAGAGGCCAGTTCCCTCTTCGTTGGAAGACGGGGAAACTGGTCCTCATCCAGAAGCCGGGGCGCCCTGCGGACTCTCCGTCCGCATTTCGGCACATTGTGCTGCTCGGCGAGGTGGGCAAGCTCTTTGAGAGAGTGATTGCAAACCGCCTCGCCGAGCAGCCGTTTGGTTTCCGCAAGGGGCGCTCTACTGTGGACGCCGTCATGCGCGTGAGAGCCCTTACGACGGGGGATGCAATATCCCGGGGCGGGGTTGTCTTGGCGGTGTCTCTCGACATCGCAAACGCCTTAAACCCCTGCCCTGGAGCTGCATCAGGGAGGCACTCCGGTATCACCGGGTGCCGACCTACCTCCGTCGTGTGGTCGGGGACTACCTGACGGACAGGGCCGTCATCTACCCCAGTCACTGCGGAGATTGGAACCGGCGAGAGATGTCGTGCGGTGTCCCACAGGGATCGGTTCTGGAACCGCCCCTGTGGAACATCGGTTACGACTGGGTGCTGCGCGCCGACCTCCCTAGTGGTGTCAGCGTCGTTTGCTACGCAGACGACACCCTGCTGCTGGCACAGGGGAGGTCACACGAGGCGGCAGTCGATGTGATGACACGCTGGGTTGCGATAGTCGTTGAGAGGATCCGGCAACTGGGTCTCGAGGTGGCATTGCGCAAGTCCGAGGCCAGTGCTTTCATGGGCCTCGGAATGCGCCACCATCGGGATCCACACTGACAGTGGGAGGGGTATCCATCGGCGTCGAGTCGACGTTGAAGTACCTAGGACTTGTCCTCGACAGCCGGTGGAACTTCGTGGAGCACTTCCGACGTTTGGCCCCCAGGCTGGAACGGACCGAACCTTGGGGGGCCAAACGCCTCCTGCCGCAGGCTCTATGCGGGGCTCGTGCGGTCCATGGCCCTCTACGGGGCCCCAGTGTGGGCGCGTTCCTTGAGGCGGCGAGCCGCCAATTATCTGAACGCGCCCCAAAAAGTGGTGGCCGTAAGGATGGTCCGTGGGTACCGCACGATCTACCGCGAGGCGGCGGGCCTGCTTGCCGGATTGCCGCCATGGGATCTGGAGGCGATAGTCTTCGCGCGCCTAAACGAATGGCGCGCGGAGGCACTACGCCGGGGGGAAACTCCGCTGCCGCGGCAAATCGCCGCTCAGCGGACAGACCTCCGGCGCGATCTCATGGCGACATGGAGAGCGACTGTCGCAACCCCATGCAGGGCACGCCACGATAGTGGCGGTAAGTCCCCTCTTTGAGGAGTGGCTTGAGAGGCGCCACGGCGTCCTCACCTTCCGCCTGACGCAGGTCCTCACCGGACACGGATGTTTCGGGAGGTACCTGCACCGAATCGGGCGGGAGGAAACGCCCGGGTGTTTCCACTGCGAGGATCGACCGGAGGACACGGTGGAGCACACGGAGGAAGTCTGCCCTGCGTGGACGGCTAGCTATGGGCTAGCTAGCCGTCCGTCCGTCTAATGACGACAGGCCGTGTCGACGGCGCGCTCGTGTTCCACGCGCGCCTCAAAGAGATGTCAGCATAAGGGGAGGGGCCTAAAAAAAAAAAAGGCTTTCAGGGCAAAGTATCCGGCTAGATATGAATCTGAGTCCAGATTTTCCATTTTTGGGCCTGGAAACACTGGCGTAGGTCGTCCGGCGGTGAGATGGGCAGACGACATAATTGCCGTCGGGGGAAAAACCTGGATGAGGCTGGCACCGCGGCACCGGACCGTGGAGATACCCAGCAGTGAGTGAACTCGGGCTGTGTATGATGATGATAAAACAAAAACACATTTTACCTGCTTCAAATTTTATTTTTCCGATGTAATGCCGCCAGGTGTTGTCCGCTGGTTCTTGATTCTTAATTTTTTTAGCAATAATAGCCTCATTTCCACCAGGATACGCGAAAGCCACCCTTTTCTCTCGCAGTTCACACATTATCCAAGATTTAGGTAGACAAATACGAGTGTTGTTTTTAAATGGTGCTTTTTTACATTCTAACACGATAAAACCACCTTTTTCGGGAGGCTGCATCTTTATCAAATTATTGAAGGGCATGGAAAATCTATGTTGAGTATTTTGGTAAATTGAAAACTATGGGAATCCTATTTTTACTGAAAAGATTTAAGAAATATGTAAAATAATCAAAACAGGTGACTTGAATTTCGAAAACAGCTCTCTCTGACAGCGGACAGAGAGCTGTGACCGCTGTCATCGTGCACAGAGTATATAATCATTACGTTTATCATCGTGTGTGACAACTGTCAATGTCAGGTCAATGACAGACACATAGTAAAAAGTCAGTTTTTCATGGGATAAGGGCCGAGTCACACCGGAAAAGCAGCGTGGCCGGCGGCGATGCCAGCGGCCTCGCGTCGCCACTGGCAGCCGCAGCAGAACTACCGAAAAGACGAGCGACCTTTTCAAGCTTATCAAGCGATACTGGTATTTTAAGTATGTAGATAAAGTTCAAAATAATTCACACTGAAAGTGCTCGTCGCGTCGCTGCCATTCCGGTGTGACTTGGCCCTAATAGTCGTTTAGTTTGGTCGACACTTGGTAGCTTGGGATTTTGGGAGAGGCACAGTGTATGTCCGGGACTATATTGACGTCCTCCGTTTGATATGATGATAATGTCCTGTAATTTCCCATCATCATCCATAGCCCGAATTTACCCCCAGATGGATAAGGGGCATCTTTTTTACCTGTATCAAAACCTTTGCTTTAGCACATTATCGAGGTTGCATTGCAGGTTGCACAAAAACTCTACACATCATTTTTTATGTTGATTTTGTGGGCATGTGTCAATGTTATCAAAACTGTTGAGGTTTGATGTTCAAAATAACTTAGGTATTACTTCTAACTGAAGCAATTCGGAACACGCTAGTATGTCCTTGATATAGCAGATACAAATTACCATTTAAAAGGCGGTGTACCAAATAATTTTAGCATAAAGTAGCCGTGTGTCGGCCGTAGCACAATCCATTGTCCGTTACTCGGTGGCGGCTCGGAAGCGAATGTGTCCTAACAACCCCTGCACTATTCAATCCATCGATTAGCACATTGTTTTGAGAGCGTAACTTTGAGTTCTATCACAAACATATTTTTTCACCCAAAAAAAAGTCGTTTCCTAGCAATCATTTTTGCGTTAATTACTTAGTTCGTTATACAGACGTTCGTTGCTTGTTTGACGGCTTCGTGTCAATTCTGTTTACACTCTGTATTTAAGGCGCTACCCCAGGCAAAAGCCGTTTTTTGTGCAGTTTTTTGGAGCCAACTCCTCTTTATCCAAAAGAAATACCAAGTAATAAAAATACATTAAATTTCTACATATTCTTAGACTGCAAAGTGGTAGTTTTATTTTTTATTTTAAGTCTCATAATGTGTAATAAATCCCCTCACAATGAAACCACAAAAATGAGAAAAAAATATTTATAACATGCTTCTTCTCGTAAAGTTAACATTATTTTGATTTGCTTCTTATACTAATGGATAGACAATTTAATAATGAACATAATGCTAGTTTTTTTTTTTCAAAAGACGGAAATTTGATTTTATAAAGAATAAAAATCACTAATTTCGCACTATTCGACCCGCAGTGACTGACGTAAAAACCACTTTGTAGTGCAAACTGATTAGAACTTTATTCTAATAGTATTTCAAACGAAGTTTGAATCACCACAAATAGAGTTGCTAATTTTGCCTGGGGTAGCGCCTTAAGGTGGAGGTCCTGGGTTGATTGAGGGTAAAATGACGTAGGTTAGGTGTAAAATAACGTAAAGTACGAGTGAATAGTGAAAGGGTGGAAATTGAGAACAATAAAACAGCATGGGTGGTTTTCTGTAATGTATATTAAAGCGCTTCTCGGGTGGAGCGTTTTGCGACGGCCGTGTCCGTCGCGGAGAGAGCGCGCGTGCGACTGTTGTGTGTCGCGCTCACGTACACGTGACGCGCGCACAGTACGGGCGCAGACGACGACGACCTGGAACAACATGAAGGCGGTGTAAGCCAGGGGTGTGCTGTGGGCCCCCCAGTAATAGGCATGACGACAGTGTCAAAAATTCACAAATCTATTTAGTCCGTCAGTTAGAGTTTTGGAAAATAATGGACACGTATTTTTGTTTTTGTATATCAACTAGACGATGACCGCGGCTTCGCCCGCGTAAAATGATTTACAAAAACCTTCCTCTTGAATCACTCTATCTATTAAAAAAACCCGCATCAAAATCCGCTGCGTAGTTTTAAAGATCTAAGCATACATAGGGACAGACAGACGCGGCGGGAGACTTTGTTTTATAATATGTAGTGATAGTGATAAATATTGACAAAGATCAAAACTCGGGAGTGGAGGCGCATGACGTTAGTACGTTCTAAAAAATATACCTAGGCGTGACGTATTGAGTATTTTAAAAGCGTCGTCGTATCTTCGTCAATTTTGATTTACGTAACAGAAGAAAAAAATACGGGTCAAATATTTTTTGATAATCTAACTGACGGACTAATTAGATTTGTTTTTTGTCGTCTACTCTACACAGCACCATGCCGAGTGGTGACCTGCTTTTCGCAGTCTTTGATTTTTATGGTAACGCAATGAGAGGTAATTAAACCTATAAAACGACTGTGTGAAGGCATTTGATGAAGTGAACAACAAGTTATTCTGAACTAAATAGCAGTATTTGTTACTGAGACGATTCTGACTTATTATGACTTTAAAATTTCATATCATAGTAGCTTGAATGTGCCTTCATGCAGAGAAGTACAGCGAGGAAATCGGTAAAACTTGAGGAGCTCTACAAGGATCAATATAAGGGCCTACACTATAGGCTTATTTACACGATGCAAATTTATGGCCTGTTGCATACAATAATATTGAAGCAATAAATGACTGGCATTGTCTAAACAACATGTCACATTCTTGCTCGACCAGGCAATTTTTCCATTCAAAACTGTTCTTGGTATAAACAGCATGTACAATATTTTATTATGCAATTATTGTATTTAATTGGTTTCTCTCTTTATTTGCAAATGAGTGCAGTGAGTGAGGGTGTGTTGATTGTTGCTAATATATAATATTCGCTTTCAAGTTTTTAAGTAGATTCACGTATAAACAGTTGCTTGCAATTCTTGAAGGTCAATTATTGCATTAAACTATTGAACTTGTACGTTCTAGAAAATGGCATCATGTATCGAGGCTTAAAACCGCGAAGTTGTAAGTAGGGATGCATCCGATACCGATACCGATATATCGGCGATACTTCGGGTTTGCCGATATATCAGCGATATTTTAATGGCAGATTCAACGATACTTTTCAAATTTCGCGCTTTAAAAATGACGTCTTATACCCAAACTTAAAAAAATGGCGCAGAAGTACTTTAGTTTCCAAATGAGTTCTATCGCATCTGAGAGACTATTTTCCACGGCAGGTCTTATTCAAACAGACTTGCGAAATCGTCTTTGCCCACAAAACTTAAGAGTACTTTGTTTTTTAAATAAAAATCTTCATTAAATGCTATGAAAAATATTTAGTTTTAATACCGCTAGACAAAAATATCCAGGTCTGAAAGCAGGACACAAATCCCACCGTCATGCATATGCACATGCACATATGGGCCCACCCTCCCGCCCTCATGCATATGCACACATACAAAACAAGTGAGAAATAATTAGCATGCCATGCAACCAAACCTTTACTCGACACGTGTTTCGCCCCTCCACGGGGCATCCTCAGGAGTTGTTGACTCGTCGAGCGTTCCAACTCGAATGTGCTAGTCGCACCGCTGTCGGCCCTTTATATACCGTTTCGATGACGCTTTTATAACGGTCGATACAACGTCACAAAGACATCTGTGTCAGTCCCTTAATTTTTTGGATCTAACAATCACAAGAGTCAACAACAAACTCGATTTCCAAATTTATCGAAAGCCCACGCACACTGACACAACGATTCCCGCATCTTCCTGTCACCCACTACAGCATAAACTAGCAGCCTTCCGCAGCTATGTCCACCGTTTAATGTCACTCCCACTGTCCACAGATAGTTACGTCAAAGAACTCAAAATATTGTATCAAATCGCGACTTCAAACGGTTACACCAAACAAGTTATTGATAATATAATTAAGAAAAAGCAGAATGACCGGGCACGCTCAGCACTTTATGCATGTCCCCCCGAAAGAATTAACAAGAATATCGGAAGTCTCACTTACATAGGCCCAATTTCAGATAGGATCGCGAATATTCTTAGAAAACACAATGTTTACGTAGCATTTCGATCAGATCATAACTTGCGTAAACTATGTAACGGTAAAGATAAATTAGAGAATTCAAAAAAATCCGGAGTTTACAAATTAGTGTGCAATGATTGCAACGGGGTCTATGTAGGTCAGACAGGCCGAGGTTTCGAAATTAGGTACAGGGAACATGTTGCCGCTTACAGGAATGGCCATCCAGATAAATCACATTTCGCAAAACATTTAATTGACACCGGCCACTCCTTGAGCGACAACAATTCCTATAACATTTTGCATGTTTGCGATAAGGGTTTCCGGTTGAGTGTGTTGGAACAGCTAGAAATATCAAAACATAACAATAACAATGCATATACACTGTTGAATGACCAAACAAATCTAATTCCATCACCACTTCTAAGTATGATTGCAGGTAGTTCGACACAGATGTCTTTGTGACGTTGTATCGACCGTTATAAAAGCGTCATCGAAACGGTATATAAAGGGCCGACAGCGGTGCGACTAGCACATTCGAGTTGGAACGCTCGACGAGTCAACAACTCCTGAGGATGCCCCGTGGAGGGGCGAAACACGTGTCGAGTAAAGGTTTGGTTGCATGGCATGCTAATTATTTCTCACTTGTTTTGTATGTGTGCATATGCATGAGGGCGGGAGGGTGGGCCCATATGTGCATGTGCATATGCATGACGGTGGGATTTGTGTCCTGCTTTCAGACCTGGATATTTTTGTCTAGCGGTATTAAAACTAAATATTTTTCATAGCATTTAATGCCATGGATTTCCGCAAAGTAACGCCTGACTCCATAACTTATCAAAAATCTTCATGTTAATTTTGATTGCTAAAACTTTTAATCTATTGTGTTTTATTTATACTACCGTAACGTCCTTTTTGAATTCAATAAGTGTATCGGTATCAGTATCGCCGATATTTTTATATCAGTATCGGTATCGGTATCGTATCGGTATCGTATCGGCAAAAAGGCGTATCGAGGCATCCCTAGTTGTAAGTTCGTAGAAAATTCATACACATACACAGGGTACAGCTACTAGAAGTAATATAAATGTGTAGTTACCCAGCCCACACAGTCGGAGTGGAGTCCTCGCTGAGCTTGACGGCGAGCGCACTGCGCAGCAGTTCCTCCGCGAAGCTCCGCACTGCCGACAGCAACACGCAGTGCACCACGCTGTGGGGGTGTGCTACTACGTCAAATACCCCTTTTTATTTCATACTAGCACTTTGTCCGCGAAAATTGTGATTTGCATGATATCAATATAATTTATAGCCTATGTTATTCGGTAAAGATGTAGCTTTCTAATGGTGAAAGAATTTTTCAAATCGGTTGAGGAGTTCTTATGTTAAATCGTAACAAACACACATACAAATATAAAAATCAAATCATCTTCATAATATTAGTTTAGATCAAAAAGGAAATATATTTTTTTTTGATCTACCCACATAACCAGAAAAAAAACCGGCTAAGTGCGAGTTGGACTCTCGCTCGGAGGGTTCCGTACTATTATCAAAAAAACACGTTTGTTGCACGGGAGCCAAGACTTAAATATTTATTTTATTCTGTTTTTAGCAATTGTTGTTAAACAGCAAAAGAAAAAAAAAAAAACAGTCAACCAATCAATAAATCTGTGAAAATTTTAAGTGTCTAGCTGTCACAGTTCATGAGATACAGCCTGATGGCACACAGACGGACAAAAAGACAGTGGAGCCTGAGTAATAGGGTCCTGCTTTTACCATTAGGGTTCGTAACCCTAAATAATATTTCGAGATACTCACCTATAGGAGTACCCATTCCCCACGTCTTCGTTCCTGAGCTCGATCCCGATATCAGCGCATTTCCGTTCAATGAACAGGTACCGCAGCCTATCGTCTTCGTCGGCCACCGGAAGTACCGTCAGCCCGCCGCTGTCGCCACCCACTTCCGTTTTGACACGCGTCCTTGAACCTAGAAATGATATTAAATGTTAATTATTTTGATATTAAATGTTAATTATTTTGATATTAAATGTTAATTGTTTTGATACTAAATGTTAAGGCGCTACCCCAAGCGAAATTAGCAACTCTATTTGTGGAGATTCAAACTTCGTTTGAATCACTGTTAGAATACAGTTCTGATCAGCTTGCACTACGAAGTGGTTTTTACGTCAGTCACTGCGGGTCGAATAGTGCGAAATTAGTGGTTTTTATTCTTTATAAAATCAAATTTCCGTCTTTAAGAAAAAAAAAAAACTAGCATTATGTTCATTATTAACCAATCCATTAGTATAAGAAGGAAATCAAAATAATGTTAACTTTACGAGAAGAAGCATGTTATAAATATTTTTTTCTCATTTTTGTCGTTTCATTGTGAGAGGATGGATTTATTAAATATTATGAGACTTAAAAAAAAAACTACCATTTTGCAGTCAAGAATATGTAGAAATTGAATGTATTTGTTATTACTTGGTATTTCTTTTGGTTATAGAGTAGTTGGCTCCAAAAAAAGCACAAAAAACGGCTTTTGCTTGGGGACGCCCCTTAATTAATTT
Organism: Xestia ashworthii; assembly: GCA_950022955.1. Lineage (NCBI taxonomy): Eukaryota > Metazoa > Arthropoda > Insecta > Lepidoptera > Noctuidae > Xestia > Xestia ashworthii. Next base: position 12,197,015 of record OX465575.1, on the reverse strand, counting down.
GATATTAAATGTTTATTATTTTGATATTAAATGTTAATTATTTTACAGATAAGCCTGTAATCCCCAAAGATATGTTTAAGTTCTATGTAATTGGGGGCAAGCCTATTGCCATCAGCCGGGCACAAATCTAGACTTCGTAGCTGCTATTGAGAAATTCCTAACGGAAAAACCCTATGACACTCTGCCCCGAGAATTGAACCCAGGACTTCATACATAGGAGTCACGACTGTCCAACGTACACTTATAGACGTGGAATCGGCTTGCGAATATCAGCAAGAAAGACATCCATACATTAAAAAATAAAAATACGTCATTGGCCTCGGATGAGGTTGACTTCCAGTCTAACCGGATGCAGCTGAATACCAGTATTAAACATAGAGATAGATCATCTATGCCTCGGAAAGCACGTGAAGCCGTTGGTCCGATAGCTGGCATCAATACAAACAAGTTTTGTCTGAGACAAAATGTTCTAGTGTCAAGTTTCCGAAATATATGGCGTTTTTGATCGCTACCTTGCACAACTTTGATTACCTAAATCTCGGAAACGTAACGATTTTGTCTCAGAAACAATTTGTTTGTACTGATGCCAGCTATCGATTGATACACGTTTTATGCGTGTTTGATCAAATTAAAATAATTTTGCTAAAGATTCTATCAGTGAATGGATTTTAACTGTGATAGCTCATATCTCGGAAACGTGACACTTACGAACGTTTTGTTTCATACAAGACTTATTTGCATAGATGCCAGCTATCAGTTGATACACGTTTTATGCGTGTTGGTGAATGGACTTTAACTTTGAAAGGTCATCTCGGAATCATGACACTTTATAACATTTCATCTGATACAATCTGATAGCTAGCTTATGCGTGGCCGCTTTGAAAAAAAAAATCAAAACGGCGGAAGAAACTCCGGACAAAAAACTCAAACCTCTTTAAAGTTTAGGAGCTGTTCAAATGTAATCAGCCCTTAAACATTTGAGAGGCGTTTTCGTATTCGAGGGTAAGTTTAAAATATAACAGAACTTACCTAAACTCAGAACATCAACGTCTTCGTCATCGGAGACAGGCACCTCACAAACAGAATCCGAATTCCTGCTTCTCACAGAAAAGTCCCCCTCTTCGAAGACCGACAAGGTATTTATATCATCCGGGTTTGGATACAACTCTTTAATACTAGACTCCATCTTGCGTAGAGTTTCCAGATCATTCCAGGAAGACCATTCATCTGGGTCTGTCTTGATTCTCATGGTTTCTGAACGGATGGGGTAATGGCCATGGAGACGGGAGTATGTTAGGATTTGTTTTGTCCTCCATATTGGTTCTGTGACTGCGCTGTGTTCCGTTAGAATTCTGTTGATTAGTTTTGCTCGGGACCACTGGAATGAAGATAGAATGGTTAGTCAAATATGTCTTCTACACATTTTGTAGCGAAATAAAAGCCCAGAATCAGCTACATATGAAATATTGATAATTTGCGAAATTAAAAAAAAGTTTTAAATAAAAAAATGATAAAATATAGAAAAAAAAAACCCTATAAAAAGTCTATTCATGAAAATTAATTTGGTGTAAATAGAGTAAATTTGACCAAATCGCGATTATAAATTAATTAATTATTAAATTTAATTAATAAATATCGCTGGACATTACACACAGCGCCATCTAGTGCCACACTAAGCAACGAGGCTTGTGTCGTGGACACAAGATAGTTGATATACTATATACATACTTTTTGTTTGTAAATACATACTTAACTATTAAACCAACTATTTGCATGCCCATGTGACGGCAAAATGTGAAGAACTTTACTATAAAAGAATTTATTTTCAAAACAAAAAAAAAATAGTAAGTACTAAAAATAAAAACTTACTTCAATATTTCTTCTCTTAGCAAAATCTAATTTCCAGTACTTTTCTTCAGTATCAACAACAAAAGGAAAATGTTTCACAAAATCAGAATCCCTCGCTTGATCCGTTATTATAGGAATTTTCTTTATCAAATAATTTACTCCACTTCGGACATTATTCAATCTAGCAACACTAGTACACAACACATCAAACAAACTCTTTTCTTTTTTGATTTCCACACTGGCAACATTATCATACCTTTTCGGTGTTGCAAGGTAACAGTGATCATTTTCTATATGAGCAAAGTTAGGTTGGACTTTAGCAACATTTTCAGTATTTTTCAACATATTCTTAACTTCCGGTTTCAACAGAGAAACACCTTTCTTCTTTCTAAAAGTTTTCAGTCCATTTGATTTGATAGGACTAATTTTAGCTGTTTTAGTATTATTAATGACTATTTCTTGGACTTTGCTTAAATCTAAGGCTCTATCCATTTCTAAATAGTAAATTTTGCCTGTTGTAGGATCTATGTATTTCATGATACGTTTTTTAGGGGATGCGGGTTGACTTAATATCTCATTGGGTAAATCAACATCAGCCTTATAGTTTCCGTCCCATTCCTTCTCCGTTTTGATATTAACTTCATTGCTACATTCTTCATTCACTGCTTCAGCTACATGATTATTAACTTCTTCTTCACCATCTTGTTTTTGGTCTACAGGCTCTTTTTTAATGGGTTTAATAATCATTTCGTCAACATCGACCTCAGTGGGACCTTTGGAGAAGAATTCCATCCAATTATCGGTGTGTGTATCACAGGTTTCTACCGGTTCAGCATGAGGCACTGTTTCCGTCTCTTTCTGTTCTATCACTGTCTCAGGTAGACTTTCAGTTTGTGGGTCTTCCTTGTATTCGAATTCTAACATTTCTGGGGTACTGTATAGCCATACATCTATTAAGGTTTCGGCGCCTGGAAGGGGAGATTTTTTGGAAATATTAATTTCGTTTACAATCGTGGGTTCGAACCCAGACAGGCGCATTACTTTGTGTGATTTCATCACCACTGCTCTCAAAACGGTGAAGGAAAACATCGTGAGTATACCAAATATTCGAAGACATGTGACCTCTACCAACCCGCACTGGGCCCGCGTGGTGATAGCACATTCCCTTTCTTAGAGAGGAGGGATGTGTCCCAGCAGTGGGAACTAGTAGACGTTACGTATAACGTCTAACTTAGGCTACTTTTATTTTAAAAAGCAAATTAGGGTTCTCTGCAAAAAAATTAAAACACTTGAAATTGGTAACAAAAACCGATTCAAAGAGGGAAGTAATTTCTTTTTTTATTAATCTCACGCGAAGGTCACGGGCAACTACTAGTGAGTCCCTGGGAACTTTCAAGTCACGGAGATATTGGGGGTCAAAGTTCCAACTTTTAGACAAGTTTATTTTTTAATAAAGTACATGTTTTTAAAGTAAGATGTTTTACTCCACGACCCCCACCAGTATAATGTTTTGAGTGCGTTATATTACATTGAGTTTTACCGAAAAACGTGATTTTTTACCCCAAAAAAAATACATTTCCCAGCAGAAAAACTTGCCTAGGGTTTACTTAGTTTGATGTACAGAATGCTTGGTTGGCAGGTTCGTGAAGATCTAGTTACCTAACATCTGCATGCCGGTGTAGTTCCTGTCCAGTTTGATGGTGTGCTCCACAGTGGCGGGACGGTTTCGCTCGGGGAGGGCGAAGTGCAACTCTATCTTAGCGGGGAACTCGCCCCAGCCGCGACGCGATATGTGGTACGGAGGTTTGCTGAAAACACACACAGATAAGTAAATTAGTAAGTAAAATACATCATCATCATTTGAAGTGGAAATTACGGTTTTTTTCTACTCCTCCGCTATTCTTTCTGATTGATGTTGCGGGATTCAATACAGTTAAATTCATTTTCTGGGACTTCGTCGAGCTTCATTGTCTCGACGATTTTCTGGTGGTCGCCACTGTTGATTCTGGCGCACATGAGTTACAGTGGTTTGGGAATAGTGTGGCGGGAATGCCACAAAAAAACAACATCTCATCACTTGTGTGTGTCTAACAGAGTACTCACTCTATGTGCACTTGATGATGTGGAGCATAGGAGTGGTGCAGGCGCACGCTGACGGCCGTGAGCAGGCGCGACAGGTCGGGGGCGGAGGGGGGGCCGCGGATGTACAGCAGCCACTTGTGTGTGTCTAACAGAGTACTCACTCTATGTGCACTTGATGATGTGGAGCATAGGAGTGGTGCAGGCGCACGCTGACGGCCGTGAGCAGGCGCGACAGGTCGGGGGCGGAGGGGGGGCCGCGGATGTACAGCAGCCACTTGTGTGTGTCTAACAGAGTACTCACTCTATGTGCACTTGATGATGTGGAGCATAGGAGTGGTGCAGGCGCACGCTGACGGCCGTGAGCAGGCGCGACAGGTCGGGGGCGGAGGGGGGGCCGCGGATGTACAGCAGCCACTTGTGTGTGTCTAACAGAGTACTCACTCTATGTGCACTTGATGATGTGGAGCATAGGAGTGGTGCAGGCGCACGCTGACGGCCGTGAGCAGGCGCGACAGGTCGGGGGCGGAGGGGGGGCCGCGGATGTACAGCAGCCACTTGTGTGTGTCTAACAGAGTACTCACTCTATGTGCACTTGATGATGTGGAGCATAGGAGTGGTGCAGGCGCACGCTGACGGCCGTGAGCAGGCGCGACAGGTCGGGGGCGGAGGGGGGGCCGCGGATGTACAGCAGCCACTTGTGTGTGTCTAACAGAGTACTCACTCTATGTGCACTTGATGATGTGGAGCATAGGAGTGGTGCAGGCGCACGCTGACGGCCGTGAGCAGGCGCGACAGGTCGGGGGCGGAGGGGGGGCCGCGGATGTACAGCAGCCACTTGTGTGTGTCTAACAGAGTACTCACTCTATGTGCACTTGATGATGTGGAGCATAGGAGTGGTGCAGGCGCACGCTGACGGCCGTGAGCAGGCGCGACAGGTCGGGGGCGGAGGGGGGGCCGCGGATGTACAGCAGCCACTTGTGTGTGTCTAACAGAGTACTCACTCTATGTGCACTTGATGATGTGGAGCATAGGAGTGGTGCAGGCGCACGCTGACGGCCGTGAGCAGGCGCGACAGGTCGGGGGCGGAGGGGGGGCCGCGGATGTACAGCAGCCACTTGTGTGTGTCTAACAGAGTACTCACTCTATGTGCACTTGATGATGTGGAGCATAGGAGTGGTGCAGGCGCACGCTGACGGCCGTGAGCAGGCGCGACAGGTCGGGGGCGGAGGGGGGGCCGCGGATGTACAGCAGCCACTTGTGTGTGTCTAACAGAGTACTCACTCTATGTGCACTTGATGATGTGGAGCATAGGAGTGGTGCAGGCGCACGCTGACGGCCGTGAGCAGGCGCGACAGGTCGGGGGCGGAGGGGGGGCCGCGGATGTACAGCAGCCACTTGTGTGTGTCTAACAGAGTACTCACTCTATGTGCACTTGATGATGTGGAGCATAGGAGTGGTGCAGGCGCACGCTGACGGCCGTGAGCAGGCGCGACAGGTCGGGGGCGGAGGGGGGGCCGCGGATGTACAGCAGCCACTTGTGTGTGTCTAACAGAGTACTCACTCTATGTGCACTTGATGATGTGGAGCATAGGAGTGGTGCAGGCGCACGCTGACGGCCGTGAGCAGGCGCGACAGGTCGGGGGCGGAGGGGGGGCCGCGGATGTACAGCAGCCACTTGTGTGTGTCTAACAGAGTACTCACTCTATGTGCACTTGATGATGTGGAGCATAGGAGTGGTGCAGGCGCACGCTGACGGCCGTGAGCAGGCGCGACAGGTCGGGGGCGGAGGGGGGGCCGCGGATGTACAGCAGCCACTTGTGTGTGTCTAACAGAGTACTCACTCTATGTGCACTTGATGATGTGGAGCATAGGAGTGGTGCAGGCGCACGCTGACGGCCGTGAGCAGGCGCGACAGGTCGGGGGCGGAGGGGGGGCCGCGGATGTACAGCAGCCACTTGTGTGTGTCTAACAGAGTACTCACTCTATGTGCACTTGATGATGTGGAGCATAGGAGTGGTGCAGGCGCACGCTGACGGCCGTGAGCAGGCGCGACAGGTCGGGGGCGGAGGGGGGGCCGCGGATGTACAGCAGCCACTTGTGTGTGTCTAACAGAGTACTCACTCTATGTGCACTTGATGATGTGGAGCATAGGAGTGGTGCAGGCGCACGCTGACGGCCGTGAGCAGGCGCGACAGGTCGGGGGCGGAGGGGGGGCCGCGGATGTACAGCAGCCACTTGTGTGTGTCTAACAGAGTACTCACTCTATGTGCACTTGATGATGTGGAGCATAGGAGTGGTGCAGGCGCACGCTGACGGCCGTGAGCAGGCGCGACAGGTCGGGGGCGGAGGGGGGGCCGCGGATGTACAGCAGCCACTTGTGTGTGTCTAACAGAGTACTCACTCTATGTGCACTTGATGATGTGGAGCATAGGAGTGGTGCAGGCGCACGCTGACGGCCGTGAGCAGGCGCGACAGGTCGGGGGCGGAGGGGGGGCCGCGGATGTACAGCAGCCACTTGTGTGTGTCTAACAGAGTACTCACTCTATGTGCACTTGATGATGTGGAGCATAGGAGTGGTGCAGGCGCACGCTGACGGCCGTGAGCAGGCGCGACAGGTCGGGGGCGGAGGGGGGGCCGCGGATGTACAGCAGCCACTTGTGTGTGTCTAACAGAGTACTCACTCTATGTGCACTTGATGATGTGGAGCATAGGAGTGGTGCAGGCGCACGCTGACGGCCGTGAGCAGGCGCGACAGGTCGGGGGCGGAGGGGGGGCCGCGGATGTACAGCAGCCACTTGTGTGTGTCTAACAGAGTACTCACTCTATGTGCACTTGATGATGTGGAGCATAGGAGTGGTGCAGGCGCACGCTGACGGCCGTGAGCAGGCGCGACAGGTCGGGGGCGGAGGGGGGGCCGCGGATGTACAGCAGCCACTTGTGTGTGTCTAACAGAGTACTCACTCTATGTGCACTTGATGATGTGGAGCATAGGAGTGGTGCAGGCGCACGCTGACGGCCGTGAGCAGGCGCGACAGGTCGGGGGCGGAGGGGGGGCCGCGGATGTACAGCAGCCACTTGTGTGTGTCTAACAGAGTACTCACTCTATGTGCACTTGATGATGTGGAGCATAGGAGTGGTGCAGGCGCACGCTGACGGCCGTGAGCAGGCGCGACAGGTCGGGGGCGGAGGGGGGGCCGCGGATGTACAGCAGCCACTTGTGTGTGTCTAACAGAGTACTCACTCTATGTGCACTTGATGATGTGGAGCATAGGAGTGGTGCAGGCGCACGCTGACGGCCGTGAGCAGGCGCGACAGGTCGGGGGCGGAGGGGGGGCCGCGGATGTACAGCAGCCACTTGTGTGTGTCTAACAGAGTACTCACTCTATGTGCACTTGATGATGTGGAGCATAGGAGTGGTGCAGGCGCACGCTGACGGCCGTGAGCAGGCGCGACAGGTCGGGGGCGGAGGGGGGGCCGCGGATGTACAGCAGCCACTTGTGTGTGTCTAACAGAGTACTCACTCTATGTGCACTTGATGATGTGGAGCATAGGAGTGGTGCAGGCGCACGCTGACGGCCGTGAGCAGGCGCGACAGGTCGGGGGCGGAGGGGGGGCCGCGGATGTACAGCAGCCACTTGTGTGTGTCTAACAGAGTACTCACTCTATGTGCACTTGATGATGTGGAGCATAGGAGTGGTGCAGGCGCACGCTGACGGCCGTGAGCAGGCGCGACAGGTCGGGGGCGGAGGGGGGGCCGCGGATGTACAGCAGCCACTTGTGTGTGTCTAACAGAGTACTCACTCTATGTGCACTTGATGATGTGGAGCATAGGAGTGGTGCAGGCGCACGCTGACGGCCGTGAGCAGGCGCGACAGGTCGGGGGCGGAGGGGGGGCCGCGGATGTACAGCAGCCACTTGTGTGTGCTGCGGTCCAGGCGGGACGCGGGGGGCGCGTACTTCGAGGTGTTGCCTGGGAAGGAAAGAATGCGTGATTATATCTAATATAAAAGGTATAAAAAGGTCTTAAAAGAAACCAAAAGGCACTTGTTCTCCCCGTTATTCCGATTATTTTTTTTTTGTTCTACACCATACCTGGCGTACGGTTTCGTGAAGAATCTTTTATTACTTTTATGCAAAAAATAAAACTGCCTTCAGAAAACACAAAAGATTTGTAAAATATCTATTTAATAATAGTAATAGCTTCAGAAGTCGGTGACAAAAATCAATCAAACAAAGGTCACCAAGGACTTCTGAAGCTTAAGTTATTTTTATTTTTTTTGTATTTTTTTAAGTCGGTTTTATTTTTTGCAAAAAAGTTTTTAAGTATAATATTAGGTATACCCTGTAGAGCTGTTACAACCATAGACGATCTCGCCTTTTTAATCAACATTAAAAAGTGGAGGAAGTTCTCAATTATGTTACTTTTTTGGTTGTTCCTCAAAACTCCGTCATTTGTGAACGGATTTGAAAACTTCTTTTTTTTATGTGAAAGGACATGCTTTTCGGTTGGTCCCATAGTGTATATCCGTATATAGATATTGCGCGGTTCCTGCATGTCTGAACGAGCCCTTAGGTTCATGTGTTGTGGATGCCATTAAAAGCAAACTATACTTTTAAGAAGCAATTGTTATTTCTCGTTAATAGGCAAGAGGAGGCGCATCATCAGAAAGAATAAAGGGAAGCGATTGCCCAGGAGGGAACAGTTCAGGCAAACAAAAAAACGTTAGTTCAAGCGTTTTGAAAGCAAAAATGTCATCAAGGAAATCTTGGAATTTTGCGTTTCTTTTTTTGAATCTCTCTTAAGCTAAAACTCACCAATTACAATCCTATACCGGTACTTCATCTTATTCCTGGTCACCTCATCTAACGTCACCACATTCGTGATCTTAGGCTCCAGGTGTCGCGGTCTCTTCTTAGGGCGGCTGCTGCAGGGCTCCTCATTCAGTTCGAGGATCATCTCGTCCGGCTTGCGGTCCGGTCGGAGAGTCTTCGTTGTGTCCGCTGAGATCGTGTAGTTGCGTTTTTGGAGCATTGCCTGTGAAAAAAGAAAGTGAACAAACTCAAACTCAAAGCATTTATTTCAATTAGACCATTACGGCACTTTTGAATGTCAAAAATACAAAGAAAAATCAAAGCTACAGTCACAGACACAAGGCATTATAACTTGAGAAAGTACTGTAGTTGCCCATTCCCTAGCATAGATCTCTATGGAGAAGAACGGGCAAGAAACTCCATGGACACTCTTTTAAATCAAAATATTTTTACAAAATCTTGGTTACATCATCCATGTTGTGATTAAACATATATGTGAGAACGATGTACAAAGAACTTAAGGTTAAACCTTTATCTGTTAGCGAAACACAAGTTAAAGGGCGCTTTCAATGTAGACATTTTGTGCCGGACCGCTGCGGTGCTGAAGCGGTGCGTTTGTCTTACCGCGTACGTGCGGTTGTGATTTTTCAAACGAAACAACCGTGCGGCAACAGTCCGACATCAACCGTCGGGCGCTATCAAATTCTATCGACCGATAAAGTCGGGGCTTCACAGACGAAGAGTGTACTAAAAAAAAGTAAAACCGACTTCAAAAAGAAAAAGTGAAAACTAACTTTAGCTTCTGAAGTCGGTGACGTTTGTATGATTGATTTAATTTTTTTGTCACCGACTTCAGAAGCTAAAGTTAGTTTTCACTTTTTCTTTTTGAAGTCGGTTTTACTTTTTGCAAAAAAGTTTTTATTTTTCACTTTTTAGTGGTTCACATGGAAAGTGCATACCGTTACAATTACAACAAGCCCAAACACGACTAGGATACATTGTCTCATTATGGAGTTCCGTGACTCTTGGCTTCATCATCAGATCTGATGGTAGAATGGTTCTTATCAAACGCAAATGCTTCACTTGTTGTAGAAAATATAAAAATTGCTGTACGTTATCCTATAAAATTTGAAGAGTTCCCTCGATTTCGCCAAGATTCCATCATCAGATCCCGACTTGGCGACTAAGGGACCAACTTGGAAGTATACCCTTTCAAACAAAAAAAGAATTTTTCAAATCGGTTTAGGCGTCTTCGAGTAATCGGGTAACATACATAAAAAAAAAAAAAAAAAAAAAAATACATACAGTCGAATAGAGAACCTCCTCCTTTTTGGAAGTCGGTTAATAAAAAGTCATCATCATCTGCGTAGCGTTGTTGGGGTCAGCTTCCAGTCTAACCGGATGCAACTGAATACCAGTATTTCACATGGAGCGACTGCCTATCTGACCTCCACAATCCAGTTAGTACTGGATAATACGATACCAATTGATAAGACTGGTTGTAAAACTTTTTGGGCTCCTGTAACGACTTTTTAACTGGGAAATTATTTTTTTGTTGGGGTGAAAAATCAGACGTTTCGGTAGGACTCAATGTAACGCACTCAAAACATTGTGCTGATGAATGAATTGAAAAGTACGAGGTCGTGAAAGTGTTAAAAGTAAAAAATCTTACATTAAAAACACGCATTAAAAAAAAAGACTGAGAAAAAGTTGGAGCTTCGACCCACATACACCATACCTTCTAGTTGCGGAAACTAGAAGGCAACATATCAAGCTCACGTATGGTGTAGAACATAAAAATGATCGCAATGACATGGAGAAAATGTGCCTTTCGGCTTCGTTACCAGTCATTTTAATTTACACCCTTCATTAAAGAAAGACAGATAGCTTATTAGCAGCTTGAAGTGCCGGTATTTCTCAAAAAATAAAAACAAAACCCAAACCTAGCCACAAAACAAGTCTCCTGCCTGCTAGAGGAAAATCCCCATAAATCTCCGCTCGACCCAGCGAAATTGGCACACAATAGGGCACTTACAATAATTGAGACGGATCCGCGACACAAGTACTGGGCCAAGGTTATATGGGTCGCGAATTGCACTGTAGCAAGACTGACAGTGCATTCGCGGGTTCATGTTGATATCATCACTGTAGTGTATGTAGATATCACACTACACGTTGCCTCGGGCGTGCACGTCGCTCGGTTATAAGTACCGGTCCGAGTGGTGGGGCGCCGCGCGCCGGGCGGGCAGTCGTTGTCAGACTGTTGGCCGGAGTGGTGGCGTGTTGGCGAATCAACTAGTGTTGTTAAAAGTGCATATTTTACAATCACCATAATTTTCCTGCCTTTATCCCAATTCATATATGGTCGGCGCAGCATGTCTTCTTCTTCCATACTTCTCTATTACTCGTCATCTCATCAGACATCTCCTTTCTAGCCATATCATACTTCACACAGTCCATCCATCGTTTCTTTGGTCTTCCTATACTCTTATAGACATCTGCATTCATACTCAACATTTTCCTCATACCTCTGCATCACATGCCAAGATAACCGATTCATCATCATCATCATCATTTCAGCCGAAAGACGTCCACTGCTGGACGTAGGCCTCCTCCAAGTGTCCCCTCATTGACCGGTCCTGTGCGACTCTCATCTAGCGGTAACCGGTTATCAAGAAATTATTTGATAACGTTTTTTTAGTTAGTAAGGTGTAACTTCTAATCTATTTGCAGAAGCTACTGTAGCTAGCTGAATAGTCACTTCATTGACATTTTCAAGTATTAAGTAAAATCAGGAGCAGCGTTGGCCCACTGGTGGTGGCGGCCGCGATTTACAAGCAGTAAGTCGTGGGTTTGAACTCAGGCAGGCGCTCAAATCGGTGAAGGAAAGCATCGTGAGGACACTGGTGTGTCCTAGAACCAAAAATCCGAATATATGTGACATCTAACAACCCGCACTGGGCTCGCGTGGTGTATAACACCACTTGACATAAATAACATTTATTTTGCTATTGAATTTTTGTAATTTTGTGATCTTATTGCTATTTGACATTGAGCTTTTAAAAGTTTTGGTATTAAACTGAATAAATAAGGCAGCCCATTCCACTACCTAATAAACTATCGATGTATCCATACAAATCCGGTCTGTAGTTTTTGCGTGAAAGAGTAACAAATATTCATCTATCCTCGCAGACTTTCGCATTTATAATATTAGTAGGAAGTAGGATTATTAGAACTTCTGCGTCAAGCCCTATTCAATTGGAATGAGGACAGGAAAATCATGACAATAGTATAAAGCAATGTACTCACCGAATAATCTTTCCTACTCTTATTCCTCGGCGCCCTAGTCTTGAAGATCTCGTCCAGGTCGACGGTCTGCTTGCCCAGCAGTTTGCGTACTGACGGGTGCAGGCGACGCTGACCCTCGCGGAGTATTGAGGATACCTGGGGTAGAACAGGGGTTATGAGAACAGGCATGACGACAGATCAAAAAATTGCAAACCCATTTAGTCCGTCAGTTAGAGTATTGGAAAATAAGAAAACACTCATTTTTTGTTTTTGTCAATGAATATTGACAAAGATAAACCGCATTAAAATTCGGGAGTGGGGGGGCTCGTGACGTCACAACTCGCTAAAAATTATACCAAGGCGTGACGTATTGAGAATTTTAAAATCGTCGTGTGTTCGTTAATTTTGGGTTTATGTAACAAGAGAAAATCTTTTCTATCATGGGGTTTAGGTTTCCGCACTTAGTCCTTGAAGTGGACCACTGTACGTGAAAAAAAAATTCAGGTCAAATATAATCCGCACTGGGCCCGCGTGGTAGATTATAGCCCATTCCCTCTCATTGACAGGAGGCCGTGTCCCAGCAGTGGGAACATTATAGGCTGATGATGATGATGATTTGTTGATAATCTAACTGAGGGACTAATTAGGATTTGTCGTCTACCCTATTGCAAAAAACGAAAGAAAAATTGAATTTCGGGGGCTACTATGGAGCATCCACTACATGTTGCTCAACGTGTTGGAAAGTCAGCAGGAACTTTTGTTTAGCAACTTTTATCTTGTTTTGTCATGTTACGATCTTTAGGTTAAGCCGTGTTTGTAAAGTCCTCATCAATGGAAGAATTAAATACAACGCAAAAAACTTCAAAACAAAGCGAATGGCAAAATGTCACCCGTCACAAAAGGAACAACAGCAGTCCCGAAAAGTCTCAGAGAAAACAAGCGAAAACAGACTATTGGCTAGGACCTACAACAGATGGGCCTGTTGTTACTCAAAACAGATTTGAAGGCCTTGAAGATGAAGTGATTATACTTGAAGAAAGTCAATCCAAGCCTACTAAACCGCCCCCTATTTTCGTCTCAGGTGTGGGAAACATCAATCCTCTCACAAAACTTTTAGATGCAGTAGCAAACAATGACTACTATATTAAAGTTACTAATAACGATCAAGTGAAAATACAACCAAACACGCCTGAATCTTACAGTAAAATAGTCAAAAATCTGGAGGAAAAAAATACTGAATTTCACACCTATAAGCCAAAACAAGACCGGAGTTTCAAGGTTGTCATAAAAAATTTCCATTGGTCAACAGACACAGGTGACATAAAAACGGAATTGCAACTCCTTGGACATGAACCCACCAACATATGGAACATTAAAAGCCAAAAGTCCAAAAAACCACTTTCTCTGTTTTTTGTGGAATTAAAATCTGCTCTTAATAACAGTGATATCTATAAAGTTGATGCACTATTACACTGCAAAATTAAAGTAGAACCACCCAGACAAAAGCGTGAGATACCGCAGTGTTCCAAATGCCAACGTTATGGTCATACTAAAAGTTTTTGCCACCACAAGCCGCGTTGTGTCAAGTGCGCTGGCTCTCACGTCACTGCAGATTGCCTGCGTAAAGAAAAATCCAACACTGTCAAATGTGTACTTTGTGATGGAAACCACCCTGCAAATTATAAGGGTTGTACAGTCTATAAGCAGCTGCAACAGAAAACATTCCCCCCTATGCGACCCAAAACACTCAACATTGAAACAGTGGGTCAAATTGAAAGCAAAACAGAAAAAACTCAACAGACAGGACCCAGTCAAACTAATAATGCCAGCTTCAGCTATGCTGATGTTCTTCAAATTCCAAAACCTATTCAACCGGAGTACTGCCCCCATGATGAAACAGATGATCTAAAAACAATGATGAAAGAACTCATGAACAAACTGGGACTGATGTTAAACATGTTATCAGTCCTCATTTCCAAATTCTCTGAACGGCCACCGAGTTCCAAATAGTAATCTGGAATGCAAATGGATTGTCAAAACATAGCCTAGAGCTAAAAACCTATTTAACTACTCAAAACATAGATATAATGCTTATCTCAGAGACTCATTTCACCTCAAAAAGCTTCTTCAGCTTACCAAACTACAATATCTATTACACAAACCACCCATCAGGTAAAGCACACGGCGGAACAGCAGTACTAGTCAAGCACAGCTTAAAACATTATGAATGCAACAAATACAATACAGAACACCTACAAGCTACTACAGTAATTCTTGAAGACAGCTTCAAACCGCTCACAGTGTCTGCAATATATTGCCCGCCAAAGCATCAAATCAAGAACGAACAATTCACGGATTTCTTCTCAACTCTGGGAAATAACTTTATAGCAGGTGGAGACTTCAATGCTAAGCACACGTCCTGGGGTTCACGATTGATAACAACTAGAGGCCGTGAACTCTACAGGACTATTGAGTCATTCAAGTTGAATGTTATATCTACGGGAGAACCAACATATTGGCCCACTGATAGAAATAAGATACCGGACCTGATTGACTTTGCTGTAGCTCTAGGTGTGAACACAGACAGGATCAAAGTGACTTCCAGTACGGATCTCTCATCTGACCATTCTCCAATACTCATCGAGCTATCGGACATTGCTACTCAAAAGGAGGAAAATTGCACCATACAAAATCGAAAAACCAATTGGGACTTATACAGACAGGAACTGGAAAATACACTTCCTACAAACATCCTGCTTAACTCAGAGGAAGATATAACAGATGCAGTTGAGCTCTTCACTCGTTGCATTCAATCTGCCGCTTGGATTGCAACTCCCACGGAACGGTCGCGTCAATGTAAGGCTGTCCCTCAAAAAATTAAAGATCTTATACAACACAAAAGAAATCTTAGAAAGCAGTGGCAGACACACCGATGTCCACAGTCTAAAAACAAACTAAACAACTTCACCAAACACCTGAAAAGAGTACTACACAAAAATAAAGACGACGAAACTCATAAGTATCTAATCAATCTATCACCGACAACAGCTACTAACTATTCCCTATGGAAATGTACATCCAAATTGAAACAGTCTGTTCGTGCCAATCCGCCAATAAAAAACAACCATGGAGAATGGTCAAGAAGTGACTCGGAGAAGGCAAAAACATTCGCAACATACCTTCGCAAAGTTTTTACACCTAACAGTCGTGAGGTTGAAAATCAAGAAGAAAAATTCATACATGACTCTTTAAGCACAACACATCAGCTTGATCCACCTATTAAGCCATTCACTGTTGGTGAAGTAAGATACATGATTCACAAGAAACTAAACCCGAAAAAGGCACCAGGTTACGATCTCATAACAGGTAAATGCATTAAGGAACTACCGGACAATGCTATATCCTTTTTAACCCAGCTGTATAAGGCTATGCTGAGAAGAAGTTACTTCCCACCACAGTGGAAGGTGGCCTCAATAATAATGATCCCTAAACCTGGGAAACCTCAAGAAGAAGTAACCTCATATAGACCTATAAGTCTCCTGCCAATTCTTTCAAAACTGTTTGAGAAACTGTTTTTACACAGGCTGCTACCCATTCTTGAGGAAAGAAAAATAATACCAGAACATCAATTTGGGTTCCGCGCAAAGCACTCCACAGTGGAGCAAGTGCACAGACTGGTTGAAAAAATACACAACACTCTTGAAGCTAAGCAGTACTGCTCTGCTGTATTCCTGGACGTAACTCAGGCATTTGACAGAGTATGGCATGAGGGCCTCCTGTATAAGGTAAAGACTCAATTACCGACCAGTTATTACACCCTAATAAAATCATACTTGGCAGACAGGCATTTCCTAGTAAAGCAGGGAAGTGAAGTAAGTGACCTGAACCCTATATTGTCAGGGGTACCACAAGGAAGTGTGCTTGGTCCTATCTTGTACCTGATATTTACGGCAGACCTATCAGTATCGAGCAGGACGACCACAACAATGGCGACCTATGCAGATGACACTGCAATAATGACATGCCACGAGGACCCATCAAAAGCGTCTGAACTCCTACAAGAAGACCTAAAACTTGTTGAACAATGGACAAAATTATGGCGTATTAAAATAAACGAATCAAAATCGGCACACGTAACTTTTACGCTTCGTCGGGGAGTTTGTCCACCTGTAACATTGAATGGCACTCAAATACCACAAACTGATGATACAAAATATCTGGGTATGCATATTGACAAAAGATTGACCTGGAGGAAACACATTTTTACCAAAAGAAAACAGCTTGGCCTACTGTTAAGACAGCTATACCCACTGCTAAGATACAAATCAAAACTAAATCTAGAGAACAAGCTGCTAATCTACAAATGTATACTTCAGCCAGTATGGACCTACGGCATACAACTTTGGGGGACTGCCTCAAAATCAAACTTGGGAATTCTCCAAAGGTTCCAGTCCAAAGTCTTGAGGCTAATTACAAAGGCCCCCTGGTACGTTACAAACAATATCCTGCACAGAGATCTCCAAGTCACTACAATCGAAGAAGAGGCGTTTAGGCAAACCAAAAGATATCAGTACAGACTAACCAAGCATCCTAACAACCTAGCAAGACTGCTTATGTCCAGGAAACCTCATGTGAGGCGACTGAAGAAAAGGATACCACAGGACACAATAACTTCAAGTTGAGCCTAAGAGAGGGTGCATCACTGGATGCATACCCGGCAAGTCTAACTGCGAGATATCCAAAGTACAGCTGATTGTCCTCAAACTGGGACAGATTGCAGTAAAAAAGGGGTTTATAAAAAAAAAAAAAAAAAAAAAAAAGCCGTGTTTGCCTAGATTGGTCTGTGGTCTAGCCTTTCCAACTATGTTTGTGAGCTTCCAGTCTGACCAGGTGCAGCTGAATACTAGTATTTTACATTACTGCCTATCTGACCTCCACAACCTAGTTAGTACTGGGTAACACGATATCCCTTGGTAAGACTGGTTGTCAGACTTTTCAGGCCATTGACTACCTGTAACGTCTGTCAACGCTCTACAAATGACAGCCGGGACCAACTGCTTACCATGCTTTCCGAGGTTCTACATAAACTTTGGATAAACTTCTCACCTCAGCCCTTGCCCTGGGCTCATGCTGTGCAGCAATCTCATCCTGCACCTGGCCATTAGAGATCAGCAGCTTCTGATCCTTGTAGTAACTGTTCACTAACGCGTACCGGAGACGATGGAGTAGACGACGTGATACGGACATCCTGGAAACCAATGCATTATATTTATTTGAGGTGAGGTAGGAGTAAAGAGATAGTGGTTCTAGTTGTAGGGGACGTTTTATTTATTTTATCTACTTATACCAATAAATAAAATCAGCGAGTTTAAAATGAGACTGGGCGGGTCACATTTCCAGAATGGGTCAGGACAGATGGGAAGAATCGTCACACAATGGATGCCTGAAGACGGTTGTTGTCACCGAGGCAGGGCCTAAAAACTTTGTTGGACTTATACCTGCCTGATTGGCCAGAGGAGGCATAGGGAGACCTTTGCCCAGGAGTGGGACAAAATAGGCTAACTAAAAAAAAAAATATTAAATTGTCTGTTTGTAATTTTAAATACATATACACATATAACTGGTTTTCACTGAATGCATATGAAAGTAGACATGGTACTTAAAATTAAAATATTACTTCCCTATGTGCATTGATTTTTGTTAACAATTTCAAGGGTTTTTTTGTTACACAGAACCAAAATATTTTTTCTTGAATAAAAGTAGCCTAACTCCGTACAATATCAGCTACCTGCCAGTAAAAGTCTTGTCAAAATCGGTGTAATGGTTTTGGAGATAAATTGGAACTAATAGACCAAAAGACATATCTTTGTTGTAAGTATTGTACATACTTTCATATGTATTCAGTACGAAAATGTTATTTTTAACACTTATTTATATTTATTTGGATCATGCTGCAACCTTTAGGAACAAAGCACAAAGTACAAAGCTTGCAGATTTGGGACAGTTACTTTTGTGTTTATAATATTAGCACAGATTATGAAAACAAAGTACCTACTATTTTTTGTTCAGTAACACTGTAGTTAAACACTAAACTTGTATGTGTTTTAAGGCGACTACAGAAGCTAAAAGCGAGTTTAATTATGTCTGAAAGTATATGATTCACTGCAATAAACAAAACCATAAAAATATGACAGTGTTTTGAAAACATAATACTTACAATTAATTTTACTTGATAAAAAAATCACAAACATAAGATCGTGTTTTTTTTTATCGAATCATCAGCGATCATTCTGACTTTTTGGCAAATAATTCTACAAGCAACATATACGCATCATAGTGTTTTATTTTTCCAATTCCAATCAATAGATTTTTGTATATCAATCGAAACCACTCATTTCGCACTATTCCGCCTGCAGTGACTGACGTAACAACCACTTTGTAGTGCAAGCTGATTAGAAGTTTATTCTAACAGTATTTTAAACGAAGATTGAAGTACCACAAATAGAGTTGCTAATTTAGCTCCTGTAGTCCCATTAAGTCTTTTTAATTTACACACTTAATTAATGAGAGACAGGTAGTAACAGCTTGAAGTGCTGGTAATGCATAACGTATGCCGGGCCGTCAAAACTTAGGCACAAAACCTGTCTCCTGACTGCTAAAGGAAGATCCCATAAATCTCCACGCACAATGGTCCACTTCAAGGACTAAGTGCGGAAACCTAATCCCCCATGATGATGCTGATGATGAGTAAGTAAATCAATCGAAACCACTCATTTCGCACTATTCGGCCTGTAATGACTGACGTAACAACCACTTTGTAGTGCAAGCTGATTAGAAGTTTATTCTAACAGTATGTTAAACGAAGATTGAAGTACCACAAATAGAGTTGCTAATTTAGCTCATGTAGTCCTCTTAAATCACTTACATTACAAAACCAGTTCTATGCCAAGACAACTTTGGGTTACAAGGGGCTTTAGAAATGTCAGGTGTGTTAGTGAGGTTACAAAGAAGCCTTACAGATGAGTTACAAATATGGAAGGGCTCTTTTTAAATGACAAAATAAAATGAACATGTGTGTTTCAAAATAATAAGAAATAAACTATAGGTCTATCTAAAATAAGCAGTTACTTAAGTTTCTGAAGTATGTATATTTGATTTGGAAACAAAATGTTTTCTTTAGAAACACAAAGGTTGTAAACTAGAAATTCAAGTTAGTATTTGAAGTTCGAGAAGTTTACTTTAAATGGCTTGGCTAAGTTAATTAAATATTTCGTTAAGTTTAGAGCTTCAGGAAAAAGAATTATAATAAACAAAAATGACAGAACAAAGATTTTGGGGAAAAATCTGATCAACAAAATACCACATGGTGTTTTAAAATACGCTTGGTAGATGATACACTCATAGATTAACTTCAAAAAGGTTTCATTTAAAGAAACAAAGCTAGAAGAACACAACAAACCGTTGATCTATGAGCATGACTTCATTTTCACGGATTTCTAACTCATTCAAAAATTCCCGCCTGATAATTTCTTTGATTCTCTCAGCTTTCTCCTCTTCTGAGAAGCTTGGGGGCTCCTCCTTGATGCAGACCGGAGCATCCGGGTAGTCAGGGTCATGATATTCCTCCTTTGGATCCATTTCTTGCAATTTTTACAGTTAAAAATGAGTAACGCCCTATGAGCGTCGTCTTTTAATTACACTTTTTTACACTATACTTATAGTCACGGCACTTTAGTTTTTGGTTGATTATCACATTTATTCACAGCTCGATTAGGTGGGATGTTTATACTAACACTATTTAGTAAAAAAGTATTGTATTATTTAAGCAATTTCCGCATTTGACAGTGGAAAGGTCAACAGCCGATTCATTCAAGTTTTTAACTTTTTTTTAAACGCATTCATCGAGACAGACATAAGTCGTACTGTCTGTCTTGTTATGCAGACGTGATACTATTTTTGTGATGTTATTTTTATTTGGTTTGGAATTTATTGAACTTCTATGCGTATCGTTGAGTGCGCGAAATTGACATAAACAAAACTATGGACCTGAATTGTAGAAATATTCCGTTAGCCAATAAAAGGTCGCACATGGAATGCACACGTGCGGAATTTTCCGCGAAAAAAAAACCAAATTTTTGTTTAAACTAGTTGAACAACCTTTTGTCAAAATCAATCAGTTTTTAGGTGGCTGAAAACGCAACAAGATGACGTTGTTTTATTGTTTCATTAAAAAGTTTAGTTATTTCATGAGCAAAATAACTAGCAACACAGATGTCTTGGAAATCATTTTTCTTGTGTGCAACACCAGTAACAACCGTCAAACTTGTTACGTTGACGTTTTTGCGAAAATCCTTTCTTTATTTTTTTACTAGAATATTGTAATATAATCTAAAACGGCCTCCAGTAACGGCTCGCCGTCGCGTGAACAAAGGAGCGTCGACCGTGATGTAAGGGCTCGCGGGGACGAGCACACGCCTATGTCAGACTCGCAGACTCAGGGGCCTGAGGCCATGACCGAAAGACGTCCCTTCTTCTATCCAGACAGTAGTAGCGATACGGAGGAGTACAGAAGGGACGAGGAGCGTCGCAAGCGGTTATCGAAGCGTACTGGCCCTAATATCCGAACGCGTCCTACGATGCCGCCGAAAAATTTAACCGCGAATACTCCTACTCCTTCGACGTCGACGGCCCAGGAACCGACCAGAAATGGGCAGAAGACTACGAACCAGCTTGGAGAAGACCGCATAACACTGGTGGTGGACAATACGAGGTTCGTCGTGGACCCTGCGCAGTTCACAGCTCATCCTAATACGATGTTAGGAAGGATGTTTAGTTCAGGTCAGTTTTTTTTATTGTCTTTGGTGATTGACTGTGCTAAGAAGGTTTTATGGTGACACATTGCGTTGGAACCTCTTTGTTTTCTATCTGGATTTAGCTGGAAAGTTCTTGAAAGTTGAAACTGTAAATATGAAACTTGTAAAACTTTAGTGGACTTTGATTGAAGTTGGTTTATAAGTTTTCCAACAATGCATTTTTATCTGGAATAAGTTGGATTTTGATAGTCAATTGGTGATAACCATATCACACCAGTTTTCATTCTCAATAAATCCATAATTTATTACAAATTAAGAAATGACATTAGAAAAATAATGTCAACAAGTTTCATAACATTGTGTCATTTAAAGATTTTTTAAAAGAGATAGGCTTTCTTATTATTTTTGAATACTGACCCAGTTTCCCAATCAGATAATTTTCGACAATATCTCAAACAAAGAATCTTGAACTATTTTCAATAGAATATTAGAAAATTATCTGTTTTTACTTGATTTTATCTATTTGTAGTTTAAGTAACTAAATCTTTTAAGCCATTTAGCTTTTTTTCTTTAGTTTCTTTCTTGTCTGGAAATCAAATTTCATATGAACCCAACGTTGATGCAAGAGAAATAAAATAAAGTTTTAAAATAACTAGTGATGCTATAAAACAGTTTTGAGATATTTTGAGGTCTGTCCTTAACACAAACAATATATTAAAAAACAATTCCATGTAGGTCTAAGTTAGTATTAAATTGTTTACTCAAAAAAAGAAACAAAATTCTAGATAAATTATAAAAGTATTCAATTATCCATTTCTTGGATTTTTAGAAAGTTTTTCTTGCGAACTTGATATTATCCATTTCTGTTAAAACATCATTACTTAAAAACTTCTTACAACTCATTACCAACCAAAGCGCATCAATGACCAATCACCTAATTAATGCTAATTACAATTAATGTAAATGGTAATGAGTTACATACTGGGAAGTCCTTCAGCTTTGTGAGAAATATGCAAATTACTTTCACTGACAGTTACTCATAGTTTTATTGAGAAAATGAGTTTCTTTTGAAATATGTGAAGTACTTTTACAAATAATTAGTCACGATTTACAAAGAGTTTTCTCGTTAAAAAACTGTTTCATCTGTGTGTATGAGGTTAGAGTGTACGTAATGCGGCACTGAGAAAAAAGAGATAAATTTAGAGTCAGTGGGTCGTCTTAGGGGCCAATAAAGTGCTATTTTCAAAAATCGTTTATTTTCTTAATTCTATCGTTTAAAACACCTAAATATAAGGCTAAAAGTGTCTTGGTCTTTTTTTGTCTCCCACTAACCATTTGTCATAAAAACGATGTCGAAAGGATTCCTTTCACTCCAACCACATAGGTTAGGTTAGAATTGTGACCAACACCAATCGCAACTCAATCCACCAACCAAAAGAAAGGAAACTAAATAAATTCCTTGAGGAAATAAGGTTCATATTCCCAAAACATGTTTATTGCTCAATTTCTTTAGGAAGTGTCGAGTCACTAATGACTCAGGCAATCATTTCTAGGTCACTTGTGTTTACTAACAGGTCGTTGGTCATGGAAAAACTGGTGACTACGTTGACCTGCTTAGAATCACACTTGTAATCCACAAAGACTTAGCATTTGATAATTTCCCATCCGGAAAAAAAAAAATTACCATGCTCACCAACTATAGTCAATAAACTGTTGACCTAACGTTGACCTAATTTGTTTAAAAACTTGTTTTCGTTTAAACCATAAAGAAATGTTTTTGTTTGTTTTTTTGCTCAGAAGTGTTTTCTTAAACTGATGTACTGTAAATATTTATAATTTGCTAAGTGATGAGTTCTTGACACAAAAATTAAGAAGAAAGATATTTTTAGATTGCAATAACTTTAACACACAGTTCACATTTTTGACAAATGTTAATAAAAGAAAGTTCCAAAGTGTTTTGAAATGTATTTAATCATTTTTACTTGGTTTGTCTTATTCCTACTTCATAATACTTTGAGCAGATGACATTGTGTTGAGGTTGGCACAAGAGCGTGGAGCTTGGCACAAACAAAGAAGGCCATATACCCAGCAGTGGGTGAAGTGGGTGATGATGATGATGAATACTCTTTACAAATGTATGTCTGTGTGCTGTTTGGGCCTGAAAAATGTTGAGGGGCGATTTGCTAGTCTTCCTACTATTTGGTTGAAGCCAATCGAAGCTTAATTATGTGAGTCGCGTAAATTCGGTTTCATATATACTCGTCACGTGACACAAACCAGACTTTCGTATGAAAATGTGGCGTAAATTACGCGACTCACACTCATTACTCATAATTATTATTACGTTCATTTGACCTCTCCCTTATAAATGCGAAAGTTTTTAAGGATGTATGGATATTTGTTCATCTTTTTTTTGGATGTAATTTGGCACACATACTTAATACATTTTTATATCAAAAATGTCGCAATATTATGAAACATGTTTCTTTGTTTTTAAAAACATGTTTCAAAACATTGTGCGTAGTGTAAATAAAACCAGGAGATCTATATTTCTTATTAGTAAATCAGAACAGAACAGATCACTAGATATGTATTATGTGATTGCAGGATTTCTTATCAATTGGCTCATATGATTTAAAATAAAATATCTCGTTCAACAGAGATTATTTAACATACATAATGTGGATGGGTATACGAGTAGAGGAAGATCAAAGAAACGATGGATGGACTGTGTGAAGTATGATATGGTGAGAAAGGAGGTGTCTGATGAGATGACGAGTATTATGGGAGTATGGAAGACGAAGACATGTTGCGCAAACCACTAATTAATTAAGATAAGGGCAAGAAAATTATGCTTGTTTTTTGAAATACCCCGAATGACAAAATCGCTTATTCAGTAAGTAATCACACACCAAGGTCACTATTCGATCCCGATATATTCTCGTGCGAAACATTTACACAAAAAACGCTAAATAAACATGAATGAACACACAGTACACAGTACTGTACTTTTTGACATTGTTGCCTAAAAATAGCTATCTATGTGCTAAATCACGCGCGTAACTGAATTCGTGAATGAATCGATCATTTTTAGTCCATCAGTGTCATTTTTATATACAAAGTCACGCTTTAAATCCGCAGGAGCTCGTGGCTAAATATTAACAGCCGCTCGGGTCGTTACCTAGGTTGTTCCGTGGATGGGTGACCGCCGATTACATACCCAGTTTCCTCCGTGCCTCGGAAAGCGCGTTAAGGTGTTGGTCGCGCCTGTCATTTGTCTGTCTTTGACAGTCGTTACAGGTAGTCAGTGGCTATAATACAAGATAGATGCGCAACTCTGGTTTTCGTTTTTAAAACTGTGTACCCAAACTGTTAGATGGCGCTGTTAGTTTTTGTTCAACCAAATAAATGCAAAAAGAAATTCTGAGGATTCGAACTTGTGAACTATTAGTCACAAGGGCAACCGCTGTCACCGCTAGGCTATCTACCAACGACCATACAGCCTATAGACGCCTAATACACGATCTAACGCACGAAAACTATTCTGTCAACTCGCTGAGGTACGAGGTACGCGAGGGGGACGGGGTACTGCGTTCTGATTGGCCAATTCAAGGTCATTGCATTTCACTAGGGATGGGACAGTTTTGAATCAAACAAGAAAGTATCGATATTTTTTAACTGTAGGCATAATAAAATATGTTTTACATACTTTACTTGCATTAAATTACCTTCTTTATTCTAATTACGATTGAATCATGTAGGTAAAATATCTGAACTTATATGAACTTAGTAGGCGGTGACGGTTTTTCATAGGGATAAAACAATCTTCTGTAAAATACCGTGAACATATTAATAAATAAATAAATGTTGTAATTTTTAATTATTAAAAATATGTTTTTTGCATAAAAAAATAGTTATAGGTTTTATTTTTTGCTTTATCGACAACAGAGGTGGTCGTACGATTTGGAACATCACTAATTATGTTAACGTAACATCGAGGAAAAGAGATAGAGAAAAAAGTACTTTCAAAAGAAAGGGACGCAATCATAAAAGACATCCAGTATGACCAGTATAAGATGAACTCCGATAAATATTGTCAGAAATTTAATCTAATTTAGATTATGGAACTTTTAAATTACCGATGAAATGTGATACCGTCTTTCAGGAAACTTGAAGTCCGGCTTTCTTTATCACACCAACGTATTATACACGGGGCCATATTATGTCTATTTTCTCGATTTTTTAAAGGAGTAATGCGGAAGTGTTTGCGGCTCACAGGAGTGGTCGAAACTAATTCGAACTCGGTGAGTGACGACGGCTATAAGATTTATACCCCTTATGTGTTGACAGACATCGGTCGCCTGTTATTAGGAGTCTAGAGGCTGTATGGTCGTTGCTATCTACTTTACTAGCACAAGTAGTCTAAAATAGCTGTTCTCGTTATAACAGTTGAAAAGTTGGTATACCTAAACACACAGATGGCAGCACTATCTATGAAAATTTTGTTTGAAGCCAATATAAGGAAGTTTCACCCCCTGGTCAGTGACCCAAAAGTCTGACGACTAGTGCTTAGTGTACTTACCAAGTGGTATCGTATTACCCAGTACTAACTGGGTTATGGAGGTCAGATACGCAGTCGAGTGTGACGACCAGTGCTTACCATGTGGTATCGTATTACTACCCAGTACTAACTGGGTTGTGGAGGTCAGATAGGCAGTCGCTCCATGTAAAATACTGGTATTCAGCTGCACCCGGTTAGACTGGAAGCTGACCCCACATAGTTGAGAAAAGACTAAGCAGATGATGGATGAGTCACGCTTTAAATCCCTGAAGAGTTAGGTAGTCTCTTGCGCATTCTTCTCCATAGAGACTAGAGACCTACGCTTTGGAATGTGCAACTACAGTACTTTCTCAAGTTATTATGCCTTGTGACTGTGACTTCGCTTTTAGGTAGATTTCCTTTTTTTGAAAAAAAAAAAATCTACCTGTTGGTCTCTCACCTACGGGGATATATATGAATACGTATGTATATGGGTGACAAGCAAAATTTAGCCACACTCTACAGGTCGCAATTATGAACCGATTGCTTTCAAACTTGGCCAAAAAATCGAAACGGTCAAAACTTAGGCTAAGTTCGTGAATGGGCGGAATTCGTCCACGGGGGGCGGCGGGGGGGCGGTTTTTCTAAAATCAGTTTTTTGGCCATAACTTTTTTCCTATGGAAAATTTTTGAACCGTTTCTCATTTTTATCACTCTGAGTACGAATACGGACATCTTTAAATTAAAACTTTTTTGATGCCACCCCTAAATTGGGGAGGGGGTTGAAAATTCCAAATTTTTTGCGAAAAAAAATCATATCTCCGAAACAGTAAACATTTTGAACGTCGCAAATATTTTTTTTTGAAAGCCTATTGTTTACTTTACAATTGTTACCTTCAAAGTTTAGCGATAAAACTTATAGTTTTCGAAATAAAAAATTATAACTAAACTTTTGAGGGCGTTTCCATGCTAAACTCTTATGAGAGAATTTAAAAAGGGTAAACTTTCCATTACAGGACAACGATTTTGAAATCATATTTTTTTTGTAGATTGTACACATAAGTAGAACTCTTTATAGAAATTTTCAATAGTCGGACGCTCCAGCACCTTCTTCGAAATCTACCTCCTCCTGCGGCTTGCCGGAGGGATTTTTTTGTTGTTTCTTTGACTTTCAAAAGTGCCGTAATCGTCCAACTGAAATAAATGGTTTGAGTTTGAGGTGTACCTACTCGTAATAGTAGGTACCACCCGCATTTCGCAAGTTAGTTCGTATTGCCAACAACGGGGCAGACGGGCATCCATACTCCGTTGCTGCTATTGAGTAATTCCTGAAGGACACAATAACACTGCCTGAACTGGAAATTACAATATTTTCCTACTCCTCCGCTATACTTTCTGATTAATTTCGTTGCGGGATCCAAGACAGTTAAATTCATTCTCTGGGACTTCGTCGAGCTTCATTGTCTCGGCGCTTTTCTGGTGGTCGCCACTGTTGATTCTGGCTTTCAGGAGTTACAGTGGTTTGGGAATAGTGTGGCGGGCTTGTTCCGTTAAGAGCTTGACCTGGGAATCGAAACCAGGACTAGTGGACCGTTGAGGCAGTCATAAAGTGGATGTACACTACTGAAATCCGCCTTCAAAATCAGTAATCTCATCGTGAACAAGATCATTATTCGGCTAATACCAACTGATCGATCATTATAATCTCTTCTCTCTTATCAATAACTCTCTTTAAACACTGACACAGATTTAGATATCAGTTAGTAAACATATTGTCAATGACGGGAAATCTTCCGTGATTATTGTTATTGAGATCGACTATATTGCAACAGTGTCGAAATATCGGAAGATCAACGGATGATATCCCGTAATCTATATATACAACGTGTTTTTTTTATATGCTATAACTCTAAGGTTATATTCTGTAGGTAAAAATAAAACTAAAACTCCAAGAATAGGTGGTCCAAAAATGCCTAGATTCGGAGATATCATCAATCATAATTAAATAAGGGCAAAAATAGTCACCAGTATGACGAATCATTACTTTTGCGAGGTACCTAATTTTATTTGCTTACCGTACAAAATAGACCCTCGATGTGTCTAGGTATCTAAGTTTCATTGATAAATACGAGTAATTCATTCATATTTAAAGCTAAGAAAATGCGACGTTGTCATATTTCACGTAAGGGTGTTTTACATTGATAATCGTGACTGAAAAAAAAGGATGATTGAAACATAACACATATCGCACGCTGAGAACGAAAGTGACCGATCTCAAAATTTTGGTTAAATGAGTTAAGTATACAGAATGACTTAAAAAAGTATACTCTATCATACTTATATTATAAAACTGGCCAATTATGGTAAGAAAAGGATAGAGGTATATTTCGGTCGCTTTGTCCCTCAACCGTTCTCTCCCCCCGCGCTCGAATCAAAGTGACGAAATCAGTGTTGCACCGTGAGTTGTCGTGACAAGACGTGATAAGTTTAGTACCGTAGTGACCGATTACGCTTTGTGTCTGTTTGTTTGTCAATTTCCGAGGTAAGTTTAGCTACAATTTATAGTCATAAACTGACCGATTTAGGTTCAGGTCCCTTTTAACATTGCATGTATTAGCGTATTAGGTGACATATAACAAATTCGGTCACTTATTTATTAACAAATGAGTCTAAATAATGGACCAATTTTGAATCAGGTCTGTATAATTTTAAATGTACTCATCTGTATATTGTACTATTTAAAAGAAAGTCTGTTTAACATTTTTAATTTTGGTTTTCCATAGACTTATTGATTAATAGTGCAATTCATTACTTTTTTCAGTGTTTAATGTTCCCTAGTGAGTCGGCAATCCCAAAACTAAAAATGAAAAGAAGTGCTTTAATTCTTCAAATGGTGGAAGAACGACAGCAGAGTAAGGTAATTATGGAAACTGTTTATTTATTATTCGTTTTTCATTAGTACCTGGGTACTATAATTATTTGTAAAAATGTTTATATTTGTTTTCTATATTCTCTATTGTCTTGTTTGCAGAGTCCTGACGAGGCTTTGGAAATAGACAAAGAAAACTTGCCATCTAGCCCTTCAATTGTCGAAAATACACCTCCACGTCTGGACCAGGAATATTACAAAGTTCAAATCCCAAGCAAAAAAACAAAACCTTTAAATGTAAGTTATTATTTTTTATGTAAGTCATGGGTAGTCATCTCAATGTAAGTTTTATCTTATGATCAAATGTTAAATTATTTATGTTTCAGGACCCTGAAAAGGCTTGTCAAGAAATAAATACGGAATCAAAAGTTACTGAAAAAACCGCCGGAAAGTACATCTGCTGTCCGACCACGTTCAAGAAGTTCCAGTACGAGCAGTTCATCTTCATCCTCAAGTAGTAGCAGTACTTCATCATCTTCAAGTACTTCTGTTATAAATGAATGTCAAAATACAGGTACTCCGGGCCCTAGTACAAGCAATTTAAGATCTCAAACAGGTTACCAACGTTCATACGTTCAATCACCAATACATCCGAATGAAAGTGATATGGACCTAAGTGACTGAGATCCAACATACCATGCTGTAAATTTCAATCAAAGAAGTAGACGTGTTTCCTCTTCATCTTCTGATTCTTCGGATCAACCGGAACCCTCAAAAAGTAAGAAGCGTAAAAGGAACCCTGGTAACTGGAAACAAAAATCAAACAAAAATGTCACGAAACTCCGGAAAAAGTTACAGGTCTATGTCCAAATAAAAAAAAAACATTCCAGCTAGGCATGTGAAAGAAACATGTACGAGCAAGTGTAGACTTGAATGTTTTGACAATATAAAAGAGGATGAGAGGTCTAATCTGTTCAAAGCCTATTGGGATTATCAAATTTGGAACTGCAGCGTGCTTTTATTGGATCTTGCATGATGGAAGTGCAGCCTAGGTACTCAAATGCTCGAAACCCTCGCCTTCCAAACAACGCCTTTTATTTCACACTAGATTGCAAAAAGATCCGTGTTTGCAAATTGTTTTTCATAAACACTTTTGACATAACGGACAGACAGCTAAGAACTGTTAAAAGTAAAACCAACAGCCATGGTATCGTAGAGCCTGAGGGTAGAGGAAAGCATGACAACAAAAAAAGGGTAGACCCTGAACTGCTCCAAAGCATCAGGAACCACATAGAGTCGATACCGAGGGTAGAATCCCATTATTTAAGAGCGACTACAAATAGAGAGTACATTTCTGACAGTAAAACTATAAGGGACCTCTGGACTGCCACAGTGCGACTATTGGTTATACCTACTTGAATACTTTTAATAAAGAATTCAATGTAAGTTTTTTTCAGCCGAAAAAAGACGGGTGTGAAACGTGTGTTGCGTATGAACTTGCTCCTGAAAGTAATAAAACACTGCTCAAATCGAACTATGATAAACACCTCGAAGAAAAAGAACTATGTCGCCAAGAAAAACGGACGGACCGTCGAAACATTGACGAGACCCACATTTGCGCTATTTATGATTTACAGTCCGTCATGTTACGTCCCAGTCCAAGTTATTTTTACTGTTCTTCAAAAATAAACTGTCTTGATTGAAAAATTTAATACCTAGTATTTACGCCAGTTTTTACAACACTTTGTGAGGAACTTAAATTAAAATAATATTAGAACATGGACACATACAACAATTACCTATTAGGAGATATTAAAATAACAAACTTGAAGGAAGTATGCTGTACCAAAAGGCTAAGTCTGAATTAGTGTAATAAGCAGAGTTTAATTAAAATTAATAAGTTGATTAAGTACAACTGAATTAAAACCACAAGACTGTTACTGTGGTAAACTGATAGATAAGTTATGCTATTAAGTATTAAATACTGTTTTTGATTTGATTCAAATACTTTAAATATGTAACTATTTTTATTTTGGCTATGTTTCGTTAAATTTAAGAATTAGTTATCTGAACCAGTGAAAACAGAAGGTCTCATTGTTTGGTTTGTCTGAGTTAGAGTATTAAGCAGAGTTTAATTAAAATTTGATTAGGTAATACAACCGAACTATAACTACAAGACTGTACTAGTACTACTATGTTAAACTGATAAGTTAGTGCTAATATAGGCATATTGTTGATTTGGATAAATACTTTATTAGTGTTACAGAAGAGTGATATTGATTATGTTTCGTTATAACATTTAAGAATTACTTACGTAAATGTTTGGTTTCTTACTACTTTATGACACGATTTTGATACTATTTTTTTAGTGTGATTATTACTGGTTCCTATAATGTCTAAGGAGTGATTTATTAAATGACACTTAACACATACTTCACTATTTTATTTAGCTTTTTTGAAAAAATATACAAAATCTTAAGAATAAAACTGACTTATTTTTAGACAAAAACCTATTTTTAAAAGCAATGTTAGAAATGAACAGACCTTTACCTAAAAAGGTCAGTAGAAACAAAAAAACTTCTAATACTAAAGTGACCTATTTTTCCAAGTTTTTTTTAAACGTTATTTTATATGGGAAAATCATATTTTTTTTGCAAAAACTATATAATGTATCTAAAGCTATTAAGTCAAACAATATATTTCAACAGAAATTCATAACTTTTGCTACCATGTTTTAGTGTTATTGTAAAATGAACAGAAAATGCTAAATACGACGGACACATTTTCGCCTATTCCCAAAAATTGGCTTTTTTGAGTTGAGTCACTTTCGTTCTCAGGGTGCGAATATGCCAGTTGATTCTTTGATATGGTCTCAATCATACCCTAGAGTTATAGCATATCAAAAAAAACACGTTGTATATATATATATATGTCACCGTAAAATTGTCAAATACGTTATATTGTAATATCTCTAGCGATATTGTAAAATCTCGAAATATTGTCAAATGAACATACTGCTTACAACAAAACGCATTATTTTTCGTGAAATGCATGCGATGGTAGTCAATTCACGCGGTGTGGAGGGAAGGAGGGGTCCCCCTTGCCCAGTGGTACAACTCTCATGAAAAGATATTGTACCATTCCTGAGAAATACCGATTATTCTAACCTAACCTTAAAACACTTTATATTCCCCTAAAAAGCGTAGTCGACGGAGCCCGGCTTCGCGGGGCCCTTATTTCCGGGTGCAGGGTTTAAAGGAACCTAACTAACCTAACGGGAGGGTGCCCCAAGTCCTGATAATGGGGGCAGAGATACTTCCGCATGTTCATTTGACAATATTTCGAGATGTTACAATATCGCTAGAGATATTATAATAAAACGTATTTGACAATTTTACGGTGACATATATATATATATATATACATATAATAAAAGAGTAAAAAAAGCTGTGTCTGTACATTGAATATATTTAAAAAATAATAATTGAAGGGGGTTTAGAAACAGTAATAGAGCACGAATCCAAAAAAAAAAGTCTGTCTGTTTGTCTGTTTGTTTGTACACGCTACTCTTCGGAAGTACTGGACGGATTTGAATGTTTTTTTTTTTGTTGTATAGATATTATGTCTGGGCAACATATAGGCTATAATTTATCTTTGAAACCTGAACACCTGATGTAGAACCGCAATAGACCAGCTAAACTATAAGAGATACAAATATGACACCATAGCAAAAATTGTTTCACGGGATGAGCATTTTCTGCTGAGAGAATAAATTTGAAGATCTGGAACACCTGATGTGGAACTCCAAGAGCCCAGTTATACCATAACACATATAGGAATGACGTCTTAGCAAAAGTTTTCAATCTGATGAGCACTCTCTGTTGACTTATAAAAATCGAAGATCTGGGACACCTGTCGTGGAACTCCAATAGCCCAGCTACACCATAACACATATAGGAATGACGTCTTAGAAAAAGTTGTTCAATCTGATGAGCACTCTCTGTTGACTTATAAAAATCGAAGATCTGGGACACCTGTCGTGGAACTCCAATAGCCCAGCTACACCATAACACATATAGGAATGACGTCTTAGAAAAAGTTGTTCAATCTGATGAGCACTCTCTGTTGACTTATAAAAATCGAAGATCTGGGACACCTGTCGTGGAACTCCAATAGCCCAGCTACACCATAACACATATAGGAATGACGTCTTAGAAAAAGTTGTTCAATCTGATGAGCACTCTCTGTTGACTTATAAAAATCGAAGATCTGGGACACCTGTCGTGGAACTCCAATAGCCCAGCTACACCATAACACATTATAGGAATGACGTCTTAGCAAAAGTTGTTCAATTTGATGAGCACTCTCTGTTGACTTATAAAAATCGAAGATCTGGGACACCTGTCGTGGAACTCCAATAGCCCAGCTACACCATAACATATATAGGAATGACGTCATAGAAAAAGTTGTTCAATCTGATGAGCACTCTCTGTTGACTTATAAAAATCGAAGATCTGGGACACCTGTCGTGGAACTCCAATAGCCCAGCTACACCATAACACATATAGGAATGACGTCTTAGCAAAAGTTGTTCAATTTGATGAGCACTCTCTGTTGACTTATAAAAATCGAAGATCTGGGACACCTGTCGTGGAACTCCAATAGCCCAGCTACACCATAACACATATGGGAATGACGTCTTAGCAAAAGTTGTTCAATTTGATGAGCACTCTCTGTTGACTTATAAAAATCGAAGATCTGGAACACCTGTTGTGGAACTCCAAAAGCCCAGCTACAACATAACACATATAGGAATGATGACGTATTAGCAAAAGTTGTTCTGTCTGATGGGCATTTCCTGTTGACTTATAAAAAATCGAAGATCAGAAACATCTGATGTGAAAATTATTGCAAAGCTATCACTAATTTCACTGTACATCTTCTATATATTTTTCTATAATAAAAGAGTAAAAAAGCTGTGTCTGTACATTGAATATATTTAAAATATAATAATTGCAGGGGGTTTAGAAACAGTGATAGAGCACGAATCCAAAAAAAAAGTCTGTCTGTTTGTCCGTTTGTTTGTACACGCTAATCTTCGGAAGTACTGGACGGATTTGAATGTTTTTTTTTTGTATAGATATTATGTCTGGGCAACATATAGGCTATAATTTATCTTGGAAACCTGAACACCTGATGTAGAACCGCAATAGACCAGCTAAACTATAAGAGATACAAATATGACACCATAGCAAAAATTGTTCCACGGGATGAGCATTTAATTTTAGCATTTTCCGCCATCGGAGATATGGTTCAAAATTTTACTTTTTGTGAAGCTGTTAAATGGCAAAAAGAAACAAACGGTATGTGTTGCTCAGGTGGGAAAGATCCGTTAGTTTCCCGTCCCCGGACTCTTAGAATTAGACGTTTCAGATCTTCGATTTTGACGAACCCGGTGTCGCTGGCAAAAGCAACAGGATCCGCGTACGAAGTCGCGGGCAGAAGCTAGTGTGACAATATAAGTTTAGTTTTAAACCGTGAAAGTTTAAGAGGCCGTCCTATGTAATTTTAATGACATTGATTGAGCTTTATCTCAAAATCCAAATGACCTAAGAGTTCACAATTTGGACACCATTAACTTGGACTTATAATCTTTAGTTCTGCCGAAGCAAAACACAATTGGATAAAAAAATCTCGATAGAAAAAAAACATTCTAAAACATGCTGCTTTGCACATATTTTGAGTTAGATCTCTGAAACCTTATGGAATTTAATGGTGATTTTTAGCCCAATAGATAGGTAACATTATTATCTCAAATCCTGCCGTAAAAAAATCTTATTTTTCTACGTCGTGTTCTCGTAATAAGCGCCACGTATTTTTATTCTAAGCGAGCACACACACTCTTTCTGTCTCTCGTTTCGCACGCGGAAGTAATAGCGCTATCCTTTTCACACTCTAGCGAGTGAACGCGCGCTGCAGACTCTTAAAACAGTGTTTCAGTTATAGTAGTTCAGGAGAAGATTACTTATACCGTTATCAGTGGTAAAGAGCAGCAGTACAAGAGATCATCATCATCATCTGCCTGCCATTCCCAACCATGTTGTGGTCGACTTCCAGTCTAACCAGATGCAGCTGAATACCAGTAATTTACATGAAGCGACTGCCTATCTGATCTCCACAACCCAGTTAATACTGGGTAATACGATACCCCTTGGTAAAACTGGTTATCATACTTTTTGGGCCACTGACTACCTGGAACGACTGTCAAAGATCTGCAAATGACAGCCGGGACCAACGGCTTAAGACGCCTGCGGAGCATGCGTCGTTCATACAAACGTAATACCAAAATAATTTGTAAATCATACATATTCTTAAGGTAGTGTGTATTTATTTCGATTGGATTACAGAATATCTATGTTCCCAAATATATATTTTGAAAGGACAATGATGTAAAGACGAGATATGAGGAATTTAAAATTTCTATAGAAAACTTATTTTTCTCATAACTCTTGTTTAAATCAGTATCCATTCAAAATGTATATTTGGGAACATAGATATTCTGTAATCCAATCGAAATAAATACACACTACTTTAAGAATATGTTTGATTTACAAATTATTTTGGTATTACGTTTGTATGAACGACGCATGCTCCGCCGGCCCCTTAACGTGCTTCCCGAGGCACGGAGGAAACCTAGTCTGCAATGGGGGTCACCCATCCACAGACCTGAGACCACCCAATGCAAGCACGGCTTAATTAACCTACAGATCGTTCTGATCGGCTGTTATTATTTAACCAATTTAAACCAGAAAGTAAGCTAGTTGGTCAATTAGCACAACATTATAATCTCCCAACGTCATTCATGTAATAACGTAACTATAAGTCAGATAAGACTTAATCAAAATACGTGCATCACAACCTCTAACCCTGAACTGCACGAGGCATGCACAATGCACAAATGACGCACTAACTGTATGACAGAGGAGCTCGTGGCTGAATAATAACAGCCGCTCGGGTCGATCTTTAGGTTAAGCTATGCTTGCCTAGGTTGTAGGTTGGCCTGTGGATGAGTGACCACCCTTACATACCGAGTTTCCTCCGTGCTTCGGAAAGCACGTTAAGCCCGACCGAATCTTTCTTGCTATTGTTTAACTATTGTGTCTACTTCGCTAACTATGAAGGTTCAAGCCGTTGCTCCGGCTGTTATTTGTAGATCTTTGACAGTCGTTACAGGTAGTCAGTGGTCCAAAAAGTCTGACAACTAGTCCGACCAAGGGGTGTCGTAATACCCACTACCCAGTACTAACTGGGTTGTGGAGGTCAGATAGGCAGTCGCTCCATGTAAAATATTGGTATTCATCTCCTTCTGGTTAGCCTGAAAGCCGAATCAACATAACTTGACAATATTTTGTACTTTTCTTGAGCGCGAAAATAGACGTTCGTCTGCCTCGTCAGCGATGTGACAATGATTCGATTGAAATTATGACGTACTGTCACAATGACAGCTGCGTTTGACGTAACAATCGTCACAGTAGAAACCTGAGGTGGAAACAAACCGTGTTTGTTTTGTTTAATGTCAATATTTTCGTTA
The DNA here is from genome assembly GCA_950022955.1 of Xestia ashworthii. Lineage (NCBI taxonomy): Eukaryota > Metazoa > Arthropoda > Insecta > Lepidoptera > Noctuidae > Xestia > Xestia ashworthii. Next base: position 12,161,172 of record OX465575.1, on the reverse strand, counting down.
GATTTGCTGTTATGCAATGGACTTGCTTGATATTGCATGTGTGATCTGATTTGATTTGTCAATAGGTCATTTCATTACATGCCATAATAAATACGTGGATAGATACATGTTTTTTGTTTTATCAAATTAATAATAAATGACGAAGACAAAACGCGTCAACGATCATGAGTGGGGGCTTTGTGACGTCACTTTCCAGTAAACAATGTACCGGGTAAAACGGGGTGAATAGAAATGCAGGGGTGAATGGAAACAAAACTTTAAAAGCGATTTTATCGCTGAACTTATCATGTATATTGCCAACAAGGTACCTTTATAATTAAGTATAATTTAGTTAACACAATAGAGTACTTGTTGGTACCGTATCATGTGAATTCAACTTTAAAATCCATTCCAAAGTTTTGTTTCCATTCACCCCTGCATTTCTATTCACCCCGTTTTACGTTACCCAAACGTCACACGAGTTTTCGAAGCACTGTATCGTTTTCATTTTTTATTTACGCGAAAAATTAAAAAGATATGTTTGCTACAGGGTGATTGGTAATTGGGTGCAGGCCTTGAAACGGGCGATACTAGACCTTATTTGCAACAATTTTTACCGCGATATCTTCGGGTCCAAACTGGGTGGTTTTTGAGAAATGGAACTTTTAAAGCTTTCCTTAAAATGTTCCATCTTTGGCACCTTTACACCATAAAGTGACGATTGTGAGAAATCTAAGCTATTCAGGATATTAAACTGATACTTTTCTGATAGCTCATGAACGAATGTATATCCTCCGAAAACCAATTTATCAAAACAGAACAATCTGCCTGTTGTTGCAAATAAGGTCTAGTATCCTCCATTTCAAGGCCTGCATCCAAATACCAATCACCCTGTGTAATATCCATCTGACGGACTAATTAGATTTTGTATTGTCATGTACCCTATTTTATAAAGCTAGTACCAGATAAATCTAGCTACAAATCCATTACCTCTTCGTTACCTATCTGACAAGTAACGTCACATACAGACAGACACACCCATTAGCTCTTATCCCAATAAAGGTGTACAGTCGTCACCCCTGCAGGTCATTGACTGGTTCAGCCACAAAATGGGGTGCGAGGCCATTAGCTTGGCATTTATAGGGCACTGTTCTGGACGCAGGCGCGGTGGGGTTTGGTTTCAGGTGGTAATGGGATTATACCTGTCTTCTAGCCAGACAATTATAAACGTGAAAGCTTGAGGTTTGTTACTGGATCGCGCAAAAAAGGGATGAACAGATTTTTATGAGATTTGGCACACAGATAGTTTATAACCTAGATTAACACTTATACAAGGTGGATACGTTCAAAGGTGCAGTAAGGGCACTATCTTAAATTTTGCAGCTACATGAAAATGGAATTAGGAGACAATATACATATTTTTTTGTGAAATTTTGATCACTATTCACAGATTTAAAAAAAAAATTACAGTTAGCAAGAAAACATTTTTTGATGCCAATCAATCCTGTCTGTAATTATACTGATCAAAAATTTTTACTCAGGTCGTAGTACTAAAAAAGTCAGAAATTGCAAAAAACTACCCATGATACATTTTGCTTGAAAGTTCTTATAAAAAAAAAATGTCATTTTTCCAACAAGCCTTTCTCAGTAGGTAGCAGCCACGGAGCTGAATTTGTGGCCTGTTGATGGAAATAGGGCCGACCCCTATTATTTGGGACTTAAACATAACTGGCAAAATGTGGGCGTACTTTAGGCACACCCATAATACTAGCGTGATGTAAATTTTATGTAATTTAAATTCTTTTCTCAAACTATTAATTCTCAAGTCCTGTCAAAACGAGACTCTCAGACGAGTCTTCTAAAGGGCATTGGGTTCCAGACCTTAGCTCGCAATGCATAGGGTTCAATATTAAAGTTCGCGAGTTCGTTCACTTAGGTTGTCTGGGGCAAATGGCAAATGCAGTATTGGACTTTGCTATCTGGTGTACGATATAGTTTTTATTCGAGAGTCGAGACACGTTCAGAGTTCATGGAACTGCTGCTGTAGAAAAATGTCTGGTCCTAGATGAAAATGTACGTGATTTGAGATTTTTTTATCGTCGCGGTCGGTTCAAAAGTCATTCTTAGTTTTAAACCGAGACACCTAACGTTCGCATATAATATACCCCTTTACAGTTGGCGGAATATGAAGAACTATTGGATATTATTTTGTTATAAAATCTGTAAAATACCATATTTCAGGCAAGTCAATGAATCTATCTATCTACATCTAACCATTCCTCGATTCGACTATCAAATTTAATGGTGTATAGGATTTTTAATGTTACAGTTTTGTAGTTTTCACTAATATGTTAGTTTTGTAGTTTTAACTAATATGTTACAGTTTTGTAGTTTTAACTAATATGTTACAGTTTTGTAGTTTTAACTAATATGTTACAGTTTTGTAATATTTATTACATTAATTTATGAAAGAAAGAATAAATTGATACGGATATTGGCACACGCGTTAAATAAAAACAACGTTTTTTTTTGCGTAGTTAAGTATTTGTCGATTCGACGAAGGTTAGGTGTCTAGAGTGACTGCAGCTATGAGCTCGGACCTGAGTTTTTGTCTTGTTTGAATCGACACAGGCTTCTTTATCTTGTGGTTACTGATTAGTGCCTAACCTGGTGTCGAGAGTTTTTATGCCGCATCGCAAAAATATTCTCTTTCACATTTTGACGGCAAGAGAAACGCTAATTTGAAAAAAAAGGGATATAAGTAATGTACCCATAAGATTGTAGATTTCTTATCCTATTTTTTTTTAATCGTCGTGAGTCGTGTGTCCCACTGCTGGGCAAAAGCCTCCCCGTTTTTCTTCCAAACCTCTCTATCTTGTGCTATATCTGGCCATGTTCGCCCCGCAAACAAGATCAGTTCGTCACGCCACCTTCGCCGCTGTCTACCTCGACGGCGATTTATCAATATTAAATAATTTTTATTTTAAATTTTTAGTTGTTATTAGTATGTAACATTTAAATTTTGTCTGTCTTTGCTTGTTTGTTCCGGCTTATCTCCGAAACAGCTGGACCGATTCTGACTGATGTGACTTTTACTGGCAGATAGCTAATGTGATAAGGACTAAATTAGGCTACTGTTATACGAGTATTAGATGAAAGATGAGGGTTCCATGCAAAAAATAATAAAACCATTGCCTTACGTTCCCGTAACCGTTGCCTGGGTTCGAATCCCGGTAGGAGCAAATGTTTGTGTGATGAGCATGAACATTTGTTTCAGAGTCATGGGTGTTTATATGTATAACAAACAAGTATGTATTTAGAAACAAAAAGTATTATTATTTGATATTTATTATTATTATAAAAAAAATGCTCATTTCAAATAGAAAAGTACTTAATATTTTTATAACAACTTGAGAAGGTCGCGATCAGCAACTAGTGTCACTAAATTGATGTCAATGCTCGTCACTAAACCGCGATAAAAAAGTGTCAACTTACACCTCCTAGGGCAAATGCCCTTCTACAAGTATGTGCAAAATTTCGGGCTGGCCATTCAACTTGATTGCCTGTCTAGGTTGCAAGTCAATGCCCTTAGGGACAGGGCAAGCCTGGGGAATTTGGGAGCGACACTCAGGTCATTAGGGAGAATTGATTCTTTGAGTTGGTTGAAAGAAGATTCAATACTTGTTTCAAGTTTTATTTATTAACTCCACATTAGTTTTACGGCTATTATCTGACCTTAGTAGCTTCGCGATTAAATAATAACAGACGCTCGGGTCGATCTTTAGGTTAAGCCGTGCTTGCCTAGGTTGGTCTGTGGATGAGTGCCCCGTGCTTGCCTAGGTTGGTCTGTGGATGAGTGCCCCATTTAATAAATGTAATGGTATGTGGATAAATAAATAAATACTTACACACCGAGTTTCCTCCGTACCTCGGAAAGCACGTTAAACCGTTGGTCCCGGCTGTCATTTGTAAGATCTTTGACAGTCGTTACAGGTAGTCAGTGGCCCGGAAACTTCGACAACCAGTCTTCCAATGGATATCGTATTACCCAGTACTAACTGGGTTGTGGAGGTCAGATAGGCAGTCGCTCCATGTAAAATACTGGTATTCAGCTGCATCCGTCAGACTGGAAGCTGACCCCAACACAGTTGGGAAAAGGCAGGTAGATGACGATGATCCGACCTTAGTTGCGTCTTGCTTCACCTTGTGCGGGCTTATTGATCTGAAAGAAGCCCCGTAGCCAAGACTAGCTTATCGAGTCTAAGGCTAACTTCTAGGTTTAGCCTTCCGTAAAACCTTCGAGGAATTCAATTAGAGTTATTTGATCAGTAGGCTAAGTAAGAAGGTTTCTTCAGTGAATACAAATTTGTTTGATGTATTTCAGGGGTAACACGTATTAGAGTAGGTCGTCATGATCGGAAAAATGTGTAAATAAATAAATATCGCTGGACATTATACACAGCGCCATCTAGTGCCACACTAAGCAAGGATTGTGTCGTGGACACCAGATATTTGATATACTCCATAGGTATTTTTTTGGTTGTAAATACTTACCGACCCAAATAAACATCCATGACTCGGAAACAATGTCCATGCTCATCACACAAACATTTGTAACCTCCTGGCTTTATATGGATGTTTATATGTATAATAAGTATGTATTTACAAACAAAAAAGTATATATGTAGTATATCAACTATCTAGTGTCCACGACACAAGCTTTGCTTAGTGTGGCACTAGGTGGCGCTGTGTGTTAATGTCCAGCGATATTTATTTATTTATTTATTTTTGACTGACCAAGGGACTTTTAATGGAAAATAGCTGATGTTTTAAGGTCTAACTCAGGCTACTTATTTTTGAAAAAAATTAGGGACCCGTCCAAAAAAAAAATTAACCCCCGTGAAATTATTAACAAATCCGATTTAGGCAGCTAATTTCCGAAACGGCGGCGGCGGGACCGATTTTGACGGGACTTTTACTGGCAGGTAGCTGATTTTATAAAGAGTAACATAAGCTACATAACACCACGCTACGACCAATAGGAGCTGAGCATCGATGAAAAATATTACAAAAACCGGGGAAATAATATTTTTATAATAATTTCGTGAGAACGAAGGTCGAAAAAAAAACACTAATGTCATAATTAAAGCATAAGCTATATTTTTAACGTTCTGGGGTACTTAAATATGTATTTCTCCGACTATACCGCGAGCGAAGCCGCAGACCGATACTAGTTTTTTTGTTGTAAAATAAGTGGATATGTGCTATCCCCCTTTGAACTTACGATGCAGAACAGATGCCTTCTACTCGATACGACTGTCTGTCTAGTCTGCTATGAGCTGTCAGTCACTCCCCGGGGAGACCGAATGAACTGTTGAACTATAATATTGCAGACTTTTGAAAAGTTCGTCTGCTACCCTTGTGCTCGCATACAATGATAATGACTTGTGTTATTTCAAACTCGACTTGTGTTATGTCGAGATCGATTTAAATGATCGAAAATTTTAGTGAGAATAAATGGGCTTTAAGAATAGGTGACTGGATCTAAAATCGCCATAGCAAATACGCACATAAAGTAGGTAATTTACTAATAAAAACCTTACTTTCCCTGGTTTTATAGCTTGGGAGATATGTCATTTTTATAATTTAATGAGATTTTTCCGATTATTCGACCTTCAAGTATTTATAACTTTCTTTTTTTGAATTATTTTTGCAGCTTATTATTATTATTTGTTTATAGCATAACCATTGCCGATTAAAATACCACGGAACTTTCCTCAAACTAGGGTTAAAAAAAATATAAAACGCTTTAAATAAAAAACGACTTTGATAGCTAGATCTAATAATTAGAAAATAACCACTCCGGTCTATGCGAATTTGCTATGCTTATACTTACGACTTAATACTTACGTTCGACGTGTATGTATAATTTCTTGGGTCACGTTTATCGCGGCGCGCGTCTGCTTCGGTTTTCAACCGACTTCAAAAAAGTAGAATGTTCGTTAAGTCTACTTTAAACACTTCAGCCATGGGCCATCCTCTGTTCAGGGGTCCATCGCATTGCTTGGCTAAAAATAACGTTCTTTCCTCTTATACAAATCTACCTCTTACCAAAAATGATCCGGCCAGACCAGTTTAAAAAAAAAAAGCAATTTCTCCTTTTCCAGGGCTCGAATTCACCCATCCAAACGAACGAGGCGAATACGAGGTGGCTGAAGGGATATCTGCGACAGTCTTCAGAGCCATCTTGGAGTACTACCGGCTGGGCAGCATCCGCTGTCCACCCACAGTGTCTGTCCAGGAGTTAAGGGAGGCCTGCGACTACCTGCTCGTGCCTTTTGATGCCAACACCGTGCGGTGCCAGGTGAGGTACTTTTTAGTTGCAGGTGTGGATAGATATGGCATGGATAAATACAGGGTGTTGCTTTGCATCCTGTATTGCATGGGACCACCATCGCTGCGCCATTCGGGTCGTCATCATATAGATGGTACTTTTGTGACGGTCTTGAATAGGTTTAGTTCCACCAATGCTGCTTTAAGAGCCACGATTTTGGTACACAGTTCCACGATTGGTACTTTTTTGTGGCTAAAATTAGCTTGATCAAAGTAGCAGGATTCAATTTCACTTCTAACTTTTAAGTGCACTCGTGACCACTGCAGAATTCGTAATTACCATCTTCTGATTAATAAATGATAAATGATGTTTATTTAGCAAGTGGGTTTTTACAAAGACTTTTACACGTCATTTTTTTAAAACTAGATGGGGCCGGTGTTTCGTACCTAACTATGCAGATTAGTGTCTGAGATGGTCTTTTGAAGAAAGAAAGATATAATATAAGAGTACAGCATAAACGGCCTATATTGTTCCCAATACTGGGACACAGGCCTTCTCTCTATGCATGGGAGTGGGCCCCGTGAAAGTTGGTGGACATTTCTGTAGTGTAACCGTTAATAATAATTAAATTCTCTTCTTTACAGAACCTCCGAGGCCTCCTACACGAGCTCTCAAACGAAGGCGCTCGCCGTCAGTTCGAATCCTTCCTCGAGAGGTTAATCCTGCCTCTAATGGTGGAATCAGCCCAGAGAGGGGACAGAGAGTGCCACGTGGTTGTCCTGCTAGACGACGACTCCGTGGAGTGGGATGAGCAGTACCCTCCTCAGATGGGAGACGAATACTCGCAGACAGTGCTGTCCACGCCACTGTATAGGTTCTTCAAGTATATTGAGAATAGGTGAGCCTCTTTTAGTTTTATGCTAGCCTGGTACTTTTTTTAAGGGAGGTAATTTATGCTGTTTACCGGTTTACGCCGAAGTCAAATAGGAAGGATTAGGATTTTAGCAGACTATGTATGTATTTGTATTTAAATATATTCCTCCGTAGCGACTAAACTATTTATCCGATTTTGATGTCAATCTATTGGATTCGTTATTATGGCCCGGGTAACATTAGCTACATCTTAATCGACCCAGTCCGTTATATAATACAATAGGAGTCGATTTTACCTTGTAAACCCTGAATTTTAAAAAAGGGACAAAAATGCGTGAGTTTTGTATGTTATCTTGTAAGCCTAAGAATGTATAACTAAAACATTTCTAACCAAAATTCTCTTATTTCCTCAGGGACGTAGCCAAACAAGTAATGAAAGAACGAGGGCTCAAAAAAATACGCCTTGGAGTCGAAGGTTACCCTACATACAAGGAAAAAGTGCGCAAACGCCCCGGCGGCCGCGCCGAAGTCATATACAACTACGTGCAACGACCATTCATACACATGTCTTGGGAGAAAGAAGAGGCTAAATCTCGCCACGTCGACTTCCAATGTTTCAAGTCGAAGTCGGTAACGAATCTAGCGGAAGCAACTGCGGATCCTGTCATAGAGTTGGATGCGAATAGAGTCAGGGATGAGGAGGTCCCGGAAGTGGTTGTTGAACCGGAAGTTGAAGAGGCTCAGTGATTGGTACACCGCTCTTCGGGAGCGGTCGTGAAGTTATTAACAGGTATTTTCTGCTGGCTCTGATACAAGTCTGTGTGTGGCGGGGTTTGAAAATTGGGTTGTGGTTTTGAAAAAGGAATTAAAACGCTCTGTTTTGAATTTAGAAATGGAACAAGACAGTTCGGTTTTGAATTTGGAATGCGAGTTTTGAGTGTGCTTTAGTAATGGAACGAGACAGTTCGGTTTTGAATTTGGAATGAGTTTTGGAATTGCAGTTTTGAATTTCGAGACGGTTTCGAAATGATTTTGAAATTTGATTTCTGTTCGAAATGATTGCAAAATCGGGCAGTTACACTTGTCTATGTGCAAGAATTTCAAAAGTATATCGTCTTGAAATTCGAGCCGGTGGTACTAAAAGCGTCATAGAGTGCCCCCAATCACACATAGACATCTTAAAATCAAAGTGGAGAAGTGTAAGAGAGTGCCAGATGAACTCTATGTACTTATCATAACGCACATTAGTCTTACGGATATGCTTATACACTGGAGTGCATTAAAATAGGTCGTTGTAAACACTGGAGTGTATGAAACTTTGGTCAGTGGAGTTACGGAAAAATGGCCTTAAAAATTATTGCTGTAGCAATATTTTGGTGGATTGTAGTCGTTTGCTACTTTTATTGTGTGTAACAAAATGTGGAAAGTGGTTATGTCTGTTTGTTTAACTTTGATTTTCCTTCGAGTGTAAAATTTAAAAATATTTTTTAGGTAGTGACCCAACTTCGCAAATGTCGTTTTTTATTTTTAAAACTATTTATCAACCCTAGAGAGCACTAACTGGTTTGTGGAGGTCAATTGTTCCATGTAAAATACTGGTATTTAGCTGAATCCGGTAAGACTGGAAGCCGACCCCAACATAGGCCGCATTCCGAATTACGCTGTAATCGATTTGAGCGTCCATAAACCCGTTCCGAATTACCGTGAGCGCGATATCGATGTCCCTTGAATCGTCATAGATGACGTCATGACATGTGCCATCTTGCGATTACACCGACCATGCCCAAATAAATATCACCGTGAGCGCTGTCAAAAATGACAGTTGTGTTCAAAGGTTGTTTTTTTGTTACAAACTTAGGAGGGAGTCGCATCTAACTATTCTGTCGTGGCATTTTAAGAAATTGTGCACATTGCAACCATGAGTATTTAAGTGTATATAGCTGACGAGCTTAACCAACATAACTTCCATTTTCAAAAACAGATCATGAAAGGTTTTGGTTTGGGGTTTATGTTCACTGTGAACGCGTTCACGAGTGTTCCGAATTGATCGTGAATTGATTTCGTGATATCTAAATCGAAACGCAAAATATAGATGTGAGCGCTGTGAGCGATTATTTTGTAATTCGGAATACGGCCATAGTGATCGGTACAAGTCTATATCACATCGCTGAGTTTGGTCACTGCCTAATAAGTTAAGCTGTATTACTATAATTTTTCTTAATGAATAAAAATATTCATAAATAAACTTACAAAATTGAAAGTAAAGTGTTCCTGTGATAAAAATGGTGGTGGACCTATTTTTATGCACATCTAATGTACTTTATACGCGTGTATCAGAATGTTGTGGCCACATTTCGAGAGGTCCTAAGTACAATTGCCAGGTCGGACAGGGTTATTGGGCTTTTACATCAGAAATTCCTCAATAACAGCCACGGAGGTATTGGTATCCGGGTGATGGCAATAGGGTCACCCCAATAGGCTTGTTTCCACCATCAATAAATTGCAAATCTATTTAGTCCGTCAGTTAGAGTATTAGAAAATAATGGACACGTATTTTTTGTTTTTGTAAATCAACGAATATTGACAAAGATAAAACGCATCAAAACTCGGGAGTGGGGGCTCGTGACGTCAGTACTCACTAAGAATCATACCGAACAGTGACGTATTGGGAATTTTAAAAGCGTCGTATCTTCGTCAATTTTGTTTTATGTGACAAAACAAAAAATACGGGTCCAATATTTTTTGATAATTTAAGTGACGGACTTATTAGATTTTTTCAGTTAACAAGCCTATTACCTGGGACTTAAACATATCTGTTGAAATGTGTGTGAACTATTAGATACACTTCTGTCTAACACTTAGGTTATTACAGCCGTGATGTTATGATATGGTTCACACAATCAAACTGAACTGTATAATTAATATCATAATAATAGGGAATATGCAAGTAATACAAAACTGTTTATTTATTAAAAATGCCTTGTATTGGCGCTTAAAAACATTATGGTACACTTGTTTAAGAGGCCTGCGGAGCATGCGTAGTTCATACAAACGTAATACCAACATAATTTGTTAATCAAACATATTCTTAAGGTAGTGTGTAAATACACACTACCTTAAGAATATGTTTGAATATTTCGATTGAATTACAGAATATCTATGTTCCCAAGTAAGTATTTTGAAAGGACAATGATATAAAGACGAGATATGAGGAATTTAAAAAAGTGAAGAAAAAATTACATGCATGTTCCCTATTGTCAAAGTATGATTATCATGATAATACCTACGCTTAAAAACTGAAAAAATCGAATTAGTCCGTCAGTTAGATTATCAAAATATATTTGACCCGTATTTTTTCTTTTGTTACGTAAACCAAAATTGACGAAGATACGACGCTTTTAAAATTTTCAATACGTCACGCTCACGCCGCGCCGTGCTATAATTTTTAGAGCGTTCTGACGTCACGAGCCGTGGAGTTTTGATGCGTTTTATCTTTGTTAATATTCATTGATTTACAAAAACAAAAAATACGTGTCTATTTTTTTCCAATACTGTAACTGACGGACTAAATAGATTTGCAATTTATTGATGGTGGAAACTAGCTTTATCAAAGTATGATTTTGACTTTGAACCCTGTCTATACCACCTTTAAATATAACCACACCTTTCTGAACATGCTATCTTTTGAAAATGAAAAAAAAAACTCATAATTAACCAAAATATACTTCTTGTAACATTTTTATTTTATGATATACTTAGTTTTATCCTATGTCTTTACTCGCCTTTTTTGTGAAATGGACAAAGTTGGTCATGTCTGAAACTTAAGTTTGCTAGAAAAAAACGTATCTAAAATGTCCACTAATCTTTAAAACCAAAACACTGTTGTGCAAGATTAAACGTTGAATATTATTTTAAAATTTATTATAAAACGTACTGAGACATTCCTATAGAAAAGTGAACGAATTATCTTACATGACAGTGTGAATATACTTGCTACAATTGTGTGAAAAATTGTTGTTAAACATTTAATATTTCTAATTTACATCTTCTTTTTTAGCAGCACAGCATGTATCAGAAAATATGTATAGGGGGTGTAAACCACCTCTTAACGAAGCCGAAAGGCAGTTGTTCTCCCCGTCATTGCGATCACTTTTTTGTTCTACACCATACCTGGGAACCTTCTAGTTACGGAGATATTGGGGGTCAAAGTTCCAACTTTTTGACATGGTTTTTTTTTAATACAACTTTAAGCTACCTCCATACTATCAATACATCCATCAGCACATTTTTTTGAGTTCCACAAAACGTGATTTTTTACCCAAAAAAAAAATCAATATTTTTTACGTAAAGTTACTTAGTTTGATGTACAGAATGCTTGGTTGACGGCTTTGTGATGAGGTGGTTTACACCCTGAAAGCTGTATACGCGGTAAAAATGTAAATTGTGCAGAAAAATAGTGCCTTCATCACCCAAGGAAGAAATTTCAAATTTGCCTGTAACGGTACAGTTTGTAACAATCACTTGTTTCTGCGAAACGGTGGCCCAGTGGTGGCGGCTCCGACTTACGAACAGTAACTCGTAGGTTTGAACCCAGACAGGTGCATTACTTTGTGTAATTTATTTCATCACCGCTGCTCTCAAAACGGTGAAGGAATACATCGTGAGGAAACCGGTATGTCCTAGAACCAAAAATTCGAAGACATGTGACATCTACCAACCCGTACGGGGCCCGCGTGGTGGATTATAGCCCATTCCCTCTTGTAGAGAGGAGGCCTGTGTCCTTTAATGGCGCTATTTGCCTGCACTATTTTTTTTAGTGTACACACGCCAGTACATCAAGCAACACGAATTTGTCAAATTTTTCCATCAACTTTAAACCTAATGCTTCATCACTAATTAATATAAAACAAAACCCCCGCCAAGTCTCGTCTGTCTGTTTGTTCGCGATAAACTCAAAAACTACTGCACCGATTTTCATGCTGCTTTCACCAATGGATAGAGCGGTTCTTGAGGAAGGTTTTAGTGTATAATTTGTACGCGGGCCAAGCCGTGAACATCAGCTAGTTGGTGATAAAGTTGAAAATCTATTGAAGAAAGTCAGATTGGAATTACTTGATGTTTTGGCGTCTTTTTCGTTCCTTTAACATACTTGTGAATCTATAAAACATGCTATATAATGAATAATAAAAATTAACGAATTGATTGTTATTCGTAAGACTATTACTGTATTTAGATTTTATAAAATACTTAGAAAATAATTTGTACGAACTTATGTTAGATTTTGTATTAAAATTATACATATCTGATGAAACCGCTGTTTTATTTTGAAAGAACATATCTCATGTGTTACCTACGAGTGTATCTACATAATTATGTAAAACAATTAAATTGTTAATAGGCAGATGATGTTGATATGTCAGTAAAATTGTCCAACACGTTATATTGTAATATCTCTAGCGACATTGTAGACTCTCGAATTATTGTCAAACGAACATACTGCTTACAATAAAACGCATTATTTTTCGTGGAATGCATGCGATGGTAGTCAACTCACGCGGTGTGGAGAGAAGGAGGGGTCCCCCTTGCCCAGTGGTACCACCTCTCATGAAAAGATACTGTACTATTCCTGAGAAAATATCGATTAATATAACCTAACCTTAAAACACATATTCCCCTAAAAAGCGGGCCCCTATTTCCGAGTGCAGGGTTTAAAGGAACCTAACTAACCTAACGGGGGGGTGCCCCAAGTCCCGATTATGGGGGCAGAGATGCTTCCGTATGTTCAGTTGACAATAATTCGAGAGTTTACAATATCGCTAGAGAGGAACACGTTATATTGTAATATAACGTGTTTGACAATTTTACGGTGACAGATATATTACATCAACATCATCTGCCTAGGAAGAAATTCGGTATGTAACAGATGGTCTACCATCCATTGACCGACCGTGGTAACCGCTGCTTAACCTAGAAGATCTGCTGCAGTGATTACTTGCCGCTAGCTCCACTGGACATATCTGGAAGTGGAAATTACGGTTTCCCTCTACTCGAATTATCAAATGACCCCTCCCGCTCTGGGCGGAGCAGAATTATTTTATTTATTTATTTATTTATTTACACCAATTATAACATCCTTACAGACTATTCCAATACGATGCTATAAGACAAACATTATAAAACACATTTTTGAACACATATAATAGAAATACACACAATCTATATCTATATATCTATATACATATAATAAAATAGTAAAAAAGCTGTGTCTGTACATTGAATATATTTAAAAAATAATAATTGAAGGGGGTTTAGAAACAGTAATAGAGCACGAATCCAAAAAAAAAAGTCTGTCTGTTTGTCTGTTTATCTGTTTGTCTGTTTGTTTGTACACGCTAATCTTCGGAAGTACTGGACGGATTTGAATGATTTTTTTTTTGTTGTATAGGTATTATGTCTGGGCAACATATAGGCTATAATTTATCTTGGAAACCTGAACACCTGATGTAGAACCGCAACAGACCGGCTAAAATATAAGAGATACAAAAATGACACCATAGCAAAAATTGTTCCACGTGATGAGCATTTTCTGCTGAGAGAATAAATTTGAAGATCTGGAACACCTGATGTGGAACTCCAAGAGCCCAGTTATACCATAACACATACAGGAATGACGTCTTAGCAAAAGTTGTTCAATTTGATTAGCACTTTCTGTTGACTTATAAAAATCGTAGATCTGGGACACCTGTCGTGGAACCTCAATAGCCCAGCTACACCATAACACATATAGGTATGACGTCGTAGCAAAAGTTGTTCAATATGATGAGCACTCTCTGTTGATTTATAAAAATCGAAGATCTGGAACACCTGTTGTGGAACTCCAAGAGCCCAGCTACACCATAACACATTTAAGGATGATGACGTCTTAGCAAAAGTTGTTCGGTCTGATGGGCATTTTCTGTTGACTTATATAAAATCGAAGATCAGAAACATCTGATGTGAAAATTATTGCAAAGCTATCACAAATGTCACTGTATAATTATAAAATAACAAAAACTGGGAGTAGATCGACTTCTAGATCTCTAGAGACAAGTGGGGAACGTGATGCGCGACTGACCGCTGATCGGGTACGTCACGCATTGTCTCGCGCGTCGGAGATGTTCACGGATAGAGAATTACGCTTGATTTCTCATCGTATCTACGCATCTGCTTCTAGGTCTCTAGGGATAAGTGGGGAACGTGATGCGCGACTGACCGCTGATCGTGAGCGACATGCATTATCTTGCGAATCGGAAACGTTTACCCTACAGAATCACGCTTGAGTTCTCAGCGTAATCGCACATCTACTAACAGGTCTTTTGAAACGAGTGATGAACGTGATGCGCGACTAACTGCTGCTCGAGATTATCATACATTGCCCCACACACGCACGCAACAAAATATTCATAATCAGTTAGAAAGTGAGAGAGAAAGAATTACTGGAGTACGGCATGAAGAGACAGAAGAAGAGCGCGAAGACTTTGACATTCTCTGAACAGAATGTCGATATCATCTGAAGAATCGGATGTCTCAAGATATAGCCGTAGGGCATGGCGACCTTCCTTGGGTTGATAAGGAACGGAGTGCATTTACATATACTCCTATGATTGAATACGCCACATATTCCGCCATCGGAGGTATGGTTCAAAATTGTACTTTTTGTGAAGCTGTTAAATGGCAAAAAGAAACAAACGGTATGTGTTGCTCAGGTGGGAAAGATCCATTATTTTCCCGTCCCCGGGCTCTTAGAATTAGACGTTTCAGATCTTCGATTTTGACGAACCCGGTGTGCTGGCAAAAGCAACAGGATCCGCGTACGAAGTCGCGGGCAGAAGCTAGTATAAAATAAGTAAAACTACCCAGTAAAAATAAAAACACCAAAATTAATACAATATGACAATGTTCACAGTTGCACACCTTGTTCAATTATGAATTGAGCCCTCTGGATAAATCTCGGCAGGTGTTGCCCAAATATATCTTCCGATACCGTTATACTATTAATAATGCGTTCAGCTCGCGACATATGGGCAAACTTGAGTAGGTTAGTCCTAGCGGCTGGCACATCTAACAGCGCGGGGCGGCGGCGCGCTCCCACGCACCCATGCGGCGCGCGCAACCGCAGCGCAGCCAGCACCTCGGGATGGTGCAGCAGCCCTAGCAGTACGCTCGCCACATACTTGACCAGCGCCACGTCCCTTCTTACTGCAAGCCTGGTGTACCCAACCATGCCCAGTACGAACAGACTCGGGTACATAAGGGGATAAAAGGGATAAACCCCATATATTCCTTAAGGTAGAGGAATCTACAGAATTTGTTTTGAATTTTCTCCAACATGAGGCTATATTTTCTTTCATGTGGATTCCAAATGAGTGCACTTGTTTCCAGATGACTTCTCACAAGTGCATTATATAAAACCTTAACCGCAGCAGTATCGGTAAAATCCTTACACTGTCTTATAATGAAACCAAGATTTTTGAACGCCCTACCGCACACCTCCACTATGTGTTTGCGGAACGTCAGCTCAGACACCATTTGCACACCTAGATCTCGCACCTGCCTGACACGCGGTACGACTACACCGTCCATGTCGTAGTGATGCTGAAAAAGGGAGAAGGAGCAGAAGGGAGTGTCAGACTTTTACTGTAACCCATTCATGTTCCTTCTAAGCCCTCTGTGTTCTAGGGCCGCGGTATCTCTCGCAGGGGCAGGCATCGGCCCTCGCGGACCCTTTTCTTTTTGCTGACATCTCTTTGAGGCGCGCGTGGAACACGAACGCATTAGTACTGGGTAATACGATACCACTTGGTGAGACTGGTTGTCAGACCTTTTGGGCCACTGACTACCTGTAACGACAATCGAAAATCTACAAACGACGGCCGGGACCAACAGCTTAACGTGTTTTCCGAGGCACGGAGGAAACTCAACAGTCCCGCATCCTTAAAGATAGACCTGCCGCAGAGATTATACATATGTACTTAGCCACGAGTCGCGACATAATAGCTTGTAGAATAAGCAAGCTGAAGTGACAGAGGACTGATAGAGTAGGTATTCGAGTGCTGGAGTAGACACCACGTATAAATAAATAATATAATACATTATACACACCGCCATCTAGTGCCACACTAAGCAACGAAGCTTGTGTCATGGACACCAGATAGTAAGCGTCAGTTAATACCGAGACGCGAAGCGGCGCGACAGTAGGTACTGAAAGAGGCCAGGGATGGCGCGCGATGCTGTCAAATCGTTGGCAGCACTATTAAAGAATAAGTGAAAATGTTCTATCAATAAATGTATATGTCACCGTAATATTGTCAAATACGTTATATTACAATATAACGTGTATCTCTCTAGCGATATTGTAAAGTCTCGAATTATTGTCAACTGAACATACGGAAGTATCTCTTGCCCCCATAAACGGGACTTGGGGCAACCCCCCGTTAGGTTAGTTAGGTTCCTTTAAACCCTGCACTCGGAAATAGGGGCCCCGCGAAGCGGGGCTCCGTCGACTACGCTTTTTAGGGGAATATGAAGTGTTTTAAGGTTAGGTTATATTAATCGATATTTCTCAGGAATGGTACAGTATCTTTTCATGAGAGTGGTACCACTGGGCAAGGGGGACCCCTCCTTCACTCCACACCGCGTGAGTTGACTACCATCGCATGCATTTCACGAAAAATAATGCGTTTTATTGTAAGCAGTATGTTCATTTGACAATAATTCGAGACTTTACAATATCGCTAGAGATATTACAATACTTCTAACGTATTTGACAATTTTACGGTGACATATATTTGTCAAGTCAAACTAGAAGAAGGAATAACAACCCATGTGCTTGCTTAACATTCCCTCTTCTTCAAACCGAATTCTTCACAGAGCGACAGAGCCTTACCAGTCTCGGACTAGTACTATTATCTATTCTGTGCCCTTGGTAAGACTGGTTGTCAGACATTTTGGGCCACTGACCTGTAACGACTGTCAAAGATCTCGAAATAACAGTCCGAGGTACGGAGGAAACTCAGTGTGTATCCACAGACCAACCTAGGCAAGATCGGCCCGAGCGGCTGTGATTATTTAGCCACGAGCTCCTTCGTAGTTGTATTTTCAATCAATCAATCATTTTATTATCAGGCAACCTAAGGCCCATAGATAAAATACACAAAAATACATTACAACTTAAAAATATACTAATACATACAAAATATAACTTATGAACTATGATAACACACGAAGTGGCGGCGTCGTGTTACGCTGTGCGGTGTCACGTAGCCTGCCGCGAAAACGTCGGTAGACAACACCCTTCTGCCAAAACTCTTCCTTGAGAAACTTGTCGAGATAGGTATTGTGTCGGAACTCGCACCACACAAACGACTTGAAGTTATTGTTGTGACGCGGCTCCTACTTCTCGACCCTCAAGGTCCAGCTGGTCTTCACATTCATGTACTCTATGACCTCCTCAACCTTCGTTGAGTGATGCAGTCGGGACACATAAAGTAACGTCGTTGGTGTCGCTGGACGCAGCAGCATATTTGGTCCTGACAGTCCAGTACCGCATTGATTGCGACAAGTAGGCTTCTTCTTCTTCTGAACTAAGGTGAAGCCGTCCTCATCACACTCCTGCTTTGCTGGACAACGCTGTACCGGAATCCTCGGAAGGGTTTCACAGCGACGGTTCTGGGCGGCGATTTTGAGTCGCTCTCGTAGCGTCGCGTCGCGTCTCGGTATGATCTGACCCTTACTGATATACTACTGCTTATAGATACTTTTTATTTGTAAATTCATATTATGTAGGTACGTAAACACGGTTTTTATACAGTGCTCTAACTATGCTAGTATTATAGATAGATAATAGATAGACATAGAAAGGGAGCGTAGGGCATCAGCGGTCAGAAGTAACATGCTGGCTCGCAGGTTTGCGCGTTGTAGTGGTCAAGTTAAAGTCACACTATTTAGAGCCTACTGTCAGACCTTCTACACGTGCAGCCTGTGGTTCAGGTATACGCAGAGACAGCTCAATGCCCTACGTGTCCAATATAACAATGGATTTAGGATGTTGTTAGGGCTACCCCGCTTTTGTAGTGCCTCTGGTATGTTTACCGAGGCTAGGGTAGACGGCTTCCATGCCATCGTACGCAAACGGCTCGCATCGTTACTATGCAGAGTCCGGGATAGTACTAACAGCATCCTACAAGTCATTGCGGATAGACACGACACAAATATCCTAAAAACATTTATTCGTGCTCAAATTTTATAATTAGACCACGAATAAATGTATGTAATTTTTAATAAATGAATGTAATTTTTAAATGTAGGTATATAGTTATGTAATTTTTCTAATACCTTTGTAGTTAATATTAATTTAGTATGGACCTTGGTCTGAAATAAAGATTTATTATTATTATTATAAAGCTGAAGAGTTTGTTTGTTTGATTGGTTGAACGCGCGAATCTCAAGAACTTACTGGTTGGAATTTAAAGTCTTTTTGTGTTGGATAGTCCATCTAACGAGGAAGGTTATATAATAATAATAATAATAATAATTTTATTTTCAGGAAAAAGACACATTGAAATTTCACAATAAAACAATTTTCAAATAAAAGTGAACATTTCTGACAAAGTGAATCGTTGGTGCCTGTACTAATGATTAAAATCATTGTATCACAGACACCAGCGCCTTCCAGAATAGGTTATGTACATAAAAATAAGAACGAACGTGGTACAAAGTGAAACTAATCTTGTAGTAAAGATATATGGTAATAAGATAATTTAATTTAAAGTAAAAGAAATTTAAAAATAAAATAAAAGTAATTTAAAAGTAAACTAAAAGTAATTTAAAATATAAATAAAATAAAAACAATTAGTAGGTAGGTAATAAAAACTAAATTAAAAGTATTTCAAAATTAAATTAAAATTAAGCTACTTATTTGTTTATGTTAATCTTTTGTGCTTGTGCGTGCACGAGAGTGCACGGGTGAGTGTATTTGTATGTGTGAGTGTATGAGTGAGTGTAAGTGTGAGTGTATGTGTGAATGTATGAATGTCCGTTTTGAAATAGGATCAACTATTGGATTGGTTTGAGAAGATCTTCAGTTTCCTGGTAGTTTAATCTTAGTAAGAGGATTTGAAGTTCTTTTTTACATTTACTTTTTGTTAACTTATGTATGTATTCTATTTTATTAATACGGTTGTAGAGACGAGAACTGTTTACATAAAAATTTCTACTGGCGAGAGCTGTTCTATGCGTCTGAATTTCGCACACTAAGTCCTTCCTGCGTTTGTTATTCGGCTTATAGGGAATTGAAGCATGCTTTCGCAAGACGGTCTGAAGCACATAGAGCTGTCTTACTGTGAGTACAGAGCATTGTTGGTACAAGGTTACGGTCGGGTACCTGATAGGCTTCTTTAAAAGCACTTTTAGGACCGCTCTTTGCGCTCTCTCCACTCGCAGCATACTATTAGCAAATGTGCCTCCCCACGCTGGTATACAGTACATTAGTATTGATTGTGCCAGGGAAGAATACACTAATTTTAATGTGTCTAGGTCAGCAGAAGATCTTAATTTTTTGAAAATGTAGAGGAGTTTTCTTGTGCGGGAAACTATATTTCCTATATGTTTGTCCCAGCTAAAATGTGAGTCAATCTGTACTCCTAGATACCTTATGTCGGTTGTGCGTATGAGAGGGATGCAGTTACAATTGGAACTAGGGTGACGACAAGTGTGAGCAATAATTTTTTGGGAGTCCGATGGTTGAGATGCGGAGGTACCAGAAAAGGCAATAAATTTTGTTTTACCTGCGTTAAGGGTTAATAAGTTGTCGTTTAGCCAGGTTATTACGGACAACAGTGCTTTTTCGGCCTCGTTATAGGCTAGCTGCCAGTTCTTGCCATGCACAATCAACGCCGTGTCATCTGCATATGTAACAATTCTGCAGTTGTTAATTGCCAGTTGACACAGGTCGTTAATGTACACCAAGAATAAGGTGGGACCAAGCACACTGCCTTGTGGGACTCCAAACGTGAGAAATTCTTCATTGCTGGTGTAATTTCCGATCCTGACAGACTGACTGCGTTCAGTGAGGTAACTACGAAATATTTCGAGGACCGTGCCCCTAACGCCTACTGCTTCCAACTTGTTTAGAAGGATTGGAATTGAAACCGTGTCGAAAGCTTTCGACAAGTCCAAAAATACTGCCACAGTTTTTAATTTATTATCTAAAGACTGAATCACGGTTGTTGTCAAATCTATTACAGCGTCTTCAGTTGACTTACCCTTAATAAACCCGTATTGGTTCTGCGAAATTATATTATATTTAGTGAGATAATTCGTTAGTTGTTTATTTAAAAGTTTTTCGAAAACCTTAGAAATAGTGGTGAGTACCGAGATTGGTCTATAATTCGCGACACAGTCTCTATCGCCACTCTTAAAAATTGGGTGAACAATGGCCTTCTTAAAAACTTTAGGAAAAGAGCCAGTAGCAATTGCAAGGTTAAATATATGTTTTATAGCTGGTATTAGGAAGAGACGGGCCGATTTTAGTAAGGATGCAGATATGCCATCCCAGCCGACAGCACAATTGTTTTTTAGGCCTAGGATAACAGTTTCTATCTCCTGTTCAGACACCTCAAAAATACCCATTGAGTAACAAGGAAAGTTCATGTTTTGTGACGTAGGAGTCCCGGAACTTGGGATTTGGTCTGCTAATGTTTTTCCTATACTTGTAAAGTACTTATTAACTATATCAACTGAGTCTTTAGGGTCTTTACTTAAACTCAGTAGATCGTTTGGTACTGTCTTTTGTTGCTTTGTGTCCGTAATATTTTTGATGGCATCCCAAGTTGCCTTGGAGTTACCCTTGGCCTTCTGCAGTAAGCTTCGATCATGAGTAATTCTATGCTTTTTCAACAAGTTGTTGAGAGAATTACGATAGCGTTTGTAGGTGATGCTAAGCGTCATATTATCGGGATCTTTTTGAGCTTTAAGGTGCATTGAGTCTTTGTTTTTTATACATCTCAGAAGTCCAGGGGTAACCCAAGGTTTTATGATCCTTTTGTTGTGCGGAATTAGAACTTCTTTGGTATGCGATTCAATTGTTGATGAAATTTTATTAATTAAAGATTCAGCGGCTTCATTAGCATCGTTGATATCAAACAAGTATGACAGGTTTGCTTCCCTCAAGTCATTTAGCACAGCTTGCTGATCAGTACGCCTAATGTAATAATTAGGTTTGGGTGACGAATTTGTCGTGCCGACACTCAATACAGTTGGGTTATGATCCGTGATCAATACGTCCAGCACTAGTGTGGTTGCACTTTTTTGCGTCTTTAACATGACATGATCAAGGCACGCCTGCCCCCTTGTGGGGAAAACGTGAGCAGGTAACATACCATGTGAGGCAATAATATTGAGGTATTCATCCGATTGGTTACTTAAGTGATCTGGCATAATGTCTATGTTTAAATCCCCAGTGACAACTAAGGTTTTATAACCACTTAATGATGCCAACACATCGTTGAGGTTTACAAGGAAGTTGTCAAGGTTCTTTTTTGCCGGCGAGCGATATATTGTTACAATAGCAACTTCATCGATAGTGCATACCAAGCAATTAGCATCCAGTAACATTGGTTGATTAATTTTGTGCTTTAAATGTGATTTAACATAAAGAATTACACCATCATTCTGATTACAGAAGGATGATTGGTAGTTTATAAAGCCATCCAAAGTGGGAGCATTAACAACCTTACTAAGCCAGCACTCTGTCAGGACAATTATGTCACAGCGTAAATTAATTGAATCCAAGAGAATATTAAGTTCGTTAAAATTTGAGTTTATGCTGCGAATGTTCATATGAAATATGTTAAGTTTTTTATCGGACTTGTTAACGTACTTGGTGCAATCGTAGGGGGAACAGATGAAGGACTTAGAAACACTAATTGATTCCAGATCATTAGATATCTCGGTTATGTCATTTGCAGTGAATTTTAATTGTATAATTATTTGGGAACAGAGGTGGCCAGGATGATCGAGAAAGATAAATGTTATGACTCGGACTTTTTAAGTTTACTTTGTGAGTGTGTGAGTATAATATATAGTACGTGGTGTGTAGTAGTTTAATATAAGTAGCTGTTAAGAGTTTTTCAGAGAAATAACAGAACGAATTTGCAGACAAAAAACAATTAAAAATGCATGCTTGTTGAAAATTCGGAGACAACAAAGCGGAAATTCTATATTGTATTGCTAGTCATTGGTTGCAATTTATTATCCGCAGATCACTTTCAGCCTTTACATGTAGCGCCTGCATTCCCTCTTTTTTCCGAAGGTAGATTTTACCATGGGCTGTCCAGCAGAAGGAAAATTCATTCACTTTGGCAAATTCCCGGGCAAGATAGAACAACCGCTTTGTTTTAAATGTCAGGTTTTCAGCAATATAAATGGGAATTTGCGGGCACTGAAGACCTAGCTGAGTAGTGCTTAGTCTGTTCCCTTTGTTTTCTTTGTTGAAATTTTTATATGAACTCAACAAATTGTCCTTCTGCAGGACACTAACAAAGTCAACAATAATGGGTTTTGCAGCTGAGGATTTGGTATTCGTACGGTAAATGTCACGAATTTCGGAATTAAGAATTTGGCAATTTAAACCCTTGCCAACTGCACAGACAACCTGCAGCAGGTCCACTTTTGTTTCCCCTTTTTTGGCAGGTATATTTCTAATCTCAATACTGGTGCTTTTCTTACTCTTTTCTAAACTTTCAATTTTTTCTTCCAATTGTTGTATGTAAGACAGCTCTTCCTTTCGCTCTTCCTGTACCTTTTCGAGCTTTAATTTCATTTGTTCATACTGTTCCGATATCATAGCAAACGACTCGCGAAATTCATTATTTTGTTTAATAATGCCGTTTATGGAATCTAGCAGTGATTGGAGTTTAGCATCCTGTTTTGCAGTAAAGTTACTGAAGAGTTCCTTCATTTCCTCTAAGGGAATCTCTTTAGTCTCTCCATGTTTGCGTTTGTACCTGCAGGTGATATTACTCTTTTCGACACTTTCAGCCATGACTTGAATGTTCGGCTCTGACGCAACACGTGGAGGTGATGGTTTTGGATTTTGCGACATTTTATTTTAATATAATTATATTAGGAGTATAGTAGTAATGTGTAAAAACTAAACAGTCAACACACTAGGGCGGCAAAAATCCACAGATGTTACACGTAAGTGATGTCGGTCGTACTTCGTATTCAGCCGGATGGATAATAAGGCAAGTTGTTGTAGTCGTAAACAGGTACCAGGATAGCAGCAAGCACGAAGACGCAGCCAGCTAGCTGCTGGTCGTTCCGCCGTCGTGCGAGTTTAAGTTATAAAAACTCTCAATAAGTTTGAATAAGTCTACAAACAGCAACAGTTGTCGGCGCGAGGTACCAGGGTAGCAGCAATTAGCAGGCGTTCTTTGCCACCGCACAGTGACAGAGACAGTCGATGGTGCCAGCGAGCGGACAGACCTTCTACACGTGCAGCCTGTGGTTCAGGTATACGCAGAGACAGCTCAATGCCCTACGTGTCCAATATAACAATGGATTTAGGATGTTGTTAGGGCTACCCCGCTTTTGTAGTGCCTCTGGTATGTTTACCGAGGCTAGGGTAGACGGCTTCCATGCCATCGTACGCAAACGGCTCGCATCGTTACTATGCAGAGTCCGGGATAGTACTAACAGCATCCTACAAGTCATTGCGGATAGACACGACACAAATATCCTAAAAACATTTATTCGTGCTCAAATTTTATAATTAGACCACGAATAAATGTATGTAATTTTTAATAAATGAATGTAATTTTTAAATGTAGGTATATAGTTATGTAATTTTTCTAATACCTTTGTAGTTAATATTAATTTAGTATGGACCTTGGTCTGAAATAAAGATTTATTATTATTATTATAAAGCTGAAGAGTTTGTTTGTTTGATTGGTTGAACGCGCGAATCTCAAGAACTTACTGGTTGGAATTTAAAGTCTTTTTGTGTTGGATAGTCCATCTAACGAGGAAGGTTATATGCTAGGTATATATCATCACGCTACGACCAATAGGACCGGAGCTTAAATGATTTTTTTGCATGAAACGGGGAATATTTATTTTATTCTTATATGACGCAGACGAAGTTGCGTGGGTCAGCTAATTTAAACATAATTCAGTCAAAAACTGTTTGCTGCCTTGTCTATAACTATCAAAATATTTTGACAGCTGCACCAAATAAAAAAAAAAAAACAGCTCTCTATGTTGCGCTTCTGAGTACAACACCGTATTATATCTAAGATCTCAGTTTACAATAAAATATTTCGTAAAATGACGATATGGGCACCACTAAATCGTTCAGTCTTCAAGAAGACATCGACATATTTCTTCATCGCTGCGGTTAGCACATTTTTCTTCGAGAGAGCTTTCGACGATATTTGTGTTGCAATATTCGAAAGAAGCAACCCAAATAAACTATGGAAGGACGTTGCTCATCGTTTTGTTGATATACCTAAAAAACCCGACCCCAAGAAGATGGTTTGTTAGTGTTAAAATGTTCGTTTGCATGATTAAAGATTTTCTATTATAGCGTGGCCTCGTGTATTTATTTTTACCCAACTACAGCCAAGCCAATAGGTTTATGATTTGAGCACGTACCTATCTCTATCAAGGGGTAGGTATAGGTTTTCTCACCTAGTCCCTAAAGTGGACCATTGTGCGTGAGCCATGGTGGCCGTTACTCCAACCAGCCCACCTCCCTCCAGAAGCAGATCAAACTTCCCGGTCTTCTCAAGGCAGGTGTTCTCAGGGTCTCCTCACGAATTTTGGTAACGCCGGTGCACTCAAGAAGCACTAAGCTTTCAGCACGTATTGATTTGTTGATTTCTTTCTGAATGCGTTCCAGCAATAGAGATGTAGGTTTTCTTAGTCACCGTCAGGATGGCTGGTTGTCTGCATCAGTCCGCGTCATGGTGGTGACCAAAAATTGCTACCTATTTGCTACCCATTGCTACCTAAAGTCAATTAATTGCTACCTACCTTGGAAAAGAATTAAAGAGACTTTAAAATGACCAGCCATTCTGATGTCAGGATGGCTGGTCAACTCTCCGTGTGAGTAAACTGTTCAAATTCATGTTATTATTTTAACTTGAGTAATTGCTACCTGATTGCTACCCTCACGTATTTCAATGTCCACCTTGTAGCTTTAACAAGTAAAAAGTTATGATCGTTTGAAACTTTTAGGGACGGAATTGCGTGGGTCAACTACCGGTAGTTAATTACTATATTGCGTCAGTGTTTTTCAATGAAATGAGACGTTTTTGTAATAGTTTAAAATATAATTTTATTCAATAACCTAAATCCAGTCCCTGTAAAAGTTTCAAACGATCATAACTTTTTACTTGTTAAAGCTACAAGGTGGACATTGAAATACGTGAGGGTAGCAATCAGGTAGCAATTACCTACTCAAGTTAAAATAATAACATGAAATTGAATAGTTTACTTACACGGAGAGTTGACCAGCCATCCTGACATCAGAATGGCTGGTCATTTTAAAGTCTCTTTAATTCTTTTCCAAGTTAGGTAGCAATTAATTGACTATAGGTAGCAATGGGTAGCAAATAGGTAGCAATTTTTGGTTACCACCATGACGCGGACTGATGCAGACAACCAGCCATCCTGACGGTGACTGGGAAATGCTGTGTATCACTTCTATGACAACCGAAATAAAACAGAAACAGAAAACAGATCTTCGCTTGGTGCCCTAGTTTTGAGATATAAATAATGGCCAAGCTGGGGAGACTCTCCAGATCGGCCACCCATAACCCTTAAATTTTTTGAACCAGTGACCGACAAATTCTGATATTTGGCGACAAGTTTCGACTAATTGGCGACAAAATATAAGAGGAAGCAGATCTTTGCTAGGGGCCCTAGTTTTTGCGATATAAATTTGGCCAAGCTTAAGTATATCAAAAGATATTTTGAACCAGTGACTGACAAATTCTGATATTTGGCGACAAGTTTCGACTAATTGGCGACAAAATATAAGAGGAAGCAGATCTTTGCTAGGGGCCCTAGTTTTTGCGATATAAATTTGGCCAAGCTTAAGTATATCAAAAGATATTTTGAACCAGTGACTGACAAATTCTGATATTTGGAGACAAATTTCGACTAATTAGTGACAATTTTTTTGTGTTATTAAAATTAAAATCCCCGATGGTGGCCAAGCCAGTGTCAATCATACCTCGGGAAACGAAAAATATGGAATTTAGTTAAAAATAGTAAAAACTTAAAGCAATAGGCCATGAATTTCTTAAACGTGAATTAAATGTAACGTGATTATGCCTTGTTAGTACGCGTACAGCTGGGTACGTATCATAATCCCGAAAGTTCATAATACCGATGGTTGAAATACCGATGGACGAAATCCCGAATGGACGAAAACTTTTATTTAATAACGTATTATTAGAAAAACAATTCATTATTTTTCGTTTTATGTCATAAAACAACGTTTGAAACAAAGACATTACACATATTGATTGTGCCATTCCAAAAAAAAAATATTTTGGTTTCCTATAAGCACAAATTTTGTGACAGAAATGAATTGCTGCAGAACCGACTCCACGTAGTCTTTTCTGCCCTACCCCTAGTGTTATTTAAGCCCGCGTAGGCGCGGAGAGGCGAGGCGGGCCGCGAGCTGAGGAGCAGGTGGCTTTAACACCGAAGCCGAAGCTGCGGTGGTGAGTGTTAAAACCCTCTGCCACGATAAGCTGGCGTGTGACCGCCGCCGGAGCCCCGCAGCGCCGGAGCCGTGACAGAAACCATGCCTGCTGCATGCTGCATGCTTGCATACTGCATGCTTGCTGCATGCTTGCTTCATGCTTGCTGCATGCTTGCTGTATGCTTACTGCATGCTTGCTGCATGCTTGCTGCATGCCTGCTGCATGCGTGCTGCTGGCTAGGCAACTTTTAAGTGTTTTGAGGTGAGGTTTACAAAAAATCGTTTTTCTCGAAAACTGACACAATTTCGGGATTTTGACTTACGGGATTTTAAACTTCGGGATTTTGAACTTCGGGATTATAAACTTTCGGGCAAATGAACTATTGGGATTTTGAACTTCGGGATTTTAAACTTCGGGATTTTAAACTGTCGGGCAAATGAATTTTCGGGATTTTGAACTACGGGATTTTAAACTTCGGGTTTTTAAACTTTGTGTTTTAAACTTCGGGATTTTAATCTTTCGGGCAAAGAAACTTTTGGGATTTTAAACTTTCGATCAAACAACCATTCGGGGTTTCAATTTTCGGGATAAATTCGGTCTTTTAAAATTCGGGATTATGATACGTACCCGTACAGTTACTTAGTTTGATGTACAGAATGCTTAGTTGACAGGTTTGTGACGAGGTGGTTTACACTTGTATGTGCCTTGCATCCGAGTAGTTTTCACGTAAAAGTGTAACAAACATCCATCTATCCATACTCACAAACTTTCGCATTTATAATAAACCTAGTAAAGAAGTAGGATAAGATAGGAAATAGGATTATTTACCTACCTAGTGCTGACTTTCAAATCTGTAGAAGATGATTCATTTCACGAATGTGAATTCAAACACGAATTAACTGCTCTGAACTTTTTATTACAACACAAATTACCAAAAGCCGACAAAATAACACTTATAAAATATATCATAGCTAACTAAGATCGCTTTCTTATATAATACTATATCTAAAAGTACTAATATAACAATACGCTTATATACAAAAGGGTTTGTACAACGAACGTATAAAGTTAAAGACAGGAAAGATAATCTTGGAAAAAGTTGAATATTTTTAAGAAGTGATAGTACCAGTAGTAGTTGTAGTGTGGTGTAGTAGTAGCTGTAGTGTGGTGTAGTAGTAGTGTAGTTTTGTGTAGTAGTAGTTTAGTCTTCATCGACAGCAATAAATCAAATGGTTTCCGACGCAAGATACCCTTTTGTATGATGACATCTCCGTGGCGCAAAGGCTGAAAAGTCGTTTTAAATTGTCATCGACCCGCTAAAAAGAAGAAACTGATTCTTCGTGGTAGTTGTAATAGTGATGTTGTAGTAGTAGATTAGTTTAGTAGTAGTGTAGTAGTAGTAGTAGTGTAGTAGTAGTGTAGTAGTAGTATTGTAGTAGTAGGAGTAGTACTATTAAGTTGATATACCGTGTAGTTACTACACGAGTAATAAACATTAAGTTATATTGTGTACAAGCAATCCACAAGACGACAAATCAGTTATTTACAGTCAATTCACAAAAAAAGAACTGTCAGAATTAACCCACCACGAATCTTATGGCAATCAATCAATTATCTTTATTGTGCAGTATACGATAGAATGTCTACATCTTGTCCCCATCAGATTTTAGGACTCATGAGAAACAGGTTTGACGTTCCTAACTGTCAGTGTCATTCGTTACCACCTTTCAATATGGCGGAGGTTCAAGGGTCAAAATCGATTGGCGGCAATGGAGGCGGCCTGTTTCTTTCTTTCCAAAGTTCAAACTTGGTTTCTTGTGAATCTGCAATGATAGAAGATAATGTTAGAAATACGTCTTTTTAACGCTTAGCTCATGAATGTGTTGCCAGCAGTTTATGTGGACTATTATGGGTTAAAGGTAAGGTTTAAAGATTTTAATAATCATTGTCAGCATTCATCATCCATTCAACGGTATACGTTGAATGGATGATGAATGCTGGCTCAGTCATTAAAGTTGGGGGTATAAAGTTCATTTTTTTACGAGTAAGAGATGAAGAACTATACGCCCCGATCTTTATACCCCTAAATTCGCTATCGTGGGATAGCGAATGAACATTACACGTACATATTTTTTGCAACACATCAAGCAATGCAACATTTTCCATGCATTTTAATGCGTTCGCAAACACGCTTAAAACAAACTGAGCGCACGCTTCGCGCCACCTGAAGGAAAATGTTGCATTGCGTGTTGCATTTCGTGTTTGCATTAAATGTTGCATTGGAAATAGTCTGTACCCGGTTTTGCATGGCTTTGTAAATAACGTGTATCCCTATCAACACTAACCAGTGGCCCTAGAGGAAGTGAGGCTCGGCCGGAAGAACCGCGGGAGGATGACACGCGACGGGGACAGCGGCCGCGCGCCCGGGAAGTGCGCGTAAGCTACTGTCACACTCGGCATTGGCTTATCTGGGAACGAGAGGATGAGGAATGACTATATCTCCGATTACTCAAGCCTCTAATAGCCTTCGCTATGGACGACTTTTAGCGATACTGAAGCGCGTTAGGGTTCCATATCCATTTGCCTACCTTTGTTACTCCTAATTATATTTTCGCATAATATTATTTACGCATAACAGCTTTACCGCATATTTTTTTAAGCATAAACTCACTAATCATATAATTATTGAGCATAAAATTCTTAGGCATAAATTCCCAATGCATAATGATATTAAAACATTTTATAGGCATAACAAAGAAGCATAATAATTGCCAGACATTCCATAATTGGATATACCAATTTATTTCGACGATTTGATCAAAAACAATATCTCAATATAGCAAGTGTGCAGCATCCAAACATTTTAACAAACAAGGTGTATACCATGCATGCAGTAAGCATGCAACATGCAGCATGCAAACAAATATAAATCATGCATATAGCAAGCATGCAAACAAGCATGCAACAATCATGCAAGCAAGCATGCAGTATGCAACATGCAGCAGGCATGGTTTCTGTCACGGCGCCGGCGCTGCGGGGTTCCGGCGGTCTCACGCGACCTTATCGTCGCAGATGGGTTTAACGCTCACCACCTTAACTTCGGCTTGCTGCGCGCTCAGCCGGTGGAGAGTGTTACAACTACTTACAACCACTTGCTCCTCAGCTCGCGGCCCACCTCGCCCCGCCTCGCCCCGCAGCGACAAGCGATTTTAAATTACACTCTCGGGGTATGGCAGACAAGACTGCGTGGAATCGGATTTATAGCGATTCGTTCCTGTCATTAACTTTTGTAGCACAGCATAATGAATTTTTAATCTAAAATAAATACGTTACAATATGAAATTCAAATTTGATTCATCAAATACTAATATGCAAATAATAATTATGCCTATTAGACACAGAGGTCACCATCGAGAGATACTATAGTAGGATGATTCTTACAATTGAAAGTCTGCATCTCTCCCTTAACCATACCCACATCATTATGAAACACACTATAAGCAAGAACCCAACAACAACCAGACAACGACACCCCCTGCCTTCCCCATGGAAGACATAGAGCTATACACCTTGTTCTTCATACCATTCAAGAAATACTCACGTATCTTCTGCTCCGCACCATCTCCATCTTGCTCCGGAAGCTCAGCGTCTCTGGACACCACATGCACAATCACGGAGAGAAGTACACAGGCCGTGCAGCCAAATAGTACGCCGCAGCAAGCCACCACGTAACCGCAGGGAGGGTACCACCACCACTGCAAAGTCAGGTGAAGGTATTTTTTACCTCTCAGTCTTAGTTGTAGGTCATATAGCTTCAATGACACGGAGTTGTTTTGATTGAAGCTACGGCGACACCCCGTACGATGACATGTTCTTGCTACACAATTGGATTTAGGAGGGAAAACTCCAAAACTATAAAGTGTCTTTCACAGATGGAAAGTTGCTTGATCATTAGCTAAGCTACTGAAGGCGCCACACTCGTCGCTCAGTTCTCGGCCGACACAATTTGGATTGCCATCGATACTCTAAAAAGAAGAAGTAGTAGTGGTGTAGTGGTAGTATAATAGTAGTACTGTTCTAGTGTAGTAGTAGTAGTGTAGTGGTAGTATAATAGTAGTACTGTTTTAGTGTAGTAGTAGTATAGCAGTAGTGTAGTATTAGTAGAGTAATAGAAGTGTAGCAGTAGTAGCACGCTCACGAGAAAGCTCTAGTATCACAAGTTGTTTCGTCGGCACGTGCAGAATCTAGTATGCAATAAGAGTACGTACATCATACCTGCGATGATGAAGTGTTTTGACGACATGGCACGTGGCGGCGCCCGGCTCAGCGTGGGTTCCTCTCGGGCAGGGCCGGCAAGTGTTGTCTCCTGCTCTTGACGACGTATTCGGTGGGCAGGAAGCTGACAAACATAAATGAAAGACGCAACAAAATTATATTCATTTATTTGCGATTCGTGCGCGAAGGCCTCCCACTAGGTGAACCGATGACCTGGTGAAGGTTACGGGGATACACTAGATGCGTGGTCACACTTGGGGGAGGTCCATGTCCAGCAGTGGACGTCTTTCGGCTGAATAGATAATGATGATGATGATGATTTGCGTTCCACAATTTAGGATAAGGTGTTATAAAAGGCTCAAAGTTAAGAACTAATTTTGAGCTCTGAAATGCAACAGCATTTATTGTTTTTTGTAACATAGGGTTCTGCATCCGAAGGGTTACCAACGGAAGCCTATACTAAGCCTGCGCTGTCCGTCCGTCCGTCTGTCTGTCAGCAGGCTTATCTCATGATCCGTAATAGGTAGACACCTAACTCGCACTTTGCCGGTTTTCTAATAATCTAACTATACAATGAATTAGGTATAAAAAAAAAAAACATTTTAATTCGAGTATCACAGACTCATATAGAAATCACACAAATCCATACAGTCACATTACATACACAATATTTTCAATTTATAACAATTTCATCTACTAAATAACAACATCATTATCTAACTACTAAGCTTCTGCCAGCGGCTTCGCCCGCGTGAAGTTTGATTATTGTCCCATGGGATCTTACTACCGAGATAAAAAGTATCCTATGTTTTAATCCAGGTTATAAACTATCTGTGTGCAAAATTTCATCCAAATCCGTTCAGTAGTTTTCGCGTGAAAGCGTAACAAACAAACTTACATTCACATTTTTATAATATTAGTAGGGATACAATACCTAAATATAAAATAAACATTCTTCATTGTTCTGATAACATGTTCATATGTTCATGTACATTTTCTTTTGGGGACAGCTGGATGGTTATTAGCTGAACCCGATAGGTACCACTGTTGTATCGATATAAAGAAAAAGATAGCGTGTCAGGTCAGCTAGTAAGTAATCATTTCGATACTCACAGCAAAGCTTGTACTTGTTGACGAGGTAATAGCCGGCGGGGCAGATGACCACTACGTCCACCTTCCCGGGAGACATACGGGAGGACAGCTGGTGGTATTCCTTGTGGCCGTTGGTGTCTGTAACAATGTCAACGGTTTATAGTATTTTATAGTTTCATTCGTATTATTGACTAAATCCTGGATCAACAAAAAAAGATGGGGAGAACAAGTGCCTTTGGGCTCATTCGAGTCTTTTTGCACCCATTAAGAACGAAAATGTTTCTTTTTCGCAGGGACAGGTCGGCCCACAGCACAGCGCTGGGTTGTAATGGTCAACGGAACAAGTAGTCATTTTCCTAGCGTTTTCCTAACCTAACCTAACCTAACCAGATGCACCTGAATACCTACCAGTATTTTACATGGAGTGGCTGCCTATCTGACCTCCACAACCCAGTTAATACTGGGTAATACCACTTGGTAAGACTGGACCACTGACTACCTGTAACGACTTTAAACAGATGCACCTGAATACCTATCAGTATTTTACATGGCGTGACTGCCTATCTGACCTCCATAACCCAGTCAATACTGGGTAATACCACTTGGTAAGACTGGTCGTCAGACTTATTGGACCACTGACTACCTGTAACGACTTCCAAAGATGGACAAATGACGTCACCAAAACCAGTCGTTGTCACAATATTTTGTTCAGAAACGAGAAACGTAAGAACT
This sequence comes from Xestia ashworthii, assembly GCA_950022955.1. Classification (NCBI taxonomy): domain Eukaryota; kingdom Metazoa; phylum Arthropoda; class Insecta; order Lepidoptera; family Noctuidae; genus Xestia; species Xestia ashworthii. Next base: position 12,128,133 of record OX465575.1, on the reverse strand, counting down.
TGTCTGCGATTCAAAAATGTTCGTACCTTTTTTTCTGAGGGTATGTGTTACCACAGGTCTGACGCAGGTTTTCCAGGGCGTCAAAGTCTCGCAGACCCCTTCTCTTGATACCTCCACTGAAATGCACAAAAATAACTTCACTACTGGGTGGTCGGTTGTAAAGTCTGGTGCAGCCGCATCTGCAAACTGTGTTTCAAGACCTATGTGTGAAGGGACCAGGTCTACTATCAACCGGGCACAAACCCAGGCAGTGCGTGACTTTTCCGTAACTACCAGAGGCCGTCTCCCGGTCAGTGAAGTACAGTGTGGAAGGCCTGTAAGTCTTGAGTCGCACACAGGTGCGTTTTGCGTTTCTGCGTTCCCGCGCTTCTGCGTCCTGCGACATTGCGATAATGCGCCCCTATTCCTTACACACTGGCGCAATATTATCGCGCGATATTCTAGTGATACCGCAGGATGCAGAAACGCAACGTCCCGGCGATATTATCGCGGCAGTGTGTGGGATCGAACGCGTCCTAATACCAAATTTTAATGTTCTAGAAACTCTATCGCAAGACACAGAAACGCAAGCGCATTTCTGCGTCCTATCTTTATTGCGGCGCTATTATGGCGGCAGTTTGTGAGATGGCATGCGTCAAAATACGTAATCATAATGTATTAGAAACAAATATCGCAATATCGCGGGACGCAGAAACGCAAAAACGTGGTAGTGTGTGAGAGCCTTTAACAATAGAGTAAAGAAGAGAAACAAAATGTATTGGAACTGCACATACCACAAATAGAAGAAAGGACAGCAGCATTAGCAGCGCTCAGCATGGCAAGAGAGGAGACAATGTTTCTCTTACATTGTAAGCTGCAGTTGACTGGCCGAGCCGTCATGGAAATGACAGCCGTGGCCCGGAGCATGGTGGTATTGGTGCTCTGAAAACGGAAGCAGGTTGATGTTCCCACTGTTGGAGCACAGGCTTCACTAAGAGAGGGAGAGTGTGGGCTGTAAAACACCACGCTGCCACAGTAAAGAAATAAGCAGTAGTGTGTCTCGGGCGTGTCCTTGAATTCTATGCCTACTGTCGATCAAGGCTCGGGTTGCTACTATCGGATATACTGTGCGGTTTGTCGTTAAGAAAATTAAGCGGCGCGCGGGAGTCTCGGTCTGTTCGAACCTTCAAGTATCGTTACGGGCGGGGGTAGGGGCGCTCGGTTAATTAAGTCTGTGTTTCGGTCGTTTCTTTGAAGCCGACCTACTGCTTATACTTTTAAAAAATACTTACTGCATGGCAATTATTATATTTAACCATTTTGCCAAATAGTATTCAAGACTTGCCATTGCCGTTATTTAAAAGGGTATTGTCTAGACTGCTATTGGGAAAAACTATTACAGTGTTCAAGAATACTTAGAGGATAAGTCGTTAGTGACCATGCAGCAAAATAATCTTTAGTCCATCACATGACATAGTAGTCATAGTTAATTATTATTATCACTACAATACAATTTCAATCTTTATACCTATATTTATCGTTCGCGTGAAAATATTGATGGGTCATCTGTGACACTGCATCGTTGGTCAAGTTGTCGCAAGCGCTACTGAGCATGAAGTCCTGGGTTCGATTTCCGGGACGGGCAAAGTGTTATAATATTATTTGTGCCCGGTTGATAGAAATAAGCTAAATATGCGAAATGTGGGTGTAGGATTAGATACACTTCTACCTAACAGTGGCGAAGGGTGAAAAGACTGTCAGGGGAAGCCGAAGAAAAAAAAAGAGAATTGCTTTTTTTTGCTTCTGTTAACTTTTTTTCCCATGTTAATTTTGACCTCATTTTCATTATCAGCGACACCTAAAACCACGGAAACGACACCCATGATGAAAAATCCAAAAATGTTCATCTTCATTATTAGAGACCCCAAAAAGTAATAAAATGCAGAAGAATTAAAATTCCGTCGACTACGCTTTTAAGGGGAATAGAAAGTGTTTTAAGGTTAGGTTATATTAATCGTTATTTCTCAGAAATGTGAACACTTAGATATTACGCCACATGTTTGATATTTCGCGCCCGCGAGTCAACGTGAATGAGTACTTAGGCGCGTGGGCAGCTACTAAAAAAATAGGAACAAGGTTTGCTGTCCTAGGCCCGGACCTACTCGGCCTATAGAGATATCCGCCCCTGCCTGGGTGGTTATTATTTTCAGACTCCTACGGAAAAAGTTACAATAATTTTTAAAATATAGATTTTGACAAATATTTGAGAGCAGCCGTAGCGCCGTAGGTTCAATAGAACTAAAGATTTGAAACAGATCTGAGCATGACCACCGTAAAAGCGGATTTCTTCAAAGAAAAAAATCGACAAATCTTTTGATCATCTGTCATTGAATCGACTTAACGACAGTTGAACAAAATAATTAGAAAACCAACATTTTAGTGCTCGTACTCGTATAATAACGAAAAAAAACTCACCCTGTCTTTCTGACAGACTGGTTCATCAATTCTTACGGAGCAAACATTTCCACAGTGAGTCTCGTTTGACATTAGGCTGCCGAGTTGCTGGACAGCCATGAGGTCCTACAAAAAAACTAAGAATTAATTTAAATGCAACTGCTTCGTTGGTGCAGTGATCACAAACACGACTGTGAGCTTGAGGGTCATGTTTTCAATGCCCAAGTCGGGCAAAAAGTTATATTGGGTGTTTCCATCTAATTAGGGATTTCTCAGTAGTAGCCACGCTTGATGACATTAGGCTGTCCCCTTATGACATAGTAAAAGGGGATCTAAACATGACTGGTCAAAATATGCGAAGGAATGAAGAAATTTGATGAACTTTGTGAAAGATGATATGGCTACAAAAGCAGACGACGAGTTACCAATAACTATAAAAAAAGAAGACGTGCGAAAGATGATGACAAAATATGTGTTAGTACTATTGGCACACTCATGGTGAACTTTTCTGGAGATACAAGCGTGACGTTAGGAGAGTAAAGAAAAGAAAAGGGAACAGTATACCGAATAAGGAACACCACACTGCGTTCCAGAACTCAAAATTGCTGACGTAGCTCAAAAAGCTGCTAAAATAAAACGAGACTGGGCAGGCCATGTCTGCCCGGATGCTGAAAAAGCTGTGGGCCCGCATATCACGATACTGGAGAGTTACACGGGGTCGCGGCAGACCGAGGAAAAGATGGCGGGACACCTTGTCTCTCCTCTTCTCGTTAATTGGCGAGAAGGCCTTTGTCCAGGTGTGGGACAGCTCAAGCTAACTCAACATCTGCCTAGCCTTTTCCCAACAATGATGGGGTCGGCTTTCAGTCTAACCGGATGCAGCTGAATACCAGTATTTTATAAGGAACGACAATAGCGGGTAATACGATACCTCTTGGTAAGACTGGTTGTCAGACTTTTTAGGCCACTGACTACCTATAACGACTGTCAAAGATCTACAAATGACAGCCGGGACCAACTGCTTGACGTGTTTTCCGAGGCACGGAGGAAACTCGGTATGGCTGGTCACGCAGACTAACCTAGGCAAGCACGGCTTAACCTAAAGATTGATCCGAACGGCTGTTATTATTTAGTCACGAGCTCCTCCACGAGCTCAAACTAACTAAAAAAACATCTTACATCATAAGAGCAGTTCTCTTCGGTCTTGTACACTGGCAAGAAGACGACGTCGAAAGAAGGAACGGTCATCACGTTCAGCTTGACATTCTTTCTGACTGTGTGGTCCTGTAAAAAGATATGATTGTTGGCTTCGATTCAAAATCAAAGCATTTATTTCAAGTAGGCCAGTTACAGGCGCTTTTGAATTGTCGAAACAAAGGTGATTAAGTGTAGCTACAGTGCCAGTCACAAGACAAAAACTGTGAAAGTACTGTAGTTGTGCCCATTCCCTAGCGTAGATCGCTATGGAACGGGCAAGAATATTTGAAGATTTAAGCCAGCGGGATAGCTACGCAACAAACTCGCATCCCCAATGTTATTCATTTCCATAATTCTAGAATATTCATAGCGTTATCCATGACAGCCGCGAAACAGTTACGATGCTGTTGCTGGTTGCATATCTTAGCCCATACGATCACGATTCTGTATCAAATCGTATTTTGTGCCTATACGTCAATTGATTATCCTGACTACGACTCAAATCACTGATTGGGAAAAAAATTGGCTTTTGGCTTTTCCATCCGCTAAGAAACGATTTTGCAATAGGGGTTCAAAGTTCGAAAATCAAAAGCGAACTTGGTCCGCACCAAGTTGGCTTTTGATTTTCGAACTTTATAAAATGAGAGAAATCGTATCGCTCACCAGACTGCAGGTGTAGGTCCCACTATTTCTAGGCTCCACTTTGTGAATGGCGACAGTTAGACCATCCACCTCAACGTTGTCTTGCTCCATCATTCCCTTCCTGTCGGTCTTCCAATGGAACTTCCCATCACAAGTTCTAAAAGGAGCATTGATACCGCAGTCCAGGATAACAGAGTCTCCTACCATTACATAAAGCTCATCCTGGAAAATGGAACGACCATCATCACCATCTGCTTAACCTTTGATGTTTGATGTTAGGAGCGGCTTCTAGTCTAACACAGTTATAATGCCTATCTAACTAACCTCCATGACCCAGTTAAGATGGCACGGTACCGGTCGGTAAGACGGTGCCTTTCGGGCTTTTGATTACTCGTAACGACTGTCAATGCTCTTCGAATGATAGCCAGAACCAACTGCTGAACGTGATTTTTGAAGCACACCCCTTGATCTTTTGGCATGACTGACTGATCGCAAGATAGAAGCTACCGGTTGAACCCCAAAAAGGTTGACTACTCTTAGGTCCATGTTCACCGAAAAAATAATGGTCGGATTATCTAAAAACAGTTGTCACTGTGACATGTTTCCGTACAAAAATGTTTTTTAAACAGCTTTTTTTAGATAATCAGACCGTCATCTTTTTGATGAACATGGACCTTAGAAGACTCCAACTTACCTCAGTAGGCTTCAATGTTGGTATATTCCTCAAACTACGTTCCAAAGTTTCTAAGTTAACTTTCCTTTTAATTCTTTGAACAACTTGGTAAATACCATTGTCTCCCTTAACAAATCTCTCAAATATATTTGTAGAATCGTCTTCAAAACCCACGACATAAGTTTCATCATCAAAATCATGGTCATCTTTGATTTTATTATGGAAGTGTTTTAATGATCTTTTGTTCCTTATCCAGTCCCAAGTTTTTCCTCTTTTCTTATATGGGATTATAAACGAGGCATCAGCATTTCTGTATTTGTAACAACTGACATTTTTCATCAAGTTCTCGAATGTTTTTGGCGGTACCGACGACTGTAAGTTCTGAATATGTCTGAAGGTGGCCTGGATGTCACATATTTGAGCTGGTTGGGTTGTCCGACGAGTATGACAGGCCTCTTGAAACAAAGTACGTGTGTTAGATTCGGGAAATATAAAACCACTACTTCTCTTGGCTGATCTGGGGAAGAATAACAACTGGTGTGAGATGCAATGCGTTCAGTTGCTTCACCTCCTTGCAATCGACTGTGGAGAAGACGAACAGTCGACGACAATACTTCCTAAGCCCGCGAAATTCCAATTTTCTAACGTTTTTTGCAATTTTCAGGCCAGTGTCAGGTTGTGTGTTGATTAAAATATGATTCTTGAAAGGAGTTTGAATTTTTTGGCCAGATTTTCTTCCGCCATTTTGTTTTTTTATTTTTCAAAGTAGCGGCCACGCATAAGAGCTAAATGAATCGATGGTATCAATAGAAACAAGTTTTGTTTGAGGCAAAATGTTCACTGATGGTATCTTCAGCACAACTTTAATTTAATCGAACACGCATAAAACGTGTATCAATCTATAGCTGACATCAATACAAACTAGTTTTTTTATGAAACAAAACGTTCTAAAGTGTCAAGTTTCCGAAATATATGGCGTTGTGATCGCTACCCTGCACAACTTTGAAATATCTTAACTCTCGGAAAATTGACGCATCAGAAGATATTGGTATTGATAATGGTATATTTAATAAACTGTCGATTGATACACAACAGCAGCGGCAGCGGTAGTGAAGCTGTCTTACGGTCTTATGGGCCCGGGTTCTAATCCCGGTAGGAGCAAATGTTTGTGTTATAAGCATGGACATTTGTTTCAGAGTCATGGATGTTTATATGTATAATAAGTATGTATTAACAAACAAAAAGTATATATGTAGTATATCAACCGTCTGGTGACCACGACACAAGCCTTGCTTAGTGTGGCACTAGATGGCGCTGCGTGTAATGTCCAGCGATATTTTATTTTTATTTAATGCGTGTCCGATCAAATCCATGTTGTGCTGAAGATGCCATCAGCGAATGGACTTAAACCTTGATAGCTCATATCTCGGAAGCGTGACACTTTAGAACACTTTTGTTCATGCAAAACTTGTTTGTTTTCATACCAGCTATCGATTGAGTGTGGCCGATTCTTTGAAAACAAATGAAAATTGCGGAGCAAAATCCGGCCGCGCTTCGTACAAAAATGTCACAAGCCCTTTCTCTTTCTAGTACTTACTTCAAATTGTATTATTCTCTTACCTTTGTTGATTACTGGTGCTGGAGTTTGTTGGTAAGTTCCCATTCTCAGCTTTCTGTTTCTAATACAATTTGCTCTCTTGTTATTTCTCCTGGATTCCCGTATGCTAGCCTTCTTCGCTACCTTAGAATAACGAAAGTTACTAAACATCTATATTATATGATTGGTAGATGAAATGTCGTTGGGTTGGTTTGTCTAAGTGCCGTTGTTTCTGATAATAAAGAAATGAGGGTTTTTGGATTTTATCTGACACCAGATGTCGCTACGTAGGCGTCTAGTACAAAAAGAACTGTCAAATTGCACTGGAATTGTATGCTAGTGAATCTTTTTACCGAAATTTCATCGTATTTGGACTGTTTTACAATATAAATATGGATTACGGACAAAAAAAAGTAGCTGAACTAGAAATTAATCTTCTTAGTACTGCAAAAGTCACCGATACAAGGAAAAACTTAATGACAGGTATTACATATGCGGCCACATTAATAAAAGTTAACTTATGCGGCACCAGGGGGGGCACACTTAGTACTGTCATCAATTTACATAGGCGACAGCGACATCTGGAGGTTGGTGGCATAACCAAACGACAGCCATCTTGACTAGTCTGTCAAACAAAGGTCATAGTCGCCATTGAACTCCGGCTTTCCCGACGTTGATGCGCTTCCCGAGTTTATCTCAGCTAATTCTGTTAAATTTGTTACTTGTTATTGTTACTTGTTTTGTTTTTAGTTCATAATATATATAACTTTGTTTTTCATTGGTCATTTTTGTTGTTTTGAACAGTTAAAGTACTGAAGTATGCATGCATACCCAATACCCATAAAGTTCACACACACTTACGTAAAGTTATGAATACACGCACACACATACCTTAGGTAAGTGTGTGTAAATCAGAACTTTAGTTCACCCACCAAACTCAAGGTGGCAGCACATTCCATACATGCAAATTTTACCACAGAGTTGTCACTCTTTCCCTCTATAATAGTTACTTTACTCTTTGTGCGGCACAACACTAAGGCATTTTATTTCGACGACCCGAATGGCGCAATGGTAGTGAGGCTGCCTTACGTTTGTGTGATGAGCATGGACATGTGTTTCCGAGTCATCGATGTTTATATGTATAACTAGCCGACCCGACAGACGTTGTCCTGTCACCTACTACCTACTACCTACCACTACTACCTACCTACTACTACCTACCTACTCCTACCTACCTACTACTACCCTACTACCTACCTACTACTACCTACCACTACTACCTACCTACTACTACCTACCTACTCCTACCTACCTACTACTACCCTACTACCTACCTACCTACTACCTACCACTACTACCTACCTACTACTACCTACCTACTACTACCTACCACTACCTACCTACTACTACCTACCTGCTACTACCTACCTACTACTACCTACCTACTTACTACTAACTACCTACTACAACCTACCTACTACTAACCTACTACCTACCTACCTACCTACTACTACCCTACTACCTACCTACCTACCTACCTACTACTACCTACTACTACCTACCATCCACCGGTATTGCAAAGTTTACAAATATGTTGCATTTATATAATTTTTAGGTTCAACTATACAATAAAGACGGGTGAAGTACTGCTCTCCTAGATAGACTAATATTAGCCTGTATTAAGGAGAGACAGTGCCGGTCCCCTGAATTGAAGAATTATTATATAATATTACATCGTGTTTAAAATTCAAAGTTTGAAACAGCATTGGACATAAGTGAAGTTACTATACAATAGTTATCGAAAAATTAAATTAATTTCCAGTTCATACACCTATGTAAATAAAAATTTACAGCAACAATACATAAAAAATTATGTGATAAAAGACAATCAAATATACAATCAATATCAAAATTAAGATCAAACCAGAAACATAAACAATATTAAAATTAAAATAAATATGAAAATCAAATTTAAAATTATATTATTCACTAGCTTCTGCCCGCGACTTCGTTCGCGTGAATTTCCCGCTCGCAACATTTCTTATTGCTGCTCCGCTCCTATTGGTCATAGCGTGATGTTATATAGCCTATAGCCTTCCTCGATAAATGGACTATCCAATGCAAAAAGAATTTTTCAATTCGAGCCGGTAGTTCCTGAGATTAGCGCGTTCAACCAAACAAACAAACAAACAAACTCTTCTGCTTTGTAATATTAAGTATAGATTTCATTATCATTATTGTTGATAAAAGACATAGGTACTTATCTAGAGTGTGTGGGTATACATGTGTGTGTATGTCAGTGTAGGTGCATTCTGTTAAGTGTGTATGGGAGTGTGAATATTATGTGTGTTTTAACATGATTATTTTGTGAGGAATAATTCAGTGTCATCATAATTGAGGTCTAAAAGGAGTTTCCGTACATTTTTTTTACAATTGTGGAGTGGGAGTTTAAAGATTGGGCATTTTGCATTAATTTTATTATAGACAGATGGAGCAAGATACACAGAATCGTTTTACGAAAGAAGTACGGGGAGGAGGAATAGTGCAGATTCTGTCTTTTCGACGTTTAGGGATATGTCTCTATGGTGTTCTGGAATGTTGTAGTAAGACTATATGTAAAATGAACTGTTGTCGAACATTTAAAACATTCCAGGATCTATGTAAAATGAACTGTTGTCGAACATTTAAAACATTCCAGGATCTATAAAGTTCGGTCGTTGGAAATAAGATAGGGCGAAAGGTGGCAACTTTAAGTATGGCTCTATGAGCGATTTCTAAAGGCTTCATCAGTGTCTTTGCAGCTCCGCCCCAGCAGGAAATGCAATAGGTCACTAGTGATTGGCAAAGAGCGAAGTATACATTACGGATAACTGAAGCGTGTGCTACATGTGGCAGTGTTTTAAATATTAAATAAGTTTCCGTACGCGGCCAGATAGGGTGTTAATGTGTGATTTGAAATTTAAGTGTCGGTCAATGAAGATACCAAGATATTTTATTTGTTCTACTGGAGTAAGTGATGGGCACTGGCAAGCCTGGTGCGACATACAACAACTTGAGTGAGATTTTATAGACATAGAGGAATTTGATGGAGAAGGTAATAAAATATGTTTTAGTGGTATTCAGAGTCAAGGAGTGTGTGTAAGGCAATTTTAATGTGGTGTTAAATCCTTTTTGTGCAATTGACTGCAGTTCCCACCATGAGTTAACGGTGAAAGTTATTGCAGTGTCATCTGCATAACAAACTCTTTGGGCATTTGGTATATCTGGTTGCAGAGGTCGTTAATGAATACAAGGAACAAAGCGGGCCCCAAAATACTTCCCTGCGGCACACCGTATTCGACAGCAAATATATCGCTAAGGTAATTATCCATAGTCACAAATTGTGAGCGGTTTGTTAGGTAGCTTTTAAATAAATTAAGTGGTACGCCCCTTACACCTATACATTCTAGCTTGAGTAAAAGGGTCGGAATGGGCACAGTATCAAAGGCCTTTGTGAGGTCTAAGAAAATAGTCAATACGTTTTTATTATTGTCTAAATTCTTCACTATGTTATCAATCAATTTGTGTATTGCGTCATTTGTGGATTTGTTTTTACGAAAGCCAAATTGTTGTGTTGAGAAAATATTATAATGCTCAAGATAGTGAATGAGTCTTTTTATTCATTAAACGTTCGAGTATTTTTGATAAAGTACTAATTACTGCTATGGGGCGGTAGTTATTTACGAGGCACCCATCGCCGCCCTTGAGAATGGGATGAATGGCTGCCATTTTGAATGAAGTAGGAGAAATGGCTAAGTCAAAGGTTGAAAATGTGGCATAGTATAGGTGCGAGGGACGTGGCGTAACGTTTCAAAACAGGGTCGAGATACCATCCCAGCCTAGCCGCATTTGTTCGTAGCATATTTATGGTTGTTATAATTTCGTCAGGATCTGTGTTTTCCAACACAAATGATTTTTTGAAGTAAGATGTGTGGGGAAGTGAAGAGCGGGTGTTTGAATATTATCGTTTGCGGGTGATCGGTATATGCAAAGTATTGCTACATCTGAGTCTAATTTTATTATTAAACCAGAGGCAGATCCGAAAAAGTCCGGTTCTTTGTAAGCAGATACCAGAGTGGATTTTACATAGACTACCACTCCGTCGCTCTTATTTTAGTGTTTAGTGGTGTGATAGGTGTTATAATTTTGTAGAACGGGAATGTGGTTGTTACTGGAACATTTTAACCAACATTCAGTCAGTACTAGGAGTTCGCACTCAATATCGATACGGTGTAATAAGGTTTGTAGATCAGCAAAGTTTACATTAATAGATCTAATATTTTGTGAAAGGATTTTCAATTGATATGTAGATTGTTCGATATAAGCTTGTGTTTGTTCTGGGGTACATGTGTGTGTATCCGATACAGAAAAGTGATTAACATTAGCGATTAAACGTACGTTTTGTTAGACATTATAAATGTAAGTGTCTGGATGTGGGAGAAGAATAAGGCGGTAATTACGGGGTACTATGGCAGTATGTGGGAATCTTTGTAGTGTATGGATAAAGAGTGTATAAAAGTTATGTTTGTGATCGTTGTATTTGTGTGTTGTTATGGTGTAGAGTATGTCATGTTTACAATGAAAATTAATTGTTTTATAATTAAATCAATAAACACAGTATAAAAATGTAGAACACAATTAGCATAAGAAACATTATTTAGGGTAAAATTAGAGCGAAACAGGAATTCTAGTCATGGATTATACTTTGAATGTAGTTGGTTGAGCTGTATTTCACTTTTTATAACAATAGACTGACTTTCTGGATCCTTCTTCAGCATGATACGTCCGTTAGAAGTCCAACAGAATTGGATTTTGTTCGCCTTAGCATAGTTCCGAGCTAGGTGGCAGTCAGTTGTTCTGCTATAAATACGGGGGTATTCGGTACCATGCCTAGGCTAGCGGAGCTCAGTTTGTTGTTAGGGTGCTGCTTATTATAAGCTTTGACAGCTGCCAAAAAAATACTTTTGACGAAAGTTTGACGAGGGTATTTGTAAATTCAACTGTTATCGAAGAATTTGAGATTTCTTTTTTTGAGGGTTGACGTAGCACATCGCGTATGTCTGACACTTGTATGTTGAGCTCTAGTTTTTCTGATAACTCCAGGAAAGATTTGTATAGCATCTTCTTAGTTTCATTTGGCCTTTTTGGAACGTTACGTAGTTCAACACTAGTTTTCACCATGGAACGGGCGAAAGACTCCAGCTTGACCTTAAGTTCAGCCAACTTTGAATTCATGGAGGTTCGTTCTCTTTCGAGACCCGTTATTTTCAACTCAAGTGTAGTTAATTGATCAGAAATAGATGTCATGGATTTTTCTATCTCGGCATTTGTTCCTTCTATGTTATTGTTTATTTGTTTAACTTCAAGGATGAGGTTCTCTAACTGGTCCATGCGAGTGTTTTGTGAGCATATCATACTGTGCAACATATTCTTGATTTCCGCCTTAAAGTCATCCAAGCCATCATTCACTTCCGTCGTTGGAGGACAGCGCCGTGTACATCTTTGGGTAATATTTGTAACGGAATTAATTGGGTGTCCATCTTCGTCGTTTAATTTTAGTAAGTCCGATTCGGAACGTGATGGAGATTGTTGTTTGTTTGGTGATGTTCTCGGTAATTTAGACATTTTGAGTCGAATATTCTCAGTAATATTATAACAGTTGTTGACGATTTACCATCAGTGAAATGTCTTAGTCAGATTTGAACACGCGGCACGTCGGTTATCCGAACAACCTCATCACGAAGCCGTCAACCAAGCATCTGTATATACCGGTATTATCCCACATTGAGATGTAAAGCAAGGCCGTTCGAGATAGATTAGGCTTCTAATGGGTGATTGAAACTGTCTCTGCTCCGTTTCACTTTGTTAGAGTCAAAATCGTTTAGCTCATGTCATGTCATGAGCTAAACGCGAGTTTTATAATTACTAAAAATATATGATTCACTGCTGTATACAAGACCAGAAAAAATATATGACATTCTTCAGGATATATGCTAGCATGATAGTTCCTTACGCAAGTTTCTGTAGTATAAGTTTTTACTATAGTATATACGAGCGTGGTACATCATTGTTATATTTCCAAAACACGCATATTTATTCATGTTGTCAACACTTATTTGAATTATCTATCTCCTTCCTTCCTACAACATCCCATGCGACAGAAAGAGAAAGGTGCTCGTCGACTTCCGCCGCGGTTTTTTGACAGGAGAATATCACGGTGGAAGCTCTCTATTCCGTTTGAATCGTTCACCGCATCACACATATTTTTACCGCTTGCTTCCGCGGCGCGCGCCGCAGAAACTAACAGCTGAAACATCCAAAAGATTCTTAACATCAAGTACGTGTTGGCCAACACAAGTGGGACATCTAAATTAGTGCAGTGCAGAAAAATCATCTGAACACGTGCTGGAGCTCATCCCTGCGCACTTCAGTCGCATCGATTATCTGTCCAGGCGATCATCCTCACCTCCATCAAGTAAGTCCCTCTTTCCTGCTATATTCTTATAAGTGTTGGCAACATACATTCCTCATAAATTGTTTTCCCGCGCAAAAATTATAACCCCGCACAGGTCCTTCGAGAAGCTTTGCTATATCCCAACTTAACCAATAGTGTTTTGAAAACATAATACAATTAATTTGACTCTATAAAAAAAATTACGAACTTATCTCTAAAAATATCTTTCAAACAATAAAAAACATACTAATACGCATGCGATCATTCTGATTTTTTGGCAAATAATTCTACAAGCAATATATTAGCATGACAGTGTTTTGGTTTTTTAATCCAATCAATAGTTTTTTTTAACTGATCGAAACCACTCATTTCGCGCTATTTGGCACGCAGTGACTGACGTAACTACCACTTTGTAGTGCAAGCTGATTAGAACTTTATTCTAACAGCATTTCAAACGAAGTTTGAATCACCACAAATAGAGTTGCTAATTTAGCTCGTCTAATCGCCTTAAGGGACCATCAAGATGTTATATGGGTAGACGGAAGGAATACGTACTTATGATTTATGGTGCGGCAACATTTTAACAGCTCTACTATTCAGGGTACAACAGTGGTTCTTATAGTTAAAAACAACATCTACCACACAATCTACAAGCCATCTTTTCAAGAGGAAAGGGACACCTATGTCATACAGTGTTACCAGGTTAAATAAAAAAAACGCTTCGGCAAAAACTGACCTTTTTTGGATTAACAATTTTGATGCCGATCTTTTCGGCGATCTTATTCAATAGGCTCTCAGGTGTCTTGGTTGCGTTGTGAGTCTTAAGTAACAAGTGTGTATTCCCTTCAGAAGATGCTGCTTCGGGCATCGATGTAGGCTTCAATATTATTGATGACCTGGAAGTAAGGAATGAAATGTATCTAGAGGCAGCTTTAGGCAAATAACGAATTGAAGAACTCGCTTCTTTTGTTACATCAGCGTGGTGGACAAGGGTGCTTGCATAAAGGTTTCTAGTACGGTCAATCTGGTGAGGATCAGTGCGGGTCAAAGAAAAAAGGTACAGGAAATGATGGCCGGTAGGGCCGAAAAGTTCTGGAATGGCGACCGCAAACTGGAAGACGTTGCGTTGAAAGGCTTCCCACTAGGTGGACCGATGACCTGGTGAAGGCTGCAGGAATGTGGCGACACTTGGGGAAGACCTATGTCCAGCACTGGACGTCTTTCGGCTGAGATGATGATGATATACTTGTTATTGGTACAGTATGTACCCTTTAAGCGCGAGCGCATACAGAAATGAAACTTAGTATCTTGAAGCAAGCACCTTGAAGGCGTTCCTCCCTCCCTCAAGGGAGCATTTGCTTGTAAAAGAAACTACTCGTTGTTACAAATTGGTTCTCGTCACTAGTGAATGCCTCCGGTGAGGGAGCGCCTACTTGGGAAGGAGAGGTGGACCTGTGTGCTAGGTGTTTGACCTGTGTACGGAAATTAACCCACAAGATCGTTTTAAATGTAGCCTTTATGACACTCTGGTATAATATACAGGGTGTAAGCAACCTCATCACGAAGCCGTCAACCAAGCATTCTGTAAATCAAACTAAGTAACTTTACTCCAAGTTTATTGCTGGGAAAAGACTATTTTTGGGGTGAAAAATCATGTTTTGTGGCAGAACTCAATGTATCGTACTTAAAACATTGTGCTGATGGATTACATAGTACGGGGGTCGTAGAGAGGTTTAAAGTAAAACTCTTACAATAGACACTTGTATTAAAAAAAACTTGTCCAAAAAGTTGGAACTTTGACCCCCAATATCTCCGCAACTAGAAGGTTCCCAGGTATGGTGTAGAACAAAAAAGTGATCGCAATGACGGGGAGAACACGTGCCTTTCGGCTTCGTTAAGAGGTTGTTTACACTCTCCTTATTAGAGATGGCTACCAGTTTTATCAAATGCAGTTGAATACTATAATTTAACATGACTTTATCTGACCAGTTGCTGGATCATCATTGTTTCAGCCGAAAGGCGTCTACTGTTGGACATAGGCCGCCCCCGGTGTCGCCACATTAATCGGTCCTGTGCTACTCTCGTCCAGCGGATTCCCGCAACCTCAATTAATTTAATGGATAAACTCAACAAATACAATACCGTAAAATGGGGCTATTTGAGTTTTGGGGGCTATTTGGGAAGACCCAGAATTTCGAACAAAAATATCGAAAACTGTCGGTTGGTGTGTGGTTGAAGTTATTTTACAATGTCTAGAAACACTTTGATTGGCTGCTACTGAAAAATTCTTAATGGGTATTCCCAATAAAATTTTGGTTTATATGGGACAAAATAGCCCCCAAAAACCCAAATAACCCCGTTTTACTGTACCATAAAATATAACTTACTTAGATTCGACTTTGGGAGTTCTTGGTGCATTCCGTTTCAAATCAGTCTCATCTTTATGATCTCCGCCGTAAGCGATCTGGCTCCATTCATCATTTAGATTGTTTGTTTCGAATTGAATAATCGAGAGTAAAAGATTCTTATAATTTTCCTTCTTATCATCACTCAAAGAGCCACTGCTGACTTCACTGTCATGGTCATTGATGATTAGTATAGTAGGGTTTTCAGATGTGTTTTGTGTAATTTCATTAACATCATAGTCATTATCTATACTACTAGTCACCACGTCTATTAAATCTGTCTGTATTGGTGTTAATTCTGGTCGTCTGGATGTCTTTTCAGAAGTGTGTTTTGTCTGTGGCTGCTCTTTTGTAAACATCTTTGTCGCTGCTTTAATCATGTTTTTAAAACCAGATTTCATTGTTGTTTTATTGACAACTGGTGTAGATATTGATTTCGTATCAGCTCCTGGTGCAATACCTTTTATAACTACTGTTGATGACAGAGGAGTGTTATTTGATGCTGTAGACTTTGCATCTAACCTCACAGTAGTTGATCTGTTATTTGTAGAACCGTCAGATACAGCATTCGTAGTTTTAGCGTGTTTATTGACTGCTTTGATCGTATGTTCTTTAGCCGACACATGACTTGTCGTCTCTTTCACAAGAGCCGGCTTCATCTTTTGATTCTTTGTTTTTGATGTGGTAAGAGATTTTTTTCTATTTTTCGCCAAAGCTTCATCCACTTTTTGTTTAACTTTGTGTACGAAAGAGATTTTATTTTCTTTATCTTGTGATACTTTTCTAAGGATTGATGTGTCTGTTAGAAAATTTGTTGTTGGATTAGCAGTTGTATTATCATTCATTGACTCAACTTCCTCAAGACTTCCAAACAACTGTAGCATTTGTTTAATATTCTGGCTCAAGCTATCGGTAGTCGTTTCTGTCTCCCGTGGATTCCTCTCAGGTCTGGTGTGAACTGTCTCGTATATCGTATTTATTCCTAAATTATTATGTTCTGCTGTTGCAGTTACCTTTAGAACGTGTCCCACGGTTACTGCTCTTTGGACAGCATCGTCTAATATGGTAGGTGCATCATTGATGGAATCTAGCTTTTCTAGCTTTTGGTGGAGACTACCGTTTCTAGCTAAACGAGGCTCATTTGTACCAGCTTTTAGGTAGTCATACCAAAAGGCACCACCACCATCTGATATCAATGGCATTGAGGCTTGATTGTCAACCTGGCGCTTAACTTTTTTGTTAATATCGAAATACGACAACAGTTTTGACTTTTTCTTTTTGCGTGGAAAAAAGTAAATGAATCCTTTACGTTTCTTGTATTTGTTGTCTTCGAGATCAATATTTAGTAGATGATTATTCATTGCTTCATCGAATTGTGTTGAACTGGTCTGAGATGCGATTGTAGCAGCCATCATTAGTTCATCCGGCGTTGACGGTGTTTCAGGATTGCAGATTATATTAACATTAATATTATCGAGAGAATACACTTGCTTTACCATCGGTATCTGACTGGTGGTCGGGTAAGATCGTTTACTCAACGATTTGTTATTTATACATTTATTTATCTGACTAATGAATTTTTCACCGTTCCCTCTTAACTTATCATTGTAGCAAGCATTTAACGCTACCGTCATATTCAAGTCATGTGAGAGGGTATCCAAATCATTAAGTAAACAAGATATATCTTCTACTTTTTTGATCTTTGCCATTTTAATGAAATTTCTTTTATCAATATAAGTTGAGAACGTCTTGCATAATCTTCCCTGGCACTTCCCTTTAACTCTTTTGCAATAATCAGCTAAACTTTTGTCTATTTTGCTGACTGAATCTTTTAATTTTTGCCCCCCAGTCGGATTCATCCAAAAGAATGTTTGTATTTCGGTGCAATGATCTGCCATGTAGCGACCAATGTTGTCAAATTCGAATATGAGTTCGTCTATAACAGCATCGCTAGCCGCACAAGCCCTGCACATTGCTGTGTTACTTTTGCATTTGCAGTTACACACTCTGTCATGGCCAAAATACGCTTTGACCTTGTCCCAATCTATTCGTCTCTTTACGATGAATATTTGCGCCCCCTTTTTCCTTCTCATCTTCTTCTCTTGAAGCTTCCGAAACCATACAGAGCGAGCGAATCTTGCGTTGTCACTATCAATGTCTTTGCTGACTATAGATCTATTGCCATTCAGTTGTAACAAGTGTTCGTTGATTAATGACACAAAATCCTTGCTCAGCGTCACTTTGGCCAAACTCTTCAAGCTCGTGGTTTCGTGTCCTGAGTCCGTTGGTTTAGCTTCCATCATACTAGTCGTGGTTTCCGAAGACACCTGTCTCGTCTTTACATAAGATATATGAAACTTACCTAATAGTGGTTTTAGTGCAAACCCGTGTTTAGGTTTATCTACTAGAAGATACATCCCAGGCGTTAGATTATCTACGTCAGTAGTGCTGCAGCTGTCGCACACGCCAATAAGACTGCTGCTGCTCCTTGCGCCAATAATACTGCAGCTTCTGCATGTGTTAGCTGAAGGTAAAGTAGATGTGGGCGTTATGGTTCCTTCAATAGAATTGACTTGGTACTCTAAATCGACTGGAGTGGACATCTTCGCACAGAAGACTTTCCGAACTCTAACGGGATCGGGCACTGAGGACAGAGATCTCTTCTTCCCATTTTCGAATTCAAATGGAATTGCAATGTGGACTTGGATAGCGTTAGTACTATTGGAGTTATTGGAGTTATAATTTGTAACCCCTGTCGTCGTAAAATACTGATTATTGCCATGATAGAAGTTACTTGCTTTACTGCTGTCTTCATAATTGAGGGTGTTTCTCATAAGGTCTACAATGACTTCTAGTGCGGCTACGTCTTTGGCTGTGAAGGTGTTGCGTTGGACCTCCCGTTTGAGGTCACTATGCGGGACAGGGTCTGTTTCTTCGCAAGGGGGTGGTATTGTGGGAATACTCATTACTGTTTTTTCCTGGTAGTACTGCGGAATAAAAAGGTACCTATTAATATGAAATTTTAAGAATAAAGTTAATTCGGTCATATCCTCCTGACCGAATTTCTGTAAATCGGAACGGAGATTAGCTAAGTAAGCAGGAGAGAAAATAGTCCACAAATGGGTTCGCTAACAATCATAGGCTAATCTGTCAAAGTCTAGTGGGAAGGCAATCCGAAACGATTAAACAGACATCAGGCGTAAGACCAACGGCTTCACGTGTTTTCCCAGGCATGAGGGTTTCACTCTCTGAAATATATCTAATGGGAAAACCCATAAGTAATGCTTCACCTGGGAGTTCAACCCTATGCCGCACAGTCGGCATTCGCATTTGCAATTGCGACACCAACAGGGCAGGAAAAAAGTCATGACGTGTCAAAAATTTGAAGTAACATTGCGGAGAACAGCTGACCTAGACAAGCGCGGCTGGACATTTAAGCCGCACGGCTTCTATTATTTAGGCACGAGATAAGGTACTAACTATAGTCACCGCCACGAGAATTTATAAATTTTGTAAACACACATTCGGGTTCGCAACCTTTGGATCAAATAAAAAATTACACTGTCAGCGTGAACTTACATCAAAATGGCGGCCCAAATGTTTACGTTCCATGATGTCAGGTGCGTTCCAGTACCACAAAACATAAGACCACATTGCTTTATATCGCCAAAATATAACCCGACCAAGAGAAAGTGCTCGCTAGTTACGTATCACACGTATGATAATTTGAGTAGATTGAATTTGGGAGTATTTCTGGTTGATCGAATTGTTGCTACGAATTCTTTGTTTCTAAAAATTATAGCTTCTCGTGGAGGGGACTAATGAGTAAAAAAATGTCATTTTACCTGATCAGCATAATGTTTAGGCTCCATGTACATAGGTTCCTCGGGATCCGTAGGAAACTGTTTCCCATATGCACAGCCTTGAACATCTTGGGTGCATTGACGCTGATGGGCTGGAAGTAGCGTTGTCAGCGGATTGTATTGGGTGCCGTCCAATGTGTAGGATGGCACTTCTTCGTAGTGGAGGGCACCAGGATCGTCCACCAAGCGCGGCGAAGTGACTGAGCTTTCGACCACCGGTGTGGTTATTACAGGCGATAAACACGTTTCAAGCTATTCAGAAATCGAAATGAGGTCGAATTAATCCTCAACTAAACGTTCTGAGGTGACAGTGATACGTACTACGGGGGTATATTTCTTGCAGCTGTAGACTGCGTTTGACTTTAGTTAGTAATCGTTGCAAAAAAAATAGTGCGTGGAGTCCCTCCGCGCGGAAGAAGTGAAACTTCATAATGAGGAAATGAAAATAGATAGGGGTAGGGGGGGGGGGGTCCATGTTAGCGTTAAACGCGACCTTGTTGGAAGTCGCATTGAAGTTTCACTTCAAAAACTTCTAAGCCAATGAAGTTACAGTAAATGTAGCAATAGGGATGCACGAACAGTATTTTCAATACAAGAAAAGTTACGTTCGATAACTACTTGCCGCTCGAAAATAATATTAAACTCCTGCAATTTCCTATGACAGTTCAAACATCCGTGACTGTCGTGGCCATGATGTGACGTCATTAACCTCAATCTGCCTTGTTTGCATTTAATTTTTTGTCAACCAAAAATGGCAATAACGAAAAATCAATTATTATAAAATCTTATTGAAACTTTAACTACCTACTTATCAAAATATAAGTGTTTTTTCAATACACTTCCTCGAAAACTGTTTTTAGGTTCGAAATGCAGTGTATTTCACACACGTGCGTTTTTCACGTTTTTTCCACACATGTGCAGAAAGCAAAATTGCCACAGATAACTAACTATATTTGTACGCCGAAACTTACGTTTGGATTTAATCAAAATAATATCTTGCATGCTCTTGTGTGTATACAATGTTTAGACAAATAAAGAATCTTATCTTATAGTTAGTCCAAACTGGTAAATTCATATTTTTTTACGGCGTAAATATTTTTTGAATATTCAAATTGTGTTTATAAATTCAATATCATAGATAAACATGATTCTTTAGAATTAATATTTTCTTTTATAAACAAATTAACATTTATTTGTGTTCTAAATTCAAAACTATATAAAAATATTTTTTTAATATTAGGCTGTATAACAGCTTCATACCTTTGCTTCTCCTTCAACCTGGCGAAAGCAAAGCGCGGAAAAAAAAATTAAATCATAGTCTCGTAATAATTCATGACACAAATATTATACATTCTTTTATTTTATTTCTTCAAAAGTGTATTGAAAAACGTCCGTTTGATACACGTGGACATTTGTTATTGCAGTTCTCGGCTCAAAAACACCCTCGCCTATACGGCTCGTGTGTTAATACTGCCTCGAACTACAATAACAAACTTTCTCCACTTGTATCAAAATGTACTATTTCGACACAGACCGTAACCAAGCTGCTACCGTTCTCGCCGTGTGTGCCCGGGCATTGTCGTGCATGAGCAGGAAATCTTGCCCCATTTGTGTTCTGTGGGGCAAGATTACGGGCCCCAGCACCTGTTGGACGTATCGTTCTGCCGTCATATTGCCCCGCACCCAAACGAGATCCGTCCGTCCTCCAAGACGAATTCCTGCCCAAACCATAATTGTTCCTCCTTGGTATGGGTGAACTTCCTGAGGGTTCTGGAGACGGCTCCATCGTCCAGGAACTCGCCAAACACGCGTCCTTCGTGAATCTGGATGGAAGCCGAACCTGGATTCATCCGTGAACAGCACATTGGACCATTGCTCACGGCCCCAATCCACGTGGTTCCGAACCCATTCTAATCGTCGTCCACGATTGCCTCTCCGTAAAAGTGGGACCCGGAGTGGTCTACGAGATCGTAGATTGCTTTCATGCTGTAGCCTTCTTACAGTTTGGTCACTCACAAGCACTTGGTGTTCCACTCGCAGCCTTTGGACCAATTGAGTCGCCGTTGCATTTGGTTGAGCTCGCGCAGTAATTTGCAAAAATCGGTCTTGTCTGGGGGTAGTGATGCGACCTGGGCCCCGGTGCCTCTCCGCTACTTCACCTGTGGCACGATGGCGTGTCCACAATCTTGAAATTACATTTTAATGGGTCCCTATGGCCTCAGCAACATTAAGCTGAACAGATCCAGCTTCTAGCATTCCCACAGCTCGTAACATCTCCGCCCTCGTCAAATGTCGGCGTTGCATGGCTACAATACCTCAATTTTAACTTTATCTTTCGTTTAAAAATGAAAAAAAAATGTAACTAAACGTAATTCGTATTGTTTTCTAAATTTCGCACAAATGAAAATTCCTTCTCCTATAATACATCAAGACATTTTTATGCCACCGAAACAAAAGAATTTTCAAAAATTTGAATTTGGAATTAGTCTGAGATAAATTACAAACAAATCAGTGTATAAAAGATTCCAATGCGGCCAGGGGCCTAATTCTGCTATTTTAATAAATTCGTCACTCCAACACGATTCCATTCTCATCCCATTGTCATTTTGCTTAAAGTTCGTAATCTGCTAAATTCACAATGCTCGGTCAATGGTCTCGTAATAAAATTGTGTTTTAATGGCATTGTCGTATTGTCATTATTATAAAACCCTTAGTACAAATGGTTTTCGAAATCTAATACTAAATGCGAACATTTTTTCATGCCAGATTTCATGTACGAGATTAATATTCTATGACATTTCTTTCAATGGAGTGTCAGTGGTTGTTCATTGAGAAGTCATAATGGCGCCATTATGATAGTAGAATTAACAAACATGTCAAAATTTGACAGAACTTGATCATTATGAGATCAATGATCGAATATTCTGACACTATTGTAATAGCAGAATCGAGGCCCAGTACTTTTCGAGTTATTTAATTGAGTATGAAATATCCCTAGACCGTGTTGATGTGTGTACTTAATGTTTTACATATCATACAAGGCATTTTTAATAAATAAAAAGAGTTGTGTTTCTTGCATATTCCCTATTACTGCTAGCACATGCTGACTGCTCTGTAGACCCAATTATATCAAGATTTGGTATATCTCACGTGTATTAAGCAGTGCTGTTTTAGCGAATGTGAGTACCTACCAATACAAACCATGTCTGGTTTAATGGTACAAAATTAATATAACCTGTATTGAGACTATAATTATGTTGAAATAAAATAAAATAAATAAATAATAATAATGACAGTTATGAGACGCACCCCGGAACAATGTGTTAAGGCGAATCCCTCCTTCTCACCAGAAATTTCCTCTGCTGTCTCCGTTTCAGTGGCTTTTTCATTCATTTTCTCACCTGCGAACATTGTAATTTGACTGTTTTTAAATTAATTTATTGTTTAACAATAATCAGCCTATAATGTTCCCACTGCTGGGACACAGGCCGCCTCTTTTCTATGAGAGAATGTGTACCTACTGTAATCCACCACGCGGGCCCAGTGCGGGTTGGTAGATGTCACAATGTCTTCATATTTTTGGTTCTAGGATATGCCGGTTTCCTCACGATGTTTTCCATCACCGTTTTGTGGACAATGGTGATGAAGTATACTATTGCGCCTGCCTGGATTATTACTACTGCTATCTATTTATTGGGTAAATCTCAAGATATTTCAGTTTTATAATTTGTTTTAACATAGGATCGCTGTACCGTACGCACACACGGCCTATGTGAAATATATTTTTTGATTTTTGGCAGGTTTTTTTTGGCTGATTTTATATTCATTTCAACTTTATTAGGTCCGTTTTCACCGAAAAGATAACGGTCTGATTATCTAAAAACCGCTGTCACTGTGACATGTTCCCATACAAAAATGTGTTTTATACAGCTTAGTATTAGTGTTAGGTAATCGTTACTCATCCTGATTCATGCATTATAATATATCGTTTACTTACATACACCGATTCCGCTTTGCCAGTTTGACAGACGGCTGTTTACAAAGTTGGTTTTTTCGAAATAAAGTTTATTTTAAAATTAATAATATTTTATTTCAATAAAATCATGTTGTTTCGTTTGCTGTCTATTTAGTTACTAGCTGTATATTTCCTTATATAAACAGACCGAAATATTCAAATAAACCAATTTTATTTACTACTTTTAATTTTCTACCACGATCATCTATTTACTACCATTTTGTAGCGTTCCCCATACACACGACAACAATCGGAAAGAAAAAAAACGCATCCGTTCGGATCTGTGAATAGCGTTTTGACAGTTCTTCGGTTCGGAAATGAGATAGTAGAATATTATGGTTCTTTACCGACACGGAAACTTATCGAATGGTGGTGAATAAGGGGCCCAGGTATGTGTAGTGTTTGTGGGTGTGTGTGGTGTGTGAGTGTGTGTGTGGTGTGTGAGTGTGCGTATGTGTGTGGAAGGTGGATGTGCGAGGTGTGTGGGTGTGAGTAGGGGTGTGTGTGTTAATGATTGATCGGTTGATGTATGTTAAGATTTGTTGCAGGCTCTACTTTAGCAAATTCTAGTTAGTAAAAGTTCAATTTCATCGTACGTTTCAGATTTCAACCATTCCGATAAAGTATTTTTGCATTCATACCGCAACATGGGGTAAATATTCAATATGAGGTTCAGTTTATTATAAATAGAAGTAGATTGAGTGTTACGAGTAAACTGACGCCTGGCAAAAACTGTACGTTCTATTAATTTAATTAATTTGGCATTGAGTTATTAACTTCCCTACTTTATTAATCAATCAATAAGTTGACTGTAAAATTGTCAAAAGTTTTGTATGTTATGTAGGTTTATGACCCTGAAATAAATGAATTTTATTTCAGTTTATAAACAATATAACATGTTGCCAACTTGCTACTTCAACAAATTTTGCCAAATTCGTGCCTTAAATATTATTTTCAGATGCGAATTAATAATGCAAATAAAACCTAAAGTCAGTGAACCATTTTATAAAAATAATAATGGTTTTCTATTAGTTTGTTTAAAAACAATACATACATGTTTTAAATTTCGAACTAGTAGCTATCACCAGTGTTTTCGTTTATTGGCGTCGCCACCTTGTACTTAAGGTAAGCGTAAGCATCCACCTGTCCGCATCATACGCATTGGACGCATCGTTTCTTAGTATTACCAAACAGATTCGAGCGATCCGTACGGTGCGGATCAGTGACTTTCTAAAGAATACTACGATCATCAAACGGTGATGCGATGCGTCCAATCAATGCGTACGATGCGGACAGGTGGACGCGTATATACCTATAAACAGCATTACTCACTTGCTATTCCTTTTTCAGGTACATATTTCATACACATACGTTTTGTTTTCTTCATTGGTGTTGTTGTGACATTCACAAATTTGATAGTCATAGTAAAGTTCTTCATAAAACCCTTCAGACGGTGTTGCAGTTCTGAAATTAGCAATGACTTATTACATTATTTACACACTAACCCTTTTATAATAATAAAAATAGTACAAGCATCAAAAAGGGTTACAGAGCGTAGAAATTCGTTCACATCGCTGTCAACAGGAAAAGTGTCCCAAAGGCTGGCAGCATTGCCACGTTGAATGGCAATGCTGATTCTTAACAAATTAATAACTGTAAAAAGTGACTGTGCAAGACATGTCTTCCGCATGCACGATGTACTGTGGGTAAAATTAACAAAAAACTCAATTGGATAGGTTGCGTCAGAACTGGAAGAAGGAATGGATGAGCATGATAAAATAGCAGCTTTTTGATTACAACACTAATGAGCAAAAAATGGAAGAACGCTAATTCTCGAATTGTCCCCACCTTTTTCCCCTAACATGCATAATGTGGGAAAGAACATAATTTTGGCTTATAAAAAGTGGGTGACTCAAGATATTACGACGCTAAATAAAAAAGCAAACGTGACATGTTACGCCAACCCAAAATAGATACATACAACTCACGTTTGAAAACTTCGGGCGAGCCGAACCTACAAAACGCCTGGTAGTAGCTGCGATGATGGTTACAATAGGGAATATGCAAGAAATACAAAACTCTTTTTATTTATTAAAAATGCCTTGTATTGGGGCTTATATTATAAACATTATGGTGCGCTTGTTTAAGTTTATAATACATCACTTATTTTACAATTTATTGTTTTATGTAGCATGTTTTTGGTGAAACGGAACGCACTCTCAAAACACGTCGTCCTCGATAACGGCGGTAGTGACATCAAGATTCATATGTCAAAAAATTACTTTTAATTGAAATGTAGGTAAAGTTGCACTACGATTATATTATAATATCGTTATCGCAATTTTTGCTTGAATAAAGCACATACAATTAGTCAAATTACTTTATTAAGGCCAGAAAAATAGATGTAAACAAGGTAGATTTTGATAAATGACGTCAAAGTATGGTCGCGACAATCACGGACGTAAAATTGCAGGAGTTTAGTATTATTTTTAAGCGACAAGCAGTAGTTGAAATTTACTTTTAATACTTTTCTTGGGTTGATAATAGTGTAATCAATTGATTTAAGTGATGAAAAAAATTCATGCATATTCCCTATTCTCTTCTCACCACGTTCATACATGAATAACAAAACTTACCACTAAATTTGAGTCTCCTTTCTCTATGTCTTCCAGAGCCTAGTTGTTTCCCCTTATCCTTGCTTGATTTCCTCGAGGATGTGGTTTTCTTCAGCTGGGTCAGATTATAGGTCACAGAGCCCGACAGAGGTGACGACGGGACTGTTGGTGAAGCTGTAGTAGTGGTGGCAGTTGCAGCTGTAGTTACAGGAGTAGACGTAGTGACAAGAGTTGCCGTAGTCACAGGTGTAGTAGCCGCTATTGTTTTTACCAACGCTCCTCTTACGCTGTCTGTGGAGTTACTTAGAATTACTATAATTTTGGAAAAAAAGAAGAGATTTTGAAGGAATCTACCACTCTGCATTGGTGGTCACCGGCTAAAGAGAGAAAGAGAAGAGAATTGAGCCACATTTTGAACTACGTATTATGAAAGAAAACGATTTTATTTGCACGGTAATATGACGAGCTCGCAAATATCGCTTCATGAGAACTTTACAAGTAACTGCATGCAGTTGTACGTTCGACTTCGTTCAGTCATGATATTCACGCGGTCGGCTGCTATCGTGTGCAGCAACCGCATGCAGTTAGAGTGAAAATGCATGCGGTAATTGACTGTATGCAGTTAAACTTGACACAGGTCTGATGGCAGTCTTACTTGGACGCTGCCACTGCCACGATAGGCATTGCCATTCAGATCCGTATAGTACGGTATCTAGGTCCTTTTAAAATAAAAATAAATTCTCATAGTACCTCTAACCGTGATACCCGTAACAAACTCCGTCCTCATAGCTGCCAAGGTCACCTCGGTATCAATATCAGAATTGATATCCCCTAAGTCTTGCATATCCAGCATAGACACCAGGTCTTCTATATCTGTCGGGTGTCTGTCTGTCGATGGTTCTACACTCCGTGCCAAGGAGATTGTACCGGTGTTCTCCACTGAGGCTGTGACGTCTTCCTCAAGCTTTGGCATGGAGACATCAGAGCAGTTGCCCGGGGTTGATGTTGGTACAGGTTCTAGGTCTTTTATATATGTCAACGGTTCTATACTACGTGCCAAGGAGATTTTACCGGTGTTATTCATTGATGCTGTGACGTCTTCCTTAAGCTTTGTCATGGTGACATCAGAGAAGTTGCCCGGGATTGATGTTGGTACAGGTTCTAGGTCTTCTATATATGTCAACGGTTCTATACTCCGTGCCAAGGTGATTTTACCGGTGTTCTTCCCTGATGCTGTGACGTCTTCCTTAAGTTTTTGCATGGAGACATCAGAGGAGTTACCCCGGGTTGATAAGTGCTGTGTGGATTCTGTCAACCCGCTTGTAGACTTTGACTTACATCCTCGAAAGTTGAAATATTTTCGCTTTTTATGTAGTGCGTCCGTCCCCCAAACTAGATGATGGAAAAATTTCGTTTAGTAACCCAAACAAGAGATAAGAGAGGTTAGTGTAATTCTGTATGAACCAGTGGTTATTTTAACAGGGCCCACTTAAATAATTGTTGCTGAAAAGCTAGCACTGATAGCACCTGAGCACTGTACAGTCAAACAATGTCAGTTTTTTAATGTATAGGTACACCACTAATTTTTAATTAGTAGAAATACTTAGAGGGCTTGTTAAAGATAGTCTTGTTATTATATATGTAAAGTATCAATAAATAATATTGGTAAACAACAAAGTTATTAGCGTTTGTTCATATTCCAAAATTTCACTTATTTTATGGAAATATTGTACTGGCCATTTTTAAATTCATGTTAGTATTCATTAATCGTTTTTGCGACCATAATCCGTCATTCAGTCATTCATCCGATCATCGTAGCGTAATTCAGTTATGATTTTACCAATTATAACAAATCGTAGACAATTTTGGGATACTCTCTAGATATACTTAACATTGGCAACATAAATTAGCAGCCGGCGAGCTTACCACCGTTGGACTGTTCGATAGTTGAAGCCTCGCTTACCTCGCGCTGGGCAAGTAAGCTGTCTGCGCCGTGTCCACACGCTTCCCTCAGTTAAATAAAAATGTACTGCTGGATGCCTAGTGCCTACTAGCTGTCGCCTCTTGGACTGCGACGCCTTAGTTTAGGGCGGTGTTGGAGCAGAGTCGTGTAAATGAGCTAAGAGTTTATGTTGGCGCAGGAGGTGTAACTGGTGGGTGTGGCCATGGAAAGGTATATTAATCTATGTCGCCATGCAACTGAACGGGTGGGCGAGCCGCCGATATCCAAGGTTGGTGCTGTGGCTGAGCGACTGGCTGCTGCGCTGCTGGTTACGGGTTTGATCCCCGCACGTGTCAGCGTGATTGTTGGGTAGAGCCCATAAGACTTACCTCGTCTTCTGCGTCGACTTCTGTGACTTCTGCCTGAGATTTCACGGCATCTGACAGCTGCCGTGCTCGACCCTTTTCTAAAAACTTTATATGAGTTACTTATCCGTCACAATTGTTGTATAAAAACTTAGATACAGATAAACCTACTTGTAACGATATAGGCAATCCAGATGTAACTAAGAGAAATGAATATTTAAACGACAAAGTTGTACGTGTATTAAAACTTAAAACTATCATGGGGTTTAGGTTTCTGCACTTAGTGGACTATTGTGCGTGAGCCATGGTGGCCGTTACTCCAACCAGTCCACCTTCCTCCAGAAGCAAATCAAACTTGCCGATCTTAAGGCACCCCGCAAGGGATCTTGGTGTTCTCAGGGTCTCCTCGCGAATGTTGGTAACGCAGGTGCAATTAAGGAGCACCGTTTCCTCCGCCACCATGCGTGATCTGCACAGGGGACTGTCAGTGATTTCTAGGCTAGTAAGTGATTAAAATAACGTACTCACTAGTAGGAGTTCGCTTGCGGAACAGGTTCATCGCGGTCGAAGTGGCTGGGGCAAGCTCAGGTCGCACTGGTGAAGAAATAATGTTCAAAATGATTACAAAGGTTGTCACAACACAGTCACAATAAACTAATAGTTATTTCCTTCAGATCGATCGATCTAAACAGAGATTGATTCGTCAACGGCGCAGGCTATATTTTAGTGCACACGTGTCTGAGAAAACACAGGTGCACTCCCTGTTTTTTTCAGTCTCAGAGTCTGATTGAAAAGCAGTCTGATACGATTTCGGATTGTTGACAATCCGTGAAGACGGTGAAAGATAAACACAAACGACTACCACGCGTGCATTACATCATTCCGCACACCCCATTTAGGAATAATTCAACAATAATTTAAAACAAAAAGATGTTTCTTAAAAAAAGTGCATAACTTAATACGATGAAAATGAATTGAACAGCAGATTTTTTGATTCCACCCTTTATATGACAAGACAAGGATATTTTGCGCCGGAACTTAACATCTTTGAAAAAATGTACAGCAGTTTCAACCAAAAGATCCTTCAGTTATTCTACAAACAGTTTTTAAACGAATACCCACGCCCTTCAGCTCGTTTCTTCCCAATTTTCTTGACATCGTCATAGATAATATCATACTTGTAATGATGGCTTAATATATGGACTCTCTTCGGCTTATGAAAATTCTTCCCACGCTGCATTTTGTTGAAAATATTCGGCCAGATAGGAGCCTTTTCGAGTGGATACATCCATGTGTTATTACTTGCTACGGTTTGTCCGTATTCTACGTGTAAAGGAGCATCGTATTCTGTTATTTTAGTTAGATCGGTATTCAAGCTTTCTTTTGTTGGGGCGGAACTAGTTTGTTCGTTAAAAATATCTTTGTATAGTAACTCATTATGCAGATAATCTACCTTTTCTTTAGTTATTTTCTGCATTTTAATATTTCTTTTTTCTGTAATTGTTTTCATTTTTGACTTGAGCGTAGCAGCATTTAGATCATCACTATAGTCTTTAAACGGACGTAAGTCATATTTTTTTGGTAAATCGAAGGAATCAAAATGCTTTGATGTCGACATTTTGTCTAATTCATCTAAGTTTATTATTGTTATTTCTACCTCTCTAATGCGTGGGTCCACAGTTATATCTTTTGTATACAGACGATCTATTACTTTCTGTTCCGTTGCTTTCTTTTCAAAAAGTTTATCTTTCATTTTCTTTTTGAATCTATCGTAGTACTTGGTTTCATGGTTTGCCCTTTTTTTGTTAGTCGTTAGCTTCAACGCGTGAAATCTTTTATATCTATTGAAGTCTTCACCCCAGTAAGAATTCTTGCTGGTGAGGATTCTGTTATTAACAACTTTGGGATTCCTTTTTACCTGTTCCGTGGTAATCTTGGCAATTTTACCCCCTTTTTTTGTTATAAATTTTAATTTGGACGTTAAAGGTACCTCCGTGTTTAACGATGATTTTGACTCTGTGGTAGTTGATACGGAAGTTTCATTTTCAGAGGCCGTGTTTGGGATATTCCAATTTTTGACGGTTGTGGCTGGATCAGCGTTTTTAATATTTTGTTTGGAGCCCTTATTATGTTTTTTGATTGTAGAGGACTGATATGGAAGGGTAGGTAGGTCACGTAATGGGGCGGTTACGAAGTCGACGTCCATTTGATAGTCCTTCAAGAACATTTGAAAATCTTGAGATTTCATCGGCAGTGGTGTAGTGTAATATTGTTCCGGGGCTTTATTTGTTTTTAAAACTGAATTATGCTGAAACAATATATATTTTTATATGTCTTTAAAAGAAGATTTGGTGAAACGCTTAAATGAAACATAGTTTTTATGAATATTTCAGAGAATAATAAATTGTTTTGCATTTGTTCTTCTTATCATTGCGATATTTTTTTTGTTCTAGAATCTATGGGCCATACCTGGGAATCTGGGAATATTAATTATATATTATGATAAAACTGATATACTTTTAAGTACTAGTAGGTAATATCTTTTCAATAATTGCATTATCTTATTTCAGTTAAAACTTACCTCTGTTTTTGCCGCCACAGGAGGCTTTTTGCTGGACCTCTTGGAACTTTTTGCTGTAATGAAAAATGTAATGAAATGTAAATGTTAGTAACATAGCGTCATGCTTATAATCCCCGAGGAGCTAGGCAGAGGTGTACTTAAAAAACAAGGCTTGTTATAGGTGCCGACCCTATTATGTCACCATCATCATTATCCTGCCTTTTCCAAACTATGTTGGGGTCGGCTTCCAGTCTAACCAGATGCAGCTGAACTCCTGTATTTTACATGGAGCGACTGCGTATCTGACCTCCACAACTCAGTTAGCACTGGGTTATACGATAGGCCTTGGTAAGACTGCTTGTCAGACTTTCGGGCAATTGACCACCTGTACCAGCTGTCAAAGATCTACAAATGACAGCCGGGACCAACAGCTTAACGTGATTTCCTAGGCACGGATTTCTCCGTGCCTAGGAAATCAGTATGTAACGTGTGGTCACCTATCCATGGACATACCGAGACAAACGAGGCCCTTAAGATCGACCCGAGCGGCAGTTATTATATAGCCACGAGCTCCCACTACCCTATTGGCACTCAGTCAAATTCAAACTCAAGTTCCTCAAGATAAAAACCTAATTCCATTTGACCCGGTCTGGGAATCGAACTCTCCTGGATATTCGAAAGAGAAGGTCCTCCTAATGCTCCTCACTCCGCAATTACGTTTGCGAACACTAGACCAACTAAC
The DNA here is from genome assembly GCA_950022955.1 of Xestia ashworthii. Lineage (NCBI taxonomy): Eukaryota > Metazoa > Arthropoda > Insecta > Lepidoptera > Noctuidae > Xestia > Xestia ashworthii. Next base: position 12,096,591 of record OX465575.1, on the reverse strand, counting down.
ACTAAAGTTACCTATCCCCACAAAAGTTTGGCTGGGTCGAGGAGCACATGACTGTAGTCAGCTCGATATCAAAGCGATTATTAACATAGCGTCTACCTGCCCGCATCGTACGCATCGGACACATTGCATCAAATGGATCGCAGTATTATTGAACAGATTCTGATCGATGCGAACAGGTGGACGCACTTGTGTGACGTTCTATACAAAGAATACTACGAACCGTTTGATGCGATGCATCTGATGCGTACGATGCGGACAGGTGGACTTTTAGGAAATTATTTTAATACCAAAATAACCTATTATCAATACGATACTCCTTGATTACTTACATTTACCTAAATGTCCTACGAGAATATTTAAACGACCATTTTTTTAATAATTATTCTTATTTTCACTTCTTATTTTATATTTATTTTTGCAGATTTTCTCATTTTTTGGCAGTATTTTTATTTGCAATGACACTTTATATATTTTGTAATATTTAAATTCGATATTGACACTATAGTTGTAATTGTGGGCCCCAAGACGACTTGGTAAATCGGCGCAAATTTTTCGGCATATTTTACGGAACACTGTGTGCGAATCCGACTTGCAAAAAGCCGGTTTTTATTTATTTTGTGTCACAGCAACTCTAGCTTCGTCTATGCTTTGCTGATGCTGGAGTTACTGTCGAAATATTAAACGTCAATGGGGAGAAAAACTCAAAGGTAGAGATAGATGTCGCTAGCATCGACTCTGCCTTGCCAGCTAAATGTTGACGATATACTGAATTTGTTAATACTGTTTTCAAATAATTTTTATATTTACTATGCATTCTTTTTGGACTGTTACACAATAAATAAATGCACCAATTGATTGAATGATAATCAATACAAACGCATCTTGTACAAAGGAGACGACATTGCAACATATTTTAACAACTTCTTCATAAACATCGCTAAACCGAAATCCATCGAGCACCCCAAAAACAAACCAAAAATGGGAAGGAGGCTAGCAAACTCAATCTATCTTGAACCAGTTGATAATGTGGACATTTGTAAATGGCACTCGTAATGGTGGATTAAGGTCCATGTTCACCGAAAAGATAACGGTCTGATTATCTAAAAACAGCGGTCACTGTGACATGTTCCCATACAAAAATGTGTTATAAACGGCTGTTTTTAGATAATCAGACCGTCATCTTTTGGTGAACATGGACCTTAATCGTTTGGACTTGTTTGGAACATTAAGGTAGAAAGTTGACAAAATATCAGAACAATCAATGTCACCACGAAATGTCTTCAACAAAAACATAGTCAGAGATCTCACGACGATTAATCAATGGTAGAATTATTACTTCATTCTTTTCAAAAAAATTCATGAGCCTAACACACATTACTTTCTCAAATATTTTAGAAAGAATCGGTACCAAAGTAATTGGCCTGTAATTCCCCGCTTCTGTTTGTGAACCCTTTTTATGTAGTGGTTTTACGACGGAGAATTTAAGAGCATCAGGAATGATTCCGTTTTCCAAGGACAGATTAATTAAATAAGTCAATGGTTTTAGTATAGCAGATATTCTCTTTTAATATTCGAGTTGTAATACCATCATACCCTGCTGAATTCGTATTTCGTAGCTCCATTGTCACTTTATAAATACTAACTGTAGACAAAATTCATACGTTGTGCGTGTGAGTGGGTATTAAGGTGTGCAAACAGTTCGACTTTGATCTTTCTGAAACAAGTGTGATGTCGGCAAAAAGGTGCTTAAAAATGGATTTCTTTAAAGCATACATTTCTTAAGACTTTGTTTTTATTATTACTCTATTTTTTATTTTTTCTTAATTGTATTTCAACATCTTGGTTCCCATGATATAAAATAGCCTGTAGCAAATTACGAGTATTATTATTATTTTTCATATTTTGGGTGATGATCTATTTGCATGTTTTTATTCTTTTTTAGTTTTTGGTATTATTTGGCAGTGTGTATATTTTGTTCCACAGTAATGTTTATACCAGACAAGCTCTAGACGTGAAGACTTGTAATTGGCTGTCTGATTATCATTCTGTTACTTATCACTATTGTATTTAGCTGTAAGTCTTTCAAAGTCTTTAAATAAATAAATAAGTACACAGCAAAACGGTTTTATTAAAAACAAATCCACTACACTGGCATGATTTAAATTAATAACAGAAATTCTCAGTTCAGTTGACAAAAAAGAAATTCCTATAGCTGTGTTTCTAGACATGACCAAAGCATTCGATATGGTATGCCATGATAAACTATTAAATAAATTAGAACAATACGGTATAAGAGGCCCTAGGCAGGGCCAGTTGGTTCAAAAGTTATCTAAAAGGTCGAAAACAATGCACAGAGATTGTAAAAATGTATCCAGAGACTAACACTCAGGTATAGGTCTCCATACTCAACGAATCACTATGGCGTACCACAAGGGACTGTGCAAGCTCCGATATAGTTTTCAGTATATGTAAATGAATTGCCAGAATCAACGGATCTGTACACTGTATTATTCGCAGATAATACCACTGTTTTAACTAAAGAAGCTACCAGGGCAAGGCAAGGCGATAAACGTCACTAATGAAGCTCTAAAGGGTATACATGACTGGTTAATTGAAAACAATTTAGAAATAAATACCGAGAAAACAATTCATGAGATCATCATCATCATCTCAGCCGAAAGACGTCCACTGCTGGACATAGGCCTCCCCCAAGTGTCGCCACATTGACCGGTCCCTTGCGACTCGCATCCACCGGATTCCCGCAACCTTCACCAGGTCATCGGTCCACCTAGTGGGAGGTCTTCCAACGCATCGTCTTCCGGTTCGCGGTCGCCACTCCAGAACTTTTCGGCCCCATCGACCATCCGTTCTGCGAGCAATGTGCCCTGCCCACTGCCACTTAAGTTTAGCAATTCTTCGGGCTACGTCGGTGACCTTGGTTCTCTTGCGGATGTCTTCATTTCTGATTCGATCACGCAAGGAAACTCCGAGCATAGCCCTCTCCATTGCCCTTTGGGTGACTTTAAGCCTTTTGATAAGGCCCATTGTGAGCGACCACGTTTCGGTCCCGTATGTAATCACTGGCAACACACACTGGTCATAGACTTTCGTCTTGAGACACTGCGGTAAGTTGGACGAGAAGATACCGCGCAGCTTCCCGAACGCTGCCCAGCCGAGTCGGATTCGACGATTGACCTCTTTCTCGAAGTTAGACCTACCTAACTGGACCGTTTGTCCTAGGTATACATAATCGTCTACAATTTCGAGTGTAGAGTCTCCGATCTTGATAGGAATGGGTGTGACATGGGCATTCAACATGACCTTCGTCTTGTCCATGTTCATTTTTAGACCCACTCTTTCGGAAGCTCTACTGAGGTCATCGAGCATTGTACTGAGGTCCTCCATGGTCTCAGCCATGACCACAATATCGTCGGCAAACCGAAGGTGAGTGATGTACTCGCCATTGACGTTGATGCCTAGCCCTCTCCAGTCCAGAACCTTGAAGACATCCTCCAGTGCAGCGGTGAACAGTTTCGGAGATATGACGTCTCCCTGTCTTACACCTCGCTGCAGAAGGATAGGTTCCGAGGCTTGGTCCTGAAGTCGGACTGACATGGTGGCGTTTTTGTACAAACACTTCAACACCTCGATGTACCGATAGTCTATTATTCATGAGATACCTGACATATAATAACAAAAGAAACAAAAAAGACACAATAGACTTGCAAATAAAATATAATAATAACATAATTGAAGAAGTAAATGAAATAAAATTTCTATTAATAAATATTGATAAATATCAACTGGAAATCCCATGTAGACCTTGTTTGTAAAAAAATACACAAATTCGTTTACGCACTTCGTAAAATTAAAAAAAAATACTAATGAAGAAACAGCTTTAATGGTTTATCACAGTCATGTATGTTCAGTTTTGAGGTATGGGTTAATCATATGGGGAAACTCTACAGACGCCCAGAGAGCTTTTACAGCCCAGAAAAAATGCATAAGGTCAATCTATGGTCTCGAATGGTCTGATTCGTGCCGGCCACTTTTCACTGATAAACGTCTACTTAGGTCCATGTTCACCGAAAAGATAACAGTCTGATTATCTAAAAACAGCTGTCACTGTGACATGTTTCCGTACAAAAATGTGTTTTAAACAGCTGTTTATAGATAATCAAACCGTCATATTTTTGGTGAACATGGACCTTACACTTCCATCCCTATACGTTTTTGAAATGACTAAATTCGTTAGAAACCACCTTTAACTTCTTGAGCAGGATGAGAAAGCACAATTTAAAAGGAAAATAGTACAAAAACCTCTGGTAGTACCTCGAAACAGATTAAAGTTATGTGACAGAAACAAACTACCTGAAAAATAAGAAAACTTAATAACTTAGGCAGACCACGAAGGAGATGGCGGGACGAACTGGACAGGTTCCGTCCAAACTGGAGGGAGGACGCGCGGGTTCGCGAGAGGTGGAAAGAGTGGAGGGAGGCCTTTGCCCAGGAGTGGGACAGAGCAGGCTATTAAAAAAAAAAAAAAAAAAAAAAAAAAAAAAAAAAAAAAAACTTAGAATTCAATAGAAATTTAACCAGTTGGCTGTGTAACAGATGTTTTTATTCAATAGATGATTATTTAATTTTTAAACAGACGATGTATAAATTAGTGATGACTTATTTAAATTATAATTGTAGACATTTTTCATAAATCTAATTAATATATTGATTTTAATGTTCCTAATTAATATTAACGAAGCACAAAAACTCATTTTATCGAGAATAACTGTCAAATTTATCTAATCGAGTCCTATCGAATCCTACGTACTTGCACACTGGTGGGATAAAAAGGCAGTTTTTCACCCCATTTAGCATACCTGGACAAGGCTCCTTGACTTCCAATTCTTTGACAACTAAATCCACGTCATCATCATACGCCATGAGTGTAGCATCTACTAGGATGGGTGTATCTGCAGGAATATCAGCAGGAGTTAGAGGCTCCCTGCGGTGATCTGAAACGGACAACCAAATAGGTATGACGACAATATCAAAAAATTACAAATCTATTTAGTCCGTCAGTTACGAGTATTGGAAAATTGGACACATATTTTTTGTTTTTGTAAATCAATTAATATTGATAAACATAAAACGCATCAAAAGTCGGGAGTGGGGCACGTGACGAAAACTATACCAAGGCGTGACGTATTGAGAATTTAAAAAGCGTCGTATCTTCGTCAATGCGTAAAAAAAGGAAAAACATGGGTCAAAAGGCAACTGACTGACCTCGCAGAAGATGGCGGGACGAGCTGGAGAAAACCAATGACCAGTGACCAACATTAGCCCTAAATCGAAATAACTGGAATTCATGGGGAGAGGCCTTTGTCCAGTAGTGGTATGCAAGCTAGCAGTAACAGTAACAGTAACTGACGGATTCATTCGTTTTTTTTTCTCAGAGACCATCATAAGTAAGTAGTACAAACAAGGTGCATTTTGCTTCCTAGTCAAAAAATTCAGGAGCTTGTCAGAAAAGACATAAATAATCAATATAAATTACGATACCCGGTCAATAATTAATAAAGCTGCTATTTTAAATTGTTTAAAGTTGTCAGTATTTCAGAATAACACGAAAGTAATTAACAGAATCACCCATCGCGCGACATGTCGCTGTGTGCGTTTATTTGTGTGTGTGAAGGTGCGGTTATGGAGCTAGTTACAGACGGGCTGCGTTTAAATACGGGTGCTTTACACTTGCCGAACTCCGTAAGAAAAAAAAACTGCCCATTTTATTATAGATTTGGGTCGACAATCATTCGCGTAGATAGCTCTATGAATTTGACCAGGTTACAAAGCGATACCTTATATAACTAAAACAAATGCTTGAATATCTTTACCTTTCCGTTTAACTTTAACCTTCCCTTTAGCTTTGTCATTGTTATTCAAGGTATTCAGTTTCATAACAAAATTACTGGAAGGACGTTCATCAGGAGACTTATATGGGACCGGTTTATTATACTGGAAATACTTTGATTCTCCCTTGATTAATACATCTTTACTCTTTAATATTGTGCCATCATTCATTGCCACGCTTCTTACCACACCTTCTTCATCATCGTCCAACTGATTATCCAGAGCTCTTCCACTGACATGGTCGTTCGCTTTAACTCCCGTTGCACCAGTAGGGACAGTCACTGAATTTTCCGCGCTGTTCCCTAAAAAATCATTCATTTCATTCCACATCAGCTTTTTCATATCTGGTGTCGTGTAGTCGGCAGTGTTTGTTTTTAAGGTCTTCAATATGTTCAACCATAAAGAATTGGGTACAGAGTCTAAGTTCAATATATCATTATGCCACATCAGTAGATCGTTGAAATAGTCGGTGTATGGACCTTTCCCCTCCTTGTGACGATTTAAATATGTATGAGGATGTACTTTCTTCAATGTATTTACAGCAGTCTTTCTTTTTGGAGAAGGATCAGTGCTGCTACTAACCAAACCGCGTAAATACTGTAACATTGATGAACTATCGAAGCCTAATTTATCTCTCTCAATGTTATCTGCTTCAGAACCATCGTCTCTTCTCATTTTATTCCGTCCTTGCCTAATCGGGAACTTCATATACCTTGTTAGATTACTTCTTATTGACAGTTCCTCAGGTAGAACAGGCAACCGAAACTGCACATTTTCCTTGTAATCGTATTTATCTTTTTTTCGTTTGAACGAGGCGTCATGGTCGTACCTTGAAGTTATTGTGGGGAGGGATTCTGATGGTTTTCCATAATCTTTACGCTTTTGTTCGAGTAAGATACTCAAGTCGTCAGTTGTAGACTCTTTAAGTCTAGTTTTTGATTTTATTGGTCTCAAAGTCTTTATGTTCACCTTCATCACGTTGTACGGTTGTTCTTTTTGATTTGGGATCGTGGTGATGGTTGATGTTGGCATTAGAGACGCTATCGTGACATCTTGCTTTGCTTTGGTGTCTACTGGTTTCGTTATCATTATGGGCTCGTCTAAAGAAAATATCTATTAAAAATAAATGTACTCAATTCATAGGTTTTTAAAACTCTGTAGTGAACAAATCAATTATTTTAGTAAACTAACGGACCCGGCAAACGTTCTGCCATTCAATTATTCTGTGAAATATACTTTACGACATACTTTTCTTATAAAAATCGGTCTAGCCGATTCGGAGGAGTGCAACCACAAACACCGTGACACGAGATTTTTCATTTATAGATTTACAGGCAATTTCCAGAGCCTATGGCTACTGTACAGTTAATGACTATTATGGTACACGTACTACTCTAAAGTAAGAAGTTAATAATTTAAATTACCAACACATTATCAGTCTGTACAAGGTACGGTTTTGCATCCTAGTCAAAATTCAGGAGCTTGTCACACAAGACATAAATTACTATACTATTTTTCGGTTGGGAAATCAAATGACTCCTAACGCTCTGGGCGTAGCGGGAGGGAGTGTCAGACTTTTACTGACTAAAACCCATCCATGTTCCTTCCTCGCCCTTTATGTTCCGGGGCCACGGTATCTCTTTCGAACAGGCCCGCAACCCCGGCAGGCTTCGGCCCTTACGGGCCCCTTCAATGTGCTGACATCTCTTTGAAGCGCGCGTGGAACACGAACGCGCCATCGACACGGCCTGTCGTCATTAGACGGACGAACGGCTAGCTAGCCCATAGCTAACCGTCCACAGGCCTGCGTCTACGGTGGCTGCTGGTAGCCACCACATGGCCCCCGACGCCCGGTGCGTCTCCCGCGGCGGCTGGGAAGAGAGGCTCTCTCCCTCTCGCGTTCCGCAATCTCCTTCGCTAGCATGACTGCTTCGCAGCTAAGGAGGTAACGGCCGTCGACACGGCCTGGCGTCATAAGACGGACGGACGGTGAGGTAGCCCATATAGCTCAAATAAAGCTGCTCCTTTTTTAAATAGTTAAAATTTAATAAACAATAATAAATATAGGGTGTAAAACACCTCTTCACGAAGCCGAAAGGCACTTGTTCACCATACCTGGGAACCTTATAGTTAGGGAGATATAGGGGGTCAAAGTTCCAACTTTTTTAAAAGTTCTTTTCTTTTACACAAGTTTTGATGTAAGATTTTTACTTTTACACCTTCACGACCCCCGTACTATTCATCAATCCATCAGCACATGTTTTAAGTGCGTTACATTGAGTTCTACCACAAAACATGATTATAACCTCAAAAAAAAAAGTTGTTTCCCAGCAATAATTTTTGCGTAAAGTTACTTAGTTTGATGTACGGTCGAACAAGCTATTTGGTTTACACTTTTGAAGGTAATTTGTGGGTTTAATTGTAAACCAAATAGCTTGTTCGACCGTACAGAATGCTTGGTTAACAGCTTCGTGATGAGGTGGTTTACAGCCTGTTTACAGCCTATGTATATATATTTTTTACTATGGTCTATTTAATTATGGTTATTTAAATAGTCTTAAGTATTTTTTTATTTTTGTTTTCAGTCTGTAAATTTAAATTTTGTTATTTTATTTTGGTCTTTAATACTTTATTATTTTAAGTAAGTATGTTATTGTAAGTCTGTAATTTGATCTCTTTTTTTTTAGTTTTAAGTCATAGTTGCTTTATTTTGTTATGAATGTTGTAAACACCTTTAATTGGTACGTACATTAGAACCATACCAAATGGACCTTTAATTAGAAATGTTTTATGTATGTACTGTTGGTGCACCTATTTTAAATAAATAAATAAAATGGTCGTGAATCGTTACAGATATAAATGACATTCAAATAATAACTAATGTGTATGACATTGAATTAATTTAATATCTTAATATTTTGTTTGTTTTTATTTATTTTTAAATTAATTTACCTGACCTTTAATTTATTGACTGTATTTTATGATTGTGTATACATTTTGCATGCCTTACGGTAGAATCACTTGAAACATGTAAATCTTTTTAACACCATTGTAACAGTGTTTTCTGCAAAAATAAATGATTTGATTTGATTTGATTTGATCACTGGTACCTGTGGTAGGTAGTAAAACACCTGTATTACAGGTCAGCAGGGCCCTGTTTAATAAACGTTACAAATTGTAAATTGAAATTGTATTTTAAAAGTTTTATAACTACACAAGTTTCTGTTTATTAGAAATACAATTTACTTTACCGTTATGGAAAACTGACGAAATTGACATCGAAATCGATTCACAATTGGCGAAGATCACTGAATATACACAAAAAAAAAAACGAATGGATAAACTCCTCTTTTTGGAAACTAGTCGGTTAAAGACTGCCGTTGCCGTTCACGCGTATTCATCATCACTACTGTCACTACTTCCACTACTAGTTGTTAGAACCATTTTTTATGTCTATCTTAACAGTACAAAATTGTTAATTTCTGACAAGGCGAGTCTACCTGTCGGAATTTTTCTACAATTTACAAAACATGTAAACTTGTGTTCAATAAAACAGATTTCCTTACAAATATGCAAATGTCACCAGTAAAAAGAAAATCTTTATTAAACAGAAATATGTGAAATCGTAGGTAAAATTTTTCCATTTTGTAAAGTTAACTAAACAGGGCCCATGTTTCCACACAGAAATGGTTTTACAGTATCATTGTTAGGTACGAATACTACCAATGTTAAAGGTAGACGAGTTTGACCTTGAGCGAGTGGGAGGTGCTTAGCGATAGCGTCTACCGGTGCGTGAGTGTGGTCAGCGATTCACTGCCGCCCGTCGCCCGCAAGAGCCTCCGCGTCAAAGCGCAACAAAATTATTCTAAAAAACAACCCAACATGATTTAACAAAAAACAATTCAATTAAAAGCCGTATAGGTGCTTAGGTCCACGTTCACCGAAAAGATAACTGTCTGTTTATCTAAAAACAGCTGTCACTGTGACATGTTCCCCTACAAAAATGCGTTTTAAACAGCTGTTTTTAGATAATCAGACCGTCATCTTTTTGGTGAACGTGGACCTAAATATGGGTCATTAAATTGTCATCAAAGTTTCATATTTATGCAAATACGTCCGATGGTTTTTGCGTGATTATCGTTTTTTTTGTCCTCGTTAGACATTACTTTACAAATAAAATATGTTATAAAAACAAAATTTCACATTTTCACATATCAAAATACGAAGAAAATGGTCTAATATAATATAATGTTAGTTTTTCAAAGAAACAAGACGAGAAGTTAAGACGTGTTTTTCAATTTAAAATCATTAAAAGTTATGTTTCTGAGTCTTAAGGCGCTTATACGAGCTAAATTAGCAACTCTATTTGTGGTGGTTCAAACTTCGTTTCAAATGCTGTTAGAATAAAGTTCTAATCAGCTTGCACTACAAAATGGTTGTTACGTCAGCCACTGCGGGCCAAATAGCGCGAAATGAGTGGTTTCGATCGATTTACAAAAAAACAATTGATTGGATTAAAAAACTAAAACAGTATCATGCTAATATATTGCTTGTAGAATTATTTGCCAAAAAATCAGAATGATCGCATGCATATTAGTATGTTTTTTATTGTTTGAAAGATATTTTTAGAGGTAAGTTCGTGATTTCTTTTTATCGAGCCAAATTCAATTCAATCAATTTCAATCGTTTATTCTCTCTCACAAAGTTGACTTAGAATTAATGTTAACAAAAAAATGTCATATAATATATGCTGTATCCAACCGTTGTGAGAGACTGGTGCCTGATGTAGGTTTTTAGAAAAAACCTGTGTTACAGGTCACCAGGCCCCCTCCAGGACAGAATCAGCTTTTACAGCGATAACGAGTGAGAGTATTCAGAATCAAACAATATGATTATGATTACCCAAATTAAAAGCAAGTTAAAACAAATTAAAAACAAAGGAAAACTAAAATGCTTACCTATAATATTGCAGAAGGTGTGGACTGTGTGGAGTCATATGTGTGTGTGAGTGAGTAGGTTTCTTGAGTGAAGTGTGAGCCGTAAACGCAGATGTATGAGTGAGGGTGACTTTGTGGGGTAAATGTCTAAATGTAGCGAGAGTTGCAGATTGTCAAGCGAGTAGAAGGAGGGAAACAGTTAGAATGAGTGGGGATGGTCAAAATAGGGTTATTTCTGAACAGTCAGGAGATTTTCGGTTTTTTGATAATCTAGGGTTTTTAGGTATTTTTTTATTTCCCTTTTACAGTAGGATGTAGTTTTTGGATATAAGTTTAGGGATTTATTCAGCTTATTGTAAAGATAATGCCCAAGAAAGCAAAATAATCTTTTGGGGAGCGTAGATTTGAATTGGGCCGTTGGACATACTCTACCTTTTCGTCGGTTGTCATTATGTAATTTAGCGTCAAACGGTGTCTGAGAGTGTTTTTTTAGTAAAGTAAGTAGTATGAACGTCTGTCTAACAGTGAGAGTGTCCCAATCTTTATGCAAGTCAGTAGTAGGATAACGAAATGGGAGACCGGCTCCAACCTTGAGTATGGCACGCTGTGCTCTTTCCACTTCGATGAGGTGCGTTTTTGCGGCACCTCCCCATGATGTGATGCAGTAATCAATTAGCCTAATATAGCTATTGTCTTGTAGCCATTTACTAACACTGTCAAGACCACGTTGTGCAACAACAAAAACCTCCTCCCAACCATCACCACTGAAGAACAGTGCAGTATCGTCAGCAAAAGTAATGATCTTTCCATTTAGGAGAGAAAGTTGACAAAGGTCATTAATGTAAATCAAGAATAGTGTTGGCCCAATAATACTGCCCTGCGGTACACCAAAATTGACTGAGAGCTCTTCACTGAGTCTGTCATTTATCCTTACTCGTTGTTTCCTACCAGTAAGATAGTCTTCCATCAGTTTCAGTGGGATTCCTCGTATACCGAGCCGCTCAAGCTTTCTTAGAAGGTGCGGAATAGAGACTGTGTCAAAAGCTTTTGCTAGATCGAGAAATACCGTTAGGCATCTCTTTCTATCATCTAAGCTGACCACAATAGAGTTTACTAACTAAATTAATTGTATTATGTTTTCAAAACAGTATCATGCTAGCATATATCCTGAAGAATATCATATATTTTTCTGGTCTTGTTTAAAGCAGTGAATCATATACTTTTATTAATTATAAAACTCGCGTTTAGCTCGTGTAATCGCCTTAACAACAATTTCAGAAAAAAACGAAAGTAATAAACAGACTCACCCGAGACATGTCGCTGTACATATGCGTTTATTTGTATGTGTGAAGGCGCGTCTATAAGGATGGTAACCGGGCTGCGTTTTAGTACGGGTGGTCTACACTTACCGACTTCCGTAAATAGGAACAAAACCCACCCATTTTACTATCGATTCGGGTCGAGAATCATTATGATACCTCCTTGAATTTGACCAGAATGCAAAGCGACATTGGTAAAAAAAAAAGTCACAAGCACAGTACACAGTCAAAAGCACATGTTTATATCTCCACGATTTTATCCTTTAAGCTGCCTACAGACAGACTGGCCTTGGACTTCACGTGGTCGGCTGCAGTCTTGTTTGTGCAGCAACCGTGTGAATATCAACAGTTGGCTGCGGTCGTGTGAAGTCAATATTAACTGCATACAGTCAGTCGTGACTTCAACTTCACGCGGTCGGCTACAGCTGTGTAGTGTCGACGTACGCTGTCTGTCACCAACCGAATACAGTTGCAACTGCACAAATGCGGTTGCTGCACACGACTACAGCCGACCACGTGAAGTTGATATCATGACTGAAGGAAGTCGAAAGTACAACTGCGTGCAAAAAAATGTCGGACATTAATAACCGAAGTCGAATGGATAACAGTGGCTTATGGGTAAGAAGTTCCCACACAGCATTAATTTGTTTAATTTTGTCTTAGACTAATTTTAATGTTGTAAAAATCTGATTTTATGGTAATTTATTTTAGTTTCTTGATTCTAATGTTTATTTATTTAATTATTAATAATTTTGTTTATGTTAATTTTGCTGTTTATGGATCATGTTATCTGAATTAAATGAATATTATTATTATGTCGTTTATTCATTTATCTTCTTATGTTATTACATTTTTAAGTATTTCTTAAAAATAAAAGTATACAAAAAAAAAACACTTAAAAATATAAAAAAATAGAGTTCCGCCGGTGTCAGGAGCAGGGCCCAAGCCACCGGTGGTTAGGGCTGCAGAGACAGGAACCTCCTCACAATGCGAGCCGTATCGAGGAGTACTGCCTTCTGAATCAGGCTCTTGATCCAACCGCCTAATGAGAGCTTCGAGAGATGGTCGTCGAGGCTCTTGGCTATCAGGCCGTTGGCCGTCACGACAATCGGCAAAATGATAACCGAGTTCATATTCCACATGTCGCGAACCTCGTGTGCCAAGTCAAGATATTTTATTTGTTTCTCTTTCTCAGCTTTCACGAGGTTCTCGTCATGCGGAATGGTAACATCGATTATCATTACGCGGCGCGCTGATCGGTCTATCACCACTATGTCAGGCTTATTGGCGACAATAGTCCTGTCAGTAATGATAGACTGATCCCAATACAACGTGACATGGTCTTTCACGAGAACTGGGTCGGGCACATACTTGTAGTACGGTACTTCTGATTCCACAAGATTATATTTCAAGGCAAGTTGCTGGTGAATAATCCTGGCTACTTGATTGTGTCTGTGCAAGTACTCGCCGTTAGCTAGACGAGAACAACCAGAAATAATATGTCTGATGGACTCACCCGGAAGGTGGCATGCCCGACACACGTCAACCGTCCCGTCCTTCATAATATATTTCCGGTAGTTGTTCGTCAACATAACTTCGTCCATAATCGCACAAACAAAACCTTCAGTTTCCCCAAAGAGGTCGCCAAAACGTAGCCAGGACACGGACGCTAGAAAATCTACATCGGGCCCATGAAGAGCCCGGTAGAAGCGCCCGTGAAGCTCCTTGCCCTGCCATTCTTTCTTGCGGTCATCAGTAGTAAGTACCACAGGTTTGCGCCAGTTCTCTTTAGCCATGGACAACGGGGTGAGTCCCATGTCCACTGTGACCACATCCTGATGCATACCCACCTCGACTTTTAAAAAATATTCTCTGAGGCTGCACACCTCGCGGTTGTGGAGGGTCTTCGCATTTAAAAAGCCTCGACCCCCGCACTTCCGCGGGATGTACAGTCTCATCACCGATGATCGTGGGTGATGCATCCGGTTTTCGGTCAACAGTGTACGGACTCTTCTATCCAGAGCGTCGAGCTCGGTCTGAGTCCATTTGAGTATGCCGAAAGAGTACATTAAAACCGGCATGACCCAACCGTTGAAGGCACGCACCTTGTTCCCACCTGAAAGAAGGCTATTTAATACCTTCTTTAGGCGACCGAAGAAGCGCTCCCTCAACGATTGCTTCATGTCAGTTACGTTAATGCCTAACGCTTCCGACATACCCAAATACTTATAGCTCTCGGATGAGGAAAGGGATCTTAGGTGTATGGAATCCGAGAGCTGAAGTCCCTCGGATCCCATAATCTCCCCTCGCTTTACATACATGACTGCACATTTGTCCACACCAAATTCCATCCTGATGGCGTTACTAAAAGTTTCAGTTACTTTTAGTAGCTCCATCAGTTGCAATTTGTTGGGGGCAAAGAGTTTCAGATCATCCATGTAAAGCAAGTGAGATATGACCTGACCATCTTTCCTCAACCGGTAGCCTAACCCTGAATTCTCCAGCAATGTGCTTAGAGGATTCAGGGCTAAACAGAACCAAAGTGGACTCAGACTGTCGCCCTGGAATATTCCCCGTTTAATCCATACAGGTTCATCGTTCCCCTGGATCTGTCGACATCCTGGATATCGAAGGACCGTCCTCCATTGCCCCATACATGACTCAAGGAAGGCGCGTAGAGTTGCATCGATCTTATACAACTCCAGCACCCTCATGAGCCATGAATGTGGCACCGAGTCGTAGGCCTTCTTGTAATCTATCCAGCATGTTGACAGATCATTGCGGGATCGACGGACCTGCCCGGCTAGCATGGGCAGGGGATAAAATTTTATCCACCGGTTATTTCCACTGACAAGGGACAAAATTCAAACAAAAGTGGAAATAACCGGTGGATAAAATTTTTATCCCCTGCCCATGCTAGCCGGGCTGTTGGCTAATGGCCATGTCGATGAGGAGTAGCTCCTTAGTACCGCGGGACCCATTCCTACATCCATTTTGAGAGGCAGACATGATAGAGTTTTTGTCAATATGTGTATTAATTTTCACTCTCAAAATGGATGTAAGAAGTTTATAAACCGTCGGCAAACACGTGATTGGTCTATAATTCTTGGGTTCCGCGGGACTACCTGACTTATGGAGCAGGTGGGTAACGCCTGTTGTTAAAAACTGCGGAAGAGACCCAGACTCTAAGGATGACTGGAATTGGGATGCCAGACAAGTGTGCGAACTACTAAGCCACTTGAGCCAGAAGTTGTGCAGTCCGTCCGGTCCCG
The DNA here is from genome assembly GCA_950022955.1 of Xestia ashworthii. Taxonomy (NCBI): domain Eukaryota; kingdom Metazoa; phylum Arthropoda; class Insecta; order Lepidoptera; family Noctuidae; genus Xestia; species Xestia ashworthii. Next base: position 12,081,156 of record OX465575.1, on the reverse strand, counting down.
GTGACTTCCAGTTCGGTAACGGACGTACTGCATTGGCTATATCTAATGGTGTTATAAAAATTGGCTCCATTTCTGGAATAGGTTCACACACTCGCTCGACATCACGCATCCAGTCAGCCTCAGTATGACAAACGGGTACCGACCATATGCTGCGCCAGAAAGAACTCGTGGCAGCATCATCTGGGCGGCACACATCTGTCATATTTTGCTGAGGTTGCTCCCAAGTTCTGTATACCCACCTCTCATCGCTCTGGAACATGCGATTCTGCGAGTACCGATCAACCCGCCGCTTATACCGCCAAATACGGTTCGCCCATGCATAAACTTTCTGCTTCAGGAAGTCAATGCGCTCTGTGACACGGGACATGTATTCTTGCGGACTGATTTCGGTCCCCGAGAATGCCCGCCTCACAAAGCGCATCACACGTGGTCGTGTATTGCCCTCCCTGAAGCAGTATAGTTTGCCGATGAGTACCCTGGCCCCGTCGATACGTCGCTCGATCCTGCGCTGCCAGGCTGGTACGGCTGGTTTTGGTCGAGTAGCTATGTCACAATTTGTGAACTTGACATTAGCTACTCGACATGCCGCAACAGCCCCACAGAACAGAATCGAATGTGTATCAACAAGGTCCTCGCTACTCTCGAATATATTCTTGAGTTGCGAGTCCAAGGCTCACACCAACGCCCTATTTTTCTTATGCATGGGTAAACGTGGTAATCGGGGCCTAAGTTCGGTAGGAGTGGACCTATACTCACGAAGCGCATCTTCCAGAGCGCTCCTCAATCGGTCGTTGCACTGGCTACTTACCAAGGCAACTCTATCATCCTCCTCTACAACAACAGGATTCGACCGCGGTAAGGTTGCGTTGACAACTGACACTTGCACCGCGGTTTGTGTCGGAGTTATGATGATAAGGTTGCTCAGTACTTCTGAGCGCAGCCTATCAAGCGTGGCATCATCCAACCTGTGACTGCGTTGAATGACCCGCACCTGATCCGACAGTCGTTGGGCCGAGACATTGACGGCTGGTTCCAGATCCTGAAACAGAGACAGCATCCTATCACGGTACGCAGTGAGGTTAATTCCCCCCTCTGTAGACCCGTAGTATGCGCGCATGACGTTCTCGTTCATGGACTGAGTCCATCTCATGCGCTGCACACAACCACCGGTAGCGGGGACCCGGCTCAGGGCCTGTTGGCCCCTAAGTCCCAAGCTCCTCGGTGGCCGGCCTCTCCCCGCACGACGTACAGGTGTTGGCGACGTCGGCGGAGAGAAATATTCGTCGCTAGAGCTCGACGCAACTGCCGCAACCGGTGACACTGGTGATCCGGGGTCCGGCGGCGGCGGCGAGGCGGAGCTGAGCGACGAGTCCGGGGTTGGTGGGCGTGCGCGTCGTCGGGAGGCAGCTCTCGTGATCATTATGTAAAATCATCTCATTAATCTCGTTTTTCCAAATGATTGTATTGACGTCTTTGACAGACGTCATTGGTCGTAGTATTACAGTTTTTCATCTTTTCTGTTTTGGTTTTCTTCCGGTTTTTTTTTATCAATGAATTAAATTTGTGTGGTTTCAAAACTTTATTAAAAGAACTATTGTAAATTGTTTTGTATAAAAACCAATATTTTTATGAAAATAAAATGATGATGATTTTTTTGAGTGATAAGCTCACGATGTTGCCAGTTTATTATTATTATTATTAATGTAGAAGTGTTTTTTGCATGGCACCCGTTATATTTAACCACTTACCACGATCAATCAAAGAATTTAACGTTAGCTTATTTCAGAAATAAAGCATATTATAGTATTTCGAAGTTCTTAACAGACAAAAATGTAATGATGGAAACTTGACATGCTATTGCATGTATTGTTTGTCCTTGTTATTATAGTATATTGACATTAGTATTGTATATTGACATTAGTATTGTATTTTGATATGGTTATTGTATAATATATTGACATTGTATATGACGGCGCTGCGTCACAGTACTGTTGTAAACAGCACGTGCACCGGACCGTACAGTCGGGCGATCGCGCCACCGCATGGTGAGGCGATGACGTCGTCGTGCCATGGCGCCGATCGTACGATTTCACCGTCCCCACCTCTCCACTTCAACTTGTTTGCGCGCCAGTATAAAACGAGGCCGGGCGGAGCGATCGAGTGAGTCTATCCCTGATATCGGTTCGCAGCACATGCTGTCACTAACGCCTAGTGTAATTAATGTGATTAATTGTCGTGTAAAATTGTGTGGTGTAATAATTATTATCGTGATAGTGTTACAGTGTGTTATAATTAATTAATAATCGTGTGATTTAAATAAAATTAATTAATAAGTGAACTACTTACTTTTCTTTAAAATGTCGGATCCTGACAATGTGCCTACATCAGAAGTGCTGGACTCACCCCCACATGAACCTGGACCACATAGAACATCGGCGAGTATGGAAAGCAATTTTTTTACAATGTTTTCCACTGGAATGGAAGCAATTCTTCAAAAAATTGCTGAAAGCATGGTTCCTCATCCACCTCCGGAAACTACTCAGATCAGGTTGGTGCCTTTTGATCCTGATGCACCTGAATCCGATATAGTAAACTGGTGTTCGCTCAGCGATATTATAATTAAAAAAAAGGAAGTGGATGGAGTCGACTTGATTTTGGCTCTTTCTCATGCTCTGAAGGGCCGCGCTGGCCTCTGTCTCACTAAGATACAACCAGACGATATCACTTGGAGCTCTATCAAGGAAATTTTGATATCCAAATTTAGCAAACCTATGATGATGCAAGATTATTTTGACCAAGTTATTAAGTTTCAAATTAAAAATGCAGAAAGTCCAGCTGAAGCAGGTTTGCGTCTATGGCAATTAAAAGAAAAAATTCCTGAAGCAAAAATGCCAGACAAAGTTGTGACAGGTTTTGTCATATCTGTTTTATCTCAATGTGATGACAAGATTCGCCGAGAACTTAACTCAGTTGTAGTTAACGATAAGCATCAACTTTTCCGTACCTTGCGAAGCTTCACATTAAAGCGAAGAAGTGACGAGCCAGCCACAACTGACAATGATGCAAAGAGGTTTCGTACTTCAACGGATTTCAATGGAAATTGCCATTTTTGCAAGAAACGAGGACATCGAGGTCAAGACTGTAGAGAAAGGCAGCGGTATCTGCTTAAAAACTCTAATACTTCAGACAACAGCATGGATTCACCGAAGTCTAATGTCATCTGCTACGTGTGCCGCGAGCGTGGACATGCTGCTACTACATGTCCTAAACGCTGGTCGAAAAAAGAAGATGCTGCATCAAGCAACAACAACCACAGTAGCAGCAGCAATAGCAACAGCGGCGGCAACAGCAGCAAACAGGTGAACCTATGCTCCAAGGTGACGCGAGGTATGTTACAGATTAATAATTTACAACTACCTTTTATTTTTGACTCTGGTTCCGAATGCAGTCTAATAAGACAAAGCAATTGTGATTTTCTCCAGGGTGAACAGTTTCATGAACAAGTGGTGCTAAAGGGTGTAGGGCCTAATAGCGTTGATTGTTCGTTACAAGTTAAATGTCCTACCACCGTACAAAATTGCTTGTTTGATGTTATTTACCACGTTTTACCCAATGACTGTCTGAGCGAAGAAGTTTTATTAGGTCGTGATATTTTGGAGCAAGGAATTTCGGTCAAAATTGATAGTGATAGTTTAACTTTTTCTAAAACAAAAACTTTCAATGCCTGTTCAAGAGTTGAGGAGACCTTTGATATGGCCTCAATCGATACAGATCTTGTAGGAAAAAATAAGGAACAACTAATTGAGATCCTTAAAAAATATTCTTCGAATTTCATACAAAAGCTTCCTACCTCTCGTGTATCTACCGGTGAACTTGAAATTAAATTGATTGATCCGAACAAAACCGTACACAGACGCCCATATAGATTATCCCCTACAGAATCCGATATCGTGAGTAAAATGGTTCAGGAATTATTAGATGCGAATATAATTCGGGAAAGCTCTTCGCCTTTTGCTAGTCCGATTTTATTAGTAAAAAAAAAAGATGGTTCTGATCGTATGTGCGTGGATTACAGAGAACTTAATAGTAACACTAAGCCGGATAGCTACCCTCTTCCACTGATAAACGATCAAATAGATAAACTGCATGGAGCTCACTTCTTTTCTAGTATAGATATGGCCTCTGGGTTTCACCAAATCAAAGTAAATAAAGATTCAGTTGAAAAAACTGCATTCGTTACAACAACGGGTCAGTTTGAATGGTTAACTATGCCATTCGGTCTTAGAAATGCTCCTCAAGTATTTCAAAGAGCTATAAATACAGCACTCAAGCCCCTTAACGACAGTAAAATTTTAGTCTATATGGATGACGTGCTTTCTGCATCAGAATCTATACAAGAGGGGTTGGTCCGTCTTGACCAATTGTTGGAAACCTTGTCAAAGGCAGGATTTTCATTTAATTTTAAAAAATGTTCTTTTCTGAAGAAACAGATAGAATATTTGGGTTATGTAATATCAGCTGGCGAAGTCAGACCAAACCCATGTAAAGTTGAAGCTTTAAAAAATGTTCCTGCACCAAAAACTGTTAAACAAGTTCGACAATTCATCGGTCTAGCTACCTATTTCCGCCAGTTTATCCCCAATTTTTCAAAAATTATGAAACCCTTATACCCCTTGACAGCTGGCAAGGGTAACATTTGTTGGACCCCAGAATACGATAAAATTCACGCAGAAATTGTCAATCGTCTCGTCACAGAACCTGTTCTAAAAATTTTTGATCCTAATTTAACCATAGAACTCCATACTGACGCAAGTAGTGATGGGTATGGAGCAGTCCTAATTCAGAGGAGGAACAACCTTCCCCATGTCGTTGCTTATTTCAGCCACAAAACATCCGATGCGGAGAGTCGCTATCACTCCTATGAGTTAGAAACGCTAGCGGTAGTAAAATCTGTAGAGCATTTTAGACATTATCTCTTCGGGCGTAAATTTAAAGTTTTTACCGATTGTAATGCATTAAAAGCATCTCATTCTAAAAAAGATTTAACTCCAAGAGTTCATAGATGGTGGGCTATCTTGCAGTCATATGATTTTGACATAGTGTATAAAGAGGGTAAAACAATGGCTCATGCAGATTTTCTTTCGCGAAATCCGTTGGCTACTGAACATAACGAAGTAAGTGCTTTAAAACAAAGACATACAAGAGTAGTAAATCTATCTGAATTGGAAAGGGGATGGTTGCATGTTGAACAATCACGTGACTCTGAAATAGCAGAAATTATTTCAAAAATACGATCGAATGAATTACCTACAGATGTGGAACACACTTATGATATTAGACAAGGCATTCTGTATCGAAAGATTGAACGAAGCAAAATCACAAAGTGGCTTCCTATTTTACCCAAATCATTAATTTGGTCTTTAATAAACCTCGTGCACAATGAAATAAAACACCTTGGTTTTGAGAAAACACTTGATAAATTGTATGACCTCTATTGGTTTCAAAATATGTCAAAATTTGTGAAAAAGTTCATTGATTCTTGTGTCACATGCAAAGCTTCCAAAGGTTCATCGGGTGCTCAGCAAGTGCGTTTGCATCCTATCCCAAAATTGGCTATTCCATGGCACACCCTCCATCTAGATTTAACGGGCAAACTTAGTGGTAAAAGCGAACGCAAAGAATACTGTTCCGTCATTATAGACGCGTTTACCAAATTTGTTCTCTTAGAACACACTATAAATTTGAGTTCGATAAATGCTATTAAAGCGGTTAAAAATGCAGTAGATTTATTTGGCGCTCCAAAACGAATTATAGCTGACCGAGGTCGTTCTTATGATAACAGCGATTTTAAACAATTTTGTACCGATAATCATATTGAACTTCATCTTATTGCGACTGGTTCCAGTAGGGCAAATGGTCAAGTAGAACGTGTCATGCGAACTTTAAAAAATTTACTCACTATTGTTGAATGTGACCCAGTTAATGTGTGGCAAGATCAATTGGGAGATATTCAACTTGCTCTTAACAGTACACGCTGTAGAGTAACAGGGTTCACCCCATTAGAACTGATGTTTGGAATTCAGGGAAATTCATTACAGTTATCAAGAATATCTGTAAGCTCTCACGACACTAATAGACTTGATCTGGAATCAGCTAGGTCAAACGCATCGGACAATATTCAAAGATTGTCTCAATCTGATGCCGAACGGTTCAATAAGGGGAAAGCCAGAGTACGTCCATTTTCCATAGGCGATTTTGTTTTTATAAAAAGCGAAGAAAGACACCAAACCAAATTAGATCGCAAGTATAAAGGCCCATTTAAAATAATTTCAGTTTTAGAAAATGACCGATATGAATTAAAACATATTAACGGATCTAACAGAATTTACAAGTATTCTCACGAAAATTTACGGGAAGTGCCTCATGGACAATCTGGTTTAATAGAAATCGCAGAAAATATCAGTGATGCTGACGTGACGGCGAATAATAATGATGAGCTTGTTCATGAAACTCCCTATGAAAATGTTGTTTTAAATAATACTATTTTAGAGAACAGTGAGACCATGTCTGTTAATAGCGAAACAATGACTGCCGACTCTTGTACCTTAGAAGCCAGTAGCAATAGTCAACCTAGTAGATCACGTACATTATCGGTGGAGTCTTTAGAGCCTGAATCAGTTAATATTGTAACAAGAGCTTTAATTCATAAAGAAAAATTATAAAGCTACAGGGACCATTTAAGTCCGGACTAGCAATATCAGGACCAGTATAAACTGAAGTGATCTTGAAGGGTCGTTTATGACCGGACCAAGCAATAATCATCCTGAAGGGTTAGTTATAACCGGACCAGGAGATTATAATTCTGAAGGGTCGTTGGACCGGACCAGACAATAATCTTGAAGGGTCGTCTATGACCGGACCAAGCAGTAATCATCCTGAAGGGTTAGTTATAACCGGACCAGGAGATTACAACTCTGAAGGGTCTTCGGACCGGACCAGACCATAAGATATAATTTTAATGTCAGGATGAACGAACACTAAAATTGTCGTTTTCAGTTATTTAAGTACCTCTAAGGTGCGCGTACGAGGACGTACGCACGTCAGTATGGCCGTGACGGCGCTGCGTCACAGTACTGTTGTAAACAGCACGTGCACCGGACCGTACAGTCGGGCGATCGCGCCACCGCATGGTGAGGCGATGACGTCGTCGTGCCATGGCGCCGATCGTACGATTTCACCGTCCCCACCTCTCCACTTCAACTTGTTTGCGCGCCAGTATAAAACGAGGCCGGGCGGAGCGATCGAGTGAGTCTATCCCTGATATCGGTTCGCAGCACATGCTGTCACTAACGCCTAGTGTAATTAATGTGATTAATTGTCGTGTAAAATTGTGTGGTGTAATAATTATTATCGTGATAGTGTTACAGTGTGTTATAATTAATTAATAATCGTGTGATTTAAATAAAATTAATTAATAAGTGAACTACTTACTTTTCTTTAAAATGTCGGATCCTGACAATGTGCCTACATATAATTATTAATTGTTATCAGTCAATGTTTTGGCATGGCGTAATATATTGACATTTTAATTTTTATATTAAATAGTTTTATATTTTCTTGATATTTATTGCCATTGTTATATTTTAGTTATTAATTTTTAGTATGAGATTCTATCTATTAAAGACTTGCCTGCCTTGATTTCTAAATTGAATTATATTGTTGTGTTTTTTTTTTACAAACATTTGTACGCCCTCTGGCATAACATGGCGCACTCTTTATTGCCTTGAAACACCATCATTATTGTACCTATGTTAAACAAATTAATAAATGACTTATGACTTGTGCAGCTTAATATAGACTGCGCGCGGTTGCTGCGATACGGTTCGTATGTTGGTGGCCTTACCATTTTAAGAGCAGTGGCATCTGTGGCAGTGGTGATAAAACAAATTTTTTTTTTTTTTTTTTTGTACTATAGTATTAAGAACTAAAGTCTTAATAATTAATTACGATCTAGCCTAAAAGACTAATAAGCAATTTAACTCTAACTTAATATGTTACGTGATAGAATATGTTAAAACTAAGAATAGTGTTCATTTGCACTTTTACACAAGTTCGTAGCACTTTCTTAGAGTCTAATATAATTTATAAAACACTATGTTCATGTGTTATATGAATAGCACAACATTGTTACTATTACTCATTCACTTTGTACACTACACTAATTCAAAAGGTTTAGTTCTTTTTAGCCTACGCACTAAGTTTGTGTTGTCTAGCAGCTGAATTGCCTCAACATTCACGTGTCGATGAAGTCTGTGTTCGTGGGCTTCAGCAAATTTTTGAATAATAGTGGTGACGAATTCCATTTTAAGGTCACGATGAAGGTCGTCATTTCTTATGTACCAGGGTGCATTGACAGCATCCCTAAGTACTTTATTTTGGAATTGCTGGATTATTTTGACGTTGCTTTGTTTAGTACAGCCCCAAAGTTGGATGCCATACGTCCAAATTGGCATCAGAATATGCTTGTATAGGGTTATTTTATTATGTATTGATAGACAAGATTTCTTTCCGAGTAACCAATACATACTTTTATATCGTATATCGAGTTCCTGTCTTTTCTTTTTCACATGAGCTTTCCAACGCAACTTGGCGTCGAGAGTGATGCCAAGGTATTTGGCTGTATTAGCATAAGGTACTTGCGTACCATTTATGTAGATTGGGTGATAGTCCAAGTGTTTGTTTGTAAAGTCAATGTGAATAGATTTTGACTCATTCAGTTTGATCTTCCATTTTTGTGTCCAGTCATAAACTTTGTTCACAGCTAGTTGAACTTTTTCTACTGCTTCTCTGTGGCTTGATCCAGTAGCCATAATTGCAGTATCATCTGCAAAGGTCGCAATGGTGTTGTTTTCCAGTTCTGGGATGTCACATGTGTATAACAAGTACAAAATTGGGCCTAGCACACTTCCTTGAGGTACACCAGCTTTTATAGCTTTTAGCTCGGAATATGCGTCCTCCTGCCGTATTCTAAACATTCTGTTAGTAATGTACGACTCTAGAATATCTGCAAATTCTGGTAGCATGCGTCTGAGCTTGAATATTAGACCCTTATGCCAAACCTTATCAAAAGCTTGCGCGACATCTAAAAACACGGTGGCGCAGACTTCCTTGTTTTCTAGTGTTTTTTCAATGATGTTAGTTATTCTATGTACCTGATCTATTGTTGAGTGTTTTTCCCTGAAGCCAAATTGATGATTTGGAATAAGGTCTTTTTCTTCTATTATTGGTTTTAACCGTTTCAATAACAGTTTTTCAAATAGTTTTGATAACACGGGCAACAGAGAAATAGGTCTATATGATGATGCTTCATGGGGTGGTTTCCCAGGCTTTGCAATCATAATGACTTCAGCAACCTTCCATGACTCAGGTACATGTTTTAAGATAAATGCAGCATTGATAAGCTTGGTCAGCTTTACTATGGCTTTGCGCGGGAGGTGTTTTAGAATTTCACCTGTAATGAGGTCGTAACCCGGAGACTTTTTCGAGCTTATGTTATTTTGAATTTCTCTCATTACTTCTGCTGGTGTCACAAGCTTAATTCTTTGGTTTTGTGATAAATTTTCACTCAGAAGTGTTTCGATCGAACTTTCATTGAGTTGAAAAGTTTCTTCTAAGTGTTGAGCAAACCTTAACGCTTTTTGGTCATTATTTATGGCCCATTTTCCGTCGCTAGTTCTGATGGGCGGTATTTGTGTAATCGGCCTTTTAAGATTTCTTGTCGCTTTCCAAAGAGAGTAATCCGTTGATTTGTCATTGGTTAGCTGCAGAAGGTTGGCACTCAGAGATTCATCCTCAAATTGTAGAATTTTCCTCTTTAATCGTTTAGTTAGGTTATTTAATGAGGTTTTATCTCGTGGGCACCTTGTTTGCTGCCACTGCTTCCTTTGTTTCCTTTTCTCAGATAGTAAATCCACAATTTCTTTAGGATAGATAAATCCCTTATATTTACGTTTTAATTGCGGTGTGTTGTTCCACGCACATTGTTGGATGTCAACAATATATTTGTTTACTTCTGAGTCAAGCTGATCTTGCTTTTTTATAGAAGTGTTAAGGTCTATTTTATTATCTAGATCAAGGGCAAAACTTTGCCAATCTGTTAATTTATTAACCAGTGTTAAGTGGCTTGGTTTGAATACGATTTTTTGACTAAGCATTAGTATAATTGATGAGTGGTCCGAATTCATATGAAAACCATCCTCCAAACTGACGTAATTGGCGGATATATTTTTGCATATAAAAAAATCTATAAGATCCGGTATTTTCTGGTGGTCAGTGGGCCAGTACGTTGGTTTACCTGTGCTCATAACTTCAGAATGTGTATCTTTAACTGCGCTTAAGAGCTGCTTTCCCTTAGTTGTAGTAAGTCTTGATCCCCAATGCGTATGCTTAGCATTAAAATCGCCGCCTAGGATAAACCTCTGGCCTAATAGTTCAAAGAGATGTAAATATCGCTCTTTTCTTATCATGTGCCGTGGAGGACAGTATACGGCTGCAATGGATATGTGACAAAATTTGGTTTTAACAGATACTGCCACGGCTTGAATGTCTTGTTCTTCATATTTACACTGCACGTAGTGACTAATGTTCTCTTTGATTATAACCGCGCTACCTCCTCTGGCACAGTTGTCAGGGTGGAGCGAATTATATACCATGTATCCTCTAAATTTGATAAAAGATTGCTTAGTGAAGTGCGTTTCGGAGACCAAACACACGTCTATATTTTCTGTGTCCAGAACCGCCTGCAACTCATTTTGATGTTTGAGGAGCCCATTAGAGTTCCAAGCCATTATTTTAAGTGTGTTATTCATTTTTGATTACTTGAAACTGCTGTTTTAGTGCTGGATTCTAATTTCTCTAATCTCTTGTCAAATGAGGTAATACACTTTAAGATCTGATTAATCTTATCCTCCAGATTCAAAGGCTGTGATCTTGGTTTTGCAGCTTCCGCATAGGAACCAGCGTTGGTTACTTGCGTGGGTTTTTCAGTTGACTGGACACTTACTTTCTGTGCCTGTTTGTCTAATTTTGGTAAGGGAAGAGACTGTTGGGTAGTTGGCACCGCAAGTTTCTTTTTAATATTTTTATTTTTCATAACTTGAATTTGTTTAGCTACTTCACACCCTCTATAATTGGCAGGGTGAGGTAGACCACAGTGGACACATTTTGGCTTCTCCTGGGGAGATTTGGTACAGTTGGCTGTAAGATGCTTGCCAGTGCATTTTACACACCTTGGCTCTTTTCTGCAGTATTTATGAGTATGTCCATATGCCTGGCATCTCTTGCATTGGGGAATGAGTTTGGGATTTTTAAGTGGGTGTATTTCAATTTTACACCCTAAAATGTATTTTATGCCATAGATTTTATTGACATCTTCGTCATTACTGAATGATAAAACGAACATGTTGAGTGGTTCTTTACTCTTCCAGCTCAATTTGTAGTCTACTTTTTCTATTTTTAGTCCTTGTGTGGTTAGATCGTCTTTAATTCGATCAGGTTGGCAAGAAGAATGTAATTTCTTCACAACAACTCTAATTGGTCTAGCTTGCTTATTCTCGTACGAATGCCAATGATAGTCTTTTTCTGTCAAGAACCTGGCAATTACTCTATACGAGTCTTCAGTTTTGGCGTTAACTTTCACACAATCCCCATTCATCATTTTTGCGGTAAATGACTCAGCTGTAATTGTTTCAGTTAGCGAGTCGTAAAACGTTTGGTAGTTTTTAACTCCATCTATTATCATTGGCGGTGGGGGAGGCACTTTTTTGACGGAAGTCTCTTTCGCATTTTTCTGTTGTTTTTCTTGTTGGGCACTTGTTTCGGGTTGTTGTTTTGGAGAGAGGGAGGTATTAAGCTTCCTCTTCTTCCTGCTCTTGGCCCTAATCCACTCAGTCTCTTTAGCGAGCTCATCCTCGTCCGTACAATATTCAACGTCACTTTTAGTACGCTGGGAAAATATTGTTTTCTCGCTTTCCTGTTTTTCTAAGGGTTGCTTAGTTTCATTTTTTTTTTCCTTCAAGCAGTTTAATTCTCCTTGAAGGCTTTGTACTTGTTCTTGCAAAGTATTAATGGTATCGTTCAGATTACGTACCATAAGTTGCAGGTTTTCTCTGTCCGTTTTTTCCTGGATGTAACAGTCATATAACCGCTTTTCCAGGTCAGTTTTTATCTTAATAGACTGTGAAGCCATTATTTTGTTGTCAGGCGAGTTTAACACCTTAACAATAAATTATTGTAAACACTTCATGATTTCCGCACTTGTAACTAGGTCATGGCAATGACCCCGATAGATCGACGTAGGTACACTGCGACGACGGTGTTGTGCTGCGTCTGCAGAATACTCTCAACTAGAGCACGCGCGCGCGATCGTACGTCTGTTCACTATTATAGTTAAACAACAACTGAATAAACTGATAAAACAAATGACACAGTAATGCTGCACCTACCTGGGATCGAACTCATGGCGCACAAGTTCGTAAGTCAGTGCCGTTCGCACTGAGACACCGCGTCTTTATGGGTTACAACCACTCTCAAATCACCAATGACTATTTTTTAGTCAAGACTACCACGGTTCTTATATTATGAGATACTACTGAAACTGCCAAACTCGTCGCCAAATTTTGGGTTGACTCAATTGAAATAGTCGTTGACATGCTAAGAAGTTGTGGTAGTTTGATCGCTATTGAAATACTAGTACTGAGTCACACTGGCTACTCATTGGTGATTTGTAACTGGTAACTTTATTTTGGGGCCCTAGGGGACATCCACAAATTACGTCACACGAATATCATGATTTTTTGACCTGACCCCCCTTCGTTTTTGTCACATTTCACATGCAGACCGGGCCCATCGCCCTAGTGGGACGTCACATATTTTGCAATTTCACATCTACAAATTATTCAATTAAAAAGGCAGTTCCAAAATTGAGTTTTTCGATAACAGTTGAAAGTTCGTAATTAAAGATCAATAAATAGTTCGTAATTTAAGACCCCTCCTACCACCTTGTCACACAATGTCACACTTCATCGACCCCCCTCCCCCCCCCTTAACGTGTGACATAGTTCATGGATGGCTCCTTTTGCTGCAAACTTACCAGTCGTTGTTGGACTGAGTAACGGCTCTGTACTAGAAGACTCAAGGTGATAGTCAGATAACAGATCTTGGTCTTTATCGTCCAATTTATAGTGGTGTGCAACACTTTTTCGTGTGGTCTGTACATTTTTGAGGGGTATAGAATAGGGATCAGTGATATTTGGTATCTGTTTTTGCATCTCGTCAACATTAAACACAGGCTTGTCAAGCTTTGGTGCTTCCAGGTCACGTGAAATGGATGGGTCTTCATTATTTACATCGAATGTTGTTTGTGCAACAAAATCTTTCTTTTCTTCTTGTCGCTCTTTATTTTTAAAAAGATTTCTCAGCTTCTTAATAGGATTGAACCTGACTCTTCTAGGACTTGGCGAATAATAGTTGTAATAAGCAGAGCGTTTCGGCTTATTTTTTTTTGTTTTCTTCTTTTTGAAGTGGAATTGATTGAAAAAGTTTTTTATTATACTCTTTTTGGTAGTATCTCGGAGTTTGACAGCCGTTTGTTGCGGAACTAAATCAATATCAACATAACCGTATTTATTTGTTTCTCTATTCCTGGTTTGTGCTGCGTCTGCAAACACTCGTTTGGTAGCAGTAGTGGCAGCTTTTTTTTCTATAATATCTTTATTCATAAAATCAGCCATTAAAGTATTTTGAAAGCTTTCTTTTGTATTTGATCTTTTGAATCTACCGTGTTGATTATCAGCGTACATGTAATTGGTTGTCGGGAAATATAGTGTCATGATTGGACGTTTCTTGGTCACGTGTCTGCGTTTGCCACTTAGAAACCTGCCAATGAAACTATTGCCCTGATTAGTTGCGTCGTCTGTAGCATTATAGTTATCCATAAATGTATCCTCCTTTTGTGTCTCTGGTGGTGAAGCTAAAACGTAAAAAAATGTGTTAAAAGACAGTTCCTTTCATTTTAAAATACATTTTTTCATTTAAAAAATACCTTTTTTTAAAGGATTATTGGTTCCTTGATTAACCTTAATTGAAGCCAATACATTCGACAAATCATCCATAGAAATCTCTTGAGCGTTCTTAGTCTTTCGTAGGACGCCTTTAGAGTCAATCTTAATAAAGTCTTCCCTTGTTATGGGCGTCGTGTTTGTTAAATATGGTTTACGGTCGACTGATCCCGGCTTCAGTTCAACCGTTTCCGAAGTATGATACTTCTTAGGGGGTCCATTGTCAATGAACATGTAAAAGTGTTTTTTAAACCACGAATCGTCACTTTTACTTGTAATCTCCTGGTAATCCATATTGTCATCCGAATCATCAGAAAATTTCACATTTCTTTTCCTCCTATTAAACGTTGTTATCGGTGGTATTTTATTAAGTATATATTTACCTATATCATCAACACTGTGATGTCTATGGGCTTGATATTTTACCAAATTTGAAAAGTTTTGGTTTCTTAATTCCTGCTGGAATTTTAAATAGTGTTTGTATCCATCCACGAACTGGTTATAGAAAATTTTGTTGCTCAAGCCTTCAAATTTGCTGTCAGAGGCAGGATTACCGGAGGGAACAGTATTATAGGCCACTGTCGCAGAACTTACCGAGCCTGTAACGTAATTATTAGCATCTGCAGCGTTGTAGTTATCATTAGGCATTGGGGATGTTCCCTTCAAGCCCTGAGAACTATAATCCGCTGAGCCTGATAAATCGTCTATAACGTAATTGTCTCTGTTGTAATTATTAGCTGTAGTTTTAGAAGAAACCCAGCTTTTCCCAGTAGAAGATACGTTAGCTGTAGGGTCTATGTAATCATAATCCGGCATAGTACCGCCATCATCAAATATATTGCGAACAACTTCAGTCAGTTTGACATCTGTTAGCGTTTCTGGGTTTCTCTTAGATAGCCTGCGAGCCTCCCTTTTGTTTTTGGTATAGATTGCATACTCTGGTGTCGCAAGCAGCTTATTAGCATTGTTTTCATGTGTCCTTGATAGCATCTGCTCGTATAGAGTCAACTTCACATAGTCGTCGTATGGCTGCTTACTGAGAGCTTCTAGGGTAAAAAAGCTGTCTCCAACCCAGTCTTCTTCTCCATTATCTTTCTTCTTAACTCTCGGTGCAGTGGTGGTGGTGGTAGCAAAGATGTTGGAGGTAGATGTGCGGGAAGGGGTGGAAGAATGGACTTGTACTTTCGGAGTGAGTTTACATGTCTTATGTTTCGGCGGACAAGTAGTTGTAGAAAATTTAGATTTGGGTGTGGGTTGTGTCTTGTTCTTAAGTTTGCTAGAAAATTTTTCATAACCTTCCTTCAACTTGGACTTAGTGGTGTGAACTTCTTTACGGAAATCGTTTGATACTTCTTTAACTTTGTTGTATAGGTTCTTTAACTCCCTCTGTATCAAATCTTCGACATTCATAGCAATAGTAATCGCATCTTCTTTGATCGACCTAGCTTCTAGGTAATGAGATTCAGTATTAGCATTGATTGTGGAATCTTCTGGGTTCGTCGCATATGTGCCGGTTATTGCGACTGTCCTCTTTTCTCGGTTTCCGATTTCATTGTTTGATACTAACGTGTTTAAAGCAGAAACTGAAGTGCGCTGAATAGAATCGATAGTGGCTTCAGCGGCATCATTTGAAAGTTCGGTCACTGAAGACATCATACTAACCGCCTCTACTTTCATAGCTCTAAGCACGCGATCTATCTGTGGGGTATTTTGATATTTAAATTCAGTAGTAATATGTCCTTGATTACTAGTGGCAGAAGGTTTATTGTCGGATGTAACGCGTCCTTGTCCATACTTCTCTTTTAATGTATCTAGGTTAGAGTTAATCCGATCTAATTGCGCATGCAAATTGTCTGATACTACCGGATTATCAGCTGTAGCTACCGCCACTTTACGAAGTTGTACAGGTTCTATTTTGCTGTTTTTACTTTTAAGCATGTTGTCGAATTGTGGTGCAATACCCATTTGCAATTTGTAACCTTGTGGTGTGTTAGAATATGGTCTTGTTGAAAACAACCCGCTGACATCTCTTTTAGAAACTTTATGTTCAGTCTGCCGCAGATGCAATTTATTTCTATGTTTCTTCTTTGATTCGGTTTTTCCTGGGAGAGGTTTTGTGGTGAGATAAGCTACTTTATGTGATTCTTTTTTATGATTGGTTCTTCTGCCTTTAGAAACATGTTTTTTAGTTTCTTTTTTTTTATTTTTACCTCTAAGTTTTTTCCAGAAACTGCTGGCTCTTCTTTTAGGTGACTTGTGTCGTTTTGCATTTTCTGTTGTAAGTTTAGGAGTCAGTTTAACAGTTCTTTTGTCAGTTGCTGTTTCTACTTCAAAGTTCGGTTTAGTTATTTTGATGCCTTTTAATACGGCATCGTCCTTGGTGTAATATACCTTATAGTTGTGTTGTCTGTCTTTCCTCGTCTTGGGGATTGTGGGCCGGTCTACGTCGTTTATCGACTCGAATATATCATCTACTTTTTTATCGTTATCAATACTTTTAGATAAAGTATGGCTGTCGGCAAGCACCATCAGATATAATAAACTGAAACAGAAACGTCTTCATAAAAATCAAATAATTTCACAAATAATAAAGTTAGATAGTCTATTTAAAAAACATTTAGACTGCAGGCCCATGTTGAAAAAATTATGGGTCATTTGAACTACCAGGTGACTTATCTAGAACGATATAAGAGCATAAAATAATAAGATTCAGCACTATGCCGTCACTTGTAAGCTGTCCAACTGAGTGCAGGTGAGAATTCGAAAGTACAGGTAGAGTGAGTACATTTTGGTCACATATTTTTGTACGGCATTCTTACCACCGATAGATCCAAGAAAAATAATAAGAAAACGCGCAGTGCCGTAAAAAATGGTGTGCCACAAAGTCGTTTTTTTTTCCGACAATTACCAGGGCAAATTTGGTCATTTGATTTTGTACGGCATCTGTGTCATACTATTTCAATACCTACTGCTTCTAATCCATTATTCCGCAACGCCGTACAAAAATCATGCGACAAGGGGAAAAAATCGAGGGTTGCAATCCCCTCTCTTTCCGTGGTCCAAGGGATGATTTGAAAAAGTACGGCTTCGGTTCCAAAACATTATCTAGCACTCAAAAGTACTATTAAAAATAATGCCGTCAAAAAATGATTGTTCATTTGAATGTATATCAATAATTATCTTAATTTCATCGTATCCTTGATTTATAGAGCTGTAAAGTCTTGTATACATCAAGTCCACCGCATCGTTGAACACGTTAGCGCTGGTTTCCAGCGCGGAGCGATGACGGGGGTGATGTATTTCGATATAGCGAAAGCCTTTGACAAGGTCTGGCACAATGGCTTCTTATATAAGCTATACCAACTCGGTGTGCCTGACCGTCTCGTGCTCATCTTACGAGACTTTCTGTCAAACCGCACCTTCCGCTACCGTGTGGGTAAGACGTTATCCTCTCCCCATCCTATCCGTGCCGGAGTCCCTCAGGGCTCCGTTATCTCTCCCCTCACAGCGTTCACGCTGTACACCAGCGACATCCCCAAGAACAAGAAGGTTCAGTTAGCCCTATTTGCCGACGACACGGTTATTTACTACACCGGCCGTTCTCAGGCTAACATCCGCCGCATCCTCCAAACAGCTGCCGACTCGCTCGGCGCTTGGTTCCGTATGTGGAGGATTGAGGCCTGATCTGATGATTAGGGCCAAGACCCTGAAAAGAGCCAGGCAGTTCTCTATCTTAAGCTCGCATTAAGCGCATTAAGCGTTCGCTAGGTCCCCCCGTCACTATGTTCGGCAAGCCTAACCCTTGGGAGAAGCAAGCCAAATATCTTGGAGTTATTCTTGACGACCATCTGTCATTCAAGGCTCACATCAAAGCAGCTCGTGACCGAGCTGCCTTCGCTATGGGCCGACTCCATTTCATGATCACTAGGAAGAGCAAGTTGTCACTTAAGTGCAAGTTGCGTCTTTACACCGCAGTCATCCGTCTCATCAAGACATACGCTTGTATCGTATTCGCTCATGCCCACCCCCGTCATATCCACACGATGCAGACCTTGCAGAACCGATTCCTCCGTAAGATCACAGGTGCCCCCCCGTATGTCCGTAATGACAGTCTACACGTAGACCTTAGAATCCCTACCGTTAAACAGTTCATGAAACGCCTTTCCAAGCGTTACTTTGACACTGCTATCAAGCATAGGAACCCCCTAATCGCATCGGCCGCTACAGTTACATATACAAGATACCAGTACAGTTCGTAGAATGTACAAATACAGACCGAAGACATTCCGACCTCGCCGCCGAGGTCCGGCGCGTAATCCCAGTTTAATCCCAGTTCAATCCCTCCCCGACCCTTGCTCGAGCCAGCCCGCGATGCTGAGCCTGTAGTAATAAAACAGTCCCTAAATAAAGACAATCAGATCCAGCCTGTCCCTTTGCTGCCCCCAGCGACGCCCTAAGGCGAGGTCCGTACCCGACAGAGAGTGCCCTTAGAGCGCTGTCGCTTAGTTTATAGTCATTTTCGCCCTGGCTGGAGGCCTTAAATTCAAGGCATCCACAAGACTTGCCCGGTTAAGCAGAAGCCAGTCTTCATAGACTGAACTGCGAGATGCCCTACACAAAAAAAAAACGCGACCGTCAGTCTTGTTTTGGCTACACAACGAAGCGAATCGAAGTGAACTAGAAGTGCGATATCTAAGCGAATAGTGAACAGTAGTGTATTGTAGTGTATGTACTTGTTATTAAGTTTAAATTGTTTTGTGATTAATAAAGTTATTGTGTTGTTTAATTCGGTAGTAATTCATTTATCTCATACCCAGCTCGTATCAGTATGTTCAGTTGACAATAATTCGAGAGTTTACAATATCGCTAGAGAGAAACACGTTATATTGTAATATAACGTTTTTGACAATTTTACGGTGATACATACATATAATAAAAGAGTAAAAAACTGTGTCTGTACATTGAATATATTAAAAAAATAATAATTGGGGGTTTAGAAACAGTAACAGAGCATGGATCCAAAAAAAAAATCTATCTGTTTGTTTGTACACGCTAATCTTCGGAACTACTAGACGGATTTGAATGGTTTTCATTTTGTTGTATAGATATTAAGTCTGGGCAACATATAGGCTATAATTTATCTTGGAAACATGAACACCTGATGCAGAACCGCAACAGACCAGCTAAACTATAAGAGATACAAAAATGACACCATAGCAAAAATTGTTCCACGTGATGAGCATTTTCTGCTGAGAGAATAAATTTGAAGATCTGGAACACCTGATGTGGAACTCCAAGAGCCTAGCTACACCATAACACATAATATAGGAATGACGTGTTAGTAAAAGTTGTTCAATCTGATGAGCACTTTCTGTTGACTTACAAAAATCGAAGATCTGGAACACCTGTTGTGGAACTCCAATAGCCCAGCTACACCATAACACATATAAGAATGACGTCTTAGCAAAAGTTGTTCAATTTGATGAGCACTCTCTGTTGATTTATAAAAATAGAAGATCTGGAACACCTGTAGTGGAACTCCAAGAGCCCAGCTACACCATAACACATTTAGGAATGACGTCTTAGCAAAAGTTGATCAATTTGATGAGCACTCTCTGTTGATTTATAAAAATAGAAGATCTGGAACACCTGTAGTGGAACTCCAAGAGCCCAGCTACACCATAACACATTTAGGAATGACGTCTTAGCAAAAATTGTTCAATCTGATGAGCACTCTCTGTTGAATTATACAAATCTTAGATCTGGGACACCTGTTGTGGAACTCCAATAGCCCAGCTACACCATAACACATATAGGAATGACGTCTTAGCAAAAGTTGTTCGGTCTGATGAGCATTTCCTGTTGACTTATAAAAAATCGAAGATCAGAAACATCCCATTTGACCATTTGAAATATCTTGGTGTCACAATTGACTCCAATCTAAATTTCCGTAAACATATCGAGTTACTATGCGCTAGAGTTCGCAAACTAATATATGTTTTTAAGTATTTACGTAATGTAGCCGATTTTAAATTAATTAAACAGGTTTATTTAGCATTTTGTCAATCTATTCTAACCTATTGCATAACGTCCTGGGGTGGCGCGGGAAATTCGATTCTTCTCCCTCTAGAACGTGCTCAAAGAGCAATTCTAAAGGTTGCTACCTTTCGTCCGTTTAGATTTCCGACACACTCTACACACACACTGCTCTACACTGCTCTACAAGGCACGTAATGTGCTCACAGTACGGCAATTATTTATTCTTCACGTTATACTACAGCAGCACTCTACTCTCCCCTATGACCCAGTACCTTCCGATAGAAGAAGGAAGGACCTGGTTTGATCAAAGCCTCAAACGAAACATGCTTTTGCTAATCGATTTTATGTGTTTTTAGGACCTTTTCTGTATAATAGACTCAACGAGAAACTAAACTTCTATAGTCTCAGTTATAGGAAATGTAGTCTTGTAATATCAGATTATTTAGCGGTACTTAACTACACGGACACAGAAAAACTTCTAGAAGTCCTAGTTTAAGTTTGTTATCCCCTCGTATTTAATTGTACATACCTTAATTAGTTTTTATGTTTAATGTTTTTTTACTAGTTTTATTTTTGTTCTAATTGTTAAGTAATAGATTTATTTTATTTTAAAACCTTTACTGTCCTAAGTAAACTATGTAAAGTGATGGCCTGAAACACAGGTTTAAATAAACCTAGATCAGGCAGGTCGCTATCTAACATTTGAATTCGAAATTTTCGTTACTTGCAAGTGTTAAATATTTTATTTTAGTTATAATTTTACTTACTAGCACTAAATATATGATTGTTTAAGAAATAACACCACTGCACCTAACTTTTGTAATATCTACTTTTTAAATAAATTATTCTTATTCTTATCTGATGTGAAAATTATTGCAAAGCTATCACTAATTTCACTGTATAATTATAAAATAATATAAACTGGGAGTAACTCCACGCGGTGAAGGCGGTAACAGTTTAGGGCTGATTTTCGATGACGATGGTATATCATTGAAAATTTGACTGTACTGGCCAAAACTCCCATTTATTTTTTTATTTTATCGAATAAATGTCTTCGGGCTTATGTATTTGAGTGTTTATTTTCCTTTTCCATTTATCTTCGTGACTCGGTAGCCACCCCGGTAACGCAGGGGAGCAGTCACTTAATTTTAATTGATCAGGTATCTTCACAACAAAACTATAACCATGCCTAGAAAGAGGTCAAATCTTTCCCAATGTTCCAAAGGAGCTAAAAGATTGAGGATCATAAGATCCTAAGAATCTACCGAAGAGCGTCAGGAGAGATTTGATGCTGTTCGAGAACATCAGGCTGCAACTTGCTCCGTGGAAACCTCTTCGGATCGCAAAGCACGCCTGCGTTCTCAGCGTATTTACGCACCTACATCCAGGTCTCTAAGAGACCAGTGAAGAATAGATGCGCGACTGACCGCTGATCGTGAACGTCATGCATTGTCTCGCGAGTCGGAGACGTTCACGGATAGAGAACTGCGCTTAAGTTCTCTGCGTATTCGCACATCTACTAATAGGTCTTTTGAAACGAGTGATAAACGTGACGCGTGACTAACTGCTGCTCGAGATTATCATACATTGCCCCGAACACGCACACAACAAAATATTTATAATCAGTTAGAAAGTGAGAGAGAAAGAATTGCTGGAGTACGGCATGAAGAGACAGAAGAAGAGCGCGAAGACTTCGACATTCTCTGAACAGAATGTCGATATCATCTGAAGATTCGGATGTGTCTCAAGATATAGCCGTAGGGCATGGCGACCTTCCTTGGGTTGATAAGGAACGGAGTGCATTTACGTATACTGCTATGATTGAATACGCCACATATTCCGCCATAATCGGAGGTATGGTTCAAAATTATTTTTTTTGTGAAGCTGTTAAATGGCAAAAAGAAACAAACGGGATGTGTTGCTCAGGTAGGAAAGATCCGTTATTTTTCCGTCCCCGGGCTTTTAAAATTCGACATTTTCATTTCATGACACACACACAACTGGCCTTATTAGAAGG